>JACCIE010000068.1:0-600000 GCA_018906755.1 Sycophaga agraensis | reverse complement strand
CAGTCATCCTCTTTTATATTCTCCAACTTAATTTTTTCTATATGCTTCTGATATTTTAGCATTCGCAAGCAAGTAGGTTTGGATAAAAGCTACTAGCATTGACTGGATACTACGATATTTATTATAAGACGTGTTAAGAAATAAGACATGTTGATAAAAGTTTAAAAAAATAATATGTATACACGATAACGACTGACTATATTTTTCGATCTTACTAACTCCTGCTTCATTTATTTTATATAAACATCTGTAGTAAATTTATGCAGAAAATTCATAAAAATATTATAGAATTATTATATATTAATATAATTATTTGAAGTGAATTACCTGTAATTTATCATTCTTCAATAAATCTGATGTTTTCAGATGATGCTCTGATTTACCTTGAAATGTCTTATTTTTGACGTTTTTATTAACAGAAGATTTATTACAATCACTCATGTTATAAAGTAGTTTTGAAGTATTATGCTATTTACACTCTATATACAGTCTGGAACAGAAAAAAAACTACTAATTTTAACATTTTATTTTACCCATTATATCATTGAAATTAGATATAAGAAGTCTGCAATTGCATTGCGTCAAAATATAAAAATGTACAAAGTTGGTTGTTAGTAACGAGATTGTTTATGAAAAAGAGAAGATTTTGATAATTATTCTACAATCACTGCAAGCTTTCTTTTATAAAAACTTTAGACACTCAGTTAATTTTCAGCTCAAACGACTAAATAACGCTTCACAGATAACGCTTTATAAATAGGTAAATTGTTATGGAGCAAGCTCTACAACTTATATTTTTTAAAACTGCGGGAGTCTTAGATCCTGAATCATTTCCATCGCTTTAAGGCGCTTCGAAATGGTTTGTTAAGTGACTTCCAATGATACTCCTAATTCTTCTTGCGTTTGGCATGAGTCTTCAGGAAATAATGCCTCCAATTCGGAATTTTCGAAATTTTTTTCTCTTCCACCGCCATGCTGGTCCTTGACATCAAAATCACCACTCTTAAAGCATTTACACCACTCACGACATGATCTTTCACTAAAAACAGTCTCATTCAGTTTCTCTCATGACGAGAATTTGGCTCGAAAACTGACATCTTCGATCAAAAATACACTGCGGGACCTCTTGACGCGGAAGTGCAGGGTCAACTGAGAGCTCTTCTTGTATTTATGAACACACTGAATCGTGCGACTCCGACGACTTGCCTTCCAGTAATCCCTTTTGAAATAGAGATTGTGAAGCGCCTACGTACAATAAAAATCATTTTATTGAAATCAAATCCTCTCTGGAAAAGCTATCAACCTCTGCGGGCAAAGCTCTGGATAAATACTAATAATTTAAAAGAGTACTATTGTTCTTTAAAAAGCCTGTTGACCTAAAGGACATTCTAACGGATATCATATTTAAATTTATAATGAAATAGATTTCATATTCAATTCAACTAGATATATACGTTTGAATATCTATCTTCTATGTATGCAGCTGTAAATAATTTAACTATAGTCAATTCAAAGTGAAAATGAGGATTATCTACAAGACTTAGTTAAATCATCGAAACCCTGCGTCTTGAGTGAGTCAGGATGTAACACATGCACCAGGCAACATCGATGACGTTAAGATACACAAAAGTAATGATGACCACTTACTCGAGTTTTACCTCGTGTTATCCCAAGAAAAATCCCAAGACTAAACTGTTGTGCTATTTTAAGATTATTGTTACTGTTACTACTATTAGTATTGTTTTTCTTACTATCATATTTTATGTTTAATTGTTATTATTATTTCCATTATTGTTGCTCCAATACATCTACTCTTCTCTTCCACACATACACCTTCGCGTTCTTTTTGTTCCTTTCTTTCCTAAAGATTGTTTTTTCGTTTAAAATTTTTCTTATTTCCATGTTCAATTTCGATTCTCCTATTTTTTCTTTTTGTTAACTGCAACGCTATATTGCTTATCCTTCTCTTTGATTTTCTCCGAAATTCTTCTTGAAAACTTTTCCAGAATTCCTTGCCGCCAACTTACTCTCCCATTTCTCCGCTCTTTCTTCTGCTTTTAGTTTTACCTTATCTTTATTTGCCTCCTTCAAAATCCAAGCGCTCAGAGTTTTTGTACCCACTCCATACATCATAACGCTTTCACACAGTATATAATGCAATCACCTCTCATAATTCAATCCTAATGTCCTCACTCCAATTCCCCATAACTATCCAACCACCCCTTTCGCTTTTCCTGCCAAAAATTTGATGTGCGCCTTATTCCCATTGTTTCTAACCATTTTGTAGCCCAGATATATCGTTTCATTCACCATTTTCATTTTTTTGCATTCCACCAGAATTCAACATTCCTTCTTCCTCCAGCTATCCTGAACTCCAAAATTTTCGATTTCTCTGTATTGAATTCCAGTCCCCTTTTCTCCATAAATTTTCTGAACTTTTTTATCATTTTCTTGAGTCCCCCTTCTTTTCTTACCAACACTACATAATCCGCATATGCTATGAACCACACCTTTACACCTATATCTAGCCTTACTTTCAGTAACTTTGTCATCTGTCCTGATTTGCTGAAAACTATATTGAACAATAAAGGAATCAATAGGCATCCTTGCCTTGCTCCCTTACCTGTCTACCCTCCTTTTATGTTTTTCTCATTTATTTCAGTTCCCACTTCATCTCTTTATATATCTCCTGTATACTTTTTTTCGGATTATTTCCCACTCCTGCATATTTTAGCCTTTTTCATTTACCTTTTCTATTCTCCGTATCAAACGCTGCTTTCAGATCTACAAATAGTGTGTATACTTTCCCTTTATCTTTACTTGTTTCTTTATCTTTTAGGCTTTCTACCATAAATATCGCATTCACTGTTCCTCTCTTATCCCTAAATCTCACTTGTGTTTCACTCAGTATCCTTTCCTTTCCACTTCCTCTTGCTATTTCCTCAATATTTCCGCATATAAATTGTAATCCGTATCCATCAGGGTTATGCCCGTACAGTTCCTTGGCTCATTTTTTCCCCTCTCTTCTATATTGGAAAGGAAAGGTTTTCTCTTTCCATACTCCATTTATCACTCTTAATAACATCTTTATATATTGGACATTAGTATTGTTTTCATTAGTAACTTTGTACTTTGTTTTATTTTAAACGTATATTTATCCATTGATATGTATTTTAAATGCTTATTAATTTCAATAAATATCGTATATTACCCCTACAGATCTAAGTAGTTTAGACTTATAATTAAAAAGTAATGCTGCTTGTTAAAGTACTTTAAAAATTTATTATTTATTTACAACAATGTATAAGTAGTTTATTTAAATAATTTTTTATTTAAATAAATTATTCCACTCGCGTGTCCTCTCCACTCTTTGCAACACTTCTGAATACTGCTAATATGCAGAGTCTCGAAAACTCATAATACATTCGTGATTAGACTGTGAACAGTGTGGTTGCCATGAACACTCAACGTACAGTCGCTTTGCTCGCCCTTCTCCTTCGACGCGCTCTCGCTCCACTACCGTTCTCAGCGTCACACCTCTCCCTTCTTACTTTTTTGGTCGCACGCCGAAGATGACTATTTTTAAACACTTGTGAAACTTCACATACTTTCGACAGTTTACGAGGGTAAGCAACCTCTCGAATTAAGGAGTTACTCGACAAAAAGGTGCGTGAGCATTATTGAATATGTTACATACCATATACGTAATACGTTGCGCGTCTCTATTACTATACACATTCCAGCGCTTACCCTCAGCTCTCCTACCACTGCTTCGAATATCTCGCATGCGAGGCCGAAAACCGTTAACTTCACAAGCATTATTTATCCGATTTTGAAATATTAAAATAAAAAAGACATATAGTATAAGATATCAATTTTTCAAATTCGTTTTCAAAATTATAATTGAATATGTAAATTATGAGTGATTATTTTTGCAATATAGAAGTACAAAAAATTCAAAATATACTTGCGTCGAAAATTATTCCCCGATAGGATTCATTTTTTGTACATGGTTACAGTGCAGTAATAGTTACTTATTCCCAAAAAAATATCTGTCCAACTCTATAATCAACAATGATATCAATCTTTTAAAAAAAAACAAGAACTTCCATCCATAAACTTTCTCCGCCTCTTTTATCCTTTTAGGATGCTTTAAATTTAAAATTGTTTGTATTTCAATTATCTATATTTTGAATTATATGCAAAAAACCGAATAAAGTGTGATTTTTTGCATAAAAACTTTAATGACTAATAACGCCTCTAGAATTCAATAGTACATTTTGAACTTAATAATGTACAGACTTTCTCGAACGCTATTTTTTTTGTACAGAAAAAGCCTATAAAAAGTCTAGAAATATTCTTTTAGAAATGTGTTCCTAATAAGGTGAACAGATTATTGATATTATTTTTTTTATTCTAAATACGATTGTCTCTCACCAATAACCCGAAGATGATTGATATTTGTTTTATTATTTCTTTATTTTTAAAATAAGTTAATCAAGATGATAGGTGATTAAGCCCGAGCAGAATTGCCGAAATAGCCATTTATTAATGGTCCGTCGTAATAAATATCCCTTTTAAAATTATTTTTATATTAATATTAAATTTCGAAGTTTTACATTCGACCTGTAATTTAAGGTAATAAATTTGTTATTATTCGCGTAGACAAAATAGCTTAGGTAACATTATAATTAAATATATTTCATAAATCCTGGATGCAACACCATTCGTACCACTATAATTTGGAAATCCGATTTGCAAAACTTAAAACGTACACAATAAAACATTCATCTTAATCTTATTTTAAATATTGTAAAAATCACATTTCAATCTAAATATGAGTTAAACTAGGCGAGGGCGTGATGGAAAGCGTATGCAACTATTCGAGTTTGCGAAAACAGTCAACAGAGGGGGGGGGGGAGGCATCTATGAGACAATTATATATATATATATGCTAACACAAGCGCGCTCCGCAATGTAAGTTGTATACTGATCCCCATCGCGTGTTTTCTCATGTTTGTTCAACAAAATCTGAATCAATGATAATTCTCAATTATAAACATTGAATTTTACTATCTTTTTAAAGTGTCCACCATAATGATTTAACTGTTTTTTAATTTACAAATCCAAAGTTATCTCATTATTAATGTTCCCAATAACTAATTTAAAATTAGTTCAAATATTCTGACTAAATTTAAACTATTTCTTGCAAAGATAGAGATATACTTTAAATTTGAAAAACTATTGTTTAACCCACTGGCCTTCATTGAAGGAATTGAATCAATTCATGATATATACCCTTAAAACCTTAATCTTTTTATTCTATTTTTATCTTTTTTTTGTTCTGTTATTCGAATCTGGAAAAATATCTATGAAAAATATATCTGTGTAGACTGTGTGGAAAGTTTTATTGCTTTTATAAAGTTACATACTATACAATTATTAATTTATTAATGTGCATCCTTAATTTATTATTCAAGCAATAAAAATTCAGAAATTAAAACTATTTTTTTTCTTTAATTTTAATTAACCTCTAGTTATCTTTAAAAAAATTATTATGATTAGAGTTATTTATTATTTGAAAATTAATAGTGCAATAAATATAAATAATATTTCTACTCAAATTCATTTATACTAAATTAGTATCAAATTAATAATGTCAAGATTGTTTAAATATGATTTTTATAATAAAAATTATTCTTTACAATATATGAAAATTAAACATGTGGCTTAACCTTTAAATTAAAATTTTTATGCATTATTTTGCAATCCTTACCACAGCTTTAATCATAGGAATCATATCAATTGGAGGCACTTGTGTGGATAAAATTTTTTCTTTTTCTCTTTTCATTATACTTATTATAGTTTAAAAATCTTTCAAAACCATGTGTCAAGACTAATTACATCAGTAATTTTTGCCTTTCATATATTAACGGGTAAAAATAAATTGGATATAACATCTTTGCCTTCGTTTCTAAATTTTTTTGATCGATCAATAACAAACATTTTGATTCATCATTAAGTTTCATAAGAATAAATATAAAAACTTATCAATTACTTTTGAATTTTGAACTTAAATAACTGTATTTTAGCTAAATTTGAGGTAAATATTTTTTTATAAATAGCTCTCAAATATCAATAGACAAGATATTTTATGGAAACAAACAAAATACATTTAAAATAGCTAATAAGAACATACACAAAACTTATTAATAAAATATATACTTTCCCCATTATCTTTGGAATAAAATTAATATATTGTTAAGAAAAGAAATTAATAATTCCTTATATTTTACGTCAATCAGTAAGTCAATATTTTGATGTTTTTTAAAAGATTTGTTTGAACTATTTTTTAAAAAATTATCTTTTGTATTACTAAGCTGGTATCAAAAACACTCAAACAGTATAAATATTTCAACTTTTTAAAGATATTTCTTTAATACCAGTTCAGAGCATTATACTTTTTTTATCATTTTCAAAGAACTTGAAAGTGAAAATTTGTTAGTTTGTAAAAATTTGTAACACAAATTATTTTTACATATTAATTACTAATTGAGCCTCTTCTATAATATTTTATTTGAAATATACATATTATCTAAATTTGCTACTATCAATACAATTCTTGTTGCATATAATCCAAATTCTTCTTTATTGCAGTTTAATAAATTACTTTAACATTAAAAAATGGCTTTACATGAAAAACCTTGGATCTAGTCTAGTAAATACAATTCTGAGAAAATTCTTAAGCTGTCCTACTTGCAATATTTCAATTTAATTTAGTAAGTTCTAATCTTTATTAATAAATAGAAATATGACTGAGGGCATGAGTGTGTATATGTATGTGTAAAAGAGATTGGATAAATTCTTTAAAAACAATGGTGATAGATGCTTTATCAGTAAATGGGTAAAAATGCTATATTATAAGATTACTTAATAAAGCTTAATTTCATATTAAATATCATGAAGTATCAAATTTAAAGAATAAAATTAAATAAACTTAAAAATTAGAAAATCACATTAACATTATCCTTTGTTTACTATTCTATCAAAATTGAAATGATGAATTTTGAAGTTTGTTATAATCCATATAATATACAATGTTAGCTTACTAAACAATAATAAAAACCTGTAAATGATTAATTCCCAATTTTTAAATTAAATTATAATATTGTATTCGACATAAAAATCAATACATTTAGAAATAAAATAAAAATCTAAAATATATTTTACTTCTATTACAAGGTAACCTTAGAATACAACTGCAATAATAAAAAAAAATTCTTGTTGGGGTTAATTACAAATGTTGAATTTATAAATGTACTTACATAATAATGTTTATGTCATAAATCAACATACAATTATAGAAGATGCGTAATCTAACAATTTCTTTCTAGCAACGTTTCGACGTTTATCATGAGTGTTCTTAAAATACAGAATAACAAATTCCTTACATATCCAATTAACTGCAGTTTCCTAAAATGCAAGGGGATCACGTGATATCGTTCCATACACAGTTAAGATTGCGTACATTAATAAAAGTATTGACACATATCCAGGAACTAAACAGAGGAACAAAATACAACTCATCCAGACCTTCATAACATAGCGTGAAGTGCGCGCGTGGAGCGCTGTTGTAGTCGTTGCGTCTCTACTCGTACTCTAAAATCGCGGTAGCTAATTCAATCGCGCCATGCGTGTGAAGTATCCAGGCGTACGGTGAAAACAGCTGTCAATATATTAATCACGAGGAAGAATCTGAGAAAATTGAGAGAATTAGAATTAAAGGAGTATGAAAAATTACAAAGATGAAACTGCTAGATGATGAAGAACAAAAAAGATTAAGAAGAGAAAAGGAAGAATCTGAAGGAATAAATTAGGGAATGGGAGATGATGCTGCTGAAGTATTAAAGTTATTTTTAATAGAAAAGATACCCCGAAAGAAACTTGAACAAAGAATGAAAGTGTCAGCAAAATTATGTTTAAAAGTTGAAACATAAATTGCACCTATGTGTTCATCATTTATTTTGATGCATTATCTATTCTTTTATAAGCAAGTAAGTGATATCAGAGATAAATAGAGAGATCACCGATACAATACAACCGACCCGCGCCAGTTTCGACGCGCCGTAGTAATACGCACGCTCACGAATGAAATCGTAAACCGGTCCATTTGAGGGGAAATGAGGGGAAATAAAGGAAAGGGAAGAATGAACAGCGAGCGACGAATCATGTCCATGAGGCTGGCGCTGTTTGTGTGCGTGACTGCGCACGAGCAAGCTGTTGGTACACTCGATCTTTACCGAAAGCCAACTCGTCTCCAATCGCAATTTATTTATCGATGAATATTTCCTTAATAATTTATTTATAAGACAATCAGCAGGATTGTCCTTGGATGGCACGTGCCTCCATTTAGCTGTACTTGTATTTTCCGTAATTTCAGATACACTATTTGCTACGAACGTTTTTAGTAAGTGTGCCGGAGCTTGTATCCATTGTAACGTTATACTTGAATCAAACCATAAATAAATTTCTTGAACGTTTTTACTCAACGCATCTATAACCGTCTTTAATAATCGAGATAATAAAAGTCCCGCACATAATTCTAATTTCGGGAGAGATATAACAGATTAAATTCGTAAATACTTTTCCATTGTAATTTTGACTTCTTACATAAATGCACGCGCCGTATGCTTTCTCTGAAGCATCACAAAACCCGTGAATTTCGATTGAATTGTAGTTTTCAATGATCACCTTACGTGTAAATTTTAATTCGGTGAGTTTGTACCAATCGATATCCATACAAGCTGGATAGAATTGCTCGCAAACTACATAAACTCATCCCAACCTGTTTTACATTGCCATAATTTTTGCATTATTAATTTTGCTCGTATTATAATTGGCCCTATTAAACCTATAGCGACGAATAGTTGAGCTATTTTAGATAAGATTGATCTTTTAGTAATACGTATATTTTCGGGTTCGTTTATTTTATATTTTAAAATGTCATTAGCTTGATCCCAATGAATGCCTAAAGCTCGTTGTTCAACTTCTTTATTAACTAAATTTAATTCTATGGATTGGTTAGATAAATTCTCGATTAATCTTTCGAATTTGACGCCCATTTTCTAAGTGGTAAGCACGCAGTATTTGTAATTTTTATTAAATTATTTCTAATGTTAATGGCGTCATTTATTGTATCTGCACCAGTGAGGATATTATCAACGTAAAAATCGCGTTTAATAATATTTGCAATATCGAGATAATGATCTTTTAACTCGTTGGCTAACTTAAAGAGGCTTCGAATCGCGAGAAATGGTGCGGAGGAAGTACCATAACTTACGGTATTTGCTCTGTAAATTTTTAAGGGTTCATTATCGTGTGCTCTACATAAAATTTTTTGATAAATTGCATCTTTTTGATCAATTAATATTTATCCATACATTTGTTTTATGCCGGCGATTAGCGCATATTGATGTGTACGGAATCTAATAATTATTGAAAATAAATCTTGTTGAATAGTGGGACCAATTTTTAAGCAATTATTTAATGAAATACCCGTGGATGATTTTACCAGAGGCGTCAAACACTACTCTAAGCTTTGTAGTTTGACTTGAATCTTTAATAACTGTATGATGCGGTAAAAAATATCTATCTGTTGTCGATTCGTTAGGAAATTCAGCCATGTGATTCGATTCGATATATTCTTGCATAAAGTTATTGTATTGTTCCTTTAATTGAGGGTAGCGATTGAGCTTTTCCTCTGATACAAAGAATCGACGTCGAGCGATTTCAAATGAACTGCCTAGATTTTTTATTTTATTATTAAATGGTAGTATAACTATAAATCTGTCTGTATTAGAATCGCGACGTATTGTTTGCTTGTAAAACAATTCGACTTCAAGTTCTTCTTCCGATAAAAACGTTTTATTTTCCATTTCTTCTGTTTCCTAAAATTTTGACATATAGTTATGTATTCTGTCTAGTGAAGTAAAACATTTATTTGTGCCGCAGTTCATGTTGGATTCGCCAATCCTTCCTGAAATAACCCAATCTAATTTCGTTTTCAACAATTTTGCTCGATGGCCTTCCAATTGCATTTGACAATGCATAATAATTCATAAAATACTTCAACATCGAGTAGTAAGTCGATTTCTTTAGGTTTATCAAATTGCGGATCGGCGAGATGGATATTACTTGGAATGTTAAGCTGGAATGTATCGTGAATGAATAGTTGCGTTTATCGATTTAAGGATTCTTGTTTGAATTTGATTTATCTATGTTTACACGAGGAAAATTTAAGCGTTTCGCGAATTTTTCAGTCATAAAATTTGACTACGATCCAGAGTCAAGTAAAACGCGGGCTTGGAGTCTTTCTCCAATTTTATTTTCTATTTCTACTACCGCTGTAGACAATACTATTTGATTTGGCGTTACCGATGTAAACGCTGCTAAATTTGAATTAATTATATTGTTCGATTGATCGGGGACCGTATTTGAATTATCAGAATTTTTATTATCGTTAATATTTACTTGTCGCGATTCGGAATGAAGAAGCGTATTATGTTTGTTGTTGCACTTTTGATAGTTGCTTCGTTTGCATTGTGCATTAAAATGTCTACTATTGTAGCAGTTAAAACATAGTCGATTTAATTTAATGGCGTCTGCTCTTTGTGCTATTGTCATTTCGCGGAATTTTTCACACGCAAAAATTTGATGCGAACCGCTGTATATCGCGCATGTGTTTGCAAGTTGCACTGCAGTCATTGCATGATTATTGATATTTTTAATCTTACTGTTGTAAGCTGAGTTTACGTTGTGACGTGGGATCACAAAAAGTTTAAAAATTTGAATATTAAAACAAATACAAATTTAAAATTTTATTTTCCCCGATCACCTCAACCCTAGGCGCGTCGCGTGCAAATTGCGATTTCATCAATCGAAGGGGGGTTCAGTTGAAATAAATTTTAACATCGCTAATTAAATTTAAACTATAACAACATTTATTAAATAGACACAGGGATTCTACGAATTTTCCAATACAAATGTTTTACAAAAGACGTTTAGCCGATATCTACGGAGATATCAAAATTTAACAAATTAACTCAACTCGACTAAATCATATATAACCCTGGAAATCACTAACATCTCGAATAATAAAACAATATATATAACATCTCGCTGAAAGCGATAGCTGAAAGAAAATGTACGAATCTCGAGAATATCACTGATTCTGGTCCACCGGGCTATGAGAGAAGAGAGAGAGGACAATACAAAAATAACTAAATAACTCACCAGCAATGCCAATAAATAAATAATAATTTAAACAATAAAAGAAAATCCAAGGTCCCGGCCCACGCACCTTCTTTAATTTATTTTGGAGTATAATACTAATCTCCAAAAATAATAATAAACGGTCTGAGCCTTGACTTTGATCGGTATGGCTTCTTTCCTTTTCGAGATCGGGCGACGAGTGAGTGTGAGTCCCGCTTTTCATCGGCTCGGAAACTCGATTTTCCCTCGAAAATCCAGCTAGCATCCTTGTTATGCATATTAGGCAATAGTATTATCCTTGTCTCGTACATTTAGCAAGAATACACTATTGTTCCCGCCAATTTAAGAAAAGAGGGCGTTACAATCAATTATCCGGCCGCGCGACTATTTAAAGGCTTATTAATTTTTATATCATAAAAAGAAAGAAAACACCACAAAAATTCTCAAAAAATATTCAAAAAATCCCAAATAATTTAATAAAAATTAATCAATTATTATCATAAATCAATCAATAATTATCAATAAACTATCCTCCAATAATCGTCTTTTATGCTCTCTCTCTCTCTCTCTCTATTCAATAGCCAACACTTGACTATACCAAAAATTCGGGTAAGGAAAATAATAAGTACGCACTGTATATATACTCGAACTATATTTAGATTATCACGATAAAGGGAGACAAAGACGGGACATCTCGATATTTCTATTAATTTTAATCCCTGGGGAGGATTACGATTCACCTCCTGGTGAGCAAAAAGAGACTGCTTGATTGGTCCTCGACAGTATTTTTCCTACAGTCGCCTCCATATACTCGCACCTTACTTGCAGCTATCTCTGTTTAATTTCACCAGCTGATCCTCTCCAATCGTTTTCCTCAACAAATCGAACAAATTTTGTTATTAACTGGTGATTAAAGTTAATTGTTTTCAACCTGCAGCGATGCAATTTCCTATCTTGCTCGTCACCCGATTTCAAGTATGTATTAATGTAATCTATTAACCAGTTATTTTATTTGTCCCAGGAGGACGACCACTCGTCATAACGTTTGATTTATTAAATTGACTATTCGATTTATTAATATTATTTGAAGCTATATTTGAAGTATTAGTGATTGATGTTTGCAGAATTAAATATTTATTTTCTAAGAATTTTGAGAATTGATCCATTTTTGGCATCTTGGTACCTATTAGAGAAGCTTCCCAATCCTTTCTGGTATTTTTATCTAGTTTCGATTTAATCACATATATGAGAAGAGAATCCCAAGTGTCTACACTCTCACCTAGCGTTCTTATTGCTCGTAGATGCGTTTTAGAGTCGTCAATTAGTTTTACGAGTAAAGGAGCAGATTCTCTTAATAGAGGGGGTAGTTCCATTATAGTATTAATGTGTTGTTGTATAATAACACGAGGATTATCACACCGTTCTTTCAACAATTCCCAAGCAGCGTTATAATTTTCAGACGAGCTTTCTAATTTCTCTATAAATGACGCGGCATCGTCTTTTAAACACGAACGTAAATAGTGCAATTTTTGAATATTTGGTAGGTTGAATTTTCATGGACCATTGCCGCGAACGTATCGTGAAACTCTAGCCATTTATCGAAGGTTTCGTTAAATGTTTTCAATTCTATTCGCGGTAATTTTAAATATGATTCATTATAATTCGCGCTCAAAGGCATAATCCCATCTTGAGGCACATTTGATGATTGTGCATGCGGTAAATTTAATGATTCTTGGTGTAGCATATTTTGCGTGCGACACATTTCGGCAAAATATGCGTTCTCAAATTCATCGAGATCACCATCTACTTCTTCGCCGAGATCATTTATTTTCTGCTGAACATATTCGTATTGTTCTAGGATTGATTCTATTTTATTGAGCCGTAATTTTATTTGCGTAAAATCATTCTGATTATTTTCGTCATCTAAGTAATGCGAGAATCTCTTTAATTTTCTTTTATTGTCGCGCGGTCGCGCTTTAATTTCGATAGCATTTCATGTCTTTCAGACATTATTATATTTTATTTTTATCGATTGATATTAATTAAATGATGTAAATATTAAGTATTAAATACTACGTGATCGAAATGCGTATAGGAAGAAGAAATTCGAAGGATATAGAGATTCACTTACTACTTGTTGACTCCTGAAGATGATGTTCGGAGATTGATGACGATTGATTTTGATGAAGATTTCAAGTCAAGCGGGCGTATATATTCTAATCCCTTTGCTTGATGTGGGCTTCCTCAATCATCTGTATGATTTCGGTGATGTTCACTTGGAGCTTTATTGAAACGCTTTTTGTAACAAATTCACTGCACTTGAATTTATTTATGAATGCACTTTAAGTTTATTTGTGAAGTCACTTTGAATTTATTTGTGAATTGTATTTATGCCTCGGCGGCGATTTATAATAATTTTAATTCCTTGTGGTGGCGATGGATTGTTTCACCATTTGATATTATTGTTATTCAAATTTAAAATTTCACTTGATAACACTACGACGTCGTGGTTATCCGGCTCGAAGGACTAAAAAATATCGACGTATGCTTGAGAATTTACTCCGTCGATCTTTGTAACTTATGATTTTCGACGCGAATACGCATACGTTGGCACTCGTAACGTTAGTAAGTCGTTCATCGGATTTTGTCGTATGAAATAATTAAACACCACAAGTAGATTTAACAATATTTAGTATTTAGTACATAGGACCGAGTCCGACAAGAATTTGCCCAAGAGTTTTTCTCGTGCTCGACTCGTTACATTGTGAGGGCGGATATAATTTTTCTGTACTGCATCGCATTGGTTAATTACAAACGGAAGCGGTGACTAAATTTAAGGTAGTGTAGTTGGAGAGAGGAAAAGGGTGCAGGTAACAGGAAAATCGTTTAATGAAGTTAATACATTCTTGAGAGCCCTATATATATAGAAGTATTGTGCAATTATTTCTCTTTTTGTAAGACTTAATGGCCTATAATTAGGCACGTTTTAGATATAATTCATCCAGCATAACGATGGGTAATTCTCGGAGTGCAAGAAGGTGGAGGTGGGGCAAGGATTAGCCAGTCCCGAGCGCGTCATTTTTAACTCGATGTATACCTGAATTTTCTTAAGCGTGTAAGAATATGTAAGCGTGTATATAAAATTTTATAAATAATAAATATGAATAATATTGTACTGAAATTTATTGTTTAATAGTATTACTAATATTTAAATAAATTATTATTAATGCTTAAAATAATTCGTAAATCTTTTTACCCTTCAATAACCAACCATATTGCGAGTTATACGACGTTGCAAATATTTAAATAAATTATTATTAATGCTTAAAATAATTCGTAAATCTTTTTACCCTTCAATAACCAACCATATTGCGAGTTATACGACGTTGCAAATTGAATAGCTGAAACAAGTTACACGTATAATTCACTCACATTTTTAGCGCGATTATTTCTATTATTCTATTAAAAGCAAGTCGCAGTATCGACCCTCAGATCAAGTATCGACTGAGGAATCTTAAATTGTTTAAATAAAGGCGCAATAAGTATTTTTAATTCCTTAATAACCGGGCGCATTTCGGGCTGTACAGTTAGGTCTCTGCGCCGCAGTAAAGCAGTCACGGGCATGTCGCGGCTTTCGGTAAAGATCGGGTGTACCAACAGCTCGCTCGCGCTCAGTCACTCACACAAGCAACGCTGGCCTCGGGGACATGATTCGTCGCTCACGGTCCATTCTTCCCTCTCCCTTGTTTCCCCTTAAATGGACCGGTTTACGATTTCATCCGTGAGGGTGCGTATTACTACGGCTCGTCGAAACTGGCGCAGGTCGGTTGTATTGTATCTGCGATCTCTCTATTCATCTCTGGTGATATCTAGCTATAAGTATAACCTGTAATACAATGTATTTTATATGTATATATGTGTAATATGAATTTATATATTATTAGATTATTTGTTATAATTGTTGTCATTATGTATAATTTGATTAATAAACAAATATTTTCTAAACTATAATCTATTTGTTATTTTTAAATTATATTGTGCATATTTTATACCCCTATAATATGTATTACACCCCTATTGCTATTTCGGCCGATTCCACGCGTTCGGTGTTTAGGAATGCTTGCCGAAACCGTACCTGGACATCCCATTGACATTACGTGCACTGCGTGCGTGAAGCGTGTGGATCGCGCCACTTAAAAGGACTGGAAATGCACAATGCGGTCATCGGCCAATCTTCAAGCTGGATGACATCAAGCCACTCATAGACGGCCTGATCAGGGCTCTTCAGGCGAAGCTGGCACGTTCTCTAATCTTTCCTTATTCTAATTATTTTTCCATTGTTTACTTAGATGCGTCCTAGGAGCTAAGGGCAAGGCTACAACGCTCACAGAATTATCTTCTTCAGGCGTCGATTGAGTTGGATGGCAGTGGACAGTTGGAGAGAATATTTTATTTACTTGCAGATCTACAAGATTTTACGGCTACATAAGCCGGAGTACTTCGCTGATCTGTTCTCTTCCAGCGCTTCCGATCGGCCGGTTAAGAGTGACGCTCAAAAACTTTCTACTCCATGGATACGCACCGACACGGAAATCAGATAATTTTCTGTACAAGGTGCTCATCTGTGGAACAATCTGCCATCCTGTATTAGAAATGCGTCCTCCCTTAGTCACTTCAGGGGGCTGGTGATGGAGCATTTGAAGGTACGGTACATTGCAGTTTAACTATTCTAGTCTGATGTCCTCATGGTTGTGTTTTAATTTGCGTCCTAAATTATTATGTTTTCTGTTATGCATGTATTACGAGTATATGTGTGTATGATTGAATTTCATCTTCATTCACTGTAAATACTTACATTTACTCATTGTCTGTATGTGTGTATGATTGTGATTCGACTGATAGATAATAAGAAAAATGTGATTTATTGATTTATGTCTATTTCTTTATTTATTGTTGTTACTGCGCTTCACCTGTTATGTTTATGACACTGTGATAATTTGTGATAATTTTTTATATGACTGATTAACGACGCTGTGCAATAATTTTGTAAAATTTTACAAATAAATCAATTATCTATCAATTATATATCTATCTATCTCTGGTAAGTACAGACAGACGTCCACTGGTCGGCACTTTACTTAAATTGCATCTAGCAATATTAATACTCGGGGGAGGGAGATCTATAGATTTTATAGAGACACGAGGACTCCTGCAATCCTATGCGTTTCGAATAAATACTAAATATTATTAAATCTACTTGTGGTGTTAAATTATTTCATACAACAAAAACGAATGAACGACTTACTAACGTTACGAGCCGGATAACCACGACGTCGTAGTGTTATCAAGTGAAATTTTAAATTTGAATAACAATAATACCAAATGGTGAAACAATCCATCGCCACCACAAGGAATTAAAATTATTATAAATCGCCGCCGAGGCATAAATACAATTCACAAATAAATTCAAAGTGACTACACAAATAAACTCAAAGTGCATTCATAAGTAAATTCAAGTGCAGTGAATTCGGAAATTCCGTCTCTGCCCTAAGTCCTTGGCATCCAGGCGAAATCTAAGAAAGACAACGCTTGAGCAACAGAACTCGCATTTGTCTTTATTGATCGCTAGCCCGGCGCCGACGATGGTTCCAAGCACATGCCGTAGATACTTCAATTGCATCTCGAAAGATTGGGTCACGACGACTGGATCGTCTAAATATCCGAAAACATGCGGTTTGACCTCACATCCGAACCGAGCCACCCACCTGACCGGTGTGGCCCTCTGGCTCTCGGCCTCGACAGGAGCCGCTGACAGCCTCTATCACCTCGCTACTGTCCCCGAGTGTTGGTCGGGCGCTGGCAAGCCTCCTCCCTGGGAGAACGCGCGGCAAATTGTTATTTGTCAACAGTTCGCAGCTCACGATCATCCGGCGATCGGTGCTTTTCGCGCTGAACGCCGGAGTCTCAAGTCCTTGATTACTCACACGGCCGGCCGTGTTCAGGGCTGCCTATGGGCTCAGACACAACTGTCTGACGTCGAGGTGGTAGTAGTGCTTATTGTGTTTGTTACAAGTGCAACATAATTTTTGCGCCATTTATCTTAAATAGTCGCCTGTTCTAGGTGACGACTTTCATACAATTGAAGTTTCCCTGTTAGTCTAGGAGTCAGGTCGATTTCGTGGCCAATCGAGGTCTTGAAGAACACCAAGATTTTGTATATATATTTTGGCTTGCTGATTACAAATTTCGAAGGTGTTTTGACTTAAATTGTAAAATTGAAAAGTTATTAACAATTTAATTATTTAAAACGCCGTAGAAACTGGAACTTAAACAAAATTAATATGTTTACTAGAGAAGTTTATTCATTAGCTATTTATGAAATTGTTTGATTTTACAGAATTGAAAAACATTCATTAAAAATCGAATTATTGCATATTTGGTAAGCGTTAGTTTCAAAATTCTGTTACAGGTACATTATTTATCTCATATTTTTGGCCCTGCTTCGAATTTTTAGACAAATAACTTTTCATCTTAAAGATTAAGGAATCCTCTTTTGATACATATTATAATATTCATATAAAATATAGTAAAAATTAATTTTATAACGCTGAACGTAAAAAGAAACGAGCGAAGAAAGTACTTTTGATTTTTATTAACGAATTTAACCAGTTATTTTTCTAAACGAATATTATATTATATACATAATTATTCCTTATAAAAAACGAATAATTTCATGTACGGTAAGATTGGATTACTTATGTTCCTTTAAGGAACACAATCAGTCAAATCTACGACGCCGCGTAAATGTATGTAGCTTCAAACGCTCTGCTGCGCACAACGTCTAGTCATTGTAAAACCTTTCGAATTTTAATTTTAACCGAGGCCCTTTATTACATAGATTATTTTACTTATACAATCCAATTAATTTCTAATAGTGTAATTTTATTTATTTATATTAATTAATAAAGTACCCATGACTCACATTGAGGCGAGAATTTACGCGATTTATGCGAGAATTTATCCCAAGATCGTTACTATGAGAGACGACTGCAATTGTGAAGGATTTGGTAGTCGCAAATGCAATAATCTCCGATAGTAGCTCCACATTTTTTCAGAAGATTTGAGCCAATGGTTGAGCTACAAATTAATATACCTGAGGAATTCTTTAGATAGAGATGCAAGCCGACACATCGGTTACCTTAACCTATAATTTCGATGCTCTACGGACTCAGGCACAGGTCAAAGTAGCTCTCGATGTTGCACTTCGATGCCATATAACATCTGCAAATGTTAAGCTCCTTATTGATCCTTTCAGTGAGGATAACAACAATCTAGTCACCCCGCTTATTACTACGAATTTATTTTACCACATTTACATTATATTTAAGCCTAGGATTGTATAAGTCAAAAGACGGATCTATCCGACGCGAGAGTTCGTGTAGTTTGGCGTTCAAACGTAGTGTTGTGGACTTCTTTGATCCTATCCTGATCAAGGAGAAACAATTTCATAATTGGTAAAAGGTTATGCCTACGATTGAAATTTAGTCTGCATGGACTGGAAGGCTGTGAATATGAAGGTGGCCAGTGATCTGAAGACCGAGGGATTCCTTGGTGCGTTATGTCTATTCATAGGTCACCCAAATAAAGGATCTATTCTGTTTGCTAAAATCATTCAATTACCACGTTCGGCATATTGTAATCTATTGACACTTGAAGAGTTTACCTGAAAACATTATGCCTGATTTCGTTCAATCGGAATGATCCCCTCGCAATAATACCCGATAACTTATTAATAGAAAGAATCCTTAAATCTTATCAGAATCAAATGCTTTCATTGGTTATATACCAGTGTATCTTGCCTTCACTAGCTGGACTGTAAAATTTTCAATATCACTTTCACATATACTGTTTTATTGTCAGAAACTTAGAAAAACTTATCGCAGTTGTACACCCATTTCAACTTGGTTAGTCAAATATTAATTATACTGTTTAATAGCAAATTTTTCCCGCTTTCCATTTGAGTAAAAATGGAAGTTCTAATTTAAAAAAAGTAGACTTGACCTTCAAACGAAATAATTTGAAAGAATTATTTAAAATTGTGATGTCCCGATCCTTCAAATGTTCCATCACTAGCACCTTGAGGCGATGTTAAACTCGTCCGCCAACATCGGCCCCCCCAGTCACAGCCAGACAACATCTGTACCAGTTCATTACTATCGATGCTCTTGTAATATTTAGTAAAGAAAGAAAACCACTCGAGGAAGATTAAATATGGGGCAGATTAAAGAAAAAAAAAGAAAGTCTGTATAGGAAATAAGGGAATAAAAGGGAATAATATGAGAAAGTAAAAATAAACAAAGAGGAGAGAATACATGATAGGTATAAAAGCAGTAATATAGTATTAAGGGACTATATATATTGTTGAGAGAAGTATCACAGGTGCAAGAGAGAAGGAAGATATCTCGACGAGATGCAGTGGCGAATCGGAGTAGCCCATAGACTAGTAGCAGGCAGCGCAAGGTGTAGCAAGTAGAAGGCAGTCCAAACAGCCCACGAAGCCGTCAATTACTCAGAGGAAGAAGAAAAGTTGGGAGGCGTCATCCAGCTGATGTACTTCATGGATCGCGGGACGACATTGTGCTATTGCAAAGTAATTCCAGAAGGAGAAAACCTTCCCATCTAGAAGTTCGGTGAACAGCACTTCAACCGGGATACCATACTGTACTCCAGAGTTGCAGCAGGCTAACCACAAGTCGTCAAATGAGTGATAGTAAGCGGCGGTTATTTGAGACCTTTTCGTTGAACACATGAAGCCGGTATAATTCCACCGAGGTTTACCGGGAAACAATTCGGACGATTGCCTTGGAGTTCAACAAAACGACGTTTCGTCGAATATTTATTGTAATGAAGAGAGTAGACGTGCGCAGATTAGTGGAACCGCATTTCGTCCCACCTACCATAGATAATTTACACTTAAAATAAAATAATAAAAGAAATTAAAATTTTCTACACATTTTCTAATTTTTTATGTATGAAAAAAAGGTTTCTTAATTTGAAATTAATTCTTAATTTTATTTATGAAAATACATAAATTCTAATAAGATAATTAAAAAAAAAACAAAAAATCATAGTAGCAAAAAATACAATCCAAATTTAAAATTATTAATATTTGATTTTACAATTAAATTTTTTAGGATTATAAAGGATAAAAAGGGAACTTATTCTTTTATTTTATCTAGTTTACTGCAACATTTAAATAAACTGTTTATTGCGTATGATTACCAAGTGAACATCACACATTTAATCAATTAAAAGCTATTTTTTAAATCACATTCGCTAAAAGCTTTTTAATTTCAGCTATAGCCTTTCCTGGATTTAATCCCTGAAACAAAATATGCCATTTCAATAAATAAAATAACATTTGATATTATTATTTGATTATTATTAATATTATTATTATTATTTATTGATATAAAATAACATCTGAATGACTAGGTCATTCTTTCATTTGCATATTAAATATGCATTCTTAATTAAGTTTAATTGACTGAATAGTACATACTTATTTTAGTAAATATAAATTTATAATTTATGTATGCAGTTTTGCTGCGGATAGAAAGTCGCACACGTTGGATTATTAGTAACTACATCAAAATATTTGGACTATGATCAATCCAGAAGGCGAGCTCAGGCATGCCAACAGATCGCATACCTCTAGTATACGGTTGATGATTTACAGCGTTAGATGATACTATTTCGATCGTCTATAAATTGATTTAGACAGCATAGTTCTATTAGGATTGTTTTGCAAAGACAAGCTGAATATATAACGGATCGCTCAATAAGTCTCGGGACTAACAACAAAAATATCTTTTTTTTAATAAGATGATACTGTCAAGTGCAACACAATCATTTCAACTTTGTTCTAACTTTTTGATACCACTATTCTATACTTGTAAATCAATTTTAGCGTCAAAATAAGCATCTATTTTAACAATTACTTCTTTTGAATGAAGTATTTTTTTCTAAAGCATTTTTTGAGATCAGCAAAGAGCTTGTAGGCTGCTTAGTTCTTGGTCTAGACGAATCATCGGCAGCTACGCTAAGGAGTAGAAACTTCAACCTAATAGTTGGGGTAGGCACAGTCACTTTCAAAGTGCTGGGGAAACCCTTGACTGGAAAGCCTGATGTGACTTCTCAAACAGAAGCACAGTAAAGGAGTAGATCGTAATAAAGCGTAGTATAGTAGCAGGTGAACTGTTCACAGAATAAAATGATGGGGATGCTAGAAATTGCATCCTCATCAAGGGTATTAATGAATTTCTCTTACAGAGCCGTCTTCCAGAGACTGTACAACCGTTAAGATAGAATTTGAGGACGAAGAAGACCGAATGAGAACCTTATTGGTCTTATCGATCTACCTGCCCCATGACGAAGGGATCCCTATCTTAGGTTTGAATAAGCTGGTCGAATACAGCAGGCGCAACAACCTGAAATAAATTATTGGGTGCGACGCCAATGCTTACCGTGACGCATGGAGAGTCATTTTGTCATAGTAAACAGAAGGGAGGTCTTAGATCTTATGCTAGCTTCGATTGGAATCATAGAAGTTGTACATGGATGGAGAGTAGAAAATGAATCATCGATGTCAGACCACAGAACATTACCTTCGGGATAACATGCGTAAAACTGAAGCTAGATTCAAAGAGAAACCCCAAGGACACAAACTGGGAGGATTTTAAAAATGAACTACATCAAAGTGTAGTGCTTGTAAGAGAACACGATTCTCTTTTATTTCTAAAGCTGGGAGAGGAAGTTACTCCTTGGTGACTGATTTCAGACCTATCAGTGTGACGTTCTTCTTACTGAAGACGATGGAAAGACTGGTGGACTATTTTATCTACTATTATATCAGACAAACATCTGTTAGATCTGATCCACTTCACCGAGATCAGCATGCATTTACTGCGGGTAAATCCACAGAAATTGCGTTACACTCAGTGGTTAGCTACATTGAGGAAGCGATCGAAAACAAGGAAACTATTATAGGATCCTTTGTAGACATAGAGGGTGCATTCAATAGCATCACTAGAGTAACCATTGGCAAAGCTCTATCGAAACGGGATGTAGTGCTTACCATACGGCGGTGGATAGCGGGCATTCTCGAATTTGTAATAGAATGTAAATCAGCCATCGGCACAGGATGGGAGCTTGAACCCCAAAAAGCTTTATGGATTAACGAAGCCACCTACGAAAACGAAACCAAAGGTCACCTGCTTTGCATTAGTATGGTGGAAAATAACCGAAAATAAGTCCTCAATAAAAATCCTGGATCACGTACAGGCTGTAACATTCAGGGGAACTTCTGGGTTAAGAAATATACCTACAGCTGCGGTTAGAATTCTGTTGGCAATAGATGATCTGAACTTCGAAATAATGGGTGACAGATAGGTCTGCCTACAGACTAACATGCGGAGGAGAGTGGGTAGAAATAGGAAATGGGCACAGAACCATCCAGAAGGAAATACTGCAGTGACCAATTTTGAAATTCCCTCAGGATCATATGACCAAATATCTATGCTTTGAATAACGGTATAAAACCAGAATTCCGAACATAGATGATTGGGTCAATAATCTCCCCTTAGGAGGAGAAACGTGGTACATAGATGGATCCAAGACAGATAAGGGTACTGGATATGGAGTCTGTATTAATAAATTGAAGTCAGAGAATGTCAGGGGAAGATGTATAAACACCTGTACCGACAGCCCGGCTTCAATCAAGGTACTGGAGAAATACAGTACCATGTCATAATTGGTTAAAGAGACAAAAAGCGCTCTAAATGATCTGGCCAGGGAAAATAAGGTCTGCATAACCTGAATACCGAGTCACTCGGATTATAAAGAAAATAAAAAAGCAGACCAACTTGCCAAGCAAGGCGCGAATTCAGACAAACAACCTGAAAGGGAGGTAGACGTACCATACCGTGAAAGTTGCAAGGTTTTGAATGAAGTGTTAAAAAGGAAAAGACAGAAATTTTGGAAAAATTCCTGAGGTTTCACGTGGTCTAACGAACTGCTGGGCAATTATACAAAAAGCTAGTCGAATAAGATCATCAATTTGAATAAACGTAATGCAAAAATTGTACTAGGAATTCTAACCGGAAATTGCAATTTACAGCGCTACACACACAAGACTAAACGGGATAGTAACCTATATAGATGGTATAATGAAGAAAACTAAACTTCCAGCCACATTCTCTGTAAATGTGCCGTTTTAATGTGACATCGACGGAAGTTGCTGGGAGTCGGAATTCTTGAACTAGAGAAGTTCGCGGAGGTGGACATATATAGTCTGCTTTCTTATTGTAAAGTTTCAGGGATCATTGAAGCCTCTGAGAAATAGACGGTGGATAGGGATACAATAGTGACAACCAAGTGGTCCTGAGCTTAGAAGCCGGACGAATGATAATAATAATAAAAGAGTTGTTACTTGTAGGCTACATTTAGAGTACAGTGGGTGGAGAATCAATTTGTAGCGTTATTTATGTAATTTTGTCACTACTTTCACCTGAAGCATGGTGGATGATTCTTTGTGTTTGGTCGGTTTTTGCAATTTCGTCCTTGAAACGTACCAACAACACAAATTAATAGTTACTACTGATGAATTTTTACTTTCATTAATCAACATAGATTATATCTTGCGCATGCCAAAAAACAGATGTCATAATTTTAGAAGTTGACTGTTGTGTTTCCGGATGGCTTTTAAAAACTCTACACCACTCAGCTTACTGCAGCTTTGACTTCGGAGTGAAATAATCAACTGACAGTTACAAATACCATTTGAAAAAAAACCTTTTTCATATGTAACAAAGATACGATTTCGTCGCAACGGACGCAACGATGAGCGCGAAAAAAAGAATATTCGCACAATTTAGGTTTCAAAAATAATTTAATAATAAACTATTTACACAAGTAACCCACACAATAATTACACGACCGCGACTAATGTAAATATTTCTATCTCTCTCTCTTTTTCAGTTACACAGCACACTCAGACGGTCTTGAGCACATGCATTTACAAATTATAAGAAAACGATTTATTCATCGTGGTGGCTGCTGCAAGGACCACTCCGCAGGAGACCCACTCCTCGGCTGCGTCGCATTGCTAAAGACCTTGGCAGGTACTCGACCGCGTTGGACAAACAACAGCCAGCACCAAGGTGAGCGCGCTCAAACCTTGGACTAATTGTTGCAGTATCCGGGAGCATTCATCAATTAACATAATAAAAAAATTCTAAGAATAAATCTAATAGACGGGCGTTCACTAAAGATTCGTAAGTAAAACTTGTAAGTAAAAACAAAAGGAAATAAAAGTATTTGTTAAGTGTTGTGCGAGTGCGACCAATGAGTGCGAGAAAACGAGTCAAGGAGGCTTAATTCGATGAAAAAGCTACTTCTACAAGCCCTAGCCGATATTCTATTCGTCAAAGCCTCGAGCTAATAAAAAAAAAACCTTGAGCTAAATAAGAAATGCTAAGAAGCCCAGACTAAGCCGGCACGTGACTGCGCGAAACAAGTTTTCCGGGCTGGTTTTGAGCCGCAGGCCTTTGCAAGAGGGAAAATCGCATCGGCGTTGGCCTCATTACCTGGATCTCGGGAACTAATTGTTTACAAATTTTTGTAAAGTGGAATTTCATCTTTTCATCGAACAGTCTCCAGAGTTACTGAGACGAGCGGTTCTCCAGATACTGATGATGAGGTCAGTAAAGATACTAGGCAGTACTGATGCTCACTTGTTTTAATTAGTCCTAGAGACCATTTAATAGAGGATTAAAATCAACAAAAAGAAGTTTACACACAAAACCATACTTATATATAAATATATATATATATATATATATATATATATATATATATATATATATAATTACGGAAAATGTACCTACATTGCTCATACATGCTGTGCTTTCTCTCAAAGGTAGTTAAACGAATAGTTTAGCGATAATTCAGTTTGACAAAAACAGCATTAAAGAGAATGACAGAATGGGTATGTACTGATATGGCCAGTAAACTGATGAAGTTACTGTTACTTTTTAATTTTAGCAAGGTGTTCTATACAATAATACCAGCTAGACTTCTTGAATGTATGAAAAGCATAAGTTATGCCGTACGGTGATTTTATACATATCAGCTTATCTATCCGGTAGAGAGAAATTAGTTGTGTTAGATCAGACAGTGTGTTCACTTTGGTCACAGTTCCCTTTTTAGGGCATTTTTATTCTTCAATTAGGCAAACGATCTCACTCTTCCTCTTAACTCCATCGGATCGGTTCGGCAGCTTCTGATCTCCGCTGTTCTAAGCGTCGGGAACCCGTCCGCTGTAACACACTTTGAACGTCTGCTGATCATAGTGTCGTATGACCCATGTATTTAGCTTCAGAGAGTTTTTCCATGTAAGCAGTGTATGTCCGGCGATGCAGAAGGGCTAACCCGGCTGAGACTCCTACACAACGAGGGTACACATACGCGACTGAGGAATAATTGGTAAATGCTCCACGATCCTTTGAGACACCTAGGTCTCGGGAAGGCGGAACCACATCACATAATACATCAACAGAATATCCTACATACCTTTGGACAGGTTTTAGTACAATTCAAGATTGTATGGCAACGGTAGACAGAATATGGATCTTTCAGATTTTGTAATCTTTGAGCTGTTTTCATATCTCTTGAATCAATAATCCATCTGTAGGCCTGGAACAAAATTAAATTTTTAATGCAGATACAACTATTTTGTAAAAACAGTTATAACAAAGTCATAGACTTTTGTAGTCGATATATTATATATACAGGGTATGCCAAAAGCATGAACACTAGAAAATTTCAAAAATTCATCGCGCTAAAAAAAAATTTAACACGAACTCCACTTTCTTATTAAAATGGAAAGGGAGAAGAATTTCTTATTCAGCATTACAAATAACATTCGGCTAAATAAGTAGAATTGTGTAAAACTTGTGACAACGTCACAAGTTTGGCCTCCAGGCCATTTTACCTGTAAGCAGAAGCAATAAGAATTAGTATCTATAACAAGAGAAGAGAGGGAAATGGATAGATGTAGAAGACAGAAGCTAGGAGAACACAGAGAGCTGGGCGAGGATAGTTGAGAGCATGGAATGGGAGGTGAGGACGAACCACGAGTCGCAACCGCAACACAAAAACAATACGGGCGTAGGAGCATTTAAAGCCAACGTCATCTTCACACATGAACACGGCAATAGTTGAAGTGCAGACGCAGACGACACCGCCTCCTCCCCGCCAGCATCAACAACCAACACTGAGTAGCCGACGTGGGCGTAACCATAGGTGAAACGGATCAGGAGAATTGATACGCGGACACGAGGCGATAAGGCGACTACCTCAAAGCGCGAGCCAGGGCTTGCTCTTCTTCGCCAGACGTTTGCCCCGAGCACATTGGAGCATCCATGTGCAGCACCGTCTGAGAAGGACGAAAGCAGAGAAATCGGCAACACAATACGATAGCGAACAGCAAATGAGCGGTATAACCCCTGGCGGAGGAGCCAGCAGCGAGGAGAGAACCTCCAACCAGAGAGAGGAAAAGCAGCGACCGGGCACACCTGAGCCCACGGCCATCTCCACGACCCAGCTTCTCTTCCCACCTGACGAGCAGGTACCACTGGCCACTGTCAATTCCAATCGCCTTGGTGCCACTATCCTTTCCCCCCTCCTTTTATCCGTTACGGAAAGTAGACTTGCCATCAGGCTGGGCCTCCCACGGCGGCCCGCAGCATTGCCCCAGGCTAGAGTTTGTGCGCCCCTAGAACTAGCCAGGGCGGATCTTCCTCGCGCCCTCAATAATAAAGTTCGGTGGACCCGCGAGTGAACCTCGCGGGAGAGGGAAGGCCTCTTATCCCGACATACGGAAGGCATGACACGCTATAAACTGCCAATGTTTTTTCATCGAAGTTTCTAAAAATAAGACAGTGCATTTGACGACATTATCTACTCGACCTTTATAGATTTAGTTTTGGATCCATCTGGACATTTTGAATTTTACAGTCACGCCAGTGAAGGCAAGACACGCTGATTTTGTTGGTGGAGACACTAGTATCTTTTGAAATGTTCTCCATTATTCAAAAGCCCATGTTTCGCTGACGGAAAATCAGCGAGTAGAATAGGTTTTTGCCAAATCTAAATAATGTTTTTGGTTCAGCTCTATATTATAAGCAAAAGTTTAATTATAAAACTGAATAATATAAGATTTTAATTGTTCTCTTATTCTAAAATTTGTGTTGATATAATTTAAATTATTATTGAAACCAAATTAATCAAGGTATCTATAGAATAATTTATTAATATTCTCAATTAATATTCTCAACAAAATTTATTTATTAAAGTACCCTGAAAATATTTATAATGACAAGTCCAAAGATGCAGGATTTGTAAATGTTCTTTTATCACATAAGGTTTTTCCATCACCCAAATTCTTTTCTTTTCCATTTTTTTTATTTTCTAATGAATTTTTCGCCTGTGTTCAACGCATTAAAAATTTTCAATCGGTACATCCAGCTTTAATTTGTTCCTAGGCGTAGCGACCAAGAAAACTCTCGCTAAATATCTTGGTTAAAATGTCTTTATTTCGCCTCTCGATGGTACAGAGTGGGACGCGGTCAGTCGTGCGCTCGTGCCGGTCGAAACTCGAGTAAGTGCCCGCGCTCGCTACCTTAAGGTGGCAGGCCCGCGCGGGGGCACTCGGGCCGCCTAACGCCATCTCTGGAGGCTATCGCCAATCTCGCGGGATGAGCCGCTGCTTTCGGCGCGACAGCATAGGCATCGGCGGTCGTGCGGGCGGTGACCGCGGAGTCGCCACAGCTGCTCCCCCTCCAGTGGCTCCTGCAGGGGGCAGGAGAAACGTTACGCATCGCCGAGCCGTGGGGTTGGCTTCGGGTTGCTGCGGCGGCGATGTTGATGTCGGTTGCACAGGTGCAGGCGGCGGCGATTGCGAAAACGAGGTAGGCGCCGGTGGCGTAGACGAGGTGGGCGTCAGATGCCGCGATTCTGGAGTTGGAAGCGGTGCTTGCACCGAGGAGGCGTCCTCGCTTTCTAAGTAGGCCGGTTTTAGGCCG
Source organism: Sycophaga agraensis (assembly GCA_018906755.1). Taxonomy (NCBI): domain Eukaryota; kingdom Metazoa; phylum Arthropoda; class Insecta; order Hymenoptera; family Pteromalidae; genus Sycophaga; species Sycophaga agraensis. Next base: position 571,585 of record JACCIE010000068.1, on the reverse strand, counting down.
TCAGTCGAGATGGTGCGGTGCGTGCCGTCGATGTCTAGTACGTAGCGGCGGGGGTCGATGCGTCGGATGATGCGATGCGGGCCGGTGTAGGGGGCTTGCAGAGGCTTGCGAATAGAATCGACGCGCTTAAAAACGTGCGTACACGTCTGCAGGTCCTTGAAGAAGAACGGCTTCCTAGCCGGGACGTGGTGCGCTGCCGGCACTGGCTTCAGGGCTTGCGTGAGGCGCCTGAGGTGATCGACGACTGTCGGAGCATGGGCGCTGGAGTGGCTTGTCGGCACAAACAACTCTCCTGGGATGCGGAGCGTTGTTCCATAGAGGAGCTCTGCCGGCGAAGCGTCGAGGTCGTCCTTGTAGCAGGTGCGAAGGCCCAGGAGGACGGAGGGCAGTGCGTCTGGCCACGGTGTGTTGGGGTCGCAGCTGAGAGCGGCCTTGAGGGTTCGGTGAAAACGCTCCACCATGCCATTCGATTGCGGGTGGTACGGCGTGGTGTGGATTTGCTGGGAGCCGATTAGCTGGGCAAGCGCGGTGAAAAGCCTCGACTCGAACTGAGCGCCCTGATCCGTTGTCATGGTTAGTGGTGTGCCGTAATGGGCCACCCACTGGCTGTAGAAAGCCTTTGCGACGGTGGTGGCTTGCTGGTCCGGGACAGGAATGGCGAGCGGCCACCTTGTAAAACGGTCAATTACTGTTAGACAGTATTGGTAGCCACCGACGAGCGGAAGCTTAACTAAGTCGAGGTGGACATGGTCGAAGCGTGCGTCGGGCGGCGAAAAGGAACCGATAGCCCCTCGGTTGTGGCGAGTGATTTTGGCTCGCTGGCAGGCCTCACATTCTCTGGCCCAGCGTGCGACGTCTTTACGCATGTGCGGCCAGAAAAACTTCTGTTGAGCGAGGCGAGTTGTCAACCTGATGCTAGGATGGGCGAGGCCGTGAACTGCGCTGAAGGCCGTTTTGCGCAGCGGTGTCGGCAAATACGGCCGGAAAACATTATTATTGATGTTTCCGTAGACTGGAAGCCCTTGGTGCTCGACCACCTCGAGGCCCAGGGCGGCGGTGCGGAGGTTCGGAAGCTCCGTGTCGTTTTGCTGTGCTTCAGCGATGATCTCGGGGCTGAGAGTCGTCGGCATGGTGATAGCGGCAACGCGCGAGAGCGCGTCAGCCACCACGTTGTCCTCTCCCCGGACGTGTCGTAGCTCGACGTTGTGCTGGAGAATGTAGTCCAGTTGGCGTGCCTGGCGCGGAGAAGCCTTCTCCGGCCGCTGGTAGGGTGCAGCGATGAGTGGCTTGTGGTCGGTGTACAAGGTGAATGCTCGACCCTCGATGATGGGGCTGAAGTGTCTGGTGGCCTCGAAGGCGGCAAGTAGCTCGCGGTCATATGCGCTGTAGCGCTTCTCGGTGTCGGAGAGCTTGCGCGAAAAGAAACCCAGTGGGTTCTAGGTGCCGGGTGGGTATTCTTGCTCCAGGGCTGCGCCGATGGCTGTGTCGGAGGTGTCTGTGGCCAAGCGCAGCGGCGTGTCTGCGCGCAAGAAGGTGCCAGCGATGGCGTCCGTGACGGCTTTCTTCGAGCCCACGAAAGCGGTCTCCGCCTCCTCATTCCAAATGAGGGGTATTGCCTTTTTGACCGACGGCAGGTGCTTGAGCAGCTCATTAAGCGGGGCCAGGATGTCAGCGGCCTTCGGAATGCAGCGCCTGTAGAAATTAACCAGCCCTAGATAACGGCGGAGCTCGGTCGAGGTGGTCGGCTGTGGGAAGTCCGAGATGGCCTGGACTTTATTAGCTGGCGGCTTGAAACCGGTGCTCGATATCTCGTAGCCCAAGAAGGTGACGTGCGCGTGTCCCAAGGTGCATTTTTCAGGGTTGATCCTCAGGCTGGCGGCGCGCAGTGTCTCAAACAGCTGCGAGAGGTGCGTCAAGTGCTCCTCGGGGTTTTCCGAGTAGATCAGGATGTCGTCCATGTAGCACTTGACGAATGGAAGATGTCGCAGGATGTGGTCCATCGTCCTCTGCAGTGATTGGGCGGCGTTCCGAAGGCCCAGTGAGGATCGTGTGAATTCGAACAGGCCGAAGGGCGTGGTGATCGCCGTCTTCGGAATGTCCTCCTCGGCTATCGGAATTTGGTAAAAGGCCCGCTTCAAGTCGACGGTGGAGAATATGCTGCCTCTGACTTCTTGCAGAAGGTCGGCGATGATCGGCAGGGAGTATCTGTCCGGGATCGTCCTGGCGTTCAGCTCCCGGTAGTCGCCTGTTGGTCTGAAAGTACCGTCAGCCTTGGGAACTAGGTGCAGCGGGCTGGCCCAGCTGCTTGCCGAGGGACGGACGATACCCAGTTTGAGAAGCTGGGAAAACTCCTTCTTTGGACCAATACCGTTGTGCTGGTGGGCGCTGTGAGGTTACTGAACTCGCTGAGGAGCCTCGAAAAGCGCTGGTCGAGTTCTCCGGCTGGGCGAGGGTGGGCTTGCGTGCCTGCGGAGCTGGCGGAAACTCGTCGCTCGCTGGCCTCCTGTGGGTGGATGGTTGCTGTCGAAGGTGGCAGGGACACGCTGTACACGCTGGCTGCCTCCAGGGTGCCTGCGGCAGCGAGGTTGGTCGTGCGGTCGAGCAGGCCCTTACCAGCGAGGTCGATTATGAGGCCGTAGTTGGTGAGGAAGTCCGCTCCTAGGATGGCCGTTTCAACGTCGGCGATGATGAATTTCCAGCTGAACTCTCGTCGAAGGTGGAGGTTGAGAGGCAGCGTTACGGTGCCGTATGTTGCTATGGCCGAGGCATTGGCTGCTTGGAGCACTAACGGACTGCGAGTGACCTGCCGCCTGAGGTGCCGGTGAGGTATCAGCGATACCACTGATCCTGAGTCCACCAGGAAGCGGAGGCGAGTTGCCTTCTCAAAAACATGCAGGCGGTTCTCCTTGTGCGCGGTTGAGATTCGGTCTCCTTAGATTCTTCATGCACCCAATCAGTCATTACAGTTCATCTTCGGCTTACGTTATCGTTCAGTTGGCGTTCGCACTTTTATTCGAACCTCACTTCGCGGGTCGTATTTTGGGCTGCCAATTGTGAAGCGTGTGATTAATAGCATGTTTATATTTACCTTAAGTACAATAGAATCATTACATTAAATCGAGGCAATTTGTGGGTATCTAATTTTTGAGACCTGAGCAACTTCTTTTGAATTTTTTCTGCGATAATATCCATTTTCCATTAAAAAAGAATATTTAATGCAAAATTAAATTAAAATTTTTTTCCCTATCGCTATTTTTTGAGCGTTCGAACTTCAAACATAATCTCCTGGTTTATCTCCAATAACTAACCGAATCAAGAGCGGGCAAATTTTCCGTGCTATCACGAGTCTGGAGTGCACACATGCTAACGTCTACCAGAAATACCTGTATGAAGGGGGCGTTAGGGTATTCGATATGAAATATCCGTTGTGAACGAGTCTTATTTTTTTTTGTTTGATTGCCAACATAACTGTCAAGCATATTTAGTATACATCAAGTCATTGAACATTAACATCATATTTTTTTATCGCGTTAAAAATGTCGAGTTTTGTACCAGAAAATGATGATTTGCGGAAAGCATTAATTTTTTGTTTTCATTTGAAGAAAAGTACTACAGAGTTACATTGAATACTTTTCAAGTCATATGGGAATCATACTCTATCAGAAACAACATGCAAAATATGGTTTCATTAGTTTAGAAATAATAATTTTGATGTGAGGAATAAATGACGTGGACTACCAAAAATATAAAGCTAACATTTTGAGTCAAAAGCAAATACACAACAAACAATTTCTGACCATTAAAAGCTGGGAAAGATCCACAAGTGAGGAAAATGGATGTCATGTCAATTGAATGATGGCAGATGGAAAACAGAAAAAACACTTGTAAAATTTTACCAAAAAAACGAAAGATAAACAATATTGCATCGAATTGTTACTGACGATAAAAATGGATGTATTTCAAGAATTCTAAACAGAAGTTATCATGGTTGATCTAGGACAACCTTTAACATTGACTGCAAACTAGATCGATTCGGCAAGAAATTGTATGGTATATTACGAGTTATTAAAACCTGGTGAAATAGTTAATACTGATCTAGCTACCAAATTGAATCATGCATTCATCGAAAAACGACCATAATTGGCCAGAAGACACGATAAGGTAATTTTGCTCCATGACAATATCTGCATACAAAGCAAAATCGGATTAGGACACAATCAAAGTACTTGGCTGGGAACTGCTATCCTACCCGCCGTCTTCACCAGAATTGGTTTCTTTCGACAACCACTTCAATTCCGACGAAGAAGGCGAAAATTGAGTGTCTGATTAATTTGCTTCAAAAGACAAATAATTCTAAAAGCGTGATACCTACAAATTGCTAAAAAGGTCATCAAAATGTCGAGAAAACAATGGCCAATACTTTGAATAAAATGTTTTTCTCTTTCCCATTAAAATTAGTATCTTCTTTTAAAAAAAAACGGTCACTTCATACCGGTAGATCTGGTATATCTAAATTTCATTAATCCATGCTCCTGAGAAAGTTATCCATCTACATGAGAATGTCTCCACATAAAGCTAACCAAATTTACTGATTTCATTCTTTCTTGTCAAGGTGGGCAAGAAATTTCGTACACAGAAACCTTATACAACTATGATAAAATTTTCGTATCTTAACACGAGCGCCAGGCCAATGTTTCCAAATACACCTTTTCTGTATCTAATTGGAATAATGGGACAGTTTCCTTTCCGCTGCATAGCTTCGTCTGACAATTAAATCTCACTTCCGAACTTAGCTCGCTTCACCAGGCGAAAACGAAGCAGATTACAGAGGGGCATCTGCAATTGGGATAACACCACACCGGTAGCCCTTGCATGGTTCTTCATCAGTGGTTTGCGGTAGTTGTCGGGTATCTGGGTCTCGGCTTAGATTTCAAGAGGCCCAAGGTCTTAGATTCTATAAGAACCGGCCTTCTTGTGCGTGCGGAACTTTCAAATTTTCCGAATCAACCTTTTCCTATGGGTACGATTCTAATCTTTGGTCGTTGGTCGTAAACAGTCGCACAAGGGTCACCGAATTCCTACTTCGGCTACATAGAAAAAATTATCCACTGAAAAAATAGCTACTATAGTGTCATACTTCAAATTATACAGACACGACATCTGTCAATCAGGTTGCATCATCTACAATATAAGTGTCAGAACATGTATTTAAATCTCTCTGTATATTTAAATTGTGACCGAGCCCTCAGGTAGACTACCACACGGTCGACTGTGTAGGTAAACAAGGCTCGGAAGCTCTGTCGGCACGGCGGTCGGTGCGAATACAAAGCACCAATCGCGGGATGATTACCGATCGCGAAAAAGAGTTAATTATCACGTCGCCCCGAACGCTCTCGGGTGATCACTGCCTGAGCCCGAAACCCGCGAATTGTCGCGTAGCTCACGAGGCCCCACGCGCTTACACACCCTTGGACCATCGGGATGCGATCGCAGTTCCACACCACTGGAAGGTCGGAGCACCAGCAGCAGCTGCCCAGAGCCTCATGTGCGAAGGGCCGTTCGAGCGCCCAATCTCCTCAACGTCACCGGGGACGGAGATAGGCGGCACCCAACACCATCCAGGGGCGAGCGGCAGAAGCAACCGCTGCGTACCCGACCCGGACAGGGTTGGGCCAGCAGGCCTTAACGTCAGGTGGGTACGAGGACGACACGCGAGAGAGAGAGAGAGAGAGAGAGAGAGAGAGAGAGAGAGAGAGGAACTGGCGACGCTTGGAGCAGCGGACGCGATTCAGTGGCTCTCCGAGCAGGGCCGGCTGGCAGTCAAGGACCCACGTGGCCCGGTATACGCCTCCGCGAGCGGTTTCCCTGACGTGTGTAATATGGCGCTGCGTGCCCATCGAGAATGTGTGTCCGGGCAGAGAATGTCCGCCCGGATGCAAATAAATAAGTGTTCCCCAGAGCCCCCGGAATTTATAATTATTTTGAGCTTCTCCTCCCTCCACGTTGCACCTGCACGGCGGATAGCCGAGAGCGACCGGATAGTGGCTGATGCTCCGGACCCCTTCGACGCTCGTCAACCTCGGAGAGCAAGCACCACGTCACAGACTTTAAGCGAGCGAGAGCGCATCGCGCGTATTTAAGTAATTATAGTAAGTTAGCAAGAAAGTTTATAGAAACTTATTTGTATACATTGAGAGATAGATTTGAAACAAGGCACCAGACGTGCTCTTGAGTGCACGGCAGTGCATAATTATTGTAATATGATTAATTAAACTGTATTAAATTAGGCAAAGGTAAAAATGTCGCCAACACGACTCAAAATCACAGTTATAGAGTTCATTGTAATGATCGTAAAATGTCTTACATAGGTGAAACTAAACGTGCTTTTGGTAAAAGTATTTACAAACATAAAAGGGACGTTAAAAAAAAGCCAACATATCTGACATATATTGTCATTACTTTTAAAATTAGTTTTAAAAAGTCGAGAGAATTTATAAAGATGTTACACATGCAGTATCATAACTTAAGCTATATCGCAGCCGAATCGAACTTGTCATTTTCTTTTAATTGAATGTGAAAGTATGTGCATTCGAAGATGTTACAAAAATAGAAAAATATCAATATAGATCAGCGATTCATTTCTTTTTGAAAGGAAAATCACGCAGCAAAATCAAAGAGCACTTGGTTGCTATACATTATGACTCTTTTCTGTTGATGACATCCATTACAAATTGGTTTAACGAATTTTATAAATAACAAAAAATACTTCAAAGAATAACGTTATGGAGATTGTGCACGATATAGCCGAAACATATTTTTTTCAAATTGAACCAGAAGATCGTTAAAGCAAACAGGATAGTAGTAGTGAATGAAAGAGCGTAGAGTAGAAGGGTCGACTGAGGGAAAGCGTATGGGTCATGAATACACAAGTAATTATAAAGCTGTATTCGTATAAAAAAAGGACATTAGTACAAGAAAAGTAGTATGAATGGGACGAAAGTTTGGACGTAACATACATTTTTTATTTTTTATTATACTTGAAAAATTAGATCGTATGTTGACAGCGTTACACGGTATGTTAATTATGTAACACGGGCGTGACGTCGGCGTCACTTGGCTTATGCGGAAAACGCAAAAAGCTATGCCTCTATTTTTAGCCTAGTTTCAAGAGACTAAGAGTTAGGGATAGTTTTCTAAAGGGGTAGAGGAGTTTCTAGATCTTCGGAGGAAAAACACAGAAATCGAAGGTAGAACGTATGCGTCAAGAAAGGTGGGTGGTAAGGAGTTGACTTCTAGCTCAACAGGTCCTTTCGGCTTGTACGGAGAAGTCGGGGGGAGTTAAGGAGAGACAAACTTATGGATCTCACATTTGTGAGATCGATCTCTATCACAGCTCGTGTAGGCGTCTAACTAGAGAAAAGTCCCTGGACCAACTACAATGATGTTCCGGAACACCAGGAGAAAAATAATTAGGAGAAAGGGATGATTTAGTGTTTACTTGAAGACTTTGACGAAGAGGCTCTGGTTTTCGTCGTTTATTAAGTTGTTGACTTTTACACTGAGTTTGACAATATTTGATTTAGTACAGAAAAATATATACCTCTTTCGCAACTAGTTGGAAGATTCGGCAGTGATCAGGAAATGAAGCAGTATGAAGAATTCAGGAATTTTGGTCCAGCTCGAAGTTGAACTGAATATAGAAGTTAGAAGAAATGAAAACTTTAAAATTTTCCAGCTCTATTCGGCTGAGAAAAACTTGGAGATTCTATCCAGATCAAAGCTGAATCGAATGTAGGATAGAGGCTAAAGGACTTTCAAGGATTTAGAATTTTTCAATAGATCCAACTCGAGGATGAGATCTTTGAGAGCTATCCAGCTCGAAGCTAAACTGAGGAGGAAATGGAAGTGGAAGTAGAAATGATTTTCCAAGGGAAAATTCATCCCTTTTATACCCCTGGGCCTCCATGGGTCTCAATGAGACAAACAGAGAGGTCCAAAAGGGTTTATCTTATCTCTTTCGCTCAGTATATCTTTCTCTCGCGCTCCTATGCATCGTTTACAGAAAAGTTTCTTTTTCGCATTGTTTGATAATTATTTTTTATTCTATTTTTTTATGTTACTACTATTTCTTATTTTTGTATAATATTTTCGCATATATATGTTTTATAATAATTTTAAAAACAAATAATAATAATAATCATTTAATGTCGTTTCTATTTTTTTGTTTACATATGAAAATAATTATTTATTTGATTGTATTTACATACATATACACGCGAGAGTATTTTTTTCTTAATTCTTTATACATTTTATATTTTTGTTTACTATTAGGTTGGCAAATATTTCCTTCTGCCTTTTTGTCTTTTGAATTTCGCGGCTATACACAAAGCGCTACAAAACTCATATGTGGCAATACTATACAGCATTTGAAATGTCTTGACATAATAGAGATATGTGGAATAATGTTTTTTGTTCTTTTTTCTTTGTCAGAATAATAAATATTTAGAAAGTGTGATTATTTTGATTTATAAGTTTTATTGCGAAGTAACAGAATCTTGTGAATATTTAACCTGTTTGTATTCTTATGAGGTTATAATTTATTCGATTGATAATTAACATGTAGCATGTTAAACTGAGTAACAATGCCAGTGTCGTTAAGATTTGTTGTGAGTATTATATTAATATATTAGGTTGGCAAATATCTCCCTTCCACCTTTTTGTCTCTTGAATTTCGCGGCTATGTACAAAGCGCTACAAGGTCTTGACATAACCTACAAAACGACGCTATGCATGAATAGTTTGAATATTGCATTTAACAGTTATAGATGTGTAAACATGGAGTTCACTAACGCCGAAATTCGCGCTATTTTAATGTTTTCCTTCGTTAAAGGCAAATCCGCTAGAGAAAGGTTCCGTGAGATTGATGGTGTTTTGGGAAATGGTACTCTATCACTTCGAACCGCGGAGGAATGGTTTCGACGATTCAGAGCCGGTGAAAACGACACCATGGATAAGCCAGCTGGCGGAAGACCTCTGACGATGAGTACCCATCAAATCATGGAAAAGGTCGAGTTAGACCAGCATGTGGCATCTCGTGACATCGCCCAGGAGATGGGACTTCGTTGCCAAATGATTTTAAACCATCTGTAGAAGGCTGGATACAAAAAAAAGCTTGATGTTTGGGTGCCGCTTAAGTTGACGCAAAAAACCTTCTGTACTGAATCAACGCCTGTAATATGCTGCTGAAACGGAACGAACTCGACCCAGTTTTGAAGTGTAGGGTGACTGGCGACGAAAAATGGATCACATACTACAATATCAAGCGAAAACAGTCGTGGTCGAAGGCCGGTGAATCGCCCCAAACAATGGCTAAGCCAAGATTGACTGCCAGGAAGGTTTTGCTATGTGTTTGCTGGGATTGGAAGGGAATCATCCACTCTGAGCTGCTCCCATATGGCCAGACACTTCATTCTACCATCTGCTGTGAAAAACTGGACCGCTTGAAGCAGGTGATCGACCAGAAACGTTCAGAATTGGCCAACAGGAAGGGTACAGTGTTCCATCAAAACAGCGCCAGACCACAGACTTCGTTAATGACTCGTCAGAAGCTACGGGGCTCAGATGGGGGTTTTATCGCATCCACCATAAAACCCGGACATAGCGTCAAGTGATTACCACTTGTTCCTGTCCATGGCTAACGCCCTTGGTGGTGTAAAGTTGAACTCAAAAGAGGCTTGTGAAAAGTGGTCGTCCGAGTTCTTCAAAAATAAGGAGGCGGGCTTCTACGAGGGGGGTATTATGAAGTTGCCGTCTAAATGGAAACAGATTATCGAACGAAACGGCGCATATTTAAACTAAATCCGAGCACTGTAACACTTTTTATAAAACATTTAATACAGAGCAAAAAAGCGGAAGAGAGATATTTGCCAACCTATACATAACAATATATATATTTAGCGATGACGGTGTCTTGATGGGTCAGGCTAGACGTAGCGCCCATAAACAACTCGCTAATAATACAAATTTTTACTAGATGCTTTATTGGTTTTCGATGATACAGAGCGAGACGCGGCGAGAGGTGCGCTCATACCGGTCGAAACGCGAGTAAGTTGCCCGCGCTCGCTACCTTAAGGTGGCAGGCTCGTACGGGGACACTCGAGCCGCCTAACGCTATCTCTGGAGGCTAGCGCCAAGCTAGGGATAAGCCGCTACTTCGGCGCGACAACGGAGACATCGGCGATTGCGCGGACGGTGACCGCGGAGACGCCACATATATCTATATATCTATATATATTGTGACGTGGGATCACAAAAATTTTAGTTAAATAAAATATGAAAATTTTAAATTACAAAAAAAACAATTAAATTTAAATTATCCCGATCACTATCTACCCTAAGCGCGTCGCGTGCTAATTGCGATTTCACCAATCAAGGGGGTTCAAGTTGAATAAATTTTAACTTCAATAATTTAATTTTAACTATAACAATATTTATTAAATAAAAAAAAACTTCTAGGGAATTTACAAATACAAGTATTTTACAAACAAAATTATGAAATCTCTACGGAGATATAGAAATTTACAATTTACATCAAACCCGGCTAAATAATAGTTGACCCTGAAATTCCCTAACATCTCGATAAATTCAATATAATATACCGCATCTCGATTAACTGCACACAAAAACCTGTAAAGAAAATCTCGAGCTGAAAAAAAATAAAACACAATCTCGACTATTTCGCTGCTGCTGGATTACCTATGGCTAATTGAGGGAAGAGAGAGAGGACGACATACAAAGAAAAAAATAACTAAACACTCACCAACAATGCCATGCCAATAATAAATAATAAGGAAATAAATAATAAAATCCAACTGGCTCGGCCCACGCACCTTCTCTATTAAAAATCGGAGTATGCTCCTACTCTCCAACTTCGAATAAAATTTCAAAATGGCCTTGGCCTAAATTTGATCTATTATACGATCTGCCTACTAAGAAGATCGGGCGACGAGTGACAAGTCAGTATGTGTCCCGCTTTTCACCGGCTCGGAAACTCGATTTTCCCTCTAAAATCCATCTCGCATCTTTGTTATGCATATTAGGCAATAGTATTATCCTTGTCTCGTACATTTAGCAAGAATACACTATTGTTCCCGCCAATTTAAGAAAAGAGGGCGTTACCATCAATTATCCGGCCGCGCGACTATTTAAAGGCTGATTAATTTTTATATCATAAAAAGAAAGAAAACACCACCAAAATTCTCAAAAATATAACAAAAATCCCAAATAATTTAATAAAAATTTATCAATTATTATCATAACTCAATTAATAGTTATCAATAAACTATCCTCCAAAAATCGTCTTTTATTCTCTCTCTCTTTCTATTCAATAGCCAATACTTGACTATACCAAAAATTCGGGTAAGGAAAATAATAACTACGCACGGTATATATACTCAAACTATATTTAGATTATCACGATAAAGAAGACAAAGACGGAACAATCTCGACATTTCTATTAATTCTAATCCCTGGGGAGGATTACTATTCGCCTCCTGGTGAGCAAAAAGTGACTACTTGATTGGTCCTAGACATATTTTCCTATAGTCGCATCCATGTGCTTGCACCTTACTTGCAGCTATCTCTGTTTACTGTCACCAGCTGATTATCCCCAGTGTTTTCCTCAACAAATCAAATAAATTTTGTTATTAGCTGGAAATTAAGTTTAATTGTTTGTTAACCTGCAGCGATGCAATGTCCTATCTTGCTCGTCACCCGATTTCAAGTAGGTATTAGAAGAATCTATTAACGAATTATTTTATTTATCCCAGGAGGACGACCACTCGTCATAATATATACACGAACTTATATTTTTATTTTAATATAAAATAGCTTATATTTAGGTGCGTATAAATATTTGACAGTTAGATAATTGTTTGTCGGTAGGACATTAAGTTTAATTAATAATATATAAAATTTTCGATAGAAAACCAGAAAAATATACGGGAAAAATGAAGCATCGGGATTCAATCTTAGCTCTGTCGAGTAGGGAGAATCATGGCCTTTTTGGATGCTGAACGGCTAAATTGTGTGTATTTCCTAATTAATTATTTTCAAAGTTGAATGTTAAAATGTGTCCACTTCTCGGAAATGTTCTAGAACATTCTAGAAGCGCAGAAAAATGATGGAAAGCGTGGGTGATAAAAAAATAGCATTAGGCAAGGGTCGGCGGTCAGCGTGGGCAGGGCCGAAGGTGAAACCCACAGGTTCGGTTTCTTGGCTTTGTTTGCGCGCAGACTTCGTATATTCGTATATTCGCACTGGGTGTAGTATTTTGGATAGAAACGGGAAAAATTTTTTAACCATGATACTCGGGTCAATCACGGGTAAAGTTCAGCTTGTCTACTAAATACTTTTCGCCAGGTGAGTCCAGGCGAGTCTCTTAGTTCTGATTATTTTCGATCATTTTGGTTCCAGGCGCGACACTGTGTAATGATTTCCCATGGAGTTAGAAATAATTAAAAAATATCTAAAAAATGCTAACCATGGTCAAAAATTCAGGCCTCCGTGAACGAGATGCAGCCAATGAAAGCCAGAGAATGAGTCAAGAAGATTGAACTCAGTAGGGTGACGCGGCCTCAGATGAGGTAAGGGGCCTATTTTCTACCAGCCCTAGTTAATTTATCAAAGCCAATGCTTCAAATTAAATAACAATAACATGGAACTGGGGTGGAATCGGAGTAAGAACTAGCTCGAGTGGAATAAGGAGGCTGTAGAAGCCAGAAGGTCGGTTTTTCTACCCTTCTCCCTCCAACGCCGCGATGTTCAGATAAGGAGTGTGCGGAGCCGGTGTGCGACGACAGGGGCATTTGATATATTGCTAATGACTCTTATTAATAGGTTATAAAATACAAGTAGTCTATTGTTTTAATACTAGTACTATAATTTGTCAATGTCAGCAATACAACATTTACATGTCAAAACGTTTTAAGGTACCTGCATTAATACAGCTGGTCCGAGATATTTATCACCATTCCACCAATATGATGGACATGAAGTACTGCAGCATGCACATAATATGCATTCGTATAATCCATCCTAAAAATTAAATGAAAAGTCACATAAAATTTTTTCATAAATTCACTTAATATTTTAGTGATATATTTTGCGAGTAGTATTACAAGTATTACAACATGTATTCAAATAAGAATATATTACACATAAAATACAGAACAAAAATAGACTAAAAATAATATAATTGTAGGTACAAACAGTACATACTATCTAATATATGTTTTAGTAAATAATTTAAAAGATTAGGATTGAAGGGCACGTAAGTAACATCGCATTTAAAAAATTAGTCAATGTAATATAAGAAGAAGTGCAATCATAATGTCTTGAAGGGTGACTTCCTAAAGCATTGTACAACACTATTATTACTGTTCATCCAATTGATTGAGTATTCAAATAGGGAAAATAAGGATCAAGAGAAACAACATTTAGAATAAGAGTTTGTCCATGAAACTCAAAGTTATAATTAATACAAAAGCAGTTCATTTAATAATTGAATAATTGATATTCTTACATACGTTTAGTGAAAGATAAAGCGACTAAATGAACGAGAATACAGGCTTGTTACGCTATTGTCTACTAGTTTACTCCAACTACCAAGCTGTCTGAGCCTTCTGCTTTTATTCTTGAGAATCTTTCATCTGTTCTTTTTCTGAGGGTCGATCTATCGATTCAGAATAGACTGGTCAATTTAAAACCTGATTTTTTAAACTAATACGGTCATGTTTACTTTGGATTTAGCTCCTCTTCTAGCGACAAAACTCTGTCGGATACTATATGAGGAGACTGGTTTCAACACTTCAAAAATAATGATTTTGACCTGAAGTCAAACATAAGCTCTTATTTAGGACTGATGTCAGGCGCAAGCAGAACTATGAAAAATATTACAAACAGATGAGTCAACCGTTTCAAAACGTTTAAAGTTTTAGGAATGTTTGAGAAACAAGAATATTGGCCGTATGAATTGAAGCTAAGAAACGTTGAACGGTATTTTGTCATGTATGAACTACTGCTTCAATGGCAGAAAAAGTACGTTATGAACAGTAGATAAATTATGATAATGCAAATAATGGGATCATCTCGTACACAAAACCAAATACCCATAGTTTGAAACTTTTTATCTGTATTTGGTGAAATATGCAGGGTGCGATTTATTAGGAGCAATGTTACGTCCTGCGAAATGATTCAATTATTTTTAATTAATATATATATATATATATATATATATATATATATATATATATATAAGAAAAACCTAGAGACGAATAAAGCGCTCATACCGTCCGCTGCGTTTAAGACCGGGCCGGTGCACATAAACACAAAAAACAAACCAATACGCGAATTATGTAACAACCTATACCTCCCATTATAACAATTTATAACAAAAAGAGAAAAGAGCTCAAAAGAAATTTCCCCCAAAACGTCCGCATGTACAGTAGACTGCACCTACGCTTCTCTCACCACCAGCCCGTTCCTCTCTCCGTCAGAAATGTCGCGCGTTGCCTCTCCTCCCTCACTACCGCCTCTCTTCTCTTTCCTTCACGCCCATGCTTAAGACAATACCCTCAAGGGCCTGGCCCTTATTTCCCATAAGCTCTCTCTCTCTCTTACCACCGACTCCAAATATAAAACATGTCTTGCGCAGCCTCCGCTGCGCCGGGAAAGCAGTGGCTAGGACACACCAGAATGAAACTCACATCCTGATTCGCTGCCCTTCGCCCCCCTTAGTGACTTTTCCGAGAAACCTGCGGCGTTGCTAATTTCCAGCGGCAACTAGCCTTATAAAACCCAATGCGCAATCCACAAAAAATCACAACGCTCCGTTCTCTTGACTAGGAAGATTCCTAACGCGAAACTCACTAGTCGAAGAAAGGAATGTTCCTCGCTTACTCCTTACCTTTCTGTTGCTATAATACTTTAGGACTAACCCAATTTTATATTGGTGTCTTATGAAGTATTATATTGAGCGAGTCGGTTAACTTTTACCATATGAGGACTACGATCTTTAGTTGTAAGTACATCTGCGGCAAGAACTAACTGATTCCTTCTCTCTCTTGCCTGTAGCGTTCCTACTGCTGAATCGGTTAAGCCGAATCGGCCTAGGTCCGCGTATAAAAAGGGCAGCTGACTGCTCCCTACACTATGAGGACTACGATCTCCGGATTGTAAGTACTTCTGCGGTGTGGGTTTATTCAGGAGATTCCTCTCAATAAATTGATTAAATAAGGGACAGTAGGCCTCTGGGTTTAAACTTTATTAAATTAGCTATACATCCGAATAACGGCTTGATTCCAGCCTTTCTAGACTGACAAACCATTATTGGTTTACCCGCCATACGGATAAGGAATCAAAGTAAGGACTAGGCTATTTTTTATTCGATACCTACTTATCCATCTTTCAATACGGAGTTGCGAACTAACGAATGATATTAAAATTGTAATAAACTGTAATGTATCTAAAGCGCAACGCGAACCGCCGTGCGAAACTTATTAACCGCAAACCATTGTTAAACTTTTGTAAAGCCGCATTATTAGAATTCAATAAATTACAAATTCAAAATAATCTTTCTTCTTCTTCATTCAGAAAAACTCCTATTATACAAGCTGTAAAGCTTTCCCGGTTAAATAAAGAGAGGGCAATGTCTCGGGGAAATCCATAGGTCCTCACCTTGGAGATAATCTCGGCAAGATACACCATAAAAAGTGGTTACCTCCTTTCAGCCCTGTTCCCAGGCTGTTGGGCGCAAGCCTAGACCTAAAAATTGACAAAAACATCACTCAGTCTTTCACTGAAGTGTGAATGAACACTTTTCGGTTCGGCGTAGAGTTCGCGTTCGAATCAAATAATTATTTCGTTTCCGGACGTGACAGCTGCTTAAATCGAATGACAGTATCCCGGGAAATCGCTATCAACTTCAAGTAAATGCATTTGAATCTAGCCCTAAATGAAAAATGCCGACTGTAAGAACAAAGACACAACAAAGTTATTTTGTTACATGACATGTTACGAAACCAGCGTCGATTTTTAAAAGACATATCGGTGCTAGAAAGATTATTTAAGAACCTAATATATTATGAAGGTAACTGAAAAATACCAAGAAATAGCAAGAAATAGATCTAATAATCAACAGAAGAAACGTAAGGCCAGAAATAGATAATGAGAATTAGTAGAAAAAAATAAAACCTGTTACCTGACAGGCAAGGCTAAGGTGAAGGAGAGTAAAGAGAGACCTAGCATAAGTTCAAGGGAAAAGAAAGAAACAATGAGTGGACAGTAGAAATGGCTCATAAATGATATATGAAAAGAACAGATTGTGATAAGATCGTTAGAGCAGATGAGAGATGGAAAAGGTTGATAATGTTATGAAAAGTAGCATGCGAAAAGAGAGAATAGAATAATTAGTAATAGGAAGAGTGAGTACAGCTGAGAGAAGAGAATAAATAGTAGAAGCAACAAAAAGGAAATTGTGAGACAGAAAGAATAAAATTTATTGAGAAAATAATGGAAAATTATGTAGCCGCCGTCAATACCATTAACCACAGGAATCCTGGCCGTTGAAGATGACGCCCAACCACAGGTGCGAGAGAAGGGGTACGAGGTGAAGGTGCTAAAAGTGACGAAGACACTTAACTCTGCGGTAGTTTCTCGGAAATCGAAGAAATAGACTCGCGTACTTGTAGCTCCGTGTACGACGAGGCAATCAATACTGCAGTCGTAGCAAAAGGACGCGATATGTAAACTGAATGTTTTGGTGAATTTTAGAATGTGATTTGTACCGGTAGGGCAATAAGGCACGACCGTTCATAATTCGCGGGTATCATATATAAGTACTTCGGTGTGCAGGCGCTAACTGTTGAGAGTGTCGAGAATGCACCGATATGAAGTCAGTAGGAAAGAGACACGACAACATCATGAGGAGGACCACGCCGTTTTGCGTACGATCAATCATAAGATACTAGCTTTGATAAAAAATCGAGCTAAGCAGAGAAGAAGTGAGAAGTAAGAGAGCTGAGAGACATAGCTAAAGAGTGAAAGACAGAGCTGATCAGATCGAATTCAAAGTCCGTAGCCAACAGACTAGCTGTCTTAAAATCTATAATAAATAACGCTGACCGATCACTAAGAACCATCCGACACTATCCGACACTATCGGAGGCAGACTTTGCAAATGCAATGTACTAATAACGTAAAACTAAAAACACTCAATTAATAATTTTGAATTTTCGCGTCTTATAAAGTTGTATTAATCCGATCTGATCAATTTTTTCTTTGTCCTGCGATTCCCCGTGCTAGCATGTTATCACTCTTTAAGATAAGGGGCAGATAATATTAAAAAAATTGAAAACATGGAAGATGAAGAGAAAGTTGATAAATAAGAAAAAAGTTTAGAATTGGATTATATATATGGACGATAATCTTACTGCCAAAGCAAGGTAAATTCAAGAAAATTTAAGAAGGATAGCAAGAAGAGAGAATATAAAAGGTAAACAAGTATGAGTAGGTTTTATGACAATAAAGATAGATGAAGAATGATGGAAACGGAATGGATGGAAAAAAGGTATAGAAAAATCAATATGGAACACAAAGAAGTAACTGAGAAATCGTGTTGGGGAAAGAAGAACAGAGGGGTGAGATAGTAAGGGTGTGCACACATGGAATGTAGCAGGAATAATGAACAAGGATGAAGAAATATCCGATTATCCAAGAAACTTTTACGTGATTGGTCTAACAGAGACATGATTAGTAGATAAAGAATGGCAAAATCTTAAGGAACGGATGCCAGAAGATTTGGATATACATGCAGAGCAGCAACAAGAATACACAAAAAATGAAGGACAAAAAGGGGAATAATAACAGGAATAAGGAAGCATATAGAAAAGATAGCACGTGAAGAGTTGGACACAAATACATTAATAAACAAAATAATAATAAAAGGAGGCAGATAGTGAATTCTAACATTCCATACCTAGAACGTAGAAGAAAACAGTAAAGATAAGGATAAATGAAATGAGCGAGGGACAATTACTGATTGGAGGAGACTGGAATGCAAGAACAGCAAAGCAAGGGGAGATAATTAAAAACGAAGAGGAGGAGTAGAAACAGTTAAACAACATAAGATAATCGGTAGAGAAGGAGATCTGCTGGTTAAAGGAATTAAAAAATGGATTGGGCGATAATAAATGCAGCGAAGGAAGAAACAGGATAAATAACTTTTATGAACAAAAACGGAGAACCGCTTTTTGTTTCCGCTATTAGCGGCGCATAGTGTCCTGATTTACTTCGTTTAAGTTCCGCGTGTCGTATAACGTCTGTATCGGCCGTGCGGTTGCTTTTTCATCTAGTCATCAGCGTCATGTCCTGTCATGTCGCTTATGCTGAGAGAATGCTGTCTTTCGACTAAAGTTCACGATCGACCTCGGTGACTGTCGGACATCAGATGATGGATAGACGTTGGTGGCTATCACCTATTGGAAATAAGACCAGCGTCGTATGCGGTCATTTATCTGCTGGTGTCGGTTGCGAAAGGTATAGCGATGCCTGAAATCGTCGTTTCGAAATCGGTAAAGGCTTCGATCGGAAACAGAGACAGAGGGAAGCGCGGCGAGGATCTTAGCGGAAAAAAATTAATCCGAGGCAAGGGGGGAAATTCGCGATAAAATGGTGGACTTAAAGTGGTGGTACCTCCCGCCTATCTCTCCTCGCGGGCGTAGTTGCATAGACGCTCGGGAGTAGAGGGGAGGAGTACTGCTCGATCTTATTGGTACAGTTGATAGGCGTTTTGGAGATCCCGCCGGTAGGTCCAAAGCCTTTACGCCGGAGAGATTAAATATACCTTCGCTGAGTTTCATACTGGGTCATAAGGCAGCGGATACCTGAAGCCACGCTATATGTTGCGGGGACAGGACCTGGCCGAGCTGTAGAGAGGAGAATGCAGGCACGCTTGTAGGTGTCCCTGACTCAGCCGAGTATCCACCTTCATACCACGGGCCGTCCCCTTCGCAGGTTGTAGAGCCTTCTCCCAGGCACCAGTACTCCCTTAATTCCTCCTCGGGACCCTAAAAGTTAAGTCCGTTGGCCTTTATGCGGAAGTTATATTCCGCACGCACAGCCAGATGCTCCAAACTGAAATCCTCCCTTCTGGCCGAGCAGGCCACTCCTCGCTGGCCTTAATTTTGGGGCCTCACCCCCCGTGGGTACTCTCATTTGACCCGGTGGCCCTTGGACGAAACGTCCATTTTCATCCATCGTCCATCAGTGCCTGCTCGTCAAAGTTTAGCCTTCTCCTAGCATACAAGGTCTGCCTCCTTCCCCTAAAAACAACTACCCCATCGACAACGATTAGGTAGTTGATCTCCCCTTAGGGTGCAAGACGCGAATGAAGTCATCTCACGCTCGTGCTAGGCTCGCACCGAACTGGCGAGCTGTTTAATTATCGGTGATCATCAGCCGATCGGCATCTCATTTCGGCGCTGATCGCCCATTGACCGTCGGCCTGCGCAGCTACGGAGCCTCGAGCCTTTGTTTGTAAACGGCCCGGCCGCGCGAAAAGACTTCGTCACAACTTTTTGTGTCAATAACTTTTCTTTAATAAACCTTAAATAAAATATTAATATTAAAGGTGGATTCTTAATCTTAATATTTATGCCCGTATTAACTCCTCGCTCCTACAAGGTCCTAGAGTGGAATAATATTAATCTAATTAATACTATATCTCTAAATCTTTGCTTTTCCTATCCGTTATTGCCAAACTGGACGTAACATTACGAGTCAAATATAATGTGATCGTCTCTACTAATCGCTGAACAGCGACTGTAAATAATAAGAGAGAATGGATCTTCGATAATAATAGTGGAAATATGTTAAATGTAAAATGTAATACATAAAACTGAATACAAACACAAGCTGCGATGATCACCCCATAAGTGCATGATCGTCGACGAGCAGGTCAATCTATCAAGCTTTTGTGGTAGTTTTTTTCCTTTGTACATTCTTTAGGCAAGATTATTGACTGCTCCGAAAATTTTTCTTTAAAGAGCTTATTAAATCTAATTCCTTTTAGCTTAACTGCAACAAAATTTATTTATTTTTTAAACCTATACCTTCGTCGAAGATAGCAGTTCCTTCTGTGAAATCTTATTTCGTTTTTCTCTTTCTCTCGCATCTTTTCCTTTTTTCGTGAATGTGACGGACGCACTTCATAAATTCTCTATGCAACGTCACGGCGGACCCCAAAAAAAGCGAACCTTAAAGTCACCGTGTCAGTGTGGATCACCACTCCATTTTCTTAAAAAGACAAAACTACTAAATTTTTCATTTATTTAAATTATATGAAAATAATTACATTATTATTCAATTAATAAAAAAGTTCAAAAAATTTTTGAATGTCTGAAATTTAGTATGTTGATTTGAATGTTTGAACGGTGCGTAAAAGAGCTGAGACTAAGGAGCCAATTAGCGCGATGTGCTTACTGCGCAGTCTTTAGTGAACGCCAGTCATTCACTAACAGAGTAATTTTATGGATTTTTGTTCATAATTTGAGAGAACTTCCAAATTATACAGTAATTAGTCCAAGATTTGAGCGTGCTCATCTTGGTGCCGGCTGTTGTTTTTATTATCCGTTTGAGTACCTACCAGTGTTCAACACCGCGACGCAGCTGAGGAGTGTTGAGTAAGGCGTTTTGATTATAATTTGCAAACGCGCGCGCTCAGAACGTCCGAGTGTACCGAGAGTGAGAAAGATGAATAAACAGATTTAGATTACGCACATAATTGTGCAGGTTACTTGTACATGAATTTTTGTTATTATATCAGAGACTATCTTGTATGTATTCTTTTGTGTTGCCCTCACATCGGATATATTTTTTGCGTTGACTCGTGATTTTAGCTGCGAGCATCCAGACTCACATCGCTGCGACATTTCGATTTTTACAACGAATGTGAATCTTTTTAATTGTGCAACATCTCAGAACTACAGGAGTCGAATAGTTACCTGGGGAAGAGTGGTGTGACAGTAGGTCATGTGACCATTAAATAAATAATTTATTGCCTCTATTTGTTTGTTACTTAGTGTACTTCCCCGTGTTATATACTATCTACTTGATCTTGTTTGCGGAGGACGCGATGGGTTATATTACCGGTGTGTCGCGCATATCACGCACTTTTATCGTAAATAATACCATCTGAGGAGGAAAAACACAATAAGATCCAGTTCTTTTGAAAATTATAGTTTAACTTTATTTCCTAATCTAGTACAAAAATATATTTCCTAATCTAATATTTGCTCTCGGCGGCTAGTGGCGTCCCCACCACATTGTCGAGACGCATGGGGATTCATCGGTAGAGGTCACGCTTGACCACGACTTGTGCAAACGCGGTCTGACCTCCGCTAGCGACCAAGCACCCTACGCGAGGGAGGTTTTGCTCCCTAGCCCACTCACCGGTGACGTCCTTGACGATGCTCTGGCTCGCTAGATTGAAGAGCGATGTCGTCACTGCACTCTCCCGTGCACTTCATTAATCATCACGGCACGTTTCCGACACTGCTTACGTCTTATCTCCAAACTCTTGCTTCTCGACCGACCGTCACGACTCCTAACTTTCAGTCTCTTCGACTGCACACAATGACTGACAACTACTGACGACCAACCGCCGCGATTGCCAAATCTGTTCTCTCGCGGCTGCTCGCTACGACGGCCAGATCTAATCCTCTCGTCCCCTCTGCGCCCTCTAGCAGCAAAGGCGAGCGGAGCCCATGAAGCGTGTGCCCTGCTGAAGTGCCTCAGCCCCACGTAGATATACATCACGGACTTCTTTCTGATAGCCCGGCCGGCACCTTATCAAGATGGGCGCGGCGACTCTCCACCGTGCAAGTCGTCGTTTATGCTAGCGCAGCGAAAGAGTCCACAGGTGTTCCCTTCTCCTTGGGTGGCCCACGTGTGGGAAGGCCTGGCAGGCGCTATGGTGACTCTTCTAGGCCGCTGCCTCGAAGAGTCGCCGGCGTCTCGGTCCTCAAAGGAGCTGCCGGCTCTATACGCACTTGCCAAATTTCCGTCCCTATCGCATCTCGCGTAAACGCTTGGAGGTCAGTCGGCGGATACGCGTTCTTTCCCATCTCTATCGCAATCTTACAAGTGCCATCGTCACAACCAAAACAAGCACGTGCTCGCGACTTGACATTCCAATGCGATCCAGCTCTTTCTAAAGACTTTCGGTCTTGCAATGTAAAACACTGGGCCATTAACTCGAAGACACCATTATAATGAACATCTTGGAGCAGACCCTATCCATTAAACTGCGCTTTTAATTAAAAAACAATAAGAAAAATATTTGAATTATTATTATTATGCAAATAAAGTTGATTTATTGTATGTAATCGTCAAAATTATATTAATATTATTGATTTTAAATTATCTTTACTTTTGTTTGAAAATGTGCATAAATCGAGGCATAAATCTTGCATGCATTGCAAAACGTTTGCTATCATTTTCACGCTTGAGGTCCGAGCTTGGGCCGCGGGTCCGAGGTGAGGCCGAACAACAGAAAAGCAGCCGCAAGCAGACCCGCCGAAAATCCGACGAACTAACACAAGTTAGCTACCGAGTCATGCACATAACACATAGAAACAGTGCTGGCCACGTGGGTCCGACTGGGCTTGGCTTTACTCGTTGCTCGCGCTGGCTCCTCCGATGCGGCCGCGAGTCATGGACACATGCTAACGATGCAGTCATGCACAGTCGCATACATAAAGAGTGCCGGGCACATAGACGTGGCTCGTCATTCGCGCTCCTTCCCCCGCCGATCAGAGCTGAGCCAGCTTCGGCCGCAATCGAACGCACCAACACATACCTGCGGCCGGTCACATGGACACGACTCATGGCTCGCGCTTACTTCTTCCCTCTCCCTTATTTCCCCTCAAGTGCGACAGATTACAATTTTCTCCGCAAGGGTACGTATTGCAACCGTGCATCGAATTTGGCGCGGCTTGGGCGTATAGCATCGGCTATCTCTATTCATCTCTGCTTGTATATAATTATTATTATTGATTACTTATGAGTAAATACATAAATGGTAAGTCTAATAACAGTACTCACAAGCTTTTTTCTTTCAGTGACAGATTGTATACACTGCTCTACACCCGCTTCATATTTGTTTTGTCGTTGTAACCATGGTTTAATACTGCGATATTGAGAATAAAAATTATTCATATCTGGCACCAAATCTTTTATAATATACATATGTGGTAATGGATAGATTTTTGTTTTTTTGTTGAAGTTTAAATCAATAGAGCTACAAAATATTAAAAACGATAATATAGAAAATTTAATAAATTATATAAATTACCAATATCATGTTCTAGAAGTTTTTACCTAATGCATGCTAGTGTATTAGTTCCATCTATATTCATAGCACAAGATCCACATATACCTTCACGACATGATCGCCTAAATGTTAATGTCGGATCCATTTCATTTTTTATTTTAATTAATACATCTAATACCATAGGACCGCAACTGAAATAAAAGTTTGGATTTCACAAATTTTAAAATATGATAATGTAGACAAAACGATTACTTATTTAAATCCACGCTATAATCCTTCATATAGGGTTTATCTTGTGGTTGGTCAGGATTCCATCGATATATAGAAAATGTTTTTAATTTTGCTGTATTATTCCCAATTTTTGAAGTACAAATTAAACGCATCTAAAATAAATAAAGACATATTAATATTAATTATTCAAATTTTCTTATTTCCAATCGTAATATTTTTTATTATTTATACTACATTTATAACATTTAAAAAATGTGTATATTAATTTTGATATTAGTTTAGTACAACATCATTTTAGTTGAATAATCTCAAAAATACTGCAAAATAAATATTATTATGTATTGTAATTTTATACTTAGAGATTTGATGAATTCGCATGGAATAGAAAATAATAAGGGAGTGTTTCGTATTTAGCATACTTTTTCTTTCGCACTTACAAACGCAAATCAATTGCAGTTTTTAAGCATTCCGAGCTGTTTAAAAGTTGTAAAAAATTTGAATGTTTAAAAGAATTCTTTTTTAATTTTTTTATCCGGAACCTTCAGCATATATTCAGTCCTCATCAGATGCTATCTTTAAGCTGCCAGCTTCAAGTTTAAGAATCTTTTTTACTTTTTACCCAATTACACCCGCTTTACAAAATCGGCGGTGTCCTTGCACGGGTGAAATGCCGGTGGCCCATCTAACCCACTTAGCTACCACGAAACGGTATAATTTAAGTATTAAAAGTACTATATGATCATCGTAGTCATGAACAGTCTAGATTTATAATTGAAATTGTTAGTTATTATTTTATTTAGTTCAAAAATTTATTAAATGATTTTTTAATAAGAAATTTAATTTTTCGAAATATCAATATTTTATTTACACTGCAAAGTTTGGACTGAGATTATTTAACAAGTAATTAATATTTAATTATGCGGATTTTTATAGTTATAATAATCTTTGGCAGCTAGAATATATTACTTATATAAATTAGCTGTATTTATTGAATAATAATATATTAATTCTAATTTTTGCTCCATATTTTTTAATATTTGCATATGGAAAAAATCATTCGTATTGATTGTATGTAATTATTTTTTTATGATGTCAAAACCAGTAACGCTGTAAATCATTGTATAACAATGTAAATTAATAACGCTGCTTTTAAAAGTATTTTAGAGATGGTTTTTGTATTTTTCTTTTTATGTTATAAATAATTTATTTAAGCAATTTATTAATTTATTGCGCTTCCACTCGTGAATACTCTTTTTAAAATTCCTAAAGTATTACCAAAACACAAACTCTCAGAGTGTTCGGAGTAAGCGGCCTCTGGACTATAATGGTAGTAATGGACCTTTACGTTAATACTAAATATATTTCTTTCTAAGAGTAAATTGATTCGATGTAATTATTTCATAAAATTTTACAATACATTGAGAGCTACAAAAAAATAAATAATCCGCGAGAAACATTTAATAAACTTCTATTGAATAGAATTTGTTGTCCCTGATTAGCCTCTTTAATCGACATTTTATTTATTCAATATTTTAATTAGCAGGGGAGTTATTTCAATAATTGTTTAAGGCAGCCTTTCAAATGTATTAATGTTTATCAAATAATCCGTCTAATAGACTGTTTTTGAAATATCTGTTATGAAATAAAACTTTCATGACAGCTGCAATAAACGTAATTAAAAATTTTATACACAAGTACGAGGATATACGATTTATTTCTTATGTTTTGTCAACTCACGTTTTCTAATTGCTTTTTTCCGTAAACAGCAAAAGTTTAAAAGTATTAAATATTTAAATGAATAGAGTCAGTATCGTCATTATAAATCTGAAATTAACCCTGCGATTTCTTATTGCGATAATCATAACATTCACAATCATTATTATCTTAGAAATAACAGACAGAGTTTTACGGTTGAAAATAAACGTGTTATAGTATCACATTTTTGGTGATCATAGTTCAGCGAAAATAACCATTACGGTTGTGACCAGTTTGGCTAGACGGTGCACCTCGATGCTGTATGCGCAGTAGTCCTAGCGTTGATTAGCTGCCAAGTGTGCGCATAATTCAAAGCGCGCTAGAAGACAAACGGGGAACTATAAAGCCTAATGTTATATATATTTTAAATATTGCTTCATTGCAATATTAAATATAATTAATATATACATATATACTTATTAATAATTATTAAATTAAATAATAATTATAAATAAATATTAAATAACATTATATCATTATTTAATTAATAGAGATTATTAAATATTGATGAATAAATGAATAATACTATACATTTGCTGTGAGTCTTAACACTTGCAGTGCTAAGCGAAACGCTGAGCTTATAGAATATTGCCGATTTTTAGATTTGCTAAAAAAAATTTTAAGTTTATCCGTTACTCAATGGTTAGAAGCCCAACAGTGCTACAAAATACTTCTTGAGTGACCAGGCCTAATTCACTTTTTTAAGCTTCAGGTATTTCAAAATGATAATTTGAATTTTTTCTGAGGAGAGCAATTCGAACAATTTAACAAAATCAGAAAATTTTTTTAATTCTCAGAATAATTATTCTATTAAGGTATATACGTGTTTCATAGATTTTGTACTTAAATATTTTAATTCTTTTAATATTTTATTTCAATCTAAATATTTTCTTATTCAGAAATTGTTTTTTTCAATCGAAACAATTTTTCAACAAATTGCATCGAATTTTATTTAATATAATGCTTTTTCGCTGATAATTTCAATAGATTTTGATCTCTTGCAAAATCTCAAATCCTTAGATGACATTTATCTAGGACCCGTTTGTGAAGAAAGTTTGGAAAAACTACCCACTGACGAAGTTAGATTGATCGGAAGAAATTGCCAAAAATTTTATATAACCGCCGTCAAAGAAATAAGGAATAGATTTTTGAAGCACCGCGATTTTTTAAAATTATTTGAATTTGTGCAGCCCTAAATTGCTTTAAATAAGAGAAACGTAATAATCTAGCAGATTTACATCATGAACATAAATATTTTCCTTTTTTACATAATAATCAATTAATTTGCGAATGGAGAAATTTACTTTACCATTTTAAATTTGAGTTTGTTAATAAACTTTAGTATGTTATGACGGGCCTCCGGCCGGAGTCCGCCGCGGGATACGGAAGCGCGAAGGGGAACTATGTTTACTCCGCGCGGGGGGTAAACAAAGCGCGGGCCAGTTCGGAGACCGAGCTGACCGCGCGATTTAGGAAAAGGAGCAGCCGGGTCAGTGCCGCCCGAGAGGTCTGAGACGACGAGAGTACGCGCGACTCTTCCGCTCTTTTCCCTCCTTCTTTTTCCGCCGCCCGACCTGCGCGTGAGAAAGTCGCGACTACGCGTGACCAGGTCGACGGAGGATTTGCTGGCCCCGTCTCCGAGGAAGTGATTGGGCGCCCGCCATCCGAAGCCGGGAAGACTCCGGGAGACCGTCTCGGGAGGCAGACAAGCCGCCAGCCGGAGCTGTCTCCAGGCTCCAGGAAGCAGAGGCTCGTTGAGGGATCAGGGCGAGAGACTCGACCAAGTACCCCCCTCAACGCATCAAAAGTAAGTGCGCACATAATTCGCGTCTCAAGACCGCCGATCATTAGCGTCGCCTTTCTCTCTCTCTCTCTCTCTCTCTCTCTCTCTCTCTCTCTCCGCGAGCCCCCCGGCGCCGATCGTGAGTGCGTGCCCCTGCGCGCCGTGCGCCATTTCATCGCGAGTGCAAGTCCCTTGCGCCCCGCGTGCTATTTGTCGCCAGCCCAGACCCCGCGCGTCCCGCACGCCTATCTCCAGGGCTGAGCCCAGCGCGTCCCGCACGCCTATCTCCCGGGCTGAACCCCGCGCGCCCCGCGTGCCTACTTCCCGGGCCGCGTCCCGCGCACCTCCCGACCGTGCCGTATACTTTGGCAGGGCGAGACGCCATTCTGTCAATTGAGCGTCCGACGGTGATTCGCGGTCTAGGAGTCGGCATGTGTGAGCCACTCCCCGCGTCCCGCGCATCTTACCGTCCGGAATTACGGCGCAGGAACCTTACGGCGCCCGTGTACGTGTGAGTGCCGGCGAACTGCGGCCTAGGAGCCGGCGTGCGAACCGCGCCCCGCGCCCTCATACACCACCGCCAGTGCGGTATATTCACGGGACCCGGCGGCCGTGCCGCGTGCGCGCTAATCGGGAGACCACTGCCTCGCGAAACGCCGTAATTCTTGTAAGGTCAGGCGACTCCACGCGGTCCCGCTTGCGCCTAATAATAAAGATATAAAAACACAACCGCACGAGTTACATTAGTCCCAATCGGCGCACCCGGCGCCTGCCACGCCACTTACCTTCCCGCGCGTCCCACCTTACGCCCAGTAGATCGAACCGGCCCGCGCGCGAGTCAGATGTTCGGCGCCGGATACCGCCGCATCCGCGGGGATCAATCTTGCTACGGTAGACCAGTGAGTGCAGCCGGGTACAACTACATTGGATCAACTGTCAGTCGATAAGCGAGTTTAACTCGCGTTGTGCACGATACGGCACATTGCCAAATTTCACCGTCACAATATATAAATTTAAATGTTCAAGAATTTTTGAATATTATTTTTAACGTAAAAGATATTTCGAGTAATATACTAGTTCCATCTTTAACTTTATTGGTATCGCTTATTTTTTCTCTTTCGTATTCAAACGCGGAAGCAGAAAGAACATTTTCTGACGTTAATGAATTAAAAGATGAAAAATCAAATAAACCGGAATAAAAATATAAATACACAATGCTTTTTTACGATCTGTTGATTAAGCATTCAATTTAAATAGTTTAAATTTTTTAAGTGATGATCTTTTTCAATATTTTAGCAGTAAACATTTAAATGACAAATAAATAATAATTTTTTTAAAAATTAGTCTAACAGAGTCAGTGATTAAATGTTATTTTGTATACTTTATAACGGGCGCCAGGTGCTGGGCTCGTCAAGGTCAACGTGCCGCGATGCGGCGGCAAAATACAAGGAAAAGGGACTGGGGCACGAGGGGAATTTTTGACAGGAGCATTCTCCGCGATCCGCGCCTTCGGACTTTTCCGGTCAGAATAACTTGCGAGCGTTGCGCCGGCCTCAGCACCAGGAAGCAGGAGGTGACTGCGCCAGGGATAGTTTTCAAGACAGCTACCGATTCCCAAGAAGCTATGTCAATCCTTGGGCAGGTGACTCGACGAAGTATCCTCAAGGCGAACTTGGATGAACGCCCGTACGTGAGCCCAAGTAGGGCCGATACTTTTAATAAATAAATAAATACAGTCGGTGCCGGCTGTACGTTATTACTTGCAAAGCGCTGGAACTCGTAGAACGTGCAACCGACTCAGCGAGAGAGAAAACACTTTTCTGTCACTTGTAATCGTGAGAGCAAGGAACGTGCGACCCTTCCGCGCAGTTAGGCCCCCACATAGAATTGCAGGCAAGCGGCTGATAGTGATTCGCTCGGCGCGACTTAAAATCGAACGCTTACACGTCTAGAACGTTTGCGCGGCGCGACGAATTAAGAGGCACTCGCGCATGCGCATTCGCTGCACCGATCCTACACGCGTACATAACAATATCATTTGCAGAGCGATTGGAATTGCGGAAGGAGCGTAAGCATGCCCTGTACTTCGATTCTTTTAGCGCACGAATAGCGCAATTATGTATTAGTGGCAATTATGTATCGTAATCTTGTTAAAATTGAGATGCTCTTATAAAATAGAGAGAAAGTCACAAAATTATTTTTTAGAATAGCAACAAAGACATGAAACGATTATTTATATATTCGGAACTCTATATTTCATTTCTAAGTCTGAAACGAAAGAAAAATAAAAGTCGATCCAGCAGTCATATAAAAACTCTTATAATTTTAAAAGAGAATAATAATGAAAGGGAGAGACTCTGATAATGAAATAAGCAACTTTTTCGTGAAACAATCGATTTTTCAACAAAATTCGCTTTAAATTAGTCCTGCTTTCAATATTTCTAATATTTTTGCGAATTAAATAATAAGAATGATTCAATTATATGTATATGTGTATATATATATATATATGTTGATACTATGATGAAATACAGCGATAGCCGTTCAGTTGTTGGGATGTGGTAGGTGGTAATAAAGACACTAATAACACCTCTTTTTCATATCACCAATTTCCTTTATTAGCACGTCACAGTAGGCGGAATAAGGAACCGGTCGATGCGAACGTTATAACAGTGCGTTCTTGATACAGCCGAAAAATCTCGCGATAAAGGCGGGTCGAGACAGCCGAAATGCGAGGTGCGATGTGTCGACCGCGAAGCCTTCGACCTGCCGCGGGAAGGAAAGTCGCGAGGTATTTACCTCGTCTCGAGACAAGGCGGCAAGTCCGAGCTCGCCTATATGCAATTTAATGCGACAATATATATATATATATATATATATATATACGAGGTGTGTTCAAAAAATAACGAGAATTTTTGTTTTATGAAAAAAATATTTATTTATTCATGAATATTTATTATTTTGTCCCCTTCAAAGTAATCCCCCTTGGATATAATACACTTCTGCCAACGCTTTTTCCAATCCTCGAAACACTTTTGAAACTCGATCTTTGTAATAGCTTTCAGATCTTTTAGCGATTCGGTTTTAATGTCATCTATGCTTGCAAAACGACGGCCTTTTAATGTTCTCTTTATTTTTGGAAATAGAAAAAGGTCACATGGAGCCATATCTGGCGAATATGGAGGCTGAGGCATCGTTACAGTTTTGTTTTTGACCAAAAATTGACGAACAAGCAATGAAGTGTGAGCAGGTGCATTATCGTGGTGCAAAAGCCATGAATTGTTTTGCCACAAATCCGGGCGTTTTTTTCGGATTGCTTCACGCAAACGGCGTTGAACTTATAGGTAGTACTCCTTATTGATTGTTTGACCTTGTGGCAAGAATTCATGATGCACTAGGCCATTAAATTATCACGTTTTCATCGGTTATTGATGTGCTTGGGCGTCCGGGTCGTTTGTCATCTTCAAAATTTTCGCGACTATTTTGGAAACACTTATACCACTCGTAAATCCTTGCTTTGCTCATAGCAGACTCACCATATACCTTTGCTAACATTTTACAAACTTCACTACACTTTATTCCATTTTTTTTCACAAACGAAAATCGCCGAGTTCGAAAAAACACGTCTAATATTAGCGGCTGCCACTTAAAAAGTAAGCAATGAATATTGCTGAAAATTTTATCGTACTTCAGGGGCATGTGTACCAATATAAAAAAAAAATTTTTATACAGGCGGACTCTCCAAATCCGCGAAATTTAAAAATTCTCGTTACTTTTTGAACACACCTCGTATATATATATATAATGTGCCTACATACCGTCGCACACACATGTTTATAAATATTCCATAGAGTCGAGAGATGAATTCAATAGATGCTCATAGCGCAACAGTGGTATATGCATGATACGGGGATATGAAATAAACCAATCTGGTTGAAACTTGGTGTCTATTCTTTCAAAAGATGCTACTCAGTGAGAATATCTTTAAACCAGTAGTGCTCTTTCTTTCTCCCTCTCTCTCTATCTCTCTCCTCTCCATCTCCCAGTAAGTATGATAGGTGTTCAAGTTTCGTTTCTTTCGTGCCTGGAGGACGGCTTGGGTGAGCAGTGCACACACAGGTAAGTGACTGCGTAATACTTATATGTGGCGCAAAATCTCCCGCCTATTTTGCGTACGGACACACACCACTTAAGAGAGAGAAAGAGAGAGAGAGAGAGAGGCACCCACATGGATGCGGAGCGGGTCAGCGCATGTGGCGGTGTCTGATGTCAAACAGCGTACTATTTTTAAAAACTTGTCGTTAATCGAGGACAATATGGTGCGTTCTTACAGTGCAAAGACACTGCACGCGATTTCGGCTTTAAGTACGTTTGGCATAGACGCGGTAATTACTTTATTAGATGGACAAATGGCAGTAGAGTTCATGCTGTTGCCTCCGAGAATGAGATTATAAATTTATTTATGAGCATGTACTCATCGGGAACTTCTCGTGACGGCTCCGTGGCCAGGACTTCACCGAGCCGCAGTCCTCTTGCTACGTCAGAGTTGACTCAGGGTTGTGAGAACGGTTGTTCAAATTGTGGGAAAATAGCCGATCACATTTGACTAGATCGGACAAATGTTTCGATGTTGGTACTCGGGAGTGGGAGAGATAACGATATAAACAATAATACAATTAACAATATGACGAGTGGTCGTCCTCCTGGGATAAATAAAATAATTCGTTAATAGATTTCACTAATACATACTTGAAATCGGGTGACGAGCAAGATAGGACATTGCATCGCTGCAGGTTAACAAACAATTAAACTTAATTCCCAGCTAATAACAAAATTTATTTGATTTGTTGAGGAAAACACTGGGGAGAATCAGCTGGTGACAGTAAACAGAGATAGCTGCAAGTAAGGTGCAAGTACATGGATGCGACTATAGGAAAATATCTCGAGGACCAATCAAGTAGTCTCTTTTTGCTCACCAGGAGGCGAATAGTAATCCTCCCCAGGGATTAGAATTAATAGAAATGTCGAGATTGTTCCGTCTTTGTCTTCTTTATCGTGATAATCTAAATATAGTTTGAGTATATATACCGTGCGTAGTTATTATTTTCCTTACCCGAATTTTTGGTATAGTCAAGTATTGGCTATTGAATAGAAAGAGAGAGAGAATAAAAGACGATTTTTGGAGGATAGTTTATTGATAACTATTAATTGAGTTATGATAATAATTGATAAATTTTTATTAAATTATTTGGGATTTTTGTTATATTTTTGAGAATTTTGGTGGTGTTTTCTTTCTTTTTATGATATAAAAATTAATCAGCCTTTAAATAGTCGCGCGGCCGGATAATTGATGGTAACGCCCTCTTTTCTTAAATTGGCGGGAACAATAGTGTATTCTTGCTAAATGTACGAGACAAGGATAATACTATTGCCTAATATGCATAACAAAGATGCTAGATGGATTTTAGAGGGAAAATCGAGTTTCCGAGCCGATGAAAAGCGGGACACACACTGACTTGTCACTCGTCGCCCGATCTCGAAAAGGGAAGGAACCATACTGAAAAGTCGAGGCTCAGACCATTTTATTTTTTTTTATTTTCGGAGATTAGGATTACATTCCAAAATAAATTAAAGAAGGTGCGTGG
This sequence comes from Sycophaga agraensis, assembly GCA_018906755.1. NCBI lineage: Eukaryota > Metazoa > Arthropoda > Insecta > Hymenoptera > Pteromalidae > Sycophaga > Sycophaga agraensis. The sequence goes on along the minus strand of JACCIE010000068.1, from coordinate 538,782 downwards.
GCCGGGAACTTAGAGTTGTTTTATTGATTAAAGTATTATTATTTTCATTTGGCATTGCTGGTGAGTTTTTTAGTTATTTTTGTACTGTCTTCTCTCTCTCTCTCTCTAATAGCCGGTGGACCAGAATTAGTGATATTTTCGAGATTCGTAAATTTCCTTTTAGCTCGGGATTTTCCTTTTTCAGGTTGATGCAGTTAAATCGAGATGTTGTATAGATTGTTTATTTTTTTTTGAGATGTTCGTGATTTCCCGGGTATACAATTTAGTCGAGTCGAGTTAAATTGTTAAATTTGATATCTCCGTAGATATCGGCTAAACGTCTTTTTGTTACACACCCGTATTGGAGAATTTGTAGAATCACTATATTTTTTTTTTTTAATAAATGTTGTTATAAATTAAATTTAATTAACGGTGTAAGTTATTTCAATTGAACCCCCTTACATTGGTGAATTCGCAATTTGCACGCGACGCGCCTAGGGTAGAGGTGATCGGGAAAATAAAATTTAAAATTTGTATCTGTTTAATATTCAAATTATTTAAACTTTTTGTGATCCCACGTCACAACAACAATAATGTCAAGGCTGCGGGTTCTGGTAGGGGTGGCAGATTCCTATGGGCGGGCTTCATAAATATGAGCTCTCTTAAAGATACTAAGGGTGCTCACATTGAAGTACTCCGTCAACATCTACATGATCATCCTACCTACCATCTGTTTGGCGTAGCGGACAGAGCGGACAGGCGGACTGTGATTGGGGTCTGTTGTTGGCGGAGGATTTTAACATTGAGTCAGCAGTCGTGAGGCTCAACTACAATTTAATGATGGCCATATATGAACTAGCACCGGTGAAAATTTTGAAACTAAATAAAAATCGCCTTCCTTGAATTGTAATTGAGCTTCGTGACCTGCAGCGCAAGAGTGAGGCACTGTACAGACGGTACAAACGAACAAGACGAAGGCAATTCCTTGAGAACTACCTCGATCTCCTCAAACTCGTTCAGGAGAAAATTGATCGTCGAGGACTGAATACATTCATAATCGCCTGTTCGAGGCTCAAAATTATAGTACAATCTGGCGTGAGTTGCGGAACTTAGATTTGCTACCACGAGCAAGTGGATCTTTGCATGGGTTCATGCCGGATGAACTTAACACTCACTTTGCACGGGTGTCTGTGTAAAATATCATCGATGACAATCAGGTACATGCCATGCTCAACTCTGCTGCTGATGGTATTTTTCGGTTTAAAGACATAAATATATTGATATATATAAATATATATGATATTGTACTGTCAATATCTAAGTTCATATCGGACGCAGTTGGTGAGGACGGCATTCCGCATAATGTAGTTGTTAAGGCTCTTCCGGTTATAGGTCCGTTTTTAGTGTGCCTGTACAACGGTTCGCTTGAAAGTGGACACTTCCCTGAGGTGTAGAAGAAGGCTTCATCTGGTGCCATTGGTCAAATCAAAAACACTTTCTGGACCAGATCATTTTCAGCAGATTTCACTGCTCTGCTTTCTTTCACAAGTACTTGAGAGAATTGTTTATGACTAGTTTATGGAGTATTTGGTGTCTCATAATATCCTCGACCCACTCCGAATTGGGTATTACGACGTAGTTCGACTGAGACTGTTCTGTTAGGATTGACTGAAGACGTACGTAATGCTATGGATAAAAGACAGGTGGCGTTACTGTTACTGTTTTACTTTAGCAAGGCGTTCGACACTATATGTCCCACTCGTTTATTGAACTGCATGATACGAATGAGCTTCTCGCAAGAGGTGCTAATGTGGATATGGGCATACATGTCTGGGAGAGAGCAACTTGTCATCTCTGATAGGGCAATGAAATGTTCTTGGCTCTCAACCACACTAGGTGTTCCTAAAGGTTCTGTCTTAGGACCATTTCTGTTTTGCCTTTACATTAACGACCTTGGTCTTGCCCTCGACTCTATGGGTGTGAGACATATTCTATGTACTGACGACCTCCAGGTTTACCATAGTTTTTCTAGGGATAACCTCGAGGCAGGAGCCAGACACGTAACAGCTGCGGCCCGTGCGGTCTCAGACTGGGCCTCCTTGAAGCACAATGTTGGAAAGACGTCTGCGATTCTTTTTGGAACTCGCTGGTTCGTTTTTAACATTGAGTCGGCCGGGTTCAACTCTATTGAACTCTGGGAGGGGACAGTCGTGTCTTGGTATGAGACTATAAAACGCCTTGGTGTTGTGCTAGACGCGGGTCTTACCTGGAGACCACACATTGAATTAATTTGGAAAAGAATCAACTCGGTTTTATTCAATCTACGTTTTTTCCGTCAATACAATACAGGGTTTTTCATGTCGAGCTGGTACGTTCACTGGTCTTTCCACATTTCAATTATTGTTCGATTGTTTATTTAGATGCGTCCCTCGGGTTAAGGACAAGGCTACAACGCTCACAGAATTCCTGTGTGCGGTATGTGACTAGTGCTAAGTAGGATGATCATATCATCCCCATTAGGATCCCACTGGATTGGTTGGGAGTAGATGGTTGAAGGGAATATTTTATGTATTTGCAGATCTACAAGATCTTACGGTTGCGTAAACCAGAGTACCTCGCCGATCTGTTCTCTTCTGATGCATTCGATCGGCCTGTCAGGGGTGAACCTAAAGAGATTTCTGTTCCGCGGATGCGCACCGAGACGATAATTAGATCTTTCTCTGGTCAAGGTGCTCATCCGTGGAACAGACTGCCATCCTCCATAAAGAATGCATCCTCTCTTTCTCGCTTCAGGAGGCTAGTGATGGAGCATTTGAGGGGTAGAGACATAACAATGGATGATTCTTGTCAGTCGTCCGTATAATCTTCTTTCAATTTATGCCCTAAATTAGTTGTATGCGTGTGTCATGAGTATATATTACCAATGCATGACTTCTTTTTGTCTGTCATTTCTACTCTATTTACTTAGTTCTACATTTTTTCTTTTATTTCTAGGTTTTCTCAACTCCTTGATAGCCTTACTAATGTATGATTCTTTGTTGCAGGTACAACTTAGTTACTAATGAGTTCAAAACTTCATTGCTAATTTTTTTAAAAATAATAATTTATATTTCATAAGTATCAACTGATTCATTGTATGTGTTAGCTACCACGAAAGCTTATACCATCCATATTTCTTTTAAAGACCATTCTTTAAGTAATAACTTGCTCCTCAAATGAATCGTTCTCAGCCCTCTGGCCACATTAATTATGAATATTTATTAATTTATTTGACTGAAAAATTTGTAGACGTTCAAATAAAAAATTTGGAATAAACTTATTATTTTCAATCAAATTATACCTTTGTATTTATATATAAAAAATTTAACGTGATATAATAATAATGATGACAATCAATTAAATAACTATTCTATTCATACTCATGAAAGTAGTTTTGCTACAGATTATAGTACTTATTTAATCATTAAAATTGATATTAATGGTATATTTAAATATTTATATCTAAACTTGCACAGAATTATTTGAATTTAATTATTAATAATTTTAAAGAATTACATGAATTAACGTCAGTCTAAAATTCTTAGAACTTGCACTATTATACATTTCAGAGCATTCCATGGCTAATATGTAGGTACTTTTCAAAAACAGTATATGTTTTTAGATTTATTTTATTTTTTTAGTATTATGTGCATACTACTTCTTTATCCACTCTTTTGCCTGTTTTAAACTGCATATGAACATCTCAGTCAATCAGATCAAAGTTTTATACATTTTGATTATCTGAATTGAAACGTTATGAGCATTATCTTCCAAAATAAAAAGAATTCAAAAAAAGAGCTTTTTCAGTACGAAATAACAAAAGTGACATTTCCTTTAGATTCATGATATTTTCTCACTAAAGAATCTAATTTATTTAAATACCCAACATTGATTTTTTATCAATTTTAATCCATTGAATTGAAAAAGCATGTCTGCATTTATCAAAACTTGCTTGACAATGGTTATTTGCACAATAAGATCTAAAAATGTTTAAAACCAAATATTTGTTAAAGAAAGTAGATTTAAATATATAAAACTAAAAGGTTTATATAAAATAATTGAATTTTGGAAATTTGAAACTAAGAAAACATCTATAAAAGTAGTTTATTATTTTATGTAATCATGGAAACAGTGATAACTTAATATCATAAATTAATAAATAATCATCATAACTATTTAGGTCATGAAAAAATAATCTTATTTTGATAAAGATAAGAAATTACAAATATGCTATTATATTGATTGATATCTTTTATCTAAAAGAATTATAAATTATATAAAAATAATCAGAATGTATATACTCACATACATATATACATACATGTATATTCATATATATTGTATTTTTTATATTAACTAATTTATAAACGCTTTCAAAATTCATTATTCCAATATTAAAGCTAACAATTATTAATATAAATTTAGATACAATTTCTTACAATAATAAAAGTTAATTACTCTAAAATTAGAAATATAAGCATGCATTCCCATGTGAATCCAGTTTTTTGAACTCAAACAATTTAATACAGGAATCTATCTTTTACAACATGTGATGTAATGATTGTATAAATGACTTTTACAGATAAAATTGATTTAAAATTTTGAAAATAATTAGTTTTATTAGAATGTTTTATAATAGGTGATATTATAAGGATCTCACATTAATTTATTCTAAAGTCATTGTATTTGAAAATGTTCAACACAGCATTGTTCAAAATTTTTTAATTATATTCATGTACAAAATCATGAAGGAAAAAATAATTTTCTCAAGATTTTTACAAAAATCTGAACATTGTTACCATTATTATTACCAACTTATATTTGATTCACCTTTTGTTGATTTACATAATCATTTTTAAAATATCATCATAGTTTTAAAGTGAAATCATACTTTTAAACCTTACAGAATTGGATAGATATGTATGGATCAACTTACTGATTTTAAAAATAACGGTTTTGGAAACCATTTTAAATTACAGTAAATTAAATGTGTCATATTTCCAAATAATTTAACACAAAAAAATATACTTTTTTTCGTTTCACAAAATATGCATTCATGCAGATGTCACCCACTCCGGTACTTGGATTATTCTAAAGATTATAAGATTGAGTAGTTCTTAGTCAGACCACAGGCGACGTTCGTATTCGAATCATATATAATATAATACCATAGAGATGAATAGAGAAATCAAGCGAGATAGTCGATACCGTAAGAATGATCCCCACCAGTATTGATGCACCATTGCAATACGCACCCTCGCAAGATAAAATCGCAAGTCGTTTCATTTGAAGCGTAATGAGGAGAAAGTAGAGAGAGAGAGAAGATTGGAGCGCCTGTCACGAGTCGTGTCCATGTGAACGGCGCTGAGCATGACCGTGACCATGCGTGAGGGTAAGGCAGAAATGCGATGAATATGTAAATTTACTGAATATGCAAAAGTTTTCATGTGTAGAAGTCATGAGAACCGAGCGCACCCGAGTTGAAAATAAATACATTGATAATGTGAACGACCCGTATAGCTCAAGTAATAGTAGTACTAGCATAATGATTTGTGTTGAGTCGGTAAGTACAAAAGTAATCGCGCTCGGCCGCGCGTCCCGTAATGTACAGAAATCGAAAATAGCATTCGTCTTCTAGAATTACACGCAAATTGCATGAAATTAATAAAACTACCTTCTCTGTTCATATAAGAATAAACATTTAATAAAATATACATAAGTTAAATTTTTATATTTTACAAAAAATCACTACATATTGTACTCGATTTTTCTTTTGCTATTTTTATATAAATATCTTTGAATAAAATCTTTGACAACAAATTGTTTGTTTAAATAAATTATTTTAGTTTATTATTTATTTTTTATTTTAATTAAATGTTCTGCAGAGTCAGTCGATAGTTTGCATAACCAATATATTTATTATTAACAAAAATTTATATGCAAATTGAATTTTACATTTTCAAATCCATGATTAATTTGTTATTAAAATTGTATTAGTGGAGTCATAGCAGAGATAAATAGAGAGATTACCGATACAATACAACCGACCCGAGGCGGTTTCGACGCGCCGTAGTAATACGCACTCTCGCGGACGAAATCGTAAGTCGGTCCATTTGAGGGGAAATGAGAGGAAACAAAGGTAAGCGAAGAATGAAGCGCGAGCGACGAATCGTACCTATGAGGCCGGCGCGGTTTGTGTGTGTGACTGGGCGCGAGCGAGCTATTTGTCTGTATTGGTACACCCGATCGTTACCGAACTCGGCTCCGAAAGCCAAAGCCAACTCGGCTCCGATCGGATAGAAGGAGTGAATACACGCAAAGAAACGCGCTCATGTAACCGGCGCTGTTTGTCTGCTGCTGTGTATGACGTATCGCCTATTGGTGAGTCCAGTTGTTGGAGCCGACCAGCGGACTGTCGACATGCGGATTTGTGACTCTCCGCGAGCTTTCATAGGCTTAATCAGCGACCTGCCTGTGACTATTTTACTGCGGCGCAGAGGACTGACCGTACAGCCCGAAATGCACTCGGTTGTCAGCGAATTAAAAATACTAATTACGCCTTGATTTTAACGATTTAAGATTCCTCAGTCAGTACTCGATCTAGCAATCGATATTATATTTGTTTTTAATACAAACAGTTGAATTATCGCCCGTAAAATGCATTCGAAAGACGAATTTTATTTGTTTCGGCGCATGGTTTACGGGCCGCCGTACATCCCGTAATGCGTTCGGGTATCAACAAATTAAAAATGCTTATTGCGTCTTTATTTAAACAATTTAAGATTGCTCAGTAAGTACTCGATTTGAAAATTAAAACTGTGACTTGTTCTTAAAATTTTAATGTACTTACTGCTTTGATGACAATAATTTTTACACTAATATATCTTTTTGTGATAAATGACAAAAATCAGGTAAGTACAAAATTAAATCGTATAAATCGAGTTTCATTACATATTTTCAGTACATTTGCACGGAATTGCTTGTCGACATAAAGCGCGACTCCTCCACGAGTAACATTGCGATCTTGCCGAACTACAGAAAATCCATCAATCCCAATGACTTCATCCATGATACTAGAACCCAACCATGATTCCGCTACACCGAACAGATGATAAGTAGGATGACTATGTAAATGGTGACGGAGTCCCTCAATGTGGGCACTGCTAGTGCCTCTAAGAGAGTTCACATTCATGAAGCCCCCCCTTCAGAAATCTGTTGCCATTTTGCAACCGGCAGTAGCTCAACTCCATCACTCACTGCCGAGACCTCCCTCACATCATTCCGATAATTGCTCAAAATATAGCCGGGAACCTCGAGAGCCGATTCATTGAAATGAAAATTACTATTTCTAGTGTTGTTTTTATTGTTTTTGTTATTCTGATTGTTTATTTGTTTACTATTGCTTGTTTCAACGTTTTTAAGGTAATTGCTATTATTATTTATTCAAGTATTGGTATTACAATTTTTAAATTAAACTATTGTTAGTAGTCCGCAGCCCCGACGAAATGTTCTCCGATAAATTTAAAGCCCGCGTTAAATTTTTTTCTTCTCTTTTTTATCCATTTTAATAAAATCTAAACTATTTATACTATTATTTAGTTTAGTATTAAGTTGCGCACTTAATTTTAATAGGTTGTTAGACATTTAAGTGACCAGTTTATTGACCTTCTCCTTAATACTCCCCCCATATCGTTCATTAAATTTTTTAATTCTCTGATCTCATTGAAGAGCAGTGAGCGATCGTCACGCAGGGCCGCCAGCTCGGCTAACTGCGATTTGTTGATACTTTCTAGCTCAGAGACCCGACTCATAAGAGTCACCATCGTCTATTCCACTGCCGGTGCGGATCTATTCAATTCGGGGTGGCCTGAACCGAGACTCCTCGCAGAACAGAATTAAGATCGGCCAGCGCTCGATCAATGAGATCGAATCTGTTACAGAAAAGTCAATAATTGACACTGAAAAGTCCGATCTCGCCTTTAGTGCTTCTGATATAACCTGCAACAATGAGTCCAATGACGCTGATGAAGATGCGGTCTTCTGGCTCATCTTGCAAGTCGTAGAAAGGCACGTGGAAGCTGTTTGAGTAAACGACGCCTGCCGCACGGTGTCTCGCTGCGCATCCGTGTGGGCGCCTCTCTCAGCGCCCATTTCTGCATTTCACCAGCTCTCTAACACTTCTCATCGCCTGCGCACAGACACAGCAAAGGTACAGATAGAGCTGCAAATGAATATAAATAGATTGGCGGGCCGCTACCAATGTAAAATAGTGTGTGTGCATGCGCAAAATAGGTCGGAGATTTTGCGCTACGCGTTTCCACTGATGACCCACATATAAGCACTACACAGTCACTTACCTGTGTGTGTGCTTCTCACCCTAGTTGTCTTTTGGGTACGAAAGCAATGAATCTTTAAAAATGGATAATTTGCCTGGAGACTGCAGGTGTCCTCGTGCCTCTGTAAAATATATAGACTCTCCACCAAATATTAATATTGCTTAATGTAATTTGAGTAGGGAGCTAGTCGGTGAACGTCTGTCATACTTATACCGAGAGAGAGAGAGAGAGAGAGCGAGAGATAGAGCGAAGGAAAGAGAGTGAAGAGCGCGGCGTGACAATATTTATATGTTCGGTATTGATCTGTTTCATGGCATTTAGGAAAGCGAACACGTTACACAATTATGTTAAAAAGTATTTAAAATTTGAATTAAATTTAACATGATTGTTTTTATATTTGAACCTGCAACCCTAATTCAATTTAGACTAATAAAATTTAAACCGTACATTAATTATGAACGCAAAAATTTTTAATTATATTGCCATTTAAGTTCTGATCTACAATTTAATTATCATAATTTTTTTAATAAAAATTAATGTGTTGATTATGCGACATATCGACTGACTCTGTAGATCAATAAATTGAAATAAGAAAATAAAAAACATACTAAAATCATTGTATGATGTGTCTTTCTCTTCGAGGCCAACGTGCTTCGGAGGGTGTTCGGAGCATCAGCCACTCATGTACGGCGCTAGCTGACACGAGCTCCGCTGTGGACTTAAACTGCAGGTAAATGAATATGAATTCCAGAAACGGGAAGTTCGCTATCTGGGCTATCTTTTCAGTAGCAATGGACTAAGTACCGATCTACAAAAATTAAAAACCGTTAACGACTTTCCTCGTCCTAAAATTAAAAGAAAATTCATCATATCTTAGGACTTACTGGCTATTATTGCCGCTTGATCGAAAACTTTGCCCATATTGCAAAGCCTCTGTCAACGATGCTACAAAAGGACGTCGCCTTTTCCTGGAAAGACGAGGCTGAGACAGCCTTGCAAATGTTAAAGAACGAAGTTTGGAATGCACCGATACTTCAATTCCCAGTTTCAACCAAACCTTTCAACGTCACGATATATGTATCGTATCTCTACGGCTCCAAATCTATCATGACCATCATAACGGTTAACCAACCATTAGTTTGGTTTAAGACTGCCGATTTGAACACTTGGGTTCAGAAATAGAGATTCAACTTGTCCGAATATAATTACCAACTAAAGATTCGCCAGAAAACCCCAGAATCTCTGACACCATCCAACTAGCGTCAGAAATGGACAGTGACTTAGACGATCAAGAATTTTAACTAAATATTCGAGAGATTGTTGAAGCTAAAGAATTCATGCAATACAGAAAACAGCATCTTCCATGGACAGTTTAGGCATTTTGATTAGATGAAGGTGCCAGCAAACTAATAGAATTCTACGAGATTAAACCAGACCAGACCTTGATGCTCATGAAGTCAAAATCACTTAAAAAAAGAATAATAAATCACTTTTTGCGCTCTACATCATCGACCCTCAGGCTCTTATGAGTCTATCAGAATCAATATGCATCAAACCTTAAATATTCTGAAAGCGTTACTTTTAAAGGAGAAACAAACGGAAATTAGTCTAGCCAAAAGCACAACTATCGCATATACAAAATGGAGAAAGATCCACAGCATGATAGATGAGATCTTCCATGACTCCCTCATTAACGTCGTAATCTGTACAAGTTCACTCGACTACATCTCTATGGAAAATCGCGACGCAATATTTCAAGTATTACGTGGTTTATTGGAGGACACCGTGGTGTTTTAAAAATATACAACCGGATTAAAACCGACTATTATTGGGAAAACCTGAAGGAAGATGTGCAGAGGCGGATTCAACAATGTATTGACTGCCAATTGAAAAAGCTAGTCCGTTTAAAAACCCAACCAAGGATCATCACGGATGCTCCTAGTTGCGTCTTTAATAAGGTGGCTATGGACATTGTTGGACCATTGAAAAAACCCCAAATGGATTCGAATACATCTTAACAATGCTGTACCAACTCTCAACACTCTGGCTTCAACTGTGGCTGACGCGTTCATACAAACGTTCGGTGTCATATTCGGAGCTCCCACAGTCATTCTAATAGATCAGGAACAGAGTTTTCTCAGTAATCTAATGACACGCGTCGCTAAAAGATTTCGCATTAAAAATGTCAGAACCACTGCGTTTCATCCACAGTCGCACGGCTCGCTGGAGCTGTCTCACCATGCCTTGAGGAATACCTAAAATAATATACAGATTTAGATAACGAATGGGATAAATGACTAGACTTAGCCATATTAGATTATAATAGTTATGTCCAAGAGAACACTAAACACACCCCCTACGAAGTCGCCTTCAGCCGCCTGGCTCGATTACCGTTCAACTGCCCCTTGAGGGAAGGTGATCTTCTGTCTACCTGCAAAGATTATAATTTAAAGACCGGATCATGTTTCCCACCGTCCTCCCATTGTCGCTTAAACGGGCTAGTGCATTCGACAGGACGGAACGTTGCAATTACGAATGATTCTAAACATTCTAATAACTCCAGTCTGATGTTCTCATGATCTGATTATTAATTTGCACCCTAAATTCTGTTTTATGTATGTGTGTATTGTCGACAGCCGAAATTGTTAACAAGAGAAGACCCAGTGACTGCAGGGCGGATAAGGACGAAGGGGGGTCGTAGGAGTCCGGCCGATTCTCCTCCCGCCGCGGTACAGTCAACGGTCCGCTGCGGCCCGACGTTCTTTTGCCAATTTTTGGCAGTCGACAAATGGATACGCATTTAAGCCTGAAGTACGGGGCTAGGGCGCTACTTGGCTTACGGCTCCGATTGCTCCGCCCTACTCTCTCCCATTGACTATTTCTTTTCTATATTCCCTCGAGTGTACTCATGAAGCTGAACGCGTAGCTGTACTGACAGTGGCAAGGGGAGATGGACGGTACGGCCCTGTTTTTATAGCACTTGCTCGCATGACGGCCTCACCCCGACGCAGCGGAGAATCAAATAATCGTAGAGGAGATTCATGGATCGACGAGCGAATTCTTACGCAGACCCAATCTCGAGATGGTTCAAAATTTAATTGCGCGTGCAATGCAAATTGAGCAAGATGAAATCGAAGAGCGGAATGCGGTTCGGCGTAGCACCCCTCTCGCTTCTTTGCTCTTCGGGCAACCGAAAAAGCAGAAAGTTTTGGTACCCTTTTCTATAAGTGTTGAATGTAAAATTCAAACTAATCATACATAGTATCGTTTTGTAGGTTATGTGAAGACCTTGTAGCGCTTTGTACATAGCCGCAAAATTTAAAAGACAAAGAGGTGGAAGGGAGATATTTGCTAACCTAATATATTAATACAATACTCACAAGAAATCTTAATGACACTGGCATGATTACTCAGTTTAACATGCTACAAGTTAATTATCAATCGAATAAATTATAACCTCATAAAAATACTCACAGTTTAAATATTCACAAGATTTTGTTACTTCGCAATAAAACTTATAAATCAAAATAATCACACTTTCTAAATATTTATTATTCTGACAAAGAAAAAAGAACAAAAAACATTACTCCACATATCTATTACTTAGATTACTATATTTTCACTGACTCTAAATATTAAAAAAAAATTACATCCCGCTAAAGTTCCGGAGGCGTGAAGTCGAGTGGGGCGGACGTCGAAGCCCGGGTGAGCGCGCCACAGGAACAGTGCCGAGGGTACCCTGGCCCACCTCAAATAGGGCAAGAGCTCCGCGGGTTGAGCTGGCAACCCTGCGCTACCGGCACCAGCGGGCCGCTTCATCTGGGGCTAGAGCACCGCCCTGCGACGGTATGGTGGAGTGTGATGGCGCTCGCGTCGGCAGCTCAGCGAGCCGGCGGCGGGGCGAATCGAACGGCGCGAACACTCTCTCGCTAGACGCCGACAGTAGAACACGGGACCTTCTCTTGAGGAGAATTAATTTTCGGTACAGTATTATCGCATAGTTCGTGGTGCGCTAACTGTATTCGAGGCTATTACCTTAGCCCTTGCTCGCGATACGATTAGGGTGTGTGATCCAACTACCTTAGGGGGCCTGTAGCGTGGGCCCGGCCAGCGGCGGAGCGGATCAACCGCGACGGTGAAACGACCGCGGCGGGACTTCCTGCGGCGTCCCGAGCGCCTCGCGCGCACGCACGTTCCGACGAGTCTACGACAACCGAACGGGGCTACTGAGGCAAGTCAACACAGTCGGGCTACCGCATAAATTGTACAGTCGGCCCATACTTTTCCTACTGCATTTCGATAGTATCCGCGGGACAATATTATATCTTCTATAATCTAATTTTATATTCAATCTTTTCACATATTTACTCTATATTATATCATTCTGTTCTTATATTCTCCATACGCCGTCATATTATTTACTGCACCCTCCACACCACGTCTCCTAGAAGTTCCTCGTAGTCTTAAGTCACCTATACGCACGTCCCGGTACGAGCCGATACTCGGCGAACGTCCCCTCGTCTCGGCGCGCATAGCACGCGGCCTCAAGGCTGCGCGGCCGAGCGTTTACTCGCGTCCATGTCCCACTCCGCCATCGCGATTCAAATCCTTTTCTCGGCCCGGTAAGCCGAGGCTTGTACTCGTAGGCAAATCCTACGTTACACTATATATTTTAAAAAAAGGAATGGACCTTCCCAATGCTCGCCGTATTATAGGGAAAGGACCTTCCCAATGCTCGGCTAGGCCGGCGCAGAATAGTTCCGATCTCTTTAAGAGTGCGTGTGCCCGTATGTGGACGTGGGCCCTTTCGGGGAGGACCCCGGCGGTTTCCTGAGGTGGGGGTTCCAGGAGCAGAAAGGCGATCCGGATGGTTGCCGTAGTCTCCAAGGTATGTTCTAGAGCTTCGAAAGCATACTTTCGGGGCGTCTAGTCTTTCCTTTTCCCTTCCTCTGCTCATGATCGATGCATGAAATTGTGGCTCGATGGTATAGGTGTGCTCTCGTTACTCGACCGTTTATACTTTAATGTCTTGACCTCACGCAGCAGGCCCGCTCGCAATCTGGGACCCGCAATATAAGGAAGCGTGAATCTTCTCGTCCACGTCGCTATTCACTACGTACCACTTCAAATGCTCGGCTTGAATAGGTTCTTATACGTTCCCTTCAGAGTCTAGCCTTGCCGCTATGCCCTGGGCAGATGATGAAGGTCTCCTCGCAAAAATCGGTGCACTGCGATTGATGTCGTAATATTGCGCCTGCTGGCCTGACGCTGCACGTCCGCTATTTACTGCTTCTCCGTGCAGATCATCCAGCTTGTGTAGGCATTCTATCTAGGTCAACCTAGCTTCATCTGACAACTTCTCCAGTATGAGTTTCTCTTGCACTCTGATCCCTGTGGATCTTTGCTAATTCTAAAAACTAATTCCAGAAGGTATTCATCCCAAGTACGATGTTTCCCGTCGACCAAGGCTGCAATCATCTTCTCATCATCAATCCCTTTCTCTAGCAGATACTTATCAATGATACGGTTTTCAAACTCCGTATTATTATCGGACAAGAAGTGTCGCAGCCTCGTTAGCTTTGTTAGCTTGTCCAAGACGGTTCTCGCATTAGCCGGTCGGATTCCAACATAGTGCGTGAACAAGCCCTGGAATAGGAGTATACTAGGTAGGGGGCCCATTATGTTCCCAGCAAACACCTGAGCTGACCTCATAATTATACGGCGGCCCATACATCCTGTGGCTGCTCGCGGCTCTACCTTGGTCTGTTGGCACTTCTGGCATACGCGGACGTACTCTACTATGTCTAAATACATGCGGAGCCAGAAGTACTGAATGAGTCTTCTCGCTGCCCAAATGACGTGCTGTAGGTTCATCATGGGTAGGTTCTCACTACTTTTATTTGGGGACGACTAGGTTTTACGCTGCATCTTCCCCTAGCGTGTTCTCGATCTTATTATTGGGGCAGTATTGATAAAGCTGCCCTTTAATAAACTTTCTTCTCGAATGTTAGCTTGCATTCGCTTGTACGTCGTGAATCCGATCGAGGTACCACTCATCTTGGGTTTCTTTCATACTTTGCTGTCATTTTCCTCGAACATCCGAGACAGGGCGTTAGGAACATACTTCAAGGCATCCTTTCTGTGCTCTACGGTATAATTATAGCCTTATAATTTCAAAGTCCGCCGAGATTATACAGCCTTCACTAGCTGCTATGGTCCGTTATCACCTTGAGCGCATAACCTTCCAGATCGCATTCCCATTCTGTCACGCTGTAATTTCGTTCAGCGGCGCTCATACTTCGGCTCGCGAGCTCTAGGACTTCGTGCTCCGTGCCGTCCACCTTCTGTGTCAGTATTGCGGCTAATCCCGAGTCGCTTGCGTCCGTGTTAAGGACGAATTCGCGCTCGAAATCAGGGAGCTGCAGTAGCGGCGCGGACGCAATGAGCAGCTTAATGCTTTCGAAAGCTAACTGCTGTTTTTCTGTCCACTTATGTCTAACTACTGCCTTGGTTAGGCGAGTTATTAGGGGCGTAGCCATTATGGCGAAGTTGTATAAAACTTCCTGTACCACGATGCTATGCCTAAAAAGCGCCGCAACTGCCGCAGGATCTTAGGGGCTGGGTAGGTCGTGATCGGCTTGATTTTCTCTGTATCAGGCATAAACCCATGTCCATTAACAAGAACCCCGACGTATTTCACCGCCCCTCAACAAAATACGCTTTTCTTGCGATTAATAGGCAGACCTGCTGACTTCACTCGTTGAAACACCAACTTCAACTTTTCGAGATACTTTGCGAACGTCTCAGTGATAATAATAATATCATCTATATAAGCGTAGGTCCATGGCTCTAACTCAGGGCCTTTCACTGTATCTATGAGACGCGCGACGGTGGCGCCTGCTTGGCACAGCCCGTATGGCAGACGGTGGAATTGGTATAAACCTTTTCCGGGAATGGTAAAGGCTATTATTGGCCTTGACCGCTACTCTAACGGGATCTGTTGGTACGCACTGCTCAGATGCAAGGTTGAAATGTATCTGGGCTTCTGCAGTTTACGTAATATTGTGTCCATGTAGTGTACTGTATACGCATCACCAATAGATACTGCGTTGATACTGCGCGGAATATATATTACCCGTTAGCCTTTTTTACCATCACTATGGGGCTGGACCAGGCGCTTGAGGAGAGATCAATCACACCATTATCAAGCATCTCTTGACTTAAGAATGCATCTCCTCCTCGATCTTCTTGCTGACTGGGTAATACCCCGTCGTTCCTGCATCGATCGCGTGCACGATCCACGTGGTACATCCTAATTCAGCTGTGCTGTCTCGAATTATGCGCGACATAAAACTTTCAACTTGTGCGCACTGATTTCTTGATACGTCGGTGAAGCCTACCGACTCTAGTGTGCCCCGATCTGCCGACTTTACACTGGCAAGCTCGAGGTCTACGCTCTTTTTTTAATCTTTGAAAAACGTTCAAGCACAGTTTTTCACTCCTCAACAAATTTCACGCCTAGGTAGTAGTCTGCGTCTAAATGAAGAATCACTGCTACCTCGAGAGACTTTGCAAGTCCGCGGACTTGCCATTTGCACTCCGATCGGGACCAACACTGAGCGCGACGCTCCCGGGTCACATAGCGCCCACAATTGAAAACCTTCAACTTCTACTATCGGCCACCATTGCATTTCGCTACCCTGATCCAATTGACAGATCAGGGTGGGAGAGAAATCCCATGTATCTGCTTTGGCGCTTTGCTGGAAGTCGGCACTCCCTTCGCTGCATTTACTTTGATGCATTCGGGCCGGTGGTCGATTCGTTAGTATATATACATTTAATATTGCAATAAAGCAATATGAAAAATAAACATAACATCGGGCTTGACTGATTCCCCATCTGTCTTCTGGCGCGCTTTGAATTATAAGCGCGCTTGGCAGCCAATCAGCGCTAGGCGCTACTGCGCATGCACCATCTGGGTGCACGGTCTAATCACACTGCTTAGCGCTGTTGTGCTGAGGTACCACACCACCATTGCGGTTGCCTCTGAGCTGTCCGACATTCTTCTGTTTGTAAACCCCCCCTCCCCCGCAAGGGTTGTTTTGTACTTCTGCGGAGGGTTACACGAATGAGCTAATCTAAATTTCTAGAATATCTTGTGTACATCCACCATCATGTCCTCCATGTTGTTTCTCCTTTTCCGCGGTCTCTGCAGCAGATCGTAATTGAATTAAATTTAAATTGTGCACGCTCGCTTTACTGCGCTTTAAAAACTTTAATAACTCCCTCGATTACGGCGCGTACTCTTCCTTTTCTCTCACTATACCACACGAGCTGAAAGGGACTCTGACGGCAGTTCTTAAAAGATCACTTTGTATGTCCCCCAATTGTAAGATTAAGGGGAGATCCAGGTTGAATATATCTCCGACCCAGCCGGGAGTGACAAAAAGTTTGTCCTTTTTAAGGAGCTGGTTGTGGTCCTTTGCACCATTCGATCTGTCAAAAGTACTAAAAAGGAACGGAGAAAAGGTATCGATGACTGTGTCACCGACACGTTAAATAAATAAATCACTTATTTATTGGCTTCGTGCCAAATTCATAAAAATATCTTTATTTAATGCTAATTTAATTTCGACGCTTCGCGGGCGTACAAGAGAACATTAATAATTGCATTGCGTAGATATATTCGTTCTGTACAATCTATGTCTGGTAGAGGATATATCTATATTTGGAGGATCAGGCAGCAACTAACTCACAGGACTCCTGACGCCGTCATCTTTGAACCCCTGGTGGAAAGGCCAGCGCAACGCTCTGAGTCGTTGGGCTATTGGCGGAAAAGCGCGAAATCGTGGTTGCGCGTGTCTACCTAGACGATCGCTTCTCGAGTACCGAGAGCACACTAACTCTCGCTATTTACTCTCGTGCCAAAAAATTTTATTTGAATGAATAAAATTTATATATATATACATATATATACGTTTTATTTTTATTATTAAATAAAAAATAATTGTAATCAATAATAATAATTTTAAGGTTAAGACGTAGCTATATATACAAAAATTGCGAGTACGAAACATTGAAAATGGCCGCAATTTACAGACAAAGTAATAGCGACACTTGACACATTTCGGCAATTTTCCGGCAATTTACTACATACCCTCGCTAGTCTCGAAGCACCGTGTGCGGTCGAGAAGCAAATGCCGAGCAATTGACGAGCCGGTCATAAGCCGGGATACCTGGCCAGCAACATTGCAGCACTGATGGTGACGAAGTGTCAGACTTGCGTCGACCCAAATGTTTTAAATTGCTCGGAACATGGTGCCATCTGGGGGTGGATTTTAGCCACCCGCTACACATGGGTAACAACCCCTATACTGATCCACTTTTGATAAAGCCGGTAGCTCTTCTACGTAAGCTTATTTTCATTGATTTAACTTCTTGGCTTATCATGTTTGGAATATACATGTTGTGAATTTTTCACTGAGTTCATCGCTTTTAAAAATTTCTTTATATTTATAATAGTTATTTAATTCAAATTTAACTATTACTATCACAGAATGAGTTCTATTGGGACCGGGGTAAGGCAGATCTCATATTGTAGTATTTATTTTTATTTTACAAAATATCATATCTTGTTTTAATTTATAATTTTAAATTATTACATTATTTTAGTACGATTTGTCGGCTTCGCAGTTTTCTCCAGATGGACGTGTTTTTCAAGTGGAGTATGCTCAAAAAGCTGTTGAAAATAGTGGGTAAGTTCCTTCTGGTTTTTAAATTTTTATATGTAGAATTATTATTACTTTGCTAACATATCATGCTTTCTATTTATTTATTGATATAAAATTATTGAGAACATTAAATTTAATTCATATAAAAGTAGTATTCAAATTTAATCATTGATCTTGTATACTCCATATAGATATATCATAAATGATCACAACTCAATATTTTATACTGAGAATTTTATTGATGTAAATAATACAAAATTATGAGTGAATGAAATCAATTAAATCAGACTAACAATGTATGTAATTGTTTAATGCATCAAATTTTAATCACTATAGATGCCACGTTAGTCCTGTTTTGATACCTTTTCTTTTTTATTTATTTTTAGATATCTTGATAGCTTTAGACTTAAGATAGATTTCTTTAGTTTTACAACAATTATCTACATTGTATTTTAGCTTAACTTTGTTTTATTTTAGTTTATTATGTGTGTATTTAAATTTGGGTATAGCTTCTGGTATACTGTAGAATGCTTTATATTTATTTTCCTAATATCATGTGGTAAACCATCTGTAAAAAAAACTAATTTGTGTACATCAAACACCCTATATAAAACTTCAAATTCAAAATCATAACTCAGGATATAGCCAGACCTTTTTTCAATAAAAACTATTTCATTATTTTGAGGTATAGCTAAATGCCATAAGTCCTTATTATTTTCGTTATGTATATTAATGAAATCGTGCCATTTTCAATAACAATTAATATATATTAAGTAATACAATATTGAGTTATTTGTGTAGATAATTTGAATCAATATTTCCTGTGTACTGTGCCAAGAAATAATAATATTTTTTGTTCTTAACAAACTCATTGTTTAAACGATTATCAGAGGTAAAGGGTTAAAGAAAAGAAAATTTTTCTAGGGGCTGAAATTATGTATTTTTAAAAGAACAATCTAACATTTTAAATGGCATGTTGCTATCTTTGTTAGATCTGAAATGTTGTCATCCCTATTGGGACAGTCAAATTTATTTTAAAAAGTTATCAGTTTAGACTTCACTAATACTGACTTTATTTTTGCCATTTCAAATTTTCCAAGAAATAAGTTATCTAATATTATAATTTAAAATATTATAATTGTAAATTTAATATTGATTATCTTTACTAGACATTTATACCTTTTAATGCCATATCTGCAATTGTGTTAACAACAGTTAAATTCAATACTTAAACAGCAAAAATGCAACTGCAATTGCAAAAATGCAAATTTCTATATAATAGATTATTCCTCATACATTTAAAGATATAAGGCACATCAAATAAAGGAACAATGCGTAAATCATGGATGTATATTGTTTGATCTATACATAGAGGAAAATAAAACTGTTAAAAGCTCTTTTTAATATTATAACCAATAAGTTTCTTTCAAAAGGTATATATTTATCTCCAAGTGAAGTTTTTATGTTATTAACACATGGGCTACAGTGTCATGGACTTAATAAAGAAAACACCATTTTTTTATTCAAAATTTTGTTCAAAATTGATTTAATTTCTGTCAAGAGTAACACAGATGGTGCATTGTCTTGATAAGACAACATTTTTTTCTTTGAGTTATGCATTTGTTTGTTTATATTTTCAGGCTTCACTCATCAAACACTTGAATAACTCTATATATTATTCACTTTTGATGATGTTTTCCTTCGGGTATTTGAGATAGTCGATTAAATATTTATACATGGCAAAACATGCATTAAAATCATCGAGTTTTTATTTTTGGTCAACAGTGATCAATTACGGTATCCAGTTAAAACAGAGCTTTCTGGTGGACAAATGCTCATGCATTGTAAGCTCCATATGGTCTTGTATTATTTTTAATCACAGCTAACTGAGCATTCAAAATGATTTTATTTTTCTGAAATTGTTTTTATGTTTTCTTATGTTACCGTCTCATTTGAACCTCCACAGCATTTTGCATCATCTATGTCTCTATGACCATGTTTGGAGCGAGTAAACCAAAGTTTTGTGGTTTTTGATGGAGCGGAATCCCAATAACATTTTTAAAACCATTGCTACTTGAAGCTACTTGAATGTAATTAAACAGTGAGTGAAACGTATCATATGTATTTGTTAATTAATGAAAAATAATCATATTTTCGCGCAACAAAATTTTTTTTACATTTTTTCAGTAATGCTAAGACAAAAGTATTCATGTGATTTTACTCTAAAAGTTGATGGTTGTCGAGTAAATTCATAATTACCTTAGTGACTCATGTCAATTCCATCAACTATAATCTTCCATACTTTAAACGAATGTCTTAAAATTTTCGTGCACTAAATTCAATAAAGCTCTTTGAAATTTTCTCACGAACCATAAAAAAGTATTTGAATAAGTAAGATTTTGAGTCTTCCATGTGTGATTGAACCAAAAGTGCGTTTTCGCTCCACTGTGCAACAGCGGCTAAATCCTCACATATTAACGAAATTGTTTTTTGTGGAATAGAAAGTCTTAGAGAAGGCTCTTGAAATCACTGGATTTCGTAGCTACACATTTTTTTTTGCTGCTTCGCATTTATGTAAAGAAGAAAAGCAATGCAGATTTGTTCGAAACAATATCAAAATCAATATAATAAACAATAAATTTTTTGAATAATAAATTTAAATTGGACGGTGGGTATATGCTAGCCCATGTTTCTATGGTTGATTTGATTTTTGATAATAGATTGAAACTACTGTGATCTCGATATGACACTGCGAAGTAAACCCGCATAATTACACAGTGGCATTCGGGCGGGCTCCCCGCGACATGTCCAACTTCCGGTCCTTCGTAGCGATGCCACTCGGCGCGGTTTGTTATATATGCACTCCGGCATCCACTTAACCTGTCCCGGACTCCGGTGATTCCAGAAGCTACCGACTAGGCTTGGATATCCAACTGGCAGCGATGATGCTCTCGTAGGCGGGGGCTCGTTATTGGGCCTTCCACTTATGGAAGCACGCTATGCTGCAGCCTTCCCTCCTCCTTCCGTGGGTCTGGATTATGTAGGCTCCCTTTCCGAGTATGACGGAGGACTAGGACTGCTCGTGATTATCGCCTTTTCCTTACGCGCGTCTATAATACTATCCGAACCGGAGGAATAACCATGGTAATCCCGACGCGGCTGCAATTTCGACAGAAGGTCGCAATCCGA
Source organism: Sycophaga agraensis (assembly GCA_018906755.1). Taxonomy (NCBI): domain Eukaryota; kingdom Metazoa; phylum Arthropoda; class Insecta; order Hymenoptera; family Pteromalidae; genus Sycophaga; species Sycophaga agraensis. The sequence goes on along the minus strand of JACCIE010000068.1, from coordinate 517,508 downwards.
AGACTGGACACTCCTCTTTTGCATGAACCATTGCCCAGTACTGGAAACAGGATCCCAAGGAAGGTCCACCTTGGACAAGCGCAACTCTCGGTTTACAGAGCTCGGGTTTCATTGACTTCCCTTGCATCCGAATCTGCCTTTTCCTATCTTTGTCCTTCGATCCCCTCTGTTTCCCTTTAACTTGTTCATCCTTGAATGAAACTTCCATATTGCGAACCGGCTCATTAAATTTGAGGTTTCTTTTTGCGGACTGTTGCAGGATCTCCAAATTCTGATTATGTTTAAGTCTGTTTGTTTAAGTTAACTTTACGGGGCCGGACCGCTGACACGAACGCGGGGCGCACTCACTCGATGCCCCCTGTTTATTCTTAAAAAAAAGAAAGTGAAAACAAACACACACATGAAGAATGGAGAGAGATTAGGTCCCTCGATGTTCGCTGATACTCCTAACTTAAAATTGTGTGACTCGACAGACAAGTCAGCTCGGAAAGAATGCTGAATCTTTTCATATTATTGAACACCCTAATATTTTAGCCCGGGCGGCTAAATTTACGGCTGGTTAATAATTATTTGGACCTTCTGTGCGACGACTGGACAAGAGAAAGTAGAGTTTGAAAGCAGAGATCAAAAATCATTACTGACGACCAGGCAGCGGAAAGTGTCAGCGCGAAGTCACGTCGACTAACTAGTCTACGATGAGACAGTCGTTAATACTGTAGGGAACTACAACTTGTAATTAGTTATGTTAATAAGGGTAGTTACGAAAAATGAATAGTAAAAATATAATATTTAGACTTATCGACGATTTAATTATTATCGATTTTGAAATGTCGCTCATCAGTATAAATTTCTTCTGTTATAATTTAGTTGTACCTTTAGGTTTTTGGTGCGTGTGCTGCTCAACTCACCATGTTTCTTATGTATCTTTCCATGTTATTTATTTGATTGTATCCATCCTGAATTTATTAAGCATATCTTGCTATGTAACTTTCGTGAACCTTTCACGAAAGCAAAGTGTTAATAGAACAACAAAGCAGCAGAAAAATATAGATATTGAAAATAGTATAAGCGGATAATAAAAAAAAATACTTACTATCTGGAGAGTAGCGTATAGTTGAAATAGCCAACCGAGGATCCCTAGTAGCCAGTATGCCTGAAAAAGAAAATATTAGAAAGTTGAAAGACAAGAGGAGTAAGTAGTGGGTGGATGTTAAAAGAAATAGAAAAGGGAAAGTGAAGTGCAAGCAATAGTAGTGGGCCAAAGGATAAACATAGTAGAAATATCAGCTGTGATATAGCCATCGACCGTTACCTCCGTTCACAGCCGTGTGACAAATTTTAAATTAATTAGGAAATGTTTAGGTTGGAATTAGAATCAACTGATTGGAAACATAAACATCTGTAATCTACATGGAAGTTTTGTAATCCATTTTAAGTATCTTCTCCTAATCACTTCCTTAAAAAATATTAGATCCTTTAAGTCTCACCTAATAAACCAAATAGTAACAAAACTATCTTTATCTGATAATAATATTATACTATGTCAATCTACGTTACCATGGAACATACTGAAATTATCCGAATAATACGGAAAACTCATTCCGCACCTACAATTTCATGCACACACAAAATTGTATAAAGATGAACTAAAACAAATAGTTGACATAATAATAAAAGAAAAATGGAATAATCAATAGAAAAACTGTATAAAAAACTAACCTTAAGAAAATCAAACCAAATATATACAACTACAATCCAGCATTTATAAACTTGTTCAATAGGAAAGAACAAATAGTTCTAACAAGGCAACGAATTGGACATACGCAGCTCACACTTATTAAAAAAACACCGATACCAGTATGCACATAATGTAAGCACATCAACAATATCGAACATTCAGTACTAAGTTACACAAATTTTATTAATGAAAGGAAGAAAGCTGATATAAAAAACAACCTTCCAGAAATGTTGAATAATACTGAGCAGAGCAGAAGTCTTTTGAAATTTCTAGACAATATTCAATGTACAAGTCTAGTATAAAATAGTCAGTAGTCTGATAATAGAATTAATCTCGAGATTATTATTAATAAATGAGGTCCTACGTTAATCTATTATTTGTACTCTTACCATACACCGAAGCTACAATGGTGTGCTTCATATACTCAATGCGGACCTATAACTAGTGATGTACACATGCAAATATATGTACATGTGGGATTCGGGACAAGATTGGCAAGAGTATGGTTTAATAAAATAAAAATAAACAGTCTATTGTATTAGAATATGTAAGTATAATCAATGAATTAAAATATACAAATAAACAAACTATTGAACTGTAGATTTTAATCATGCGAACACTATATCTCTGAGTGCGGCGCGTCGTCACGCTACCATGTCCCTCAGTGGAGTGCCGGTGCGTCGGCGTCCTTCGCATTGGTGTACTTCCTTGTTTTGGAAATTTGCGCAGTTGTTTGCCGATAATCCTAAGAAGAGGTTTTCAATTTTCGGTTTTCGTTTTTTTTCCCTACCATAAGAAGAGGTTGTCCTCTCGGCTCGTCGCTGACCCGTATATTCACTCCACATTTATTACATACCGACCCTTCATGGCTCGCAGGCCAACTGGGCGCTCCTGCACAATAGGTTTTATTCCATTATCTCTCTCTCTCTCTCTCTCTCTCTCTCTCTCTCTCACTCTCTCTCTTTCGTTTACTTGAGTAAAGTACTTGTATATTAGTACAATTAGTCTATATAACGGCTTCTACTCTTACACTCGGACTCTCATACATATCCTACAACTCGGCCACTCCTGACGTGTTGCCTACCCTCAGGCGACGTTGATTATTCGCATCGATTCTCATCGCTGTCTGCCTGATCGACTTCATCGCTGCTGATGTCTTCGCTGTCTTTGACGTCGTTCTCTTCGTTACGATCTAAGTGCTCGCCTTCTTGGTCTTACTCTAAATCATCTTTGAAACCTCTCCACGGCTTCATATTCAGCGCCTCGGTTGAAGTATGAGCGGGCCGTTGAAAATTGTTAAGGCTTCTACGTCGTATCTATTATGCTTATGAATTTTCGTAACTGCGTATAGTCCCAAAAACTCCACTCGTAGCTTTAAACCCGGCCCTTGCTGCGTTCTTTTCACAACAACAATATCGCCAATTCTATATTTCCTCGCAGGATTGCGGATCCTATTAAAACTCCGCGTATTTTCCTACTGTATTTTCTGAATTTCTTGCATGGTTGCTGCACGCAGTTCTTTTCGATCTTTTTCAAACTCTTAACGTCGTGCTTCCCCTATTGCCTCTAGCAGCTGTACATCGTCTGGCGTAAATAGCTTCGCTCCGAACATGAGCTCGTAGGGTATAGTGCCGATAGATCGTTGGAGTGACCCGTTTACGGCGTGCTGCACTCTGCTTGTAAATTTATACCATTTCAATGGCTCTTGCACCCATAGCTTGGTATAAATGGAAGAGATAATTCCATTTACCCTTTCTACCTGCCCGTTTCCTCTTGGAATCCCTGTTGTTATTAACACATGCTGTATATCTGCCTTCTTGCAATGGTCCTCGAACTCTGTCGTTTGAAAGCCGCTCCGCGGCCGCTGATAATTCTGTGGGGGTTTCCAAAGTGCTGCTGTAAAAAATTAAGCTTCTTAACAACTTTTATCGTCCCAGTCGATTTTCTTGGAAATATCCACGTATATTTAGTCAATCCGTCCACTATAACCAAAAGATGCCCTGCTTTCTGCAGGCGAGAATGCAGGTGATGCAATTATCTATAAAAGCTTGCATTTTCTTCTGCAGATTCTCGATGCTGCAGCTGTTATAAATGGTCTCGATCGTTTTCTTGCCGAAATGCGCCACCTCGTGTGCTCTTCTAATAATCTCGGTGTGCATTCCCCTTGGCACAACGAGCCTGCGTTTACCACCCGCTTTATCGAAAAAAAAGGCGCGCGTTTTAAGGATAGGAGAGAACATAAACGGGAGAACGGTAGACCTGCTCGAGTTTCTTATCCATACCTGGACGCATAATGCTTACCGTCTGCTTCAGTTAATCCAAGTTATTAAGCCCTGGCCTGATCTGCTCCTTGGGCGTCTGAGAGCTATAACTGCTTGTATGGTTATAGGCCGACGGTTTCTGCGGCACCTCAAGCAGCTCCTGCACAATAGGTTTTATTTAATTCTCTCTCTCTCTCTCTCTCTCTCTCTCTCTCTCTCTCTCTCTCTCTCTCTCTCTCTCTCGATAAGTATGACAGGTGTTTATCGGCGAGTTCCCTACTCAAATTTCATTTAGCAATACTAATATTTTGTGGGGAGTTTATATATTTTCCAGAGGCATGAGGACTCCTGCAGGCTCCAAACAACCGGAGCATTAACTGCGTGGCTTCAGTTAGGAGCCGAGGACTTCGATTTTTAAGTTTCGTTTTTTTCATGCCTGGAGGATGGCTTGGATGAGCAAAGCACACATAGATAAGTGATTGGGCTGGATGTGAGTAGACGGTTGGAGGGAACTTTTTATGTATTTGCAAATTTACAAGATCTTACAGCTACGTAAGCCGGAGTACCTCGCCGATCTGTTCTCTCCTGATGCATCTGATCGGCCGGTCAGGGGTGAACCTAAAAAGATTTTCCTTCCTCGGATGCGTACCAGGACGGGAATCAGATCTTTCTGTTCAAGGCGCTCATCTGTGGAACGGACTGACATCCTGTATTACAAATGCGACATCTCTTTCTAGTTTCAGAGAACTAGTGATGGAGCATTTGAGGAGTCGGTACATCACAATATATTATTCTAGTCAGTCATCCTCTTAAACTTGTCCTTTAAATTAAATCCTTTCATTTGCGCCCTAAATTAGTTGTATGTGTGTGTAATGAGTATGTGTATTTATCCTTTCTCTTTTACTTGAATTCATTGAGTGAATGTGTGTACGTGTGTGACAACTGATAATTAATAAGGAAAACATAAGCCATATTTATGCCAAAACCGTACTACGTATGTGAGTTGACTAATGCTGTGATAGTGTGTAATTATATTTATAAGTAGAGTTAAGATGTAGCGTCTATAATGTGTGTTTTGTGCAATATTTTGTAAATTATTTACAAATAAAAAATTATCTATCTACCCGAGGACTCCCGAACTAGCCGATTCTACGTATACCTCCAGCGTTAATCAAGCTGCCGATGTCGTGAATAATCCGCGTGCTCTGCTGTTGCTATGCTTCCGGTAGCCTGCGGGATCTGCGAGTCTCCCTCGATCGATGGTTAGTCGAGCTGTTATTCTCGAGCATTCGACGCGGCTCCACTGAAGGTCACTTCGCGCTACGAGTGCGTGGTCCCGGTTTCTCCGCGGTAGAGGATATCACAGCCGCTGACTTCACGGCTTCGTCGCGTATCGCGCAGAAGGTATGTACGTGACAATATATTCATCGGTTGTTCCTAACCTTTTTGCCTTCAACTCTGAACATCACCACACTTATTGGTAACCGTAAATCTGTCAATACCTGAGCATGCATCTGTACTATCTACTCAGGTTCAATAAACACCTCTCAAGCCTATACAGTTCGTGCCTCATCTATAATAGCGGATAGAAACTACATTGTTCTATTTATTTTTCCCCCTTCTTTGTATTTTATATATATATTTTTTCTTTTATATACATATTTTGCGAATACTGCTACTAATGTTTTTTTTCTGATGAGCCATTCATCATTTTTTTCTTTAATCTTATAGCATAATGTACGGTACAAGATAAAGTTGTCCCTCCTTTACACTCATGAAATTATTCTTTTCCCATTTTTCTCAACATTGATCAAATACGTTTTAAACTGTAATGCGTTGTTTTAATACATGTGGCAAATTGTACATTTTTAATTATTATATTTTTATTCGTGCCATCACTTCTTGTATTAAATCCAGTATAACCTTTTTTGAATAAAAATGTTTATTAAAAACCTCCTGCAGGTCGAGGATTATTCTTATTATTTCTCTTATTCTATAACTTGATAGCATTTGTCGATAGGTATTGGATATGTTCGCAGATTCTCTGACGCAGGTGGAAGATGTTGGAGTCTACACTGAAGCGTTCATGATGAAGAAAACTGCGGATATACGAAAGACTCCAAATGTCTACTATGCAAAAGCAGTTAACATACCTTCTAAACCAAGATATTCAGGTGAGGCTGCATGGAGCATAATACCTCACCACGCGAATAACATGACAAAAGGAGGGGCAAGCACGTCAACGCTAGCGGTAGCATCACGCAGAAAGCTGATTTATCTCAAAATGGAGAACGAGGAAGAACCTGAAGCATGTATACGTTTCTACGATGCGTACACACTGACATACTAGAAGCCTTGTGACATTACCGAACGGCTGATAAATAGCTGACTTCCATACATTACATTGGCATTTGGCCTTGCAAGCGTCTACGTAGAGAACGCAATAGGCACCTCCTGAGCAGCATGTTAGTGATGTAGGTGTCATTGTGATAAATTAGTTCGTCAATTTCTCTGGAAAGAAAAATCAGCATCCAGCTCCCGAAATTTAATTTCAATGAGTTAGTAATCTCGGACAAAGAAAGAAAAGCTTCTACTTGGCCAGTGTAACAGGCACGAAGCGTTATAAAACTTCCAGGTCGCCTTAAAATCTTCGTAATATCGACTATAATACGTTGTTTTTTCGATTATATGTTTCTCCTCAAATGTTTCCTGAGGTTGATCGAGAAGTGGCGCACGTACCATCAGGTGACAAAAGAAATTATTGCCTGTAATGATGGAATTCTGCGTTTCCACAAAAGTCTGGTACCGCAACTTCGAAGAGGAGTTGCAGTTTTGAAAACAGTTCTGCGTGAAGCTGCGAGTGGGCTTCAGGTCAGATTGTTATCAAGAAAAAATTCAAGAATTAAGATAGCTAGCGAATTTTTGTTTGTTCCTTTTTCTTTTTTTTCGGTCCTTATAATTATAACTGAACAAAATTGTGGAAACATGAAAAGTTCTAATATTTATATATTTGTTATTTATTAAAATGAAAAATCGACACTGCAAAAAGACAGTATGCTGATATGTACGTAATATTTGCCGTAAATGGACTATGTTGGATCATTAGTTCCAATGCAATTACAATTTGAATGTTTCCCATAATCTAAATCACAAAAAGGCTAAACGTATCAATTTAACAAATATAAAAGTTTTGTTTGACTCTATAAATATTTGTAATTATTTATTTGGTATTTTTCGAATCGAAGAAAGTGTGATGCAATATTTTACAAATTATTACACTTGTCTAACTTTTTCTGAATCAAACGTAAGACGAAATGATCGGTATACGAGACAGAGTATATGTGACAGAGTCACAGGCCTGTGCAGGCCAGAGAGAGTCCCTGCAAACAAGATGAACGCTAAATTAGTAGGTTTACAGAAGCCTGATCAGACAAGACTGCGACGCCTAAAAATAAAGACTATTACAGAGAGGCCATCAAAGAAAGGAGAAATAAAGTAAGGGAGGGAGTCAGATAGTCGTGGTACGATACTCGCTTATCTGTGGAGTATAAATATTCAGGTAAAGTAGCTCGTCTAGCTCAGGAGAGCTGAACTGGTAGCCTCAGCATTTACATCCAGGAAGCTGCAACATGAGGAAAAGCAGGAAGGGCCAACGTCTAAGTGGGAGCAGGTTGCAGGGCAGCAACAACTCCTGAAAGTGATTCTGCAAAGAGGATAATCCTAAGTAAGGCTTAGGGGGAGGTGACATAACTAGAAAGGATTCAGAAGGCTAGAAAGACAAGGAGGAAAGAGGAGAGAAAGGGGACAATAGGGCTAGACTATATTAGGAAATTCTAGATCATTGAGGTTGGGTAAGCGTTTCGGTGGGACGACCTCCAAAATTGGACGCCAGTAATTAAAGAATAAAGTACTTACCTGAGACGCCGCTAACCGGGACTGCAGTCACCAGCCGAGAAAAGGTGGAGCGGGACGACCACCACAGGGAAGTGGCGAGGAAGCCTCCATAGGCCATTCGCGTCATAGCGGTGAGTGGGCCACAGGTCTAGGGCGAACTCCGCGTATACTGGGAGTGCTCAGGGGAGAGATCGCGCGGCGTGGAAGGTACGGAGACGGGAGCGCACAACGCGACGAATAAGACCGAGCAGGACGACCCGCGTCAGAGATTGTGGATGTGGGATCGCGGAGCGCTCACCGACAGTCGCTCGGGGGAAAGGGAGTCAGCCCCACAGGGCTGTAGTATTGGACCCTACAGGCCGAGAATTGTAATTAAAATTAGGAAATAAAGAACGCATAATTCTATAATATAAAAGATATTTATTTAAACCTACTACCCCTTACCACAATTAGAATTTACATGGTGGTGCACCTATCCACAGCAGCTCCTCGCGGTGACTCCTCTGAGTGAGAGGTCCGTGCGGGGCTAACCGGCGTCGACTTGCCTGGCGCCCTACTATAAATTCGGCAAGTCCGTGAACCGCGCGGCAGGGGGGAAACCAACGTAGCCAAGCGCAATATGTCACATGTATGTTGACCATTTATATACCGATGTTATTTCGATAATGATACCTAGATAAGACTTATGGTATTTATAAAGACCATATAAGAAGGTATTTATATTTATGGTTTGTATAAAGACCGATGGTATTTATAGAAGATTTGGGTGTTCTCTGCAGTTGTAAAACACGAAAGTCTGCTAATGCGAATAACGAACTATTAGTATTGCAATCCATTAATTGATTACTTATTCACTTTTTAAACAGTTATGTGTATGACCTGATTTTAATAGATAGGTGGTACTATCATATCTTTAAAAAGAGTATGATGATATACAAGAACAAGCTTCTTTAATCCTATAACTCTCTATTATGCAGTTATAAGTCTCAACAGTTAGCAATATTTATAAAATACAAGAATTATCATTATTTGATTTATCTCATCATTTATTTGAATCAAATAATAATTATAAATATACTAACTTTACCAAAAAATTAACATATTAATGTATTTTTAATTTACAGTACAGTTATAGGACTGAAAGGAAAAGATGTTGCTGTTTTTGCCGTCGAAAAATTGGTTACTTCAAAACTATATGAACCCTTTACAAACAAAAGAACTTTTAGTATTGATGAGCACATTGGAATGGCTATTTCGGGACTTATTTCGGATGCTCGTCAAATTGTTGAAACTGCTAGATTAGAAGCAGCAAATTACAGGATACAATATGGCATTGGCATTCCATTAAAATATCTGAACGATAGAATCTCAATGTATATGCATGCTTATACATTATATTCGGCTGTTAGACCATACGGATGTTCAATTATTTTAAGTAGTTATCAAGATAATAATCCAGAAATGTACATGATTGATCCTTCTGGAATATCTTACGGATATTATGGTTGTGCCATTGGTAAAATTTTTATTAATTTTTACTATATTGTAATTATCACTTATTTACAGTATTTTGTAAAAAAAGATTCTTAAATTAAAGATTCTTAAAAAAAGAATTTAAAATTATCCGAGCTATTGAATTTTAACAATTTTTTAATTCAGTTCGATTGTACTGATTTTTTTTGTAATATCAATTTTGAATGTGACCTATATGAGAATGATTCAATAACTACTTAAAGTACTTAAGATAAGTACTTACAATAAATACTTAAGCCTACAAACTAAAAACGAAAATTGTTTAAACATAGCGATTTCAATTTTTTTTACCTTTTAGTTTAAAACACTTCAACTTCTTGTCATTACCCGCTCATAAGACATGAGATAATTTTCGAAACATCTCAACAAACATAATTATATTAATCACTATATATTTTTTATTATTAAATTATTTATTACTTGTAATAATTCTCTCGTGTAGGATCTTTCTTTTAATGCAAGGTCACTGTTGAGTTCCTGGTTATAGTTTACTATGACCAATTATTTACTATAAATAATTTCAGAAGTGAGATTAGGATTCGAACGCGCGTTTAGTGTCCGTTAAAATCCTCGTAACAAAAATATACCTCCAATACAGAATGGCAAATTGTTCTATAAATCTGCGCCTTCAATATGCTTATCAGGTCGATCCCACGTATTTAAGGAGAAGAATTGGCGTTATACTATAACTTACTATACTTGATAAAAGTTTTTTCAACTGTCTACTTGCATGTAACCCAATTGATGCTTTCAGAGCTGTACTTATCCTATCTAATATTCGTTATGTATCTCACCTAAAAGTTGAATGAGCCTTTTAATTCTTTAAAGACGGTCTACTGAGGCTCGATGTTTTTTGTTGACAATTTCGGCAGTCGACGAATGGGCACGCGTCTAAGATTGGAGGGCGAGACCAGACCTGCTGCTCATTCTGCAGCCCCAATAGCTCCGCCCTACTCTCTCCCCTTGACTATTTTCGCGGGGGTGCATCTGTCAGTTTCGCGACCCCAAAAATATTTTAGAATTTCCTTCACGGAATTAAAGGGATGAGTCAATAAACAAAAACACGGTGTTGAATGAAAATGGGAAGACATTTAGCACTGGAGAGGGACACTTGTGAAAAATTAGTACGCGACTGATGGAGTGAACAAACTAAATTTGAGTATATACAGCAATAAAAAATGGGCAAACGATCAAACAAAAGCACTTATATTTGCCTTGATGGTGGAACTGCCAGGACTAATGTTGATGAGATTGATGACGGCCAAATTTTTCCTGTTGAGCTCGCGTTACTCCTTAGAAGATGAAAGGACTCGGCGACGCTTGACAAGAAAACTGCGACAATCTCCTTACTTTTACTGCGCCCGTTAGGTGTACACCTATGATCTGGCATTCCTTCATTAAACGTCCTCAATGAATAAACTCACTGCATCCAAGTGCTGAACCGCGCCACACTAGACACGTACTTGACGGGAGGAGGTATCGTGGGGGCGAATTTCGCCCACGTTGAACAACAGCTGTTGTAACTAAGTTCGCTTTATTAATGTGACCAGATGCAAGAAATTGATCGTCAACATCGACGGAGCTTAACAGTATTGTGTGGGATAATCAACGGTTAGGATTAATGGGATCTTATTTTTTCGATGGCTGATTCTGGCGAAAAGTTAGCATCGAAAGTTGCATTAAAAATAGACTATCAGGTAGGCGCAAAACGTATTATGAACTCAATGTCAAGTAAGCTAATCATTGTCGCGTGTGTTCTTATTTAATTCTATTTTGTAAATGTAATAAGCGAGCTTTTTTTATACAAAAAATTTGTCATAATTTCATTTATATCATACCTATTAAATATTGTTTACGATACACAAATTATTTATTTAACCGCTCCATGTTGTCATACCGTTACGCACAAAATGGTGCTCCGGGTGAAGAGCATTGAGCTATTCGGAATACGGAGTTTAGAGTCAGTGTAGTGAAGCATAAATTGAATGAGCATTCGTACCAAGTTTATTTAAAATCATGCCTAAATCGATCACAAAGATTAAGTTGCGAACCAGAGTGCCAATTGAGGAAATTGGAGGTCCGTTATATGTAAAACAGTCGCATAAAGAGTTTGATGCAGACGTGTTAATAAACAAACAGGAGATACATCGGGGAGCGTCATGCAGGTAAATCAGATAGCTGAACGACAAACTGACAACTATCGTAGCGAGGTTTGTTGAAATTTGCGGCGATAAAAGTCACTGGACCATGGTTTTCGGTCAGGACCGACTTTTTATCCAGTGACTTTTATCGTCGAACTTTTAATCACGGTCCGAGAACCAAGGACTGATCCGATAGCGATGGTTCATTGCTTACTTCCCACTTCCTTATTAGGTTCGCAATACTTGTTGATGCTAACGTCAGGTCTATTATTTCCGTTCTGGACACATTCCTGAATATAGGTTATCTTATCATTATCTCTCAGTATGTATCGGTGCTACCCCACACTCGATGGTGGTCTTTGATGCTGCCACCGAAATAGGAGGGATCAACCTCAATGATCAATTGGATTCGGGACCTAATTTGTTAAATTCAATTCCGGGCGTACTCAACAGGCGTTGCCAAAACGTATGCTTTGAAAGCAGACATCAAGGACATGTTCCTTGGCGTGAAGGTCTGAATCACTGATCGCAGCGCTCAACGCTCCTTTGTTCGAGGCAGAGCGGAGGTCAGCGAACGAGCCCAAAGCTTCCGGCTCAAATGAGTCTTACCAGAAATGCGAGCATTCGATCGCAGCCTGACGAAATGTAGCATCAAAAGTTGCAGTAAAAGTACGGTATATAGGTACATAACGTGCGTTTTTGTTTAATTCTATTTTGTAAATGCAACAAGCGAGATTTTATTTATACAAACATTCAATTTATTATAATTTCATTTATGTCATAATACCTACTGAATATTATTTAAAGAAACAAATTATTTATTTAGCCGCTCCTTGTCTTTATAATGTGTTTAATTGAAACGGAAACTTACTAAGTCCAGAGGAAAAGCCTTAAAAGATGAGAAAGCACGGCTCAGCAAGAAGCATGTGTTTTCTTGCCCAACTGACTGAATAATTCAACTATCTTCCCCTAAATTCAAGTTCAATGACATATTCAGAAGTAAAAACTTCCGCTTTTTCCGTTTCCGAGGTAAAAAATGGGCTTTGGTTTTAATAAATTAACTTGAACTTAAAATGATCCTGAAGGTTGAGGTCAAGGTTTTATTTAGAATGGTTGATGTGAGATCGAAGTTACCTTGAAGGTTGAGTTCAAAATTAAATTCAAGGTCACTATTGAATTTTTCCCTCGGAATCCAACAGCTTTTCACTTGAACGTTTTTCTTTAAAATGATTTTAAAAGAAAATTTTAATTTCTAAATTGAGAATTGTTGTAAACCCAGCTTAAGAGAAACTAAAAGACCTATAGATTCATCGTATCTATCTGTAACTGAAAGAAAGCTATGACAGAGTGACTCGATAATGAACTATATTGAAAGATAGGCCATCTTCTGCAAATATATTTTGTATCCAACCTCTGTCTCGAAATATATGCGCGAGCGCGTGCGCATGTACACACACACAAATTGAAATATAATAATTTTACAAATATACGAAATGCTGCATATCGAAACTAATTACTAAATACAATGCACTTCGTTTTTAGCGCTCCAAAAATTGTTGTATGCCGAAATAATCTATAATATTTGTCATAGACAAAGGCGATGCTAGCTGTTCGCTCGCTGAGTGGAAGAGATGAGTACTCGAAGAAGTCGGGGATAGCCGAAGTGATCCAAAGGAGTAAGGAAAACGCTGGTTTTCGATCTGGAAAAATAATCAATTTTTCTAGTGTGTCTTTCCTTCTAATCTTCTTTTTATAGCAGCTCGATTGGTTTATATAATGTCAAATTTTTTGCATAAAAATCAAAACATGACCCAAATGCAATGGATAAAATTTTGTCAGAGAAAAAAATAAGAAAAATGAGGCAAACAGCCTCAAGAAAGTGAAGGGAAGAAGAGTCTAGATGCTACTTCTAAAAAGTAAGGCAACGATAAATGTGCGAAGGTTGTAATAAAGCTATTAATCGGAATTAGTCAAATAACTATTGTCGAATACTGATGGAGTAATTCTTCCAAAAAAACCGCCAAAAAAGCCATGCAATGTGAGAGGAATCAAAGTATAAAAAAAGAGACAGTGTATAATAATGTAGACATTTTTAGAATTAACATAAGAACCAGCTTGACCTTAAGAAATGTGAAGTACAGTATGGCCTTTTACCACCTAAAACAAATTATCACTCTGAGAACGTCAGACGGACAATCGCAGGTATCGTTCTCAAGGGTACGGTTCCAAGTTCCCGTCTCCTCTCCGCTTCCTCTGTTTCCCGCCCGCTCCGAATGCAGGCACCGGTCTCCCCTCCTCAAGCGCTTTCTGCTCGAGCAGCTTCCGTTTCTGGGCCCCACATGGGTTTAAGCTGAAGTTTGTTCCTAATATAAAAGTATTTGATTTTTTACTTTTAAATATGAAAATGAAATAATTTTTTTCATTATTAATCATTTTCACATTGAGCATATAATATTTACATTTCCTATATTATTCGTTTTGTAAAGATTTGATTCATTATATTGAACCGAACTGATACTGTATGAAATATTGAATATTATCTCCTGACAAGAGATAAAACGTTGGGGGGATAGCTTAATACTAACTCAAATTCAGTAATAATATATTTTCAAACGTAATATGATCGTTTCGATATATTTCTTTTTTACATTGTTACTACACTATTATAATATTAATTTTTATACTATTCTAGGAAAAGCCAAACAATCAGCTAAAACCGAGATTGAAAAACTTAAATTAGCTACAATGGATTATAAAGATGTGGTAAAAGAAGCAGCAAGAATCATTTATTTAGTCCATGACGAGTTAAAAGATAAACAGTTTGAACTAGAAATGAGTTGGGTAGGAAAACATACTTTTGGAAAACATGAACGTATTCCCATAGATATTAAAACTGAAGCAGAAACTAAAGCCTGTCAAGCCTTAGCCGAAGATTCTGATAGTGATACAGAAGATATGTAATGTAGTTCTTTCACAATAAAATTAATTTTGACTTAAAATTTGTTACATTATAGTTTTCTATTGTTGTTTGCAAAATTAGTAAATGAACGATTTTATACTAATACCCTTATAATTATTCTTATATTTTACACATTTGAAACAAAAAAATACTTTGCTATAATTTTTTAAATTATTTTACTGAAAAAATATTATTACGACAGCTCAGCGGATAGTACTAAAGAATGAAATTAAAGGAACGAAATAGCAGAAAGTATTTAGGAGTCAATTAATAATTATAATTATTCCGCTTTATTCAATCGTTTCACGAAGCTCCATGCAAATATGGTCTAGAAGGTGCCGGGAACGAGCAGAGGAGTGCTCCAACCGAGGACTCGGTAGGCCTCCTCAAGATGACGCGAAATAGAGGGCGTAATCCCGTCGTAAAATGTTGGGCGCAAACCAGAGAAATAATTAAGCAATATATTCCCATAGTGGAGCAAATCGGAAATCCGAAACCTTTGGTGAGGAAGCAGCCGGTCTAGCAGTATAGGATATTCGGAACCTGACTGCTGCTCGATGACTAGGAGACATGAGAAGGTCTTCGTAACCTTGCTACCCATCGTCAGGTGAGTGAAGGCGACGAACGTCCTAGCAGTTACGCAGGCGTGGGAACTTAATTGGGCAGCTCCGGGTCCCTCCAAGATACGTAGATCTCAATATATATATAATATACATATATATGCCAATTCTCCGCTTTTCACATCTCTCGGTCACGACCGTCTCATTTCTTACCTTATACGTTCACTCACTTTTACGCTTCGACTGCCAAATCTAATCTGTCGCTGCGCGATGAGTCAGAGGGGTGTGGGCCCTCATATGGCAACAGCGAGCAAAGCTTACGAAGCACGTGCTGTATGAATATGTCTCATGTTCTGTGACGATATCACTTATAAGAAAATGAGAGAGAAAGAGGCGAGAGATGTAACGCGTAACCACCGACCTCCATGCTCTTACGCACGGCGCGATAAGAACATGGGACGCGAAGGCAACAGCCCGAAACATGGCAAAAGCACGGAGAACCAGCTGCTTAATTGAGGACTGAGCTTCCGGGCCGTCTTGCATTATGGCACCAATTTGGCAGGCATCGGCAGCGGCCTAGAAGAAACACCGTAATGCCGGTCAGGCTCCCTCCCCATACGCGGATCACCCAAGGAAAAGGGGGTCCCCGCCGGTCTTCGTCGGCTGTGCTAGGAGATCTTTATAAGGCGTCGGCCGGCGTCAACCCCCACCACAACCGCACCGTAACCTAATGCAGCCACGATGCACAGCCGGGGACTCCTTTGTCTTTGGGTGGTCTACGTGTGGGGAACACGGCCGGCGCTACGGCGATTCTTGTAGGTCGCTGTCGCGGCCGGCCGAATTAGTGCCATGTTGCAAAGCAGACCGGCGGTTCAGTCCTGGACTGCCGGCTCTCCGCTCTGTGCCCTCTCCCTTTATGCCGCATGTTTTTGTTTCGCCTTGCATAAGCGCGTGGAGTTCAATCGACGGCTACACGTTAAATCTCTACATCTCACCTGAACCCACGCATCTCACTCATCATAATACTATTCAATAATTTACAATTATAGCTGAAAAGTATTGCTGGGCGCAAAGGTGAAGCGAGCATTAGTAAATCAGAAAATAAATGCAATTCTCCGGGTACTAAGGAATGCACAATTATAGGAATTAGTTTACACTTGCTTGATAATCGCAGTTATGATATACTCGGTAAAACAGAGTTATCTAGGCACGCTCGGTTTTTCTGATTGAATAACGACAATGCAAAGGATATGATCAGGGCATACCGTGCTTCCTGTCGCTCGAACCGGAGCCATTCAGCGAGAACGTAGATCGACTCTTTAATACTCTACTACTATTTATTAGTCCTGGTTGACTCAACAGGATCATCCATTATCATTCCGGAAAAAGCTTATAAATTATTGTTAAAGCATATTCCTTCGTTCAGATTCCATGTTATCAATGTTCCATCGATAAACAATTACTCATTAAGTAAACATGGATTTCCATTTGTTCCTGCGATTTATTTGATCAAAGTATTCGGCTTGCTATCTTTTTCAGAAATGTTGTCTTAATTGCTTCAAGCGTTCCCAGTTATTCAATATGTTGCTTGATATCATGAGAACGTCTGTATCCGGAATTTTCGTTAACAAATCACTGATTAAGAAGTGGGCAGGAGTTAAGGCAAGAAGATCATTGGGATCGGATGAGATTGTCGTTAAAGGGCGAGAATTGAGAATGACCTTTATTTTGATTACACGAGTATTGAATTATTCTTGCTTAATAAGGCATTACCTATTGTTTTGAAGAAATGTTTTTTGAAAGATGTTACGGCTGCTTTCCATAATCCCCTCAAGTGAGGTGATCTTGAAGGGATAAAATGCCATTTAATAACTTAATTTGTTAATGCGTTACCGATGGTGTTATTAAAATCATTTGATTAAACAGTGAATATAGTTTTTTCCACTTATTGCTCCGACGAAGTTTCTTGCATTATCAGAGTTAATATTTTGTCACGTGGCGGTTACCGGGTGGCTCAGCTCGCCTCGGCTCCCAGCCACCACGCTACTTAAGGACTATCCGTCCTCTTCTTGCTCGTGTCGTCGAACGGAAAATCCGTGGACGCGGCGGTGCGAGCCTGGGT
This sequence comes from Sycophaga agraensis, assembly GCA_018906755.1. NCBI lineage: Eukaryota > Metazoa > Arthropoda > Insecta > Hymenoptera > Pteromalidae > Sycophaga > Sycophaga agraensis. The sequence goes on along the minus strand of JACCIE010000068.1, from coordinate 500,300 downwards.
GCTCGCCGCTATAGGGAAAATAGGAAAAAGGCGCATGAAATAATTACGCGGATATTCTACTTTCGTGTAATTAATGAAATATTATATTTACAAAAAATTAAATAAACAATCTGATTAGCGCTATCTACTCTCTCTCTCTCTCTCTCACTCTCCCGACGTGGATGATGACGCGCGCGCCGCACAATAAATATATATATCAATATTAAAATTACTTACTTCGGCGACGGCGATCTTTAACTTGGCGGGAAATGCCCTCCGCCTTATTGTTAGAGCTACCTCCTTGTTCGGCCAATCTACGGCCACTTGGGCGAGATCAAAGCGTCCCAAGTACGCAACCTCGAAAACAGCAGGCGAGTTCACTTGCACTTCGGTGCACTGCTCTCACTCTCTCTCTCGCTCTCTCTCCACACTCCTCTCTCTCTCTCTCTCTCTCGCTCTCTCTCCACACTCCTCTCTCTCTAACTACTTATTAGCGCGTCGCGCGAAAAGCGTGCCGCTTCGCTGCTAAAAGTCTCGGGAGAAACCGTGTCCCGAGATACACTAACTCAAATCGTGCGAACGAGCAAGGATCGAGGGTCGACCGCGCGCCTAATTGCCCTCTCCCCTTCATTAGCCGCCGCGGCCCGCGCGACAATTATCGCGGTGCGCCGAATTTCGCGCAGCCCAGTGCCCCCCACTCGGTGCATGGTCAAGGCTGCGAGCACGAGCTCAGTACAGCGGCGACCAAGGCGAGATTCTCGTCGCAATACCCCTCCCCCTAAACTTCACATCTTCCCAGATGCTAGGTTTATCCGTCCGGTTGGTCGCCGCCAACCCTGCACGCTTATTTGGCTACTCCGCTTCGCCACTACCCCAATTACCTACTTATAACTAATATCACAAAAACTAAGCGTGCAAAGTTGGGCCAACAACCAGACTCAGAAGGGGCGGTGGCCTCTGGTGTTATCGAGGCCACCTTCGCTAACTCCACGCTGCCACTCTTCCGCAATGTTTACAGCGGATTCGGGCGGTCCCGGAAGAATTGAGCCAGTGCCGCTTGCATCCACACTCTATCCTCAGGCTCCGCGTTCCAGAAATCGCTGAGAAGCAGCCTGGCCTCTTGGAAGGCGCGAGCCATCTGTGCGTAACCTGCCCCTGTTTCGGCAGGCACGACGATCGGCCCTGACATTGGGACAAGCCCCAAGGAAACGGAATCTCCGTTTCCCACCGAATCGTCAAGTGCCTCTCCGGACACTTCCATGGGCTGCACAGGGCTGGCCTCCAAAGACTCTGCTGTCTTCGCAGGAGGCATCAGCGGGGAGACACCGGATACTCCATCGCCCATTCTGACCATCGTCAGATCAGCCTTGGAGCACCGTACGGCCACCGTTTCCTGCGCTCGGCGTTCCAGGGCGGCCTGGATCTCCGCGTATAAAGCTGACGGTGGCAGGCCGGCGCTTTCGCGATCCTGCGCCTCTATCCGCCTCTGCATTCGTTCCGCTACCGGAATGTGGGGTGCCAGAGTGCGCAATGCCACGGTGGCTTCTACCACGGCTCCCGAAACCACCCGAGGCGGCGCATTCAACCTCCTTTGCACCGAAGTGCTCTCCGTTCGCGGCGGTGGTTGGAGCTTTGGGGCCTTTAGGCGCGGAGCTACCGGCGGTGGCGCCAGTGCCATCTCCGATTACGGAGATCGGCACGTTAGCTCGCCTCGGTGGTATATACCGCTGTAGGTGCTGAATATGCACCTTAGAGATCTTCCGGCCAGCATCTTCGAGAAGAAAAACTGTGTCACCAAGCACTTCTTTTATCTCGAAGAGACCAAAATATTTTGGTGCCAGCTTACCGGAGACTCCCTTCGCAGCATCCGAAAGCGTGTTCTCGCGCCTCCATACGAGGTCGCCCACCTGAAACGACGCGCCTCTTTTATTGCGATTATACGCTCGGGCGTTGCGCTCCTGGGATTCATCGTTATGCTTCCTCACGAGATCCCAATGAACGTCCAATCGTTTCAGACGGTCAAGCCAATGCTCAGGGTCGGCACGAACAACTACCTTCTCTCCCTCAACTTCACGTCGCAAACTCTTCACTGGCTGTGGGTGGCGCCCGTAGTTCAAGAACGCTGGCTAGACTTTTGTACTAGCTTGCACGGTCGTGTTAATGGCATGTCGAAACTCATGCAAGTGCTCGTCCCACTGACGATGATCAGCATCGACGAACATGGCAATCATTGTTTTAAACGTCCTATTCGTACGCTCAACCGGATTGGCTTGGGGGTGGCAGGGAGGCGTGATTACATGCTTGACAACAAAATCTTACAACATGTCCCGGAGATGCTTATTAACGAACTCTGTACCATTGTCCGTCAATAAGAACTCGGGAGTCTCCCACCTAAACAACACCAACTCTTCAAAAGCTTTCGCCACTGCCTACCCGTTAGCTGCACGCAATGGTTTCAACTCAATCCACCTCATAAAAAGATCCTGAAACACTAAAATGTATTTATATTGGCTCTTACTACGAGGCAACTCCATCACGTCTACAGCCACCACTGCCCATGGCCTCTCAACGTTTCGCTTACCCATCAGCCCTTGAGAACCCGCCTGAGAGACTTTATAGCGCTGGCATTCACTACACTGCTGCACATATGTACGCACTTGGTAATAATAACCAGGCCAATAATACTCCCTCTTTACCCTGTCGTAAGTCTTCTCCATTTCAAGATGACCTGACGACGGGTGGCGATGTGCCTGCTCAATGACTCCAACTCTATACTCGTCTGGTACGACGAGTCTCCACCCCTCCTCTTGAAACGAGATCGGATCCAAGATCTCATCAGGAGACTAACGATACAGCATGCCATCTATCACTTTCCATACCGGAAATTTTCGAGGGCAACGCTGAATTTCGTTTATTCTGTCATGATACCAAGAATCCGAGATCGTCTCAAAATTCGCCACAATCGCAATCTCTCTATCGATCCCTCTAGAGAGAATATCAGGAACCTTGTTGAGTGCGCCTTTTGTATGCACAATCTCGAAGTCCCACTGCTGCATCTCGAGGGCCCAACGCGCTAGCCTCCCTGTAGGGTCTTTAAGATTCTTAAGCCACGTTAGAGCGCTATGATCTGTTTTAGCAACAAATTCATAGGCCTTCAAATATGGCCTCAGTTTCTTAATCGCCCACAATAAGGCAAGGCACTCCTTTTCCGACGTAGTATAATTCCTCTCAGCCGGATTTAAGACACGGCTGATATACACAATCGGATGCTCAAACCCATCGTCATCTTCCTGAGTCAAAACGGCTCCAATGGCGTAATCACTAGTATCACTTTGGACCGTAAATGACTTAGAAAAATTCGGATGAGCAAGCACAGGGGCCTTTACAAGTGCGTTCTTCAAAGCAGTAAACGCAACCTCTTGTTCTCTCTGCCACTCCCACGGTTGATCTTTCTTTAACAACTTCGTGAGGGGCACTTTAAGCTCGGACTCTTTCTCAATCAATCGTGCGTACCACCCACTATACCAAAAAACGTACGCAACTCTTTCACATTCTTGGGTGCAGGATAGTTCAGGACCGGCTCAACCCTTTCCGGGTCAGGCCTTAATCCATCAGCATCCAGCCGGTAACCTAGGAGACGCACACTCGAACAATAAAACTCACACTTCTCACGATTTACCTCGAGTCCGGCTTCCACAATCGTACGCAACACAAACTCCAAGTACGCGAAAACGTGAGGTTCTACCTCGGGTCCAAATAAGGCCCCGATTAACCTACAGAACGTCATCGGCGCATTTTTCAATCCGAAGGTTAAACGAACGAATTGCCATTGACCGGAGCCAGGCACAGCAAAAGCTGTAAATTGCCGGCTAACTTCAGTCAAGAACACCTAGACGTAAGCTTTCTTTAGGTCGATTTTAGAGATATACTTAGCTTCGCGCAACTTATCCAAAAACGAATCTATATTTGGTAAAGGATAGTTATCGCGTCTAGTCGTCTTATTGACATCTCTAAAATCTATACAAAACCTATATAGCTACGCTCAATAATCCCTTTCTCAAACATCTTTTTCACCTCTTCTTGAGCAAACTCGAGAACCTCGGGAGACATACGCCGAGGTGCGTGTCTCACCGGCAGAGCACCCTGGACATCGATGTGATGTTCAATGAGAGTCGTAAATCCGTGAAGTTCGCCGGGTTCTGGAAGTATGCTTTCCATCAAAGTCTTCAAAGCTTCACAGCATTATGCGAAAATTCTCGGATCTAAACTCAATTCACCTACTTTCGAGAAAGGACGCCATCTTCCACCAGGAATCCTCCAGAAACATTCTATCAGCGATAACTCAAAACCATACTTGAGACCAAAGTCTACCCCGAGAATGACAGGGTGACCGGTATCTGGCACGATTCTAAGATCAACTGCATGCTCGATATTCTCTACTTCAAAGAGAACTTCAAGCACTCCAAGGATTTTCTGAGTTCCTCCAGTAACTCCACGAACCGCTAGCTGAGCCGGTTTCCATTTATCTTTAAACGCCTTTGCTTCTTCGGGGTCGATCAAAGAAATCATGGAACCTGGATCAAACAACGCACACACACCTTTGCCGTTCAATCAAACCGTTAGGTACATTCGGTTGTCGGTAATAACACCGACCACCGTCTGCTCCTTACTGTTCGACTGTTTCGGCACAGCACCCTTGATTACGCCTGTAGCCAGACGCGACAGCAAATTCCTCAGTGAAGTCGCGGGTCGTGGAGGCCGCTGTAGTAGGCTTCCCTGTCTCAGCTAAATTGGGCGGCAAACTCGGGCTCTCACCCTTGTTAGCCGGCGCACCCGCTAACGCCATAGAAGGAACAACTTGCGTAGTTCCTCCTCTCAGCGTCTGCGGAATACTTTCGCAGTGAGAAGCGAAAATTTCCGACATCACCGATGAGATAATCTGTCGTACCTGCTCCTGCATTGGGAGGGTCAGCCCGTCCACCTCAGTCGACTCCGGCTTGGAGGTTCCGGGGCCATCTACCCCTTGTTTAAAACCAGTCGAGGGATGATCCTTACGATCAACTCCAATTTCACGAACGCGAATTCCCGAAGAACTCTCGCTATCCTCTCTGGTCGTGCTGGTCGTGATAACTGCCGCGCCGTCATCTTTCGCGGTGCCGTCTTCACGATCCGTCCCTTGTTTCTGGGGAGAAATCGGCGGCAATCACAAATCGTAACAAACATAAGGAGGATCCAATGGTTCGGCGTCGTAGTTGTCATCGTATCCCTCAACCCAGGGAACGTCCAGCAGAGGCCGGGCAACCATGAGCATGAAACGCCATAAGCGCTCCCGCAACTCGTTATGGTCGCCTTGAAAGCAGAGCTTGCTTCGGCACAACTCAATCACGACATGGTATATCGGCATACCTCGCATATGCGTCCGCAGGCGCCTGGCCCTTGCGGATGCAAGTGGCAAGGCACGCACGCGCTCACCATAGCGTTCACAAACTCTATTAATGGCGGCCACGCGGACGCGAGCGCGCTGCATCGCCGTCTCCTCCTCCTCATCAACACTAATGGTTTCCACGCCCCTAGCTATATATAAAAAAATGTAAAATACTGCAAAAAAAAGAAAATCAAAAAATCGATAACCCACCCTACTAAAACTGAAAATAAAAACACTACAATCCCCAAAAATGCTAAAACAAAAGAAATTATAAAATACAATATGAATATTATTTATTAGAAATAAATTATTATTATAAAATATTAAAAATTCTAAAAATATTAAAAACAGACAAGCACGCTCGTTACGGTCGCCGCGACACACACTAAAGCAAGCACAACCTTAATTAATTAAAATCTCTTTCACAAATATGCACTCCTTCTGCACTTCCTCTGTGCCCCTGTGCACGAAGAAATGCAACCCCCCCCCTTCGCACGCTGGAGCCTACACGCGAGGGGTCAGTGCAAACCACCGGCGCGCCCTCTGCTAACGGCTCTAAATCAACAGCTGACGGCCTCTGAGGAGCTCGCCCAAACAGCAAGCTCCTGCCTCCCCGCGCGGCGCCAAGCAGTCGACGCCTGTTCTTCACAGAACCTCCAACAGCCAGGCACAAGAAGGCAGGGGCGGCCGCGGCTGGATCAGTGCGGGAACACAAACTCCAATAATTAAAAAATTTTTTTTTTTGTTTTTTTTTTCATCAGTGCCAAATCGGAGCAAAAATAGCGAAATTGATTATTTTACAAAAAATATATATATAAAAATATGTATATATATTAAATCTACTTACTTCGGCGGCGGCGATCTTTAACTTGGCGGGAAATGACCTCGGTCTTGTTGTTGGCGCTACCTTCTTGTTTCGCCAATCGTCAGCCACTAGGGCGAGATTGAAGCGTCCCAAGTACGCAGAAACAGCAAGCGAGTGCACTTGCACTTCGGTGCCCTGCTCTCACTCTCTCTCTCTCTCTCTCTCTCTCTCTCTCTCTCTCTCTCTCCACACTTCTTTATCTCTCTATCACCTACTTACTAGCGTGTCGCGCGAGAAACGTGGCGCTTCGCCGCTAATAGTCTCGGGAGGAACCGTGTCCCGAGATACACTAACTGGAATTGTGCGATCGAGCAAGGATCGAGGGCCGATCGCGCGCCTAATTGCCCTCTCCTCTTCATTAGCCGCCGCGGCCCGCGCACGCTCCCGCGCGACAATTACCACGGTGAGCCGCATTTCGCGCAGCCCAGTGCCCCCCACTCGGCGCATGGTCTAGGCTGCGAGCACGAGCTCAGTACAGCGGAGACCACGGCGAGATTCTCGTCGCAATTTATACTTTTACCTCTTGAATCTTCTTAAGCTGCTGAGAAGCGCTTCTGTTGTTGAATCGCTTACGATTTCCAAATAAATTGACTTTGTAGTGAAATATATTAAGATCGCGACGTAAACCTTTATTTTCGCGCGATTTCGATGTATTTTTTCTTTTATATAAAATGGACTACAATAGTCGATTTCGGTATTTGCGAAACTCCTTGAAGTGCGAAACCTATCTTTAGGTAAATTACCCATGATGTGATTATGTTCGGGCTTAGTAAATCGAAGACGTTTCACGCATGAATGAATTATTCGGCGCACTGCTCACTTGCCACTTAACGGCCAATAATGATTATGGACTAGATACAGTGCAGCATGTATTCTCGCGTGATATAGATTAAGATGCTCGCGTCTAATTATCATATCGGTTATATGATTATTTTTAAGTAATAATATGGAATGCTTTTCATTGTAAGATATATATTTGCATGCTTTAATCAGAGATGAATAGAGAGATAGCCGATGCTATAGGCCCAAGCCGTGCCAAATTCGATGCGCCATAGTAATACGCACCCTCGCGGATAAAATTGTAATCTGTCGCACTTGAGGGGAAATGAGGGGAAACAAGGGAGAGGGAAGAAGTAAGCGCGAGCCACGAGTCGTGTCCATGTGACCGGCCGCAGGTATGTGTTGGTGCGCCCAATCGCGGCCGAAGCTGGTTCGGCTCTAATCGGCGAGGGAAGGAGCGCTTATATTATATACAACATGGTTTTTAAAAAATACGCTAAAAAATTATTAATTAAATTATATAGACAAGTTTCTATCTTATGCTCTTTCGTGTGCATATATATGATTTGTATTTTTTATGCAAATAAAGTGGATTTATTGTATGTAATCGTCAAATTATATTAATATTATTGATTTTAAATTATCTTTACTTTTGTTTGAAAATGTGCATAAATCGAGGCATAAATCTTGCGTGCATTGCAAAACGATTGCTATCATTTTCACGCTTGAGGTCCAAGTTCGGGCCTCGGGTCCGAGGTGAGGGTGAGGGTCCGAGGTGAACGCTACCGAATCATGAACATACGCACACAGAAACAGTGCTGGCCACGTGCGTCCACTGGGCTTGACTTGACTCGTTGCTCGCGCTGGCTCCTCCGATGCGACCGCGAGTCATGGTCACATGCAAACGATCGAGTCATGCACAGTCGCACACATAAAGAGTGCCGGGCACACGGACGTGGCTCGTCATTCGCGCTCCTTCCCTCGCCGATTAGAGCCGAGCCAGCTTCGGCCGCGATCGGGCGCACCAACACATACCTGCGACCGGTCACATGGACACGACTCGTGGCTCGTGCTTACTTCTTCCCTCTCCCTTATTTTTCCTCATTTCACCTCAAGTGCGACAGATTAAAATTTTATCCGCGAGGGTGCGTATTACTATGGCGCATCGAATTTGGCACGGCTTCGGCCTATAGCATCGGCTATCTCTCTATTCATCTCTGCTTTAATCTGCCTCATACTTGAATTATTTGATTTTTGTCTTTTAGTGTTGATTGCGTGGTCCTCTTTTAATTTATTCAATTGATTCGCGAATATTTGTCTGAATAAATTTTTATCATATAATTCGTCGCGTTTTGTAATTCATCTACTGAAAAGAAACTCTTACATTTATCACTGCCCCTTCTACAGTTTCTTGCAAATCTTAAGCAATAAGCAACAACACAAGTTAATTTTGTCATAGATGAAACTTTAGCTAAAGAATTACCGTCTAATGTCTCTGTATTTTTTGTGTGTGCATTCCGATTAGCGGTTCATTGGGTATCGAAAGAATAGGTTCTCCGATATCTTTGACTAGCCAGTGTAGAGCATGTTTCCACAAATAATTATTTATGAAATTAGAGATTCATTGACCTCTAGAGGAAAAATCGGCTGGGTTATCCTCGGGTCTAACGAGTTTCTACTGTAAATCCATTTATCCAACGGCTTCGAAAAGTATTCTACATGTTTATTAAGCGATGTAATGTATATGCAGACTTATAAGCCATTTTACAGGCATTTCTGTAAACCCTGCACTTAGATATTTATTGCATCATCTGTTACAACGCGTCGATCAAATGAAATTTTAGTTAAGTGACAGAATTCTGACTTATGCCTTTCAAACTAAGCGAATATCCAGGGGTTGTTGATTCGTCGTAATCTGCCGTTATTTTCCATAAACTTTGTAGAATTAATTTAGTCTTTAATGTTATTAGAAATAATAATTCAATAGAGTCGAATAGTTGTGCGCGATGCTTGAAGAGATTCTTTTAGTGATTTTATCCTTATCGTTAAATGTGAAGTTCGTTAAGTAGAATAACTTATCCATTTGCAAATTCCAATAAAAGCCTAGAGCTTTAATTTATTTTTTGGATTCTTTAAACAATTCTATATTTATTATTTCGTCCGGCAAATATTCGATTAATCGAAGGTCGTTTGACGACCACTGTCTTAATTCAAAGCAACCTTAGTAAATTATTTATCTCGTCTTTCAGTTTCAGAGCATTTTCAAAAGAATTGCTCCCTGTCATTAAATCATCGATATAGAAGTCTTACTTTACAACTTCAGCTGCTAATGGAGAATTGTCTTTTTCATCTTCAGCGAGTTTATGAAGCGCGCGAATAGCTGAGAATGAAGCCGAAGCAGTCCCATAAGTGACAATATTTAATTTTTAAAGTTTTAGCGCGTGACTTGGATCTTCTAGCCATATAATTTTTTGATATATTCTGTCATTTTTAGAAACTAGTACTTATCGGTACATTTTTTGAATGTCTGCTATGAGAACATATTTGGCTATTCGAGATCTAAGAAGTATAGAAGGAAAAAAACATTTTGAATTGCAGGTAAATAAAAACGTTTTCATTGAAAGGGAGTTTAACGGAATATCTACCGTGTGAATCTCGAGTAGTGTTTTCTAAGAAATATTTTTCGATTTGTGCTTCTCCTTCGGGCATGAATTTTTTATCCGGGACTTCTAATTCCGAGAATTTCCACAAATCTTGTCTAAGTGCTATATGGCAGGACAAGCGCTTTAGTGCAGTTTGCTCGTGTATGGCGCCGCCGATTACCCATTCAAATTTAGTTTTTAATAGAACAGCATCTTGACTTTTTATGTTGATTTGATCTACGCATCCTATTTTATAAAATACTTCGACACCTATTAACGCGTCGATTTCATCGGTCTTGTGAAACATTGGGTCGTCTAATGGAATGTTCTGCCAAATGTCCAATTCCTTTATATTTGACAGTAATAAATTCGCGAATCTCTGAGTGATGAAGTGAACTTGGGATGGCTATCGCGGCACAGGCGCTGTAAACTTTAACGAAATAGCCGACTGCAACTAAACCAACAACAACTTGCTTGAAATCGAAGGGAGAGAAGTCGCCCAAAAGACACTCTCTCACCATGGAGATGGCAGTACGGATTACGGCCGGGGTAGTCGTGTTGCCGCTGACTGCTATACCTCGATGTATGGAGACATGGGAAATATCGACGATGAGAAAAAAAATGAAGAAAGATATAGCTTAAGATATATCATAAAAAATGTAGCGTAGGACAGAGCTATAAAAAAAAGCGTAAGACGAATGTATAGCGTAGTATCTGACGTAAGGTGTTAGACGATGTAACGTGTGAAAGATGTTGTTGATTAATTTTTATTAGGCCTTAGAGTACAACCCTATCAGGCACTACAGAAAATAACAGGAGACAAAGGGTGAGCGTGAGTGTGAGAAGCATGGCCACCGACCGACCTCCACGTGCTTACGTGAATCACGATGGGAACGAGGAATAAGAAAAAAAAGGAAGGAAATATGGCAAGAGCGCGGAGAGCCGACAGCTCCGCTGACGATCGAACCGTCGTGCCACCTTACCCATTCGGCAGGCTGTGACAACACTGCCGTAGCGCCAGTTAGGCTCCCCTCAATAGAACCACCACGCAGTAGGGGGTCCCCGGTAGATTCTGGTGTGATCCATTCATAGTTTTACATTGGTTAAAAAAATCGCCAAGCGTTTTAAAGGTTTTCGAAGCAAATCATGTGTCAAAGATTCAAGAAATTTCGGAAGACATCGAATGGCGACACGTTAACAGAGCACAACTCGGCAGACGCTATATCGAGAGGTTAACTCCCACAAGAGTTTTTAAAAAATCCTTCTTGTTTTCAAGGCGCTGCCTGGAAATACGCTTTTTCAAACTTATACAACAACAACAATTTTCGCATGAAATCGATTGTCTATCTAATTCTTGAGATGTAAAATGCTTTAAAATCGCATCATTGAACCCTTTAATAAAATGAAATGCAAACATCACCTATTTTCAAAAACATCCGATTATCCGTAGAGGCATCCCGGCGCATATCTATTCTGATAACGGGACATCATCAGAGTCGCAACAGTCGAAAGAGTACAAGGAACATTGAAACTCAATGCTAAACTTATATGTCCATTACCCCAATGTATTATATATAATGTATCACACAACCAATCACAATATACGCAATGTCACACAACAATAACAAACAAAGGCATTGATCGTTTCACTCACAAAGGGGCAAGCATGTTCGGTACCCGAAGTCGCGAATAGAATTTATGAATATATGCAATTGTATATATTTAAGCTACAAGTTATTCTTAATTATAATTTTTTCATACTTTACATAACGTTCGAACGATTTTAAAAGCATGTTAAGAATATATAATATTAATTTTATTACTTGGTAGATTATCATCGCGTTTGAGGTCTTCTCCCCCTTCGAACTATCAGCAACTTGCCAGTGTATTTCTGATACATTAAAGGCTGACCGAGAATCAAGGGAGATTTTCGGCAACGAGCCTTCGCTAAAATAGTCGAATTACTTTTGAGTAATTTCTCGCGCTATCGGTCGAAAGAAGAGTGATCGTGAATCTGTAAGTGTATGTTATACGTTTGTAGTCATACACTCTCGTACACGAAGCGGGATTTTATGACGAATTAACACGTCATATTCCTACGTATTTGGGCTTTTTTATGCCGCTAAGGCTTTTTTCCTACGAGAACCAATAATCAAAATATCTTTGACGTAAACCAGTGTTGTTTATTTTCACACCTCACCCTTAAAAAAAAAGTTCTGTAATCGGAAAAAAATACGAAGCAACTCCATATAGGAGGAGTTTTTACGCTACAGCAGATTTTTTTGGACAGTCGTGGTAAACAGTCAATAGATACTTTTCAGTGGCCGAAGCGTATTGACACAAGTCATATACTTAGTTAAGTAGATAGTCGGTTGCGACGAAATAGACGGAAAATTCTTTGGACGATATTGGCGGAGTGAAGAGCCAAAACGAGACGGACGAGCGCAGGTGCAAGTAAGACATGCGACGAGAATCTCGCCGTGGTCGCCGCTGTACTGAGCTCGTGCTCGCAGCCTAGACCATGCGCCGAGTGGGGGGCACTGGGCTGCGCGAAATGCGGCTCACCGTGGTAATTGTCGCGCGGGAGCGTGCGCGGGCCGCGGCGGCTAATGAAGAGGAGAGGGCAATTAGGCGCGCGATCGGCCCTCGATCCTTGCTCGATCGCACAATTCCAGTTAGTGTATCTCGGGACACGGTTCCTCCCGAGACTATTAGCGGCGAAGCGCCACGTTTCTCGCGCGACACGCTAGTAAGTAGGTGATAGAGAGATAAAGAAGTGTGGAGAGAGAGAGAGAGAGAGAGAGAGAGAGAGTGAGAGCAGGGCACCGAAGTGCAAGTTGTGACGTGTTGCTTTTGGGTTCGGAGCCCCACGCCAGTATTTCTCCGGTCGCGCCTCCTGCCCTGATGCAGGTCCTTGCGGTCGCCCCGGAGGGGACCCGGCCGGGCCAGCCCGGGCGGCTGGCCTATGTCGGTCGCGGCGGTTATGAAGTCGGGGGGAGGGAGGGCCCGTCGAAATGAACTAAACGGGAGGGCATCTATTTTAAAAATATATTTATTATATAAAAAAGGCGACGGGGGGACAGGCCCGCCCCGCCGCATTCGCCCTTACAATCCTTCTGATCGCCTCGTGCGCTTCATCCGGGCACCGCGCGCCCTGCCTCGTCTCGTCCGAACCCTCGTCGGGCCGCACACTGGGTCACGCTATTGGGGGGGGGGGGGCGCGTCCGCGCCTCTCTCTCTCACGCGCGCGGGGCATATTACGGTACGGCCCTACCTGGCCGTCGCCTCCTCGTCGGTAGTCCCGGCCACAATCCGGCCGGGAAGTCGCCGCGGCTTCCTCACGCGTCCCCAGGTGGTGTCGGGGCCACGCGTCAGCTGGGCTTGCTTCCTCTCTCTCACTCCTCACCTTCTCCCTATCTCTCTCGTTCGCTCGCGTCACCTCTCTCGATCGGCGGTCGGGGCCGATGGCTCGGCGCCCGGCGCGAAACTAACTGCCGCGGCGCGGTCGCGCCTTTTCCAAATTAACGCGCGCCCTTCCCGCCCCGCGGCCCCGGTGCCCAGCTGCTTCCCTGCTTGCGCGCGCAAATCCGCCCGTCACAAAGTGCACTCGCTTGCTGTTTCTGCGTACTTGGGACGCTTCGATCTCGCCCTAGTGGCTGACGATTGGCGAAACAAGAAGGTAGCGCCAACAGCCGGAAGAGTAGCGATGATGGTTCGAGTAGAGAGAGAGAGATGTAAGTTTTCGCGACATAACTTGTTGCAGACGTTGCAAACGCTATGCGTCACCCGCCGTCGGAACGCCGCCAGAAGAAGATGATCTTTGAGCAGATCTTACCGACTTACAGGCGATATATCATGGATAAAGATATGCCGGACGTGCGGTCACTGGTTCAGTGGGGTAAGCGCTTGGAGGACGTCCAGCGGATCGATGATAGGTTTGAGTCTCCGTCACTCGACCCGTCATCGAGCAAGAAGAAGGTGGAGGAAAAGATTGATGCTAGAGTTGGTGTGAATTTTGCATCTACGGCTGCTAGTCTGCCGTCCGCTGCGTCGAATAAGAAGAAGAAGAAGAAGAAGAAGAGTACGCCGGCGAGCTGTAGCGGGAGTAATGATGGCGGTGAAGTAGCTTTGCTGGAGGGTATAGCGAGGCAACAGCACCAGCCGCAGCAGCAGAGTCGCGTTACGGGACAGATAGCGCCAATGCGCTCGAATCTGCCTCCTCAGAGGGGCGAAAGACGAGAGTTTGGAAGCGAACAGCGAAGCAGCCAAGTACAGCCATCTAAAACGTGGCCCGGGCCGTCGTATGTTTAGCTGTATGCTCCGACTCCAATGCCGACACCAGTGGCAAATGCTCCATTTTACGGACAGTACTACACATGTAGCGGCGTTGAACATAGAGTAAGTAGTTAATTATAGGGTAATGGTGAAGCGGAGTAGCCAAATAAGCGTGCAAGGTTGGCGGCGACCAACCGGATGAATAAACTTAGCATCTGGGACGATGTGAAGTTTAGGGGGGGGGGGGGTATTGCGACAAGAATCTCACCGTGATCGCCGCTGTACTGAGCTCGTGCTCGCAGCCTTAACCATTCGCTGAGTGGGGGGCACTGGGCTGCGCGAAATTCGGCGCACCGCGGTACTTGTCGCGCGGGAGCACGCGCGGGCCGCGGCGGCTAATGAAGAGGAGACAGAGAGAGAGAGAGAGAAAGAGTGAGAGCAGGACACCGAAGTGCAAGTGCACTCGCTTGCTGTTTCTGCGTACTTGGGACGCTTCGATCTCGCCCTAGTGGCTGACGATTGGCGAAACAAGAAGGTAGCGCCAACAACAAGGCAAGGAGATTCCCTCTCAGACAATGGTAGAACAATAAGATGCCCCTTTCCATGACCCACGAGAGGATAATGCCGTCTTTCCGCAGACTCTCCTCTTCCATCTATTTAAGATTATCTTCACGTACCTTTCTTTCTATTTCGTCCACATAATCAGAGGAGGTGGATAATGGCATGATTCCATCATCAACAACGACGGCCCTTTGGCCATTTCAATATCAATCTTCAAATTAGTGCATTCCGTACACAAATGCCATACCTAAACCTGGCGAGTAATATTCTCTAGCAATTCGGTCATAGGTCTTTTCTACTCCCAAATTATCCGCCAACATAATCTTATGTGCATCAGATAAAATCCTTTCTCTTATTTCCAAAGGAATTGCCAATCTCTATCTCTCTTCTGGAAACAAAATAGAATCTAATAAAGGATCGCCCAGTAACAATATAACGTTTCGTATTCAACTTTCCAATTTTTGAAAAGTTTTGGCAATGTCAATACTTGTGCATCTCTATTTAGATACCATTCATTGCATGTCTCTTCCAAAGCCAATAATTCCTCTTCTGCATTGAAACCCCTTGATAAAGCGCTGGTACGTGTCATCCTTAAGGTGTAGCATAACAAAGTCTCACTGCTGCATTTCCAAAGCCCTTCTAGTGAGTCTGCTAGTTAGATCTTGAAGGTTTCACAACCATTTTAAAGCGCTGTGGTCGGCTATGATCCGGAAAGAATGTCCTTCTAGATACGGCCTCATTTATTCATAGCCCGTAATAACACTAACCACTTCTTTCTGCATTGAAATAATTTCTCCCCAATCTCGATAATATAGGCTCACATACTCGTACATAGTAAATGTTATGACAAAAATGTGATAAGTGAAATTATGAAGAATTGAACTGGAACATCTTAGGAAAAATGTTTTATAAAAATAAATTCTATGTTTTAAATAACAAATATATGTTTTAATTTTTATTAATCACACATATAACTCCGATAATAGATTAAATTCAATTCAGTTAATAAAGATTTCCTTCAAATCACCCATTTTCCTTTTGCTTATTACTGTTTTTTTCTCTCCTATATGTAAATTCGTAAACGAAGCAAAGGCACACGCCCTATTCTGAAAACCGAAAATAGCCGATTTGGTACGAGCACAAACGATTGCAAGTTTATGTACATAGATCAGAATTCGACAGTGGCGCATATTTGCGGAATTAGCTATAACTACTCCGACATGCTGTCATCGAAGAACACGGTGAGCCGGCCCCCTGGTGCCAGCCACCACTCCCATAAGCTCGATTTGGCAGTTGGCGCACCTGCGTTCATGTCAGTATTGAGTTTTCGCGGAGAAATTAAGAATATTTTTCCCAAATATCGGAATGGTGCATTTTTGTTAAATAGTATTTTTGGAGGATGCTTTACATACTATTTTTGAAGAGCTGCATCTTCTATTTTTTTTCCGAAAATTTACATTCTTGTTAATTGCGAGCTAGGAGACATTCGGTCTGTTTTTGATCTAATTATAGGACCACCCTATTTTTTAAATTTTCAGTTTATATTTGTCGTGATTTTAATTGAAAATATTAAATTAACAATACTAATAATAATGTACTATTTTTAATGGTGTTTTATTTTTATTTAGTGTGTTGTTTTTATTTAAAATTTTTTTATTTAAATACAGTTTTATGATCACATAAGGAACCTAATATTGTATAAAAAATTTATGAGAAATGAATGATTTCGTGGTTTATGACGATGAAATAGTTTTTGTGACTGGTGGATATGATCATACTATTAAATTATGGGAAGCTCATTCAGGTATTTGTCAACGAACATTTCAACACACAGATTCTGTATCCTTTCTGGTATTTATCTTATAACAAATTTTGTTCTAGCTAAAAAACAAAATTTTGTAATGACTTATCAATGATGATTAGAGCAGTGTTTTTCGAGTTGTTAAAATGTGATGTGTATCTTTTGATATTTTATTCTCTGATTTTTAATAATAAAATTATAAATAATTAAATATATTTCATATTTTACACTTATATTCATTTGTATATGACATGTGAGAATATTTCTAATAATACATTGTATTAAGTATATAACATAAAATTATGTGCAAAAATAAAGAAATAAAATAATCATATTTTATCATAAAAAGATCTAATTGTTTGAAATTCTTATTGAGCATACATTTTAAAAAGTTATATGTAATTTACAAAATAGTTGATACATGACAGTAATGGTATAAGAGTAAAACCATATTAACTAAGAAAGGATTAATAATTATTAATTAAAATGAATATTTAATGTTTAGAATCATTACTTTATAACAATTGATCTGATATTTATATAATGAAAGCAATAAAAGATATTGTACAAAATTTGGTCAGTAATGTAGTTCTCGTAAATTTTAAAAATTTGAAAGTGAGCGATGACTAACATTTGTATATTTATTTATTAGATTGTAGATCAAAAATGGAAATTTAACTGTAGAAAACTTAAATAATATAATTTGAAATATATAACTTGAAAGATTGACTGATTAAATTACCAATACTTGCAAAACACATGAATGATAGATTCAAAGTTTACAGATATATATATCCTATGTATTGTTATCAAAGTTTTATATGAATATATAAGGGCAGTTTAATATAATATTTTTATGTCAAATGTTGAATACATATTTTTTTTATGAAAATAATGGTTTACTCTGATCAGTTTTAGTTGATAGGAACAAGTAGAAATAATATCAAAATTTAAATCAATGCAGAAGCATAGAGAGGTTTGTCGACTATATAAAATTGATTTTTATATTATGTTCAGGTATAAATCATATACAAATGACAAAATTAAAAATTAAAAAAAACAATAAATAGAAATCAATTAAAAGTAATAATAACATATAGTATAAAATATCAAAATTTATAAAAGTATATGATTATAGATTAGCTGATATAATGTCACACAAAGTTGTAAGACAGATCCTGTATAAACAAGAATCATAATTTTACTTCAGTGTGATGGAATTTTAGCCCATTTGTAGATACCTAATTCATTAAGGATCGTGCATCTACTGGGACATATCTAGGTCCCTCATGTAAATTACATGAATAGCAATATAGAGAACTTTGGGGAGGCTTTTTATACCTTTTATTTATATGTATTTGGCAAATAAAAATGGTCCGAAAATACCACCCAACAGCACTTCAGAGAAACCTTGAAAAATTAGCTTTAAAAGCTAATGTTGATTAAAGCTAAAAGGAGATAGTTGGTTAATTGGTCAAATGTGAAAGATGCTTTATATCTCACCTCCAATTTGTAATTTATTAATCGTTTATTTATTACAATATTTGCCATTCTAATCACGGATACTTCAAAAACAGGCTCGCGTTTTCACTTATTCCGTGCTCCACTCACTCGTTTACAAGGTCGCAACTCGGATGCCGGTACCGTCAGCAGTAGAGATTTTCCTCGCTGTCCTATTGTTAGTCAACAGAAGGTAGTGTGAATTGGCGTCGTGCTCTTAGCGGCCCATTAGCTTGGCCAAGGTTTTTGTTGCTTCGCTGGTCGGCCGGAGTCCTTGGGTTCTACTCTTTTGCTACGCATCTCTGCGCTGCTGAGCTAATTCTATTTTCTTTCCCCTTAAACGATACATACTAACCGTCGATTCACCACTTTGATTTCAATCGTTACGAATATTGTGGTAGTTGCAATACGGGTCGCGTGTTCTATCGTGACTCATTAGACTTACATATAGATTTAGGAACTATACACGTTGTAATGCGGTATGGCGTTTTCAAAATTTCTTACGTATCTCAAGTTTTGGGCGCACGTAATAACTTTACCTGAGTAAAGATTTCAGCCGAGCACGTAAAATATTAGCTATCCTGAAAAGATTTTTCTCCGTGTGTATTCAGGCATTTAAAGAAAAATAAAATCCCGGCAATTAAGCAGTTATTTCGATATACGAGTATAGGAATTGAACTTTGAAAACTTAATTATATATATATGGTTGTTACAGAAAAAGGATTGACACAAGTACAAATGCGTAAGGGAAACTATCGAATTTTATGGATTTTTTCAAAATGTTCTCTTTAATCTTTTAAAACATAATTAGTGACTACATTCATAATCTTAACAAGTGCCTTTTCCCAGCTCAGAGAAAAGACAAAGACAAAGACAAAGTTATTGTCTTAGAGCATCAGGTGGCGCAAGCTCGGTAGGCCGGTAAGGGCCCCGTTCTCCAGAGTCGTCAGTTGTTTGTTGCAGTATAGTGCATCAAGCAGTCACGATCTCGAGGTTGCCGTTGTCCGAGAAGGCGCTGCACTTCTCGGTCTTGAGGAGGGTGGTACCCGACACTTCGAGCTTCTTCAAGTTGCTCAGGCCCTTGAAGGCACCAGCGCGCAGGGTCGTGAACTACAGATCCACGTCCAACCTGGTTAATGATACAAAAAGCGCTCTTAATGATTTAGCCAGAGAGAATAAGATCTGCCTAACTTGAATACCAAGTCACTTGGGCTATAAAGGAATTAAAAACGCAGATCAACTTGCTGAGCAAGGCGCTAGTTCAGATAGATAGGCACCCTGAAAGAGAGGTACGAGTACCATACCAAGAAGGTTGGAATGCTCTGAATAAGCGATAAAACAGAAAAGGCTGGAGTTTTGGGAAAATGTCCGATTATTCAAGTAGTCTAAAATTGCTGGGCGAATATACGAACAGTTAGTTAAATAACATAACCAGTTTAAATAATTGTAACATAAAAATTGTACACACAAAATGAAGTGAGACAGGTTACCGGGTGGATAAGCCCGTCCCAGATCTTCGGCACCACGCGATTTGTTGACTTTCCATCCTTATCCGCCCTGCTTTTTGTCGCACGGGAAATCCGTAGACACAGCAGAGCAAGCCTGGGCGCTTACTGCTATAAACAAGGCAGCAAAATAATATTAATACGGATATGAAGCACTCGACAAAATTATGTGACCTCTATCTATTTTTCTCTCTCTCGCACACATACGACCGCGGGATAATTGCGTGCTGTAATTAATATATAAGCTACATTAATAGCGGCGACTCGCAGATTGACGGGAGAACATTCGACCGCTCAGCTGTTTCTCTATCTCAAATGAACTCTACCGAAACCGGGAGTTTTGCCTCGCCTCCAACAAACAATAAACTTGTTCTATCTCTAACTCTTACTTTATCTACTATCTTCGCATTCTGTCTGTCTGTCTGTCTCTCTCTCTCTCTCTCTCTCTCTCTCTCTCTGTCACATTCTCTTTATAACTTTACTTTCATTTACGTAAAATACACATTATGCGTTCTTGTTCTCTTGAAGTGTCGGGCCCTCAAGTATCATGAGACACATACTCTCTCCTTGATTAAACGCCGTGGCTCGCGCGTGCTAATTACCGCGGTCCGCCGAATTCCGCACCTCTCTTTGTTCTCAACCCGGCTCGGGGTCAAGGCTCTGAGCACGCGCTCAGTACAGCGGCGACCATGGTGAGAGATACTCATCACAATGATGTGATGGAGATAAAGAAGAAACCCCTAGGCATGTCCTTTGTAAATGTGCCGCCTTAATTCGGCAACGATGGAGATGGTTAGGAGCTGGAGTTCTCAAGCCGTAGGAACTTGCAAAGGTGGATATACACAACCTGCTTTCTTATTGTAAAGTTTCAGGGATTATAAATTTTTCTGATGCCTGACCGAGGGATAGGGATACAAAGGTGATAATCAAGTATCCCTGAGCTTAATACTCAGTTATATAATAATAATAATCATAATGATAATAGTAATAATAATAATGTCATATTAATGTTAGCCGTTCATATTAAGCTTATAACGTTTTGCGTAAGTTACAATACATATTTCATATTTTTTTGTGATCAATGATTTCTGTGAGTAGAAAAATCTTTTGTCTAAACTTTATAAAATCATGGTCAATGAAACTGATCCAATATTGATATTTTTGAAGCTACACATATAACAATATTCTCATAACGTTAATCGATCTTATAAACTTTTATCTATCAAACTTTGTCACGTAGCGGTTACCGGTGGCTAAGCTCGCCCCGGCTCCCAGCCCCCACGCCAGTTTCCGTCCTCTTCTTGCTCGTGTCATCGCACGGACAATCCGCCAACGCGGCGGTGCGAGCCTGGGTGCTCGCCACTATAGGGAACGCGAAAATGGGAAAAGGCGCACGAAATAATTACGCGGATGTTTCACTTTTTTTAATTAAGAAATATTATATTTATAAATGATCAAACGGACAGTTTGATCGACGCTATTTACTCTCTCTCTCTCTCTCTCTCTCTCTCTCTCTCGCTCTCTCTCCACACTCCTCTCTCTCTCTCTCTCTCTCTCTCTCTCTCTGTTATCTATTTATAAGCGCGTCGCGCGAAAAGCGTGGCGCTTCGCCGCTAATAGTCTCGGGAGAAACCGTGTCCCGAGACACACTGACTCAAATCGTGCGATCGAGCAAGGATCGAGGGTCGATCGCGCGCCTAATTGTCCTCTCCTTACTTAGCCGCCGCGGCCCGTGTGTTTGGTGGGATTGGAAAGGAATCATCCACTATGAGCTGCTTCTATATGGTGAACGTCCTTGTGGTGTAAAGTTGAACTCAAAAGTGGCTGTCCGAGTTTTTTGCAAATAAGGAGGGGGGCTTCTACGAGAAGGGTATTGTGAAATTGCCGTCGAGATGAAAACCGATTATCGAACAAAACGGCGCATATTTGAACTAAATCCGATCACTGTAACATGTTTTATAAAGCATTGTTTGTTCGTGTATACTTAAGGGTGTTAACCGATCTGATTTAACTTTTCTCTTTGTCATGGAAATCAGAATTGCGTCAATAAAGAGTGCGTTTATAAAATCTATTTTTTTTTGCTGTACCTTTGCTAATGATTTGAAATTTTAACATTCATAAAAGGAATTAGCGAACAATATGTATTTCACAATAAAAAAATTTAATGCGAATGGGTACCAAGAAATAACGAGTAATCCTATGATTTGAATGAAGTTGAATTTATAAGACGTATACATATGTAAGAGAAAAGTCAATTAATGATGGGTTAATAATGTTGGTACAATTCATTTGAGGTTGCTAAATTTGTGGCTACTTTTGTTTTACTTCAGATTGCCTGCATGGGTAATATTACTGATCCACTGAACCAATAGTTGATTCTTATCGGTCGATATAGTACGCAGGCAATAACAATGTAAACCTATATTATTAATGGCTACTATATATTACTTCAATCCTTGACTGTTATTCAAAAATATTAAAATTGAGGTCGAAATGAGTCGCATAGTTTATATTTAATATATTCCTTACATAAATAAAAATATTTAGCAAGTAAATGCTTTATCAATCACACCAAGTAAACATATAATTGCTGCAGCAGGGTATCAACATATTCGAATGTATGATCTAAATTCAAACAGTCCAAATCCTGCAATTAATTATGAAGGAGTATCTAAAAATGTCAGTGGACTTGGGTTTCAGGTACGCATTTTTCTTAAATTTCAACTTTATTAAAATACATAAAAAATTTATTCATAATACTCATAACACTCCGAACTATACTTATAATAAATTTTAAGAAATGTCTGAATACTATGTGCATCATCCATGGCTTGTGGGCTTCAACAGCTCTCATTAGGAGCAAGGAGTTCAACTTCTGTATTTATTTTTTTCAAACTCTAAAATAAGTATATGTACCATTAAAAAGTGCGACATTGTAGAAGTGTATTGATTAATTGTAATCACCATTAATTGCACTGTCATTCGGTGAATTCATTCAGAAACTACACATATTTGTTATATTATTCCTCCATCGAATTATTATCGTAGGGTTCAGTTTGAAAAAAACGGATAGGTAAAGCAACAACCGAGAAATTTTTAATTAATCAGATTAATTGTTGTCCTACTCTAGAACCTTACTACCAGAAGTGAGGAGCTATCTGCATAGAAACAATAAATTGAATAATGGAGTTTTTTCTTTAGAGTTAAGATGTTATATAAGTAATGTATATGTTTGGTTGTTATGGTATTTCGATATAAGTCCGTTCATTGATTCCGGAACACTAGTTACTATTTTGGGAACCGCCTCCTCCAAAAGCAAGTTCTGCTGAGAGGACTCGGCCAGGCCAGCACCGTCTACCATTACGATGGCCGGCGGAGATCTTAGACATA
Source organism: Sycophaga agraensis (assembly GCA_018906755.1). Taxonomy (NCBI): domain Eukaryota; kingdom Metazoa; phylum Arthropoda; class Insecta; order Hymenoptera; family Pteromalidae; genus Sycophaga; species Sycophaga agraensis. The sequence continues at coordinate 477,577 of JACCIE010000068.1, read as the reverse complement.
TCAGGCTAAGCATGCGGTTGACTCTCCGCTATCTCCTCCCGTCTTCGTATTCCTGACTGGGATTACCGCGACGGTAGCTTCGGTCGCGGTTTCTAAAGTTATCTCGACCATACAGGCTTTGTGAGTCCACTAAGCGCGAGGGGGATCATTTTGATTGCCTTTTAGTGAACTTCAAGGGAGTTATATCCGGTCTAGATGTTCTCGCAGAGCGAGCAACCACCTATCATAGTCTCTTTCCAATTCAAACACGACTTTTAGGATTTGAAATATGGTAGCAGGTCGGAAGCATGCTGCTTTTGTACGGAATTTCCCTAACAATTCCTACATGAATTTAAGCTCTCGGCGCGGTCACCCTTTTGCAACAGCGATGCGTCGAATGCGTTAACAGACTTCAAATGGAATCAAGGGCTGGAGCACACTTTTGTACATTGGTCGAAATTTTGAGCATTGTTTTGCAACACCAAGTGAAGAATCAGGATACACCTTTCGAAAAAACGTCCCCTCGTCGGAAAACTTTCAATCCCCGTATAATATTTTGGGATAGACATCTGTCACAGAAGAGGTTGCAAGAGTCTAGTCGCAGGGCGGTTGCCCATGCCCCCGCCGCGATACTGCTGACGGTTTGCTGAGGCCCAAGGTTCCTTTGTTGACAATTTCGGCAGTCGACGAATGGGCACGATACTAAGATTAGAGGGCAGAGCCAGACCTGCTGCTCATCCTTAGGCCCTGATAGCTCCGCCTTACTCTGTCCCATTAACTATTTCCGCTACTCTCGTTAGCTGCACTGGGGCGAGTAGGCCGCACTTTTCGGCCGCGGAGGCTGGATTTTTATTATTTTTTAAACACCTGTATCTTCCGGGGGTGCATCTGTCAGTTTCGCGACAGCAAAAAAATTTTTTAGAATTTCCTCCACGAAATTAAGGGATGAGTCAATAAACAAAAACGCGGTGTCGAATGAAAATCGGAAGACATTTATTGCAAAAATAGAACAGTAATGGTCCTAACACAGAACCTTGAGAAACACCAAGCATGGTGGAAAGTCAGAAGATTTTATTGATCTATCAGGGATGACAAATTGTTCTCTGCCAGAAAGTTATGCCCAGATCAACGTCAGCACCCAACGCGAAAAGCCCATACGCGTCATACAGTTTAATAGACGAGTGGGGCATTTAGTATTTAACGCCTTGCTAAAGTCAAACAATAACAGTAACGTCACCTGCCTTTTATCTATAGCACTGCTTACGTCTTCAGTCAATTTCAGTAGAGCAGTCTCAGTCGACTGTGTTAGTTGATACTCAGTTTCGAGTGTGTCAAAGATGATATGAGACACCAAATACTTGCATGCAAAGACCCACTTGTTCGTGGTAGCAAACATAGGTTCCGCAACTCACGCCAGATTGCGCTGAAATTTTGAGAGTCGAACAGACGATTATGAACGTATTCAGTCCTCGCCTTATCTATCTTCTCCTGAATGAATTTACGGAGATCGAGAAAGTCCTAGAGGATTTTCCTTGCCGTGATAATTTCATAATTATCACGGGGGTCAGTGCATCTATTGTCGTCATTAAATTGTAATTGAGCCTCGCGACTGCTGACTCAACGTTAAAATTTTCCACCAGTAACGAACCCCCATCACAGCCCGCCAACGCTCTGCAGCCAATATATCTACTCCTTTTCATAGTAAGCACAGTATAATTAATGTTACAATACAGGTATCTGTCCGTGAATCGCCGCAATTCATCCAAAAATTTAGAGTTCTTCGTAAATGAAACATGAGGGGGCCTATACACGACACAAACTAATGTAGGCTCAGAGGCACGATACTGCACAGAGCAGATCAAGTACTCCAGCACCCGTGGCATTCTGGGCCCCTCAGTGTTTGTGGTAGAGAGTACACGTACACGGAATTGCTTGTCGATATAAAGCGCAACTTTCCCACCATTAACATTGCGATCTTAGTAGTAAGTAGGATGATCATGTAAATGAAGACGAAGTCCCTCAATGTGAGCTCCCCTAGTGCTTCTAAGAGAGTTCACATTCATGCCTACGTCCGCCTTTAGGAATCTGCCACCCCTACTGCATCCCGCAACCGTATCCGTATTATTATTCCCACTCCCATTCCTGGGGACCAGCAACGAAGCATTTGTCCGGCCCTTATCCTACAACTAGAACGTCCATTCTCACAATCTCGAGGCAACACCGCTGATAACTGAGCCCACATTGTTGCCCACATTTGCTGCATTTAACCAGCGCTCTAACACTTTTCCTCGTCCGCGTATAGACGCAGTAGATCACGCCTTCCATAAGTGTGGATGGAGCTGCAGATGAATGTGGATAGATTAGCAGCCCGCTACCAATGTAAAGTGGTGTGTGTCCGTGCGCATAATAAGCGCGTGATTTCGTGCCACGCGTTCCTAGCAATGAGACACATATGATCACTACACAGTCATTTACCTGTGTGTGTGCTGCTCACTCAAGTGTGCTCTAGGCACGAAAAGAAATGATTCTTTAAAAATGGAACTCTTTGGCTCCTAGTAGAAGCTACGCAGTTAATGCTCCGGTTGCTTGAAGCCTGCAGGAGTCCTCGTGCTTCTGTAAAATATATAGACTCCTTACAAACTATTAATATTGCTAAATGCAATTTGAAAAAGGAGCTAGTCGGTGAACGTGTGTCATATTTACCGAGAAAGAGATATATACATATCTAGATAGTAGTTTATTTTTAAATTTTATACAAAATTATTGCACACACAAACACTTAGAAAACGCAATCATTTTAAGTGAACTTAAGTATAAATTATATCATATTCGTCATTATCACAGATGTAGCGCAGTATATATCTCACTATACACCATCTAGAAGTCAGTTCACATTCATACACTCTTACATTCAATGAATAAAGTGAATATATGTACAATATAAAATCAAGCATGAATACACACATACTCAAAATATACACATACAACTAATTTAGCGTGTAAATCAAAACAAGATTATGAGGACAACTAACTAGAATCCATTGTGAGATTATCCCGACCCTCAAATGCTCCATCACTAGCCCCCTGAAGCGACAAAGAGATGAGGCATTCCTTATGCAGGATGGCAGTCCGTTCCATAGTTGATCATCTTGAACAGAGAAAGATCTAATTCCCGTCTCGGTGCGCATCCGCGGAATAGCAATCTCTTTAGGTTCACCCCTGACCAGCCGATCGGATGCATCAGGAGAGAACAGATCGGCGAGGTACTGCGGCTTACGCAGCCGTAAGATCTTGTAGATCTGTAAATACATAAAATATTCCCTCCAACCGTCTACTGCTATCCAGTCCAATCGGATCTTGAAGGAGCTGATATGATCATCCCACTTAGTACCATACCGCACACAGAAATTCTGTGGGCGTTGTAATTTTGCCCTTAACTCAGGAAATGTATTTAAGTAAACAGTAGAACAATAGTTAGAATGCGGAAAGGCCAGTGAACGCACCAGTCTAGCCCGAAGAGCCTCCGTGGTGTACCGACCACCACTTTTAGTTATACATAAGACGGTCTGGTTGCTTAGAAATGCGCCGGCTCCTTGCTTTTCTCTATCTATTACTTTGGCTCTTTCATTTTCAGCGATCAGCTTGAGTTGCTAGAGCCGCTGTATTGATCTCGTAATCTCGCCTATTGCCGTAGTTAGGTGCAACGCGTCCATGACCATCTTTGCCAACATATATTTCTTTAATCTTCGCTGAAGACCAATCATTCCGCTTATCATTGACGTTACCGACTAAAACGACATCGCCGACTTGTAACGTACTGTTTGTATGATTCTTTCGTTTTAGATATGATAACGCTCCTGAATACTCGTTTCTAAAACGTTGATGCAGGTCTTGTTTTATTTTTTGCCTATAAGCAGATCTTTTGTTTAATTCTACTTTTTCTATTATATCTAAATCTAACACACCGATTTCTTGCACTTCTTGCAGAAACTAGATGGAGTCAGTGGTGCAATGTCATTATTATCGGATATGTGAGTAATTGGTCGCGTATTTATTACTGCTTCACAATCTGTTAATGTTGTTGACATTTCTTCATAATTTAGACATGCTCTTCTGCGTGTGCGTCGAAGCAGCTTCTTAAGTACGCCAATGAGATGCTCCCAGAATCCTCTCCACCAGGGTGCTGATGGAGGATTAAACTTCCAATTGATCTCTTGTATTTCGAGCGTTTTGGCAATCTTACTATAATTCAAGGTTTTTAATCGGTCATTTAAACCCGCGCAAAATTTGTTATCACTGAATATTATTCTGGGTCTAACTCGCCTAGCTATAAACCGTCGCAACGCCATTAAAAATGAAGCTGTATCTAGGCGTTAACTAATTCTAAGTGGAGCGCTCTATATACCGCGCATGTAACAATGCAGATCCACGACTTTTGTCCCCCTTTGAGGTTAATTGGACCCGCGAAATCAACTCATTCGAACACTGCGACGTCTCTAACTCTATAAAGGGGCAGTGGAGCGGTCTGCGCACTACTTTGCTTTGAGTCATGCCTTCTACAAATCACGCATTTTTTAATAATTTCCGTTACAACTTATCGACCTTTGATTATCCAACATTTTTCTCTTAGGCGGTTTAATGTACTTGTAACTACTGCATGATTTAAATCCTCATGATTCTCTCTAATTAGAGCTTTCATAAAATATTCTTTGTTCGGTAAAATGATCGAACATCGAAAATAAAAACTGTCTTCGTGAAACAAAACTGAATTATTTTTATTAACTTCTCTTCCGCTTTTAGATATTCATTAGCTGTCAAAAAGTTTTCTTTCCTAAATTTACTCTTATTTCTACAATACTATTGGAGTTAAATCTTGTAATCCACCCTGTAATTCGAATTATTTTTGAGAAGCTGGAAAATTTATAAAACGAACTTATTTCTGCAGCTTTACTATTAATTAACGAGGCATTTTGTGTCTCTTTCGTCTTCTTTACCTCAGAATATACCTCTACTTTGTCTATGCTTATTTCACTAGCAGTAGTCCAATTATCTTCATTCATTTTCAGCCAGGTCGGCCCCTCCCACCACCGAGAAGCAAAGAGTTGATTGAGCGTACTGCCCCTCGAAGGTAAATCTGCCGGGTTTAACTGACCTGGAATATGCCGTCATTGCTTAGCCATAGAAATATCCCTAATCTCCTTAACTCTATTCGAAACAAAAACGCTCCAATTGCAATCTCTATTAATCCAAGCTATGACAGTCGACGAATCGCTCCAATAATAAATTTCGTCAACTTTATAATCAATTTTCTTTAAAAATTCCTTGGTTAGTCTCGCGCCGAACGTTGCTGCTAATAACTAGTCTCGGAATACTTGTTGACTTACCCGAATTTTTCTTGACAGCAGGTGCAACTTTAGTTTTCGCTTGTACAAAACTAACCTTTACTTCGGAGCCTCTCTCAACACGCAAGAAAATTACCGCGGCGTAAGCTAGTTTACTCGCGTCAACAAATGTATGTACACTAGCATTATCGTCATTTTCTATTATTCCTATCATGCAGCGCGGTATTTGAATTCGATCAAGATTTTTTAATTCTTCTACCCAATTTGCGAATTTATTTTTAATACTTTCACCGACCTCTTCATTCCACGTTAACTTTGCTACCCACACTTCTTGTAATAAAATTTTCGGTCCCAGCATAATCGGGCAGACGAACCCGAGTGGATCGAAAATACGATGAGCGGCAGATAAGATGTTTCTCTTCGTGATTTTATTCTTTTTTAATTTTTCTACGCCGGAAACATTGAGCAAAAGAGTATCTTGCTAGTTATCCCACAATAATCCGAGTATTCCGCTTATTCTGTGGGATTTATCTCCTGTATACTTCCAGCCGCGCAAGTCAAGGCACCCCGACTCCATCGCTGCTTTTGCATCCCGCATGAAATCATTCACGCTTGTCACGCAATTAAACTTTAAGACATTCAAACAAAGAGGTTCGATTACATCAGTATTTCTTTCACTCATTTTTAAATAATTATCTAAATGTAGGTTGATAGTCAAGCCTAAAATAAAAGGACTACTGGATATCCCAAAAACCTCTCTATAATCTCGATACGTAATTATATTAACCGCCGTATCATATCTAAGGAATCTTAGATAATTCAGTTCCGCAGGCTGCACGCTGATCTGCAAAAAGGCTTTTTTAATATCGGCAGCAAAGTCGATTTTACCATCCCTAAAACGCAGTAATACATCGACGATTTGTTCGATCATATTTGGTTCCTTTTCCAGGCATTTGTTGTGTGAGGGATAACCCGCAGTACATCATAAATGGGCCTCGTAGTGGTCGTCGAATTCTCTTTGGGGCGATGCGGCAAATAATTACCCCAGTTGTCCTCTTCTGCAGCAGGTACGCACTCGATGACCCCTTCATTCAACCACTCTTGAAAAATGCCATCGTATTCTTCATACTTCCCAGGTGTCCGTAATTTCTTGGTTGTATGTGATAATCGCTGCAGGGTCATTAGCTTATTGTCTTTAAATTCTGGGTGGCACTCGAACCACGAAAGCTTCACTTCATATCGGCTTTCACTGATTTTTACAATACCTTTTTTAAATTATATTTCTACCTGTAGATCATGTTGCTGTTGGGTCTTATGGTCTGTGGAATCTTTAATCCCCAATGCATCCAGAGACCATAGATTCTTTAAGTCGGCTTCTTGCATGCACATTGATATTGTAGTCGTGGCTAGATTCACTCGGCTGCTTATTGCGGGCCCAGTGGATTTTCTTTAACAGACTCCAAAATTGCAACCAGTCTCGTACTTCACCACTAAATTTAACCAATTCTATTTTCGGCAAATCATACGGTTTTCTTGTTTCTGCACTATTAGGATACACGTTTGAAAACGGACTCGTCGTTAAACTTGAATTTTGCTAACAAAAATTTACTATTATATACGTTCTGCTCATCAAGTTCCTTTTCTATTAAATGCTCTTCAGTCTCTTCAGTCGTCAATTGGTCCAAAACAAGAGCTGCAATTTTTTCCAATTTCCCGTGTTTATCTGACACGAGTGTATATGCCACAGTTAATTCCGCGGTCTCTGAAGAAATATCGTCCAATAAGATGTTGAACAAATTGAGTGCTTTGGGAAAGCCAGTTCTGAAGCTTATTCTTTTCCTTCTTGAATGATCCATGTTTACACTTTTAACTATAGTACTAATCACAATAAGTCACTTACAAAATTAACCGCGTCCTGTCACGGTCGCCAGAAATTTTATTTAGTAGGGACGTGGTTAAATTGTAGATAAAATGTGCACAGAACTTTGAATCAAAAATACTCCAAACTTTATTTATCTTAAAAAGAAAAGGGCTTTACAAGTAGTTGTCGAACGAGATCTGCTCGATCGAGCTGTCGTCAAAGACTGCCGGAGGCCTCGCACTCCAACTTACAAAATACATCCGTTCTCGCTATAGTACAATTAACGCAACTTAACGGAATATTGGCCCTCAAGTAGGACCTTTTCTTCGTCCAATTGATATACGCATTCAGTTTCGTCGCCAGCTGGTTACCTGGTCCCGAGTAATTACACATTATAGAGGTTCAACGCAAACTCGTCTCGACACGCAGGAAAACCCGAGAAAAACCATTTATTGTTATTCTGTACTGAAGGCTTGAAGCACATACCACCAATACAAAATATTTCTCTTTCGGTTAAAGTGTTGCTTTATTGACGCAAAATAAAAAATGTAATAATAATAATACTTCTAAAGAATCTCACACCGCCCTTCAACGGATTAAAGTGAAAAGAAGTGCATTATTGCTTAGCTTTACCTATTAAAGAATATTTCTACATAATTCTTACTGCATAAATATGTACTGCAATGTTTCTTACACTTTTCAAATGATGCTTGATTTAATTTCATGTAGTAACTAAAAACCATTCTAAACAAAGAATATTTTAATATTTTTAAACTTTATAGTTTAAAATACGTTTTAGTCTATATATCTTTGTTCTTAAAGCAGAAAAAGACTATATGCAAGCTTCTAAGAATGCAAACAAAGCATGGTCGGAAGCAGGCGGAAATTCTTATTTGCCTTTTTTCATAGTAGAAGTTATAATGCATTAAATTTTAAACGCTATTATTATCCAAAATGTTCTTGGATGTCATAGCTTCTACACAACTTTGGATCAAGAGTTAACCACAAAGAATTAAGGCCATATATTTTGTTAGTGAACTTTAAAAATCATAGCTAATAATATTATTTTTTATAGGTTTGTATTTTTTTCTGATGAGATTAAATTTTGTAGTGAGGGAAAACGCAATAAGTACAATTCTCATAATTGATCAAATAAAAATGTTCACGTATACTTGTAGTCTTCTAGTATGGTATAGTACAATCAATGATTTTTTCAATCGTACTTATTTTTTGAGAGAAAGTTAGAGAAAGTTTGCCTGTATATACGCAGGCTAATGTACCTAGTGCCAATGCGCTAGTTAAGTACACTAAATGAAATCTGCACTGCCGCCTAGTAAGCTGAATAACTGGGTCACGAACTGGCACAGAAGTACACGCATGTACTGGCCACGCCTGTGTATCATGTAAGTGACTTTCAACAAAAGCCCTCTCCAAGTCCGAAAGAGAGAGACTCATCTGTGCAAGTTATTTCAGAAACTCTCAAAGCACGAGTTGGCATGTTAGTGACCTCTACCGATCTTTTGTGCAATCAGTTTGATGTAATTGCTTGTGCGATCCCACATCTCTTCTGACGATGAGTCTTGATTCAGCGTTAGAAAGTTTGCACGCCATATGCTTTTCCTGTAAGTGCGGATCCGAAGTTATAGGCCGCTCGTACATGACTTCAAGATAAAATGTCCATTTATCTATCATTTTCGGTTTTTTCTTATAACGGAACGAAAAACTCAACTGTAGAAATAGACTGCCGAGTAGCGTAGTTGTTTCAGCTGGCTTCTTTTTTTACGAGCCGAGCCTCTTTCACTTGACGACGGTACTTGTTAGGTCAATTGCCACAATATCTACTAATTTGACTATACCTGTCGCTTGCCAGCAGAAAACACGCGACGTCCACTACATTTTGCTACTAACCGGTTACGATAATAACGGATAGATATTATCGCTCGTAGATATTAGATTAGGGCAGAGATATCCCAGCTGTTTGAGGAGCTCTTTATTAATTTTTATTACTTACTCATTCGGAGGTACGTGCTGCTTTTAATATTTTATATGCAAGAATATCTTGAAAGAACGTAAGTAAAGTAAAAAGTATTAAAGTAAAAGAATAGCTATCGCATAAATGCTGCTATATGTCAGAACGAACATTCTCCATAAAATCAGGTGAGGTCATTGCAGTCATACTGTATTATATCTATAAAGTTTCAAACAATTGTCAAAACTGTTTAAATAAGTATTTTCAAGACATTCACAAGAAAAATTTGTGACGTGGTGCTTCCGTCGGGAAGCAGTAGGCTTCCCGTAGACCCGGAGCACCGCGCCATTATTCCCCGGTCGCGCCGTCCTGCCTACGTGCAGGCTCTCGCGGTCGCCCCGGAGGGGACCCGACCGGGCCAGCCCGGGCGGCTGGCCGACGACGGTCGCGGCGGTATGTAATCAGGGGAGGGAGGGGGGCATGGCTGGTGAAATAAAGCAAGAGAGGCCGCACTTCTCTTCTGACAACATTATACTTTATTCGCGGTCGGGGAGGACGGCACCTCCCCGCCGCACGCCTCTCTGACAACAATAACATTGCACGGTACATATCGTGCGCCGCGGGGTCACGCGCGCTCGCCGAGGACGTCCGCCCGGGCTCTCGCAGAGCCCTCCACGGACGCCTACCCGGGTCCCGGCAGCAGGACAGCCGGGCGCCTGCACCGGGGGGCGGCGGGCCCGCGAGGGGCCTCAACACCTCCGGGTTGGCGTCCTAGTCCGCACCAGTACCAGACGCCTGACGGCTCCCCAGGTCGAGCGGGCGGGCTCCGAGGAGCCCCTACCGCTGCGGCCGGGTCGCCGCCGCTGGAACACCGGGCGCGTTGCACCCAGGCGGCGGGCTCCGGAGAGCCCCTACACCTGGGGCGGGCGCCCACAGTCCAGCCTACCCGGCGCCGTGCCCGCGCCCGTCGTGTCCGCGCCGCTCTCTGTCTCTCTCTCTCGCGCACGCCTTACAACATCAGGCCTACCTTGGCCGACGCGGTGTTGGTCTTTCCGGCCACAGACCGGCCGGGAACGCTGACCCCGGCGCCTCCCCGATGTCCTGGTGATCGCGGCTCTCGCTCCGGTGGCTCTCTCTCTTTCCTCTCGCCTTCCTCTCGGCGCGTGGCGCTGTTTGCTCGCTCTCTCTCTCTCTCCCACTCGCCTCGTGTCGCGGGGAGATGGGCGCACGTGCGCGTTGCTAAGGCGCGGTCGTGGCCCGCGCGAAAACTGCCCGCACATCGACCCGCGCCTGTCGATCGCGCCGCGGGTCGATAGCTCCGCCCTTTTCGGCACTATCGGCCCGCGCGCATCGATTGTTCGGCCGCGGCCGCGACGTCTCGCGAGATCGGCTCCGCGCGCGCGCCGATGTTATACGCCCCGTCACAAATTTTAAATCCTAAAAAAGAACTACTGCGTATTGATAAAAAGAAAATTAAATTTCTGAAACTCTTTAGAACAAATTACATTACAATGTATAATGTATTTTGCATAAATTTATGTATGTAATATAAACATTTTAAGAAATTAATACACGCAAGCTAAATGAATATATAGACTTTTTGTAGTTCTGCTTGTAGCAATTTTTATTATGTTGCAAATGGCAAATAGTCATAGTAACCTTCACTGTTTTATTCTATCTGATAATTTTATTTCAATACTTCATTAATTTAGTACAGTTCAAAACTATATTCTTATGTTTAATATATAATTTTTAATATAGGAAGATGGGAAATGGATGTTTACAGGAGGTGAAGATTGTTCCGCTCGTATTTGGGATTTAAGGTAGCCGTATTGATTGTATTTTACATTTTTTAAAGCATAAATCGAATGTTATATTTATTTCTAATGCTTGAATATTCATTCCAATTATTAAGCAAGTAATATACTAGAAAGTTATAAAAAAATATTTTGATTTTCTATTAAGTTTATATTTTACAGCTCGTTGAAACATGCAGTAGCGCGTTGAAAAAATGTTTTACCACATACAGTGTTATACAGTGAATTTACATTAATTAAAATCGGCGCCACTAACTTTAAGTCATACGCATTTAAATGAAATTTGAATGGAGACCAAAGTATCTCGAAACTACTGGGCATTTAAGAAATTGCATGCTTCTACGTGATTTCTCTCAAAAGTTTTTAATATAATGGTATAGGAGGGTATATGTGATATAGGATTTTTAATTTAATGGTGTAAGAGGGAGGATATTACACATACATGTATAGATAATAAATGATACGTCCTATTTGTCAATAACGGATTGGGAAAGCAACGACCGAGAGATACAAATTAATTAAATTAATATTGTTCCACTCTAGGACTTTATAGGAGCTAAGATTTATTGTGCGTATAAAAATAATAAGATGAAGAATTCACTTCTAATATTGATATTTTATTTAATGTTTATTTATGTCATATTGTTGTTACAAAATGTATATAAAATAATAATGGCTCAGTGTCCTCTCCATAATATTACTTCTGTTCGTTTACTTCGGTTGATTTCCGACGCTATGCTTGTATATATGGAATCCCGTGTACAAAAAGATCGTAACGGTACCTTCCGACGGGCGCCGTGTTGTATGTGTGTGAGAGAGAGACAGATAGATAGATAGATAAATTTTATTTGTAAATAATTTACAAAATATTGCACTAAACACACATTATAAACGCTACATCTTAAATCTACTTATAAATATAATTACACACTATAACAGCATTAGTCAACTCAGATATGTAGTACAGTCTTGGCATAAATATTGCTTACGTTTTCCTTATTAACTGTCAGTCGAATCACACACGTACACGCATTCACAAAATGAATACAAGTCAGAGAGAAAGTATAAAGACATACATACTCATTACACACATACAACTAATTTAGGGTGCAAATTAAAACAAGATTAAGAGGACGACTCACTAGAAAAATCTATTCTAATGTACCGACCCCTCAAATGCTCCATCACTAGCCCCCTGAAGCGAGAAAGAGAGGGCACATTTCTAATACAGGATGTCAGTCCGTTCCACAGATGAGCGCCTTAAACAGAGAAAGATCTAATTCCCGTCTCGGTGCGCATCCGAGGAACGGAAATCTCTTCAGGTTCAACCCTGACCGACCGATCAGATGCATCAGAAGAGCACAGATCGGCAAGATACTCCATATAGATCTGCAAGTACATTAAATATTTCCTCTAACCGTCTACTCCAATCCAGCCCAATCGGATTCTGAAGAAGGTGATATGAATCCCACCTAGCTCCCGCACACAGGAATTCTGTGAGCGTTGTAGCCTTGTCCTCAACTCGAGGGGCGCATCTAAGTAAATAGTGGAACAATAATTGAAATCTGGTATGACCAGTGAACGCACCAGTTTGGCACGAAAATCCTCCGTGGTGTACTGGCGGAAAAAACGTAAACGGTATCAAACCTGGTTGATTCTTTTGCAAATTAAATTAATGTGTGGTCTCCAGGTAAGACCCGCATCTAGCATAACACCAAGGATTTTTACAGTCTCAGACAAAGATACGACTACCCCCTCCCAGAGTTCAATCGAGTTGAACCTGGTCGACTAAATGTCACAAAGGAACCTGTGAGTTCCAAATAGATTCGCAGACGTCTTTCCAATATTGAGCTTCAAGGACGCAGACGAGGCCCAGTCCAAGACTGCACGGGTCACAGCTGTTACGTGTCTGGCTCCTGCCTCGAAGTTACCCCTGGAAAAACTATGGTAAACTTGGAGATAGACTTAGCATATAGAATATGTCTCACACCCATAGAGTCGAGGGTAAGACCCAGGTCGTTAATGTAAAGGCAAAACAGCAGTGGTCCTAAAATAGAACCCTGAGGGACACCTAGTGTGGTGGAGAGTCAAGAAGATTTTATTGTTCTATCCGAGATGACGAGTTGCTCTCTTTCAGACAAGTATGCCCATATCCACATTAGCACACCTCGTGAGAAGCCCATTCACATCATGCAGTTCAATAAACGAGTGGGACATATAGTGTTGAACGCCTTGCTGAAGTCAAACAACAGTAACAGTAACGTCACGTGTCTTTTATCAATAGCACTGTGTACGTCTTCAATCAATCTCAGCAGAGCAGTCTCAGTCAAACTGTGTCAGTCGATACCCAGTTTCGAGTGGGTCGAGGATGTTGTGAGACCCCAAATACTCCATAAACTGGTCGTAAACAATTCTCTCAAGCACTTTTGAAAGAAAGCGAAGTAGTGAAATAGGCCGAAAATCATCTGGTCCAGAAGGTGCTTTTGATTTGGCCAATGGCACCACATGAGCCTTTTTCGACACCTCAGGGAAGCGTCCACTTTCAAGCGAGCCGTTGTACAGGCGCACTAAAAACGGACCTATAACCGGAAGAGCCTTAATAACTACACTATGCGGAATGCCATCCTCACCAACTGCCTGCGATTTGAACTTAGATATTGACCGTACAGTATCATTAATGTTTATGTCTTTAAACCGAAAAATACCATCAGTAACAGAGTTGAACATGGCATGTATTTGATTGTCATCGATGGTATTTGACACAGACATCCTTGCAAAATGAGTGTTAAGCTCATCCGGCATGAGCTTGAACCGGATAGGGGTTAAATTATTCATTAACATTCCTTTTATTAGCTTGAATTTTTTTGAAACTGTCATTACCATGAATCTCAAGTTATGCAAGTTTTACAAAGACCCTTTTAGTGCGCTATTGTAAGGCGGCCTCTGTATACTATATATATATATATATATATATATGTATATATATATATATATATATAGAGAGAGAGAGAGAGAGAGAGAGAGAGAGAGAGAGATAATACTTTGGAATGTGAAGTTAAATAAAACGTTCACAGATTTTCAATAATAAACACAAATAGATCTTTACAAATTGCTGTCATATTAACATTTTATCAAAACTTATAAGATTTTCATGATAAAACTATATGCATAACACGTTGTAACGGGCAGATCCGGGAAGAAAATGCTCCGACCGAGCCGTATACAATGTGAGCGACACAGACCGTGTCGCCCTCTCACGTGTAATGGGGGAGTGTCTTGTGCACTCGCCCCGCGGCCACACAACCTGTGTGGCGCGACTAACTGCTGATCCCTCAGCTGTTGAGTTGCTATTGCAACTCCCGCGGAGGCGGCGTGGTTCTTCGAACCGCTCTGGTCACGAAAGAATGGGGACGGAGGGAATCAGGACGGTTACTCTGGGCGCTGATGCGGCAAATAAATGACTCAAATCAATTTATTTGACAACTTCGTATTTTTAATTAATTGAAAATAATAGAGTGACAATTTATAATCGATACATTCTGGAATACGTTTGATATTGACGCCGGTTCGCAAAGTAAGTCTATTCGCGCAACGCCGCTGTTTCCAACAAGACTGAGAGAGAAGCGTTTTCTCTCTCTCTCTCTCACTCACTCGCAGTGTACTGGCAAAAGTGCAACCGGCATAATTGCAGTGATTATTTGTAAATAATAATCTGGTGCCTTACCTGGGCCCCCAAGTGTTGTTGGAACAGGCGCTGCTGGCTCTGGGAGGGACCTCCTCGAGATCACGCGCTGGACATCGGGAACTCTCGGAAGGGATTATTCGGAGCTGAATCTCGTCCGGATGGGGGTCGACTTCTCCTTGACTCCTGGACGTCGGCGCAGATCCTTCGGTATTATCTTCTCGCTTGTGGAAGGGAATTTCTTCCGACTCGAAAAAATGGCGTCTCTTTTTCCTTTCTTCGTGCCAAGACTCCCGGAAAACTCCCCTTTTCCCGCCTTCCTCTACCCAGCCTTACCTGTTGTCTTTCCCACCGTCCTACCTAATCTCTTCATGTTGGCCTTGATGGATCCAATGCTTGGCGCCCGTTATAACGTTAAAAAAATAATTTAAAAATTTTTTAAACTAGCTAAAGGTTCAACAATAGAAAACGGAGATGGGTAGCGGACATTGAGGTGGGTAATCCCTGGGCTCACAGTCTCTGTGCCACGATCTTTTGTTTTATGGTAAGCCACTAGGCGATGATGGGTGCCGCTCGAATGGGTAGTGTCGGATTCTTACCGACTAAACAGTCCTCCCAGATCCGGGGACACCAGGCCCAACGGCTTCTAACACTAACAAAGATTATGGTACGCGGGAAGGAAATAGGGATGGAGTCCGGGGGAACGAGATGGTGTGTGGAGCCTGACTAGCACGACACGGTGCACCGGAGGTGTTTCTATCCGATAATGGCACGGAGTTTAAAAAGCGTGTCATTGACGACTATTCGGTGGAGAAAGGGATTCGTCATGAAAGGACGCCCCCTTACCACCCTCAAGCGAACCCCATCGAGAGGGCAAATCGTACGATTAAGATGATTGCGGCTTTTGTCAACGGTAAATATCGTAGTTGGAATGAACATCTCTAGGAGCCAGCTTTTGCGATGAGCACCGAAAAGCAAAGCTTCACAGGGGTTAGTCCAGCTATTTTACCATTGGCAGAGAGCTAGCTGACCCCAACTCCTCCAGGCGAATGCAAGAGAAGCTCGTAATGGATTTGGAAAAAAGCAACAAATAGCGCACGTGCAGGCGAGCAGGCGCAGTACTACGACATCGGTCGCCGTGCGCCGGATTTTGCGCAAGGAGACTTCGTACGGAAGAAGAATAGGGTACATTTCTCATCTGCCGAGTGCGTAGCAGCGAAATTGGTACCAAAGGTTAGCGGCTCTTACGTAATAACGAAGGTTCTAGAAACCAATGCGTACGAGCTCGCGGACTGCGAAGAGAACAGCGCCTGGCCAGGATGATGGCGAGCCCGACGATGGAGGAGCTGCTGCTCCACCACCCCGGGGTGAGCACCAAATTGTGCTATATTTGCAAGCATCCCGCGAATAGGACGAATCACCGCCAATTCCATTAGACGGTGATACCTTCCTAAAAAAAAAATTTTTTTTTCACACTCACGGTTTTCGTAGAACGTGTGATCAGATAAATCCAATTAATAATTATAATTGATAATTAAGTATAGTCGGGCGCGACGGTGCCGGCTGTACAAAATTATTAGTTAAGCGTGGGTTGAGAGAGAGAGAGAGAGAGAGAAAATACCTCTCTCTTACTCTCATAAGAGCGCGTAGCGTGCGCTATACAGACGTGTGACCCTTCGGTACAGTTAGACCTCTCAAAGATTAAAACGTTGAGTTCGGTCCCAAATCGTAAACCCGGTCTGCAGAAGTGTGTGCGTAAGCAGCGGACATTTGCTAGCGTGCTAACCGCGTTTGAGCGGCGCGTCAGGCCATAAGATGCGCGCGCATGTACACAGTAGGCGACGCTTCTGTGCGCGACTAGGCGTGAGATTTTCGCGTCGCGATTCGATTTTCGAAACGAGCGTATGAAAGCACAGCAAGCATTGTAATTTGGCACTAGTTGTTATATTCTACACGAAGGCGCATGCGCAGAGAACAATATTTGAGCAACGCGATTATTCGTGAAATATTGTACGCACGCGAGGCGCCAAGCACAAATTTAAATTAAATAAAAGTATTTGGTGATTTTGGCACGAAGTCAATAAATAAAAAAACTATTTATTTTAATCGCGTCGACGGAGCTGATCGCCGATACCTTTCCCCCGTCCCTTTCTAGCATTTTCGACAGAACAAGCCGTTCAGCGGACCACGCCACCTCCGCAGAAGTTGTAGACACAACTCATCAGCTGAGCGATTAATTAAATTATAATTAGAAAAATATAAATTAAAACTGTTAAATTGGTGCCCAGCCAGTGACTGGCTCTTCCGACGGCCGGTACCGTATGTGAGGGGAAAGGGCGGCTTCGGTCGTCATTAGCAGCATCAAACCACTCAGTAGGGAGCGAGTCGCCTCAGCGTATGTGGCCTTCGGAAAGTCACGCACCGTGGTGAGGGTCACTGGTTCCACCGAGGCGGCACGGTAGCACCGCTGCTGGTAGACGCTGGCGAGAGATGGTATTCTGCGCTCCAACCCGTGGAAATTGATTTAGATACATCAAAAAGTATTTTAAAGAGATACCCTAAGGTCTCTCAATAACTCTTTTACCCATCAACCCGCGAGGCTCCGTCTGAGACTTTATAGCACTGGCATTCACTACGCTGCTACATAAAGGCATGAACAATATAATAAAAACCTGGCCAATACTACTTTCTTTTAACCCGATCATTTTAACTCAATACTTACGATCTCTATTTCTATGAAAAACTAATAAACTGTGTAAATCTTTTAAACTCTATAAATCACGTCTCCTTATCTAATGTTATTTTGTCTTTCTATGAAATAAAAATTTTGTTTCTTTTCTTTTTTCTTGTCTTTAACAGACGAACGTTAATATCATTGTGTTTAAAGTTCCTTTACTCCTTTTCACTGGATTAACTTCCGGATATTATTCCTGTAATAAATGAAAATAAATTCAATATTTATAAATATTTATTCATAAACTCTGTCATATTATTAGTTAGTAAATAATCTGTCGCTTCCCATCAGAATAAAACCAATTCCTCTAAGTTAATTAATAATAAATATAAGATCTGAATAAAATTCAATTCCTCATGAAAATATCTTGGAATACTAATACATAAGTTGATTTTTACTATTCGGAAATTTAATGACATCAGCTACTATTACTGACCAACTTTTTTTACTGTACGGACCAATTCTCTCAGTATTCTATGAACTTTAAACGAATCACGTACTTAGTCGCGTTTAGTGTAAGGATCGATAAATACATTTACTTATTCGCTAATTATAACCGTTTTTATTTCTACATCTCTCCTCCCATTATCCGAGCATTTAACATTTGGTCCTTCGAGCGGGATTCTGGGTGAAAGGGAGAGTGTCGCGTGAATTACGGCGACCACCTTGCTATACCAGACGTACCAAGAGTCAAGAAACCGCACCCATGTAGGAAGCAGATGAGTTAGTCCAATATTATTAATTAATTAAATCGATCGAGCCTATCTCCCGCAACGATTAACGAGAAAGGTGTGAGAGTCGTTACAGCAAGTTTTCACCTGTCTTACTCCCTTCTTGTCACTTAGCTGCGCTACGGTGGGAGTAGTAACTTGTGGTCCTTTGTCGGGCGAATTCAAACTGCACTCACTCCGCAAGTAGCGATTAATGGCGTGGTCACCAGCTCCACGTTTACCGTTGGGACTCCGTCGCGCGCTCTCCCACTACGCTTGCTCTCTCACTTACTCTACCGAGTCAGGCAGCCATGTTGAGTGTTGATCGAGCAAGTTCCCGCCAGCTTTCCGCATTCCACGCAGTCAGACAACACTGCGCTGGAGTTCTAGGCTCGGTCGAGCAGTCTCCCGTCACACTCGCTCTCTCATTCACTCCAACGAGTCAGGCGGCCACCTCGAGAGTCGGTCAAGCAAGCTCCCGCCAGCTCTCCGCATTCCACGCAGTCTGACAACACGGAGCGGAAGTTCGAGGCTCGGCCGAGCAGCCTCTCGTCAAAAATACTCTCTCACTCACTCTACCGAATCCGACGGCCATCTTGAGTGTCCATCGGGACATCTATCATCCTTCTTACACTGTAGTCGTTATCGTAATTGCGACGATACGATGGTCCCTGCGGCTCGTGGCGGTATCCCACCTACACGCAGGTGTGCGCGGCGCTCCGCTTCCTCGCCGCGATCGCGTGTAAAGGGTCTCCCGCCTTGGTTCATCTCCTTGTGCGTACCGGATGCAGTAACGCTCCTTCATTGACAGGATTAACCCTCGGCTTCTCAACACTCAATGGGCGCTACGCAGTGTCATTCTCAACCTCGTCGACTCCATTCTCGGGATATCCAGTAACGACTGGACACTCGGCGCTCTGGACGTCCGGACGGATCTCTTGGCCAACTATTGAGCGGCGTTTCAGGAAAATTACCTGAATCTTATTCAATCCTGGCCGGTCGACGACCTCAGTCTCGAATCGATTTATCTAGCAGTTCAGGAGGCATACGTACACGCATCAACACGGGTATACGAGCAACGGCGTCGGCTTGAACAGAGCGAGTAGGTAAGCCGGGAGACCTTCACCGCTCCTCGCGGATCGACATCAGGCAGATATTCCGGGCATTCGAGGCTCTCACCAATCGAGCTCCCATCCTTCTCGGGAAGACGAGAGGACTGGAAAACCTTCCGAGATCATTTTCGCGGGTTAATTCACTCGAACGCCCAACTCAATGACCTCGAGCAACTTTATTACCTAAAGTCCAAGGTCCAAGGAGAAGGAAAAACAGCCCTAGAATCAGTCGCTGTCACAGAAGCCAACTATGCAACGGCATGGGCGTTGCTAGAGTCACGATACGAGCACCCGCGACTGCTGTTGTAAGACGATTTAACGTCACTCCGAAATATACCCCCCCTTCGACAAGAAATAGCCACGGGGTTACGCAAGCTTGTCGACAAGTTGACACAACACCGCGACCAACTACGGGCATTGGGTCGCCCCATAGACCAATGGGATAATTGGTTCGTATCCATCGCGAGTACCTGCATGGACCCGACCACGTAGCGCTATTAGGAAGATGAACTCGAACGGCGCGAAGCATCGAGTGAGACAGCAGGCCCTCACTTTGCTACATACGCGAACGTTACTAACTTCCTCCAGTGACGCTGTCGCACCCTTATCTCAATAGATACTTTGAAACCAGTCAAACCCTAAAGAGAGGGCCTCGAGGTCATCCCCTCCAGATCGATCGTCGCGACACGTTCGCACGTTAGCACTTAAGAGCGTTCCCTTTTTTGCGAGAGATGCAAGAGACAACACTACATCGGTCAGTGTAGGGAATTCATCAACCTCTCGCCATCTGACTCTACTCGCCGCTACTGAAAGCTGAGGTAATGAGACACAAGGACCTCCTAGCCCAAAATACCATCCTTGCTTGGGTCATATTCGGTCGAACAGCCATTACCTGCCCCATCTCGTCCGCGTCCACCTACGCAACCGCCGTCTCATCCGGTGTGGCACGACCAACTAGTGTCGTTGTTACAACGGTTCTTGAATTTCGTCGAAATAAACCGATTTTCGCCGATCACCAAGATAGCAGAAGATAGACACACCAGTGATAGCCGCTACATCGTCCGGCTTCCCGTCAAACCTCATGGTCCTGCTCAACTCGGACAGAGCATAGAGGGCGCTTTAGCCTCTTTAAGCTTAGTCCACCGAAGCTTTCTATGAGACTGTGAGTTTCAACGCCAGTATACGAATTTTATGAAGGAGTACATCGCTATGGGCCACATGAGACCTTTGACTGATCAGGAATCAAAGCGCGAAGATCGGCCCACGTACTACATTCCTCATCATGGGGTGTGGCAAAGAGGAGACAGTACTTCGCGTTTGTGGGTGGTCTTCAACGCATCAACGCCCACTTCCACAGGAATTAGTTTGAACGATGTCCTATACGCCGGCCCAAACTACAGACTAATTTCGCACACGTGCTCATCCGTTGGTGAAGATACTGAATAACGTTCTGTGCAGATGTTCGGATGATGTACAGGCAAATCCTCGTAGATCCAAGTGATATCGACCTACAGCGCGTTGTATAGAGCCCCAGTGGATATGAGCCTGTGATGCACTATCAGTTCCTCACCGTACCGTATGGATAGTCATGCTCACCCTATATATCATTACGAATCGTGCAGCAGCTCCGCATTGAGCACAGCTCAACGTGGTCTAAAGCTGCACTGGTAGTTTCACGGGACCGTTTCGTGGACGAGCCTCGGAGGGGCCCGCAACACCAGCTACTCTCCGGTCGCGCCCGCCTGCCCATCGCGCAGGCTCGTGGTCGCCCTGGAGGGGACCCGTGTGGCTAACCTCGCGGCGGTCGACGCGGTGGAGGTCGCGGAGGGAGGGAATCCTACAATAATAACACAAGGGGGCTCCTTGGAAAAATACTATTTATTCGCGGCCGAGCGGACAATTCCCGCCCGGACGCTAACTCCCATCAGGGCAGCGCCTACGACAAACCGGCGGTTATCGCCGCCCGCGAGGTATAGTCGGGCCGCTCTAGGGGCTCTCCGCCTCGCCGCTCGCACGATGACGACATCCGGGGAGGTCGAGCCGGACCACAAGCGGCTTTGCCTCGACCCGGGCGGGTCATCGGGGTTCGCACCGGCCGGCCCCGCGCGGAAAACCCGTTGCTCTCGCAGCCCCCAGACGGCGTTAGGGCCGCCAACCGCGACCGCCGCGTCACGTGCTCTCTCTCTCAGCCTCGGGCACCTGTCGAGATCTGAGGCTTCCGTCACGTAATGGAACGTACCTCCACCGAGCAGACCATGAACTCCTCGAGGTTTTCAGACAAGCATCGATAGTTTGGAGACAAGCTGCTGTATTCCTGGCTACGCAGGGAATCACGTGGCATTTCGTCCTCAAGGCGCTCCTCATTTTTGTGGTCTCTGGGAAGCGGGTGTAAAACTAGTAAAGGGACATCTCAAGCGGATTCTGGGCCCTCGTAAATTAACCTATGAGGGATTCACTACCCTCTTTATACTACCCCCATACGGGGCCCACTCTAATCAATTCCTGGCCAAGCACCTCCTGTAACCCCACCCGGCCTGCTAACTCACTGGAAGCTCGCCGAGTCGTTGCGAGATCAATTCTGGCGCCGGTGGAGTCTTGAATACCTCAACAAACTAGAGCAACGACACAAATGGACTCATACTCAGCCCAATATAGCAGTCGGGGATTTAGTCCTTGTGGTGGATCCCAGTCTGATTTCGTCCCACGGTCGATGGCCTCTCGCTCGCGTCACCGAGACCCACTCTGGAAGTTACGGCCTCGTCCGAGTAGCTACAGTCAAGACTATGATTGGTTCCTGCACTCGGACAATCAACAAACTCGATTTGCTCCCAGTCCCTCATATGTTAGCATGATCACTGATCACGCAACCGCGACCCGACCTTCACGGTAATATGCACGACCGGCGCGGCTGTTATTCCGTCTTCTCGTCGGTGCCGCGTCCCGTCCGCGTGCAAGCACTCTGCGCGCGCACGGGAGGTTGTTCTTCCAAGCCCACTCGTCTATGATGAACGAGGTGATGCTTCACCCGCTGGATTGAAGAGTAGCATCGGCGGATGCTTCTCGTCCGATGCTAGAGGCGACTAGGGCTATTCCGTCCGCCGGACGCTGAAGGCGGCAAGGGACCGTTCCGTCCGTCGGGCGTTGAAGACGGCGGCCAATATCTGCCGCTGGTAAGGAGCGGTCTGGCATGTCACCTGCGGGTCCCTGTAGCGATGGCTTCTCTCTGCTACTAGGAATGGATGACCTGGAGAACGTCTCTCGTTGGCCCTGAAGCGGTGTCGGTTTTGCTCGCTAGTCCTAGGAGTGGCGTCTGGCGTCGCTCGTCCCTGTTGAAATGCCTTTGGCTGCGTCGCTTGTCGCTGGGCTTCGGAGGAGTAAGCGAGGTCACAGGCAGCCTTCGCTCACTCGTTAGTGGCCCAAGACTCCACTGGTGGCTGCAGCTTCCCCACGAGCTATGTGAGGGAGGCTCACTCGGCGGCGTCGTCACAACACGAAACTGTGCACTTCAATAGGCGCATCTACGACTTGGCCCGACTTTTTCTAGACTACAACTGTTGACTATGATTTCAGGACAACGACTCTTCAACTCTTCACTCCGCACACGTCGACTTCCAACCAAATCTGTTCGCATACTCGCGACGACCACCGAATCCAATCTCTGTTTGCGGCTGCACGCAACATCAGCTGAATCCAACTATACGCTAGGTCCGCCGAATCAAACCTGTCGCGGCGCGCTGAGGCAAAGGGGCACGGGCCCTTCCCTCGGCCCTCTTACGGCATTGGCAAGTGAAGCCCACGAGGCGCGTGCCCTGCTGATGTTCCTCAGCCCCGCGTCGTGTATTCTCCTGGCCTCTCCTGGATGGCCAGTATGACAGCTCCCGTCTTCGGCTACTTCTCACCGTCATTGTCCCCTTGGCTTCGTCTTTATCTTCAAGTGTTGACGGTTTCGGCATCGGTTGGCCCGAGCACGACATGCTGCATCATGCTGTCATAGCGTGGCTCCACTATGCTGCGGCGCGGTAGCGGTAGTATTTGACGCCGACCGGCGGCTCGCCACCGGGCGCGTCGTCGTGTAGCATAGCGCTGCCTTCGCAGGGGATCGCCTAATCCTTGGGTGGCCCACGTGTGGGGACTCAAGCGGCGCTACGGCGGCTCTTCTAGGCTGGTGCAGTAGCCTGCCAAATTGGCGCCATATTGTCCTGCGGCCCGGTCGCTCGGTCTACAGCGGAGTTGCCGGCTCTCCGCACGCTTGTCATATTTCGACCCCGTTTGCTCTCACGTTCGTTTCAATCGTGTCTCACGTAAACGCTAGAAGGGCAGTCAGCGCTTACGCGTTACCTCTGCTGTCTCTCTTGCACTCACACTTCTCTCTTACACACTCGCTTATTCTCGCACTGACTCTCTCTCAAGTGACAACGTCACAAGTCTTTTAATGAGCCGAAACATCTCGTACAGCTCCTTATCCCAGATTTAAACTTGGTCTTTCATTTCAACTCCTAAAAATGAAAAATAGAGATGTATAAAGAAAGGCCAGAGAGTCATTCTGGGTATGCAACGGGAAAACTCGGATCTAGAATATAATAAGATGTTGCATCAATTGCATTAGACAAAACTGATTCAAATATAAACAACAGATAACAAATAGGAGTGGATTCAATGATAAATTAGTCCACCACTGTTTTGAAATATCAAAAGAATGCCAAATAACTAAGAGCTACGTCAATCAATATATCGACAACAAAAGTTTCACGTCCGCGCAGCGTCAACTGATGCGGATCAAGCTCATAGAGAAACTGAGATTCAAGTAATCTGGATTCTTAGATCTTGGAGAGAGGCTAGCACATAAGGTTCTTAGATCCTTTGTGCTTTCGCTGTTTCACGAAAAAGTTTCACGTCCGCGCAGCGTCAACTGATGCGGATCAAGCTCATAGAGAAACTGAGATTCAAGTAATCTGGATTCTTGGATCTTGGAGAGAGGCTAGCACATAAGGTTCTTAGATCCTTTGTTACTCCTGTACGATTGTATGACCTTTTAACCTGTGTTTGACTCCATGGGCGGTAGAATTGTATTTTTAGGAAAGGTGTATCCGAAGAGGCCTCAAAGTGTTTGTGAAATAAAGGGGGTCTAGTGGAGAGAGTTTAAGAGTAAAGGCCCGCAGTTCGAATTCGGATGTATACCATAAAATAGTTTACTTGGATATATCAAAAAGGCAAAATTATATTAAAAAAAAAGGACATGCAAGATAAATCACTTTTTTAATAGCTGTCCTTTTTCAATACATGGTTGCAACGGCAAGTGTCGGCTCTACGCCAAAATTAAAAGTTAAAAATTAAAAGTCGAGAACGCGACATTGCGGCTCGCACTTCAGTGGAAGACTGAATGCTGCTTTTGCCGTTTTTTAGGCCTAGGCTTGCGCCTAATAGCCTGTGAATAGGCTATGAATTTCCCCAAGACATTGCCCTCTCTTTATTTAACCGGTAAAGCCTTTCAGCTTATATAATAGGAGGTGTTCTAAATGAATAAAAAGTGGAATTAATCTGAAGTTTAGTTTATTAAATTTTAATTATGTAGTTTACAAAATTTTAACGATGGTTTGCGGTCTTAATAAATTTAAGTATGTGTGTTACAGGTACCTTTATCGCGCGCCTTAATAGGTAAACTGTGTGAACGTGTTTCATCTTCTAAATTATTTATTTTTCATTATACTTATCCATTGTACATTTGATTATATGAATAAGTATTGACTGATAGATATTACATTTTATTTTTTACTATTGACACTGCACTCCATAAGATAGCCATTAAATCGCCATTAACGAAATGTGATAAATGTAATTTTTTATATACATATTTTATATATTTTGTCTTCTTATTTGGCAAGCAATGAAATATTTTATACAATTGTTTTACATTAATGACTCGTAATATTTTTAATAATAAACATAATTTATTTAAAAATAAATGGCCACTATCCTAAAATTTTCATTTTTCTTTTATAGGCTAAGTACTTGTCGAACCAAACTTGTATGTATATGCACGTACAAAATATATTTTAAATATTCATTTAATATGTATATATTAAATATACATATTCTTGTTCATTTTAGATTGAGTAGCTTTCGATGTCAACGAATTTTTCAAGTATCAGCACCTGTTAATTGCGTCTGTTTGCATCCTAATCAAGCAGAATTAATTGTAGGAGATCAAAGTGGAGTGATACACTTATGGGATCTTAGATCGGACCATAATGAACAGTTGGTATTAAAAAAGTTCTGATTACCTGTATTTATTTTATTATGTATATTAAATAAATATTTATTTTGCTGCACTATATTTACAGATTCCTGAATCTGAAGCTTCGGTGCAAGATGTTGCTGTAAATTCTGATGGAACATATATGGCTGCTGTTAACAACAAAGGAAATTGCTTTGTTTGGACATTAAACAGTACAGCCGCTGAAGAACCAACCAAATTAAGTCCACGTCATAAACTAAATGCGCATAAGCAATACTCATTGAGATGCAAATTCAGTCCAGATTCAACGTAAGAATTATTTAAAGTGTTATTATACATCTTACTTTTAATCATCAGATTAGGTTGGATAGGCAATTTATTATTTCAATAGAAAAAAAACCTTTGTAGCCATAAGTTAACACTTTTGTGTTTTATTAAAATCTGATATTTTCAAAAGTTTTGTTTTTATGAATATATCATTAGTGACACTGAAGTATGAAAACTGATAATAATATAAAAAATATAAAATAAAGTAAAACATTGTTTGGTACCCGAAGCGGCGGCGTAATTTAAATTGTTAACAATACTTCGTTCATCGATAGTCAACTTCAAATATTTTCAAACGGCGCAATTACTCCGCGGGTCGTCAGAAGATTATAAAGAGTCCTTTCAAGACACAAAAACTCTTGCGCGCAATATGTATATCGGAACGCGCTAAGCCGAGCCACATGGTGGAAACGCTACGGCTTAGTGCGCAGTCTGTTCCGCAGACCGTCTACGAAATTTTCCAAGTTTTTGTTTTTCGAGATCATCTTGCAGCCTTACAATGAAACCATTTTTACGCGTCGGAACGATAATTGCTCTCCGCTCGATATTGCCTACATTTTATTTAAATTCGCGATCTCTCTATTTGCCAATTGACCAATAGCTTTACCACTTAACTTAAACAATAGATCGCGTAAAATTTATAACGTTACGACAGACCTCCTTTAGAGGGCAGATTACGGTACTGCAAAATGCTATAATAAATAAAGGGCTGCACGCGTTGAACATTACCGTGCGGTTCCGTCGGATAACTGAACACTTTCATAACTGTGAAGAATTAAACATCGATCTCGTCGCAATAGATCCGGAAAATAATTGCGTTTTAAAATTCATTGAATTAGCTGACAAATATTATGCCCTGCATGAAAGAAAGAGAATATTAATGTCGAATCATCTTGATACGATACATGAATTATCGCGCCCTGTACAAAAAACCGTGGAAGCACTAAACAAGTTAATAGACAATATGTGCCAATAAATAAACATGCTAGAAAGCCTAGGCCTGAATCTTTCAGAAGAATATCTCGGTCGCACTCTCGAAAGAACTCTCCCCACGAGCGATGGGACGAAAGAAACAATTTGGATTCATTCCCACCACTCGAAAGGATATATAATTTCATTCGAGAAGCCACCTTTCGTATCGCTCCAATAGATACTTCGGAACTAAATTCGAGATTTCATCCAAACGCCGATTGGAAGAATTAAGATCGCGACCAATAAAGATTCGGAAAGGCAAACATATAACTCGCATTTTTACTCCCAGCGTCAGCTCAAATCACTGTGCGGTCTGTCAAAGGGAAAAACATCCCACATATTTCTGCCCAATGTTCCGAAAGAAGAACATTCAACAACGTTGGGAAATCGTGAAAAGAAACGGATTATGCAAAAATGGCCTTACCAAGTACGCGGGTAAATGTTCTAAATAGTTTTGCAAACAATGCAAAAAATACCAGAATAATCTGCTGCATGATACTAATTCAGCTTCAATCTCGAGGAACGAGGAGGCGAATTCGTCTTCTCAAAACATGGAGGATTTCGGGAGATTCGACAGTTCTGTATAACTGAATCAGCGAGCGCTCAACACAACACATCCACCTTTCCGCGATCTCAACTAATGATGACTGCCTTGGTACACGTAAAGGATAGTTAAGGAAAACTTCATCAAGGCCGGTGTCTTCTAGATATTTGCGAAACAGGCCACTTTATTACTGAGTTTTTCGTACGCAAATTAAAGTTATCGATACGCGGTTGCTCCCTTTCTATGGGTGCCATAGATGGTATGGAAACCAGATCTCGCGGTTCGGTTAACATTCGAATTTATTCGACTCACAATCAGTTTCAAAAATCTCTTTCATGCTTAATCGTACCCAAGATTGCAGATTACATACCGACAGAAATATTTCCGCGAGAAACCTTAAATATTCCATCCTATTTGAAACTCGTGGATCCGAAATTTCATTTGCCGAGCGCTGTCGATATGATTATCAGATCAGGCGCGACTTTGTCACAATTTTACAAAAAAACTCTGCTCGGATGGACGATAGCAGGCGGAGTAGGATCGTGCAAGGATAAAGTTGATATATTGTGCAATCTACTCGAATTAAAGAACCAGATCGAGAAATTTTAGCTATTACAAGAGATCAATCTCGGGGATCTTAAGCTGCGCGACGAAATAGTGTGTCAGATGCGTTACGCTCGCCACGCGACACGCGACTCATCGAGAAGATACATCGTACGTCTACCATTTCGCATGAATGAACTGGAGCTCGGCCAATCCAGATCAATGCCTTTCATCGATTTCATAGCTAACGAAGAAAGCTTGAGGCATATCCCGATATATCCAAAGAATACCATCGCGTTATGCGCGAATACGTAGATTTAGGACATATATCATTATTCACGGATAATACCGAAGCGAGTTATTATCTCCCGCATAACGCCGTTATTAAATCATCAAGTTCTACGACAAAGGTACGAGTTGTATTTGACGCCTCTGTAAAAACTATCACGGGTAAATCTTTGAATAATTGCCTACTTCTCGGCCCTACCATACAAAATAAGCTTTTCGAACATTTGCTTAAATTTCGTTTACACAAATACGTTTTAACCGCGGATATCGAAAAAATGTACCAACAGATTTTGATCCACCCAGATGATCGCAAATATCAGCGCGTGTTTTGGTATCACGGGAAGACCATTCACAAATTTCAGCTTAACACTGATACTTTCGGAGTATCCTGTGTACCGTTTTTAGCTATTCGAACAATCCAACAATTAGCCGACGATGAAAGAAATGTTTTTCCTCTCGGTGCGTAGATTTTAAAACGAGATCTATACATCGACTATCTTCTCACGGGTTCGGATAATTTCAACGAACTTTTAGCATTGAGAGATGAAATAATTTTTATATTAAAGCGCGGTGGTTTCAACATTCGGCAGTGGGCTTCCAATCATAAACAAGCACTTGACGGCATGTCCACGACAACTATCGATTTAGACTCGATTAAGAGTCGCGATTCCTCAAAGAAAACCCTCGGAAATTCCTGGAATGCATCTACAACAAACTTTTATTACAGCAAATCCGATAAATTCAGAGAACAAGGTCATGAAGCACCATATTTTATCCGAAATCGCCAAGATTTTTTATCCTCTCAGGTTATTAGGTCCGATTATTCTCACCGCTAAAGTGATAATGCAAGACTGCTGGAAGGCAAAAATCTCGTGGGATGAATCGGTTCCCAGAGTATCAAATTCAACGTGGCACAATTTCGCAAAACAACTCGCGCTTATTAAAAATTTGGCAATCTAACGCCAATTATCAATACCGAATCATAAACAAAATCGAAATTCATGGATTTTGCGATGCAAGTAAAGTCGGATATGAAGTATGCATCTATAAATGATCTCAGGCCGCAGCATAGAGTGATCCTAAGATTGCTCTGCGCCATATCACCCGTTGCACCCTTGAAGGAAATCAAGATTCCTAAAATGGAATTTCGCGGTGCAATGACGCTGACCAGACCGCAAAGTGCTTAAAACTACCTGCTACTAGGGTCGTTTTTTGGTTAGACTGGAGTATAGTATTGCACTGGCTAAAGAAACCCACGAACGTTCTCAAAGTTTTTGGAGCAAATCGTGTATCAGAAGTCCAAAACATTTCCGGAGACCTCGAATGGCAGCATGTTTAAACAAAGTATAACCCTGCCAACGCGCTTTCTAGGGGCCAGTTTCCTGTAAAATTCTTAAAGAATGATTCCTGGTTTCATGGGCCACCATGGTTACAACAACCGAAACAAAACTCGCCTGTTAGCACCGAAATTGGCATGTTTTCTTACCCAAGATCATTCTATCGATATCTTTAATAGATTTTCATCTTACCGGAAATTAGTGCATGACATTTCTCATTGCTTGCGATTTATAAATAAAGGTACAAAGTTGGAGAAATTGATCGAAGAAATCACTAACGTAGAACAAAAAATACTAAGATGTATTCAAAAATTACAATTCTTTGATGAAATAGAAAAAATACCCTATATTATTTCCTTCTTACCATCACGTCACTGATTTGACAACATTTGTGACAACATTTGTGCGCGCTCCGTAGATCGTACGAGTGGCTCGAGGGAGAAAGCGAACCGCGTAGCTCGCTGAGTCTGTAATGCGTCTGCAGGCGAGGAGCAATTGAGGATCGTCTGGGCCATGGGTACGCTTGAAACCGTATGGCAATCCTGGTGTATGGTCGCAGGGCCGCGAATAAAGAAACTCTCCCGTACAAAGGGGGACAGTCGGCCGGAGTGGGGTGTGTACACAGATGGCGACCAATACGCCGCGGGCCAGATCTCATGGCTGGTGGTCGCATGCAACTAGGTGAAGCAGACTTTCTAAAGACCGCGAACGGGGTTGAGGCTACCGCAGTGAATAGTGAGCAGTGAGCAATCTGCCTCTTTAGATGTTAACGAGATTGATCTCGCGCGGCCTTCAAGGCCGCATGTATAGGCAAGCTACCACAAGTAAAGTAGGTTTTCTATTAGGATATGCCGAAACACACAATTAAATATTACCGAGCTTGGTCGCACACGTATAACTTTCTTTATATTATGACGTATATTATCCCTTTAAAGATAGATTGACGACACTGATGTTATACGGCCATGATAGGAAGCAAAGATAGCGCAGGCAAAGAGAAAGGAAAAAGTGGCAGGAGACTTGGGAAAAATGGACCTGTGCAAGGAATGTATGGACTGCTACTTACGTTGATAGTCCTAGATTCTTGGATCGATCTAAACTTTATGTATTGTTATTTTTTATTTGGGGTGGAACCGAACTAATTTTATGTACGTTTTGCAAAGTAGTATAGAATACTCGAGTGGAGGTTTATCCGGATTTGTCCTCTGATCGAGTAAATTTTATCTTTCTTCAGGTGATAAAGTGTCCCTCAAATTTATTGTAATCATATGTACGTGTTCAATGAAAATTGTGATTTGAAAATGGAAAGCTAGCAAGTAAGCGGGATTTAAGGCAGTAAGGTAGAATGCAGTTGGAAAGTGTACTTGCAGTTATTAACTACTTGTTTTACTAATGGAATTAGGGGACGAAAATTTAAACGTGCTAAGGAGACGATCAAAGGTGGTATGGAAATCTGCTATTCTCTCCGGAATTTTTCATACTCGTGGATTCAGCAAATAGTTGCAATACCTAATCCAATATTCCCTCAATCGAGAACCTTATAGTATAAGCGAATTGAGTATTGGTGGTCGGTGTACGAAGCATATTACTTTCTCAATTCTCTCTCTCTTTCCTGTAATTATTATTATCTTATATACATTTAATTTTTATTTATAACAGACTCTTTGATTCGGGAAGGGCAAATTAACATAGAAAAGGCTAGTGTGGTATATAAAGCTACCACGTAAAGTGAAAAGGGGAGTTGCTGGAAAAAGTAGACTTCGTTTGCAAGGAGGAGGACCGACTTTGGTGGTAAGGTTTGAAAAGAGAGCATTCCCTTTACGGTGCGTCCCTTAGCTGTGCTCAAGGGAGTAGCTGGTGAAGGAGATCTGTTAAGGGATTGCCTGCTATCACAGAAGTCACTACACATTGCAAATAAAGGTCGATCAGAAGATCAATAAGGTCACCGATAAATCCCAATCATAAGCCGATATTATGATGCCACTGATTAATTTACAAAATACGCCTTTTGCCTTTTTTAATTTTAGGGAGCTAGTTCAGAGCTGTCTAGAGTATAACACGTTGTGTCCTTTCTCCCCTTCTCGCACGGTCATGGGCTCATCGAATTACTATTGGGTGTCAGACGAATCCTTGCTGGCTACTTGTGTATAATCCTCCACTCACACGCATTCGTCGACACTACAAGCAACATCCTAAAACAGGAAAGGAATATTTGAAAACTATAATTAAATAATAATAAAACAAATAATTAAAAGTAACTGTCACTTGCATGTGTATTAAACTGCGCAGATGGTTGCGTATTTTAAATATAATGTTGAGACCCGCTGGTCGTTTCTACTCTTAAGCTGCATTGGGTAATCCCATTCAAGAACGCCTTACTTCATAGTTTTGTTGGGTTCCCCGTCGTATCTCGACCTCCACGCGCATTTTCTCGTACATTCTGCATCTCTACTTTCCCTCTGTGCGTCAGTTCTCCTTTTGCTATCAAACGGACTTGTTTATTTGCAGTTAATACCGGCAATAGAGTTTGGACGACCACTGTTTGACCTATTCCCTGGCCCGATCAAGTTCGGTAATCCATGAATATGCTAGGGTTGCATCTGGACTAACCGGAGCTTATGGGTATCTACTTGCGAAGATGGCCCAGTGCAGGTAAGTGTAATTCTAGTCGTACAAGGCGCGATTTGTTTTCCCATCGCCGACTAGCTGTTTGATTAATAATAGGCCGTCCGGTTGCGCGTAGTCCTGTTCTATCTACGTTTTCTGCTGCTGATGGAACCGACCCACTACACTGCATTTCTGAACTTGGTGGATATGCGTATTCGCTCGACTGCTCGTTGTCTGCCGTCTCTTTTCCATTTGTTCTTGCATATATTCCTTTATATTCTTCTGCGGCTGTGACGATTCATCACTTACTCTCGCCAAATCATTATAGAATTTGTTTTAAGAATGTAGGCTATTACAATTCTTCATTACTGTCTCGCCTAATGGATTCCCTATATTCTAGAAAAAAACAGCGGACAGTGTCGAGTTCTATTTTCCTTCTAAGTGACCGAGGCAAAAATTTTCATTTACGCCTTTACAAGCGCTCGACATAAGATCAGATTTTCGCAGTTACTGTATAACCAATGATTCATCCGACACATCAGCATAGTTGAGACTTAGGAGCTTAAGATTCTCATTACTGTTTGAAGTCTGCCCAAAAGATTATAGAGGGATGTCACATTTGATTTTTATGTACTCTTATGTATCATGTGTCATGGAACGGCTACAGGATGGCTGATGCCGCCACGTGTCCCAGTCACGCGATTGAGGATTTTCCATCCTTATCCGCTCACGTATTGTCGCACGGAAAATCCGTGAGCATGGCGAAGCAAAGCTGAAATTTGTTTATAAAATGTTTATAAAATTATTATTGGTATCGAAAATCTCAGTGGCCTGATTATCGACTTTATTAGTCATATGTCTTATCAATTCGATCTCACTCACAAGCAGTGAGCGATCCTCTCGCAGGGCCGCCATCTTGTCTGACTATGCTTTTATCGTATTTTCTAGCGCAGAGACCCAGTTGACAAAAGCCCCCCTCAATTTCTCCATTGCTGGTATGGAAGAAATTGAAGAAGAAACTTGCTTCGAACTGAATCTTCTTCATAGAAGCAAGAGAGAAGACTGCCGATTGGCCAATCAATCAATGAGATCAAATATATACAAAATAAGTCTGATCGCATTAAGAGTTTTTGAAAGAGCATGAGAAGTGTCGAGTGATGAAGAAGAGGATAATGTTGTCTGACTCATGTTGCAAACCGTGCTGGCATCTGTTGAGTGGTGACCCGCGCGGCCCCAGAGTACAGGCGAGAATGAGCGCGCAGACAGCCGAGCGCACAATGGATTTGGCGCCACGATGCGGGGGGCAAGCCGCTTGGCCCCACTCGACTGATTTCTGAAGCGACGGAGTGGAAGAGCAGCCCGCTCTTTTGTATCATTTATGTTGTCTCTGCCTCCTTCGGATTTAGATGGAAGCCCAGTCGCGCGCTTCGGTGACACAGATGCTTGAGTGTATATGCTCGTACATACCGTGGCCGTGAAGCAGGTTAAGTGCGAGTGCAGCCCATATTTACTGTAGTTTACTAGCACCTTCGCGCTTCTTTTCACCTGCGCACAGAGGAAGCATATCCTTTCATCCATGAATGCGATGGTGCTACAGTGTGCGGACGGGTGGTATTGCAATAATGATTTAATCGCAAATTTATGAATATAGTACACTGCCTAGCATCAGACGTTACTTTTCCGCGCGATTAAAAGCAACATCTTGTGTGGAGAACGCACTGAGGGCCTGCCTTGATTCTAAGATAAGATTAGCAGCTTCAGTTGTATGAATCCGCATCCTAATTAATGATATTGTCAGTCGAATTTTTACACCGACCCGTCTATGTGACCTTGCCGTTCACAGCCCTAGTTGCTCCGCCGAGACCAGGTTTTCAGGGATGGAGGAGAGTACCGAAGTGATAATATGAAGCGCAACATCAGAAGGCAGCACTCTTGTGCCAGCACAATCTACCATTTCCGTGATGATAATCTGAAAGCACTGTCACCCTCTTACTATCCTGATTATCACTAAGAGAATGTCCGCGAAGCTCGAGCATTGAATTGATAAGGTGTTTACTATTATTACTATTATTTTTATTTTTGTTTTTATTATTATTCTAAGTTCTAATTATGTTGTCAAATTTATAAGACCTGCTTTATTATTTATATCATTCCTGTTGTATTTCTTAGACTATTGTTACTTTTAGGTTTATTTTGTCTAGAATCCCAGCAGTGGGATTTTGAGACCGTGCATTCAAAGTACGCGCTCAATAAAGTTCCTGCTGCTCTCTCTAGAATGGCGAATTTCGAAACGATCTCCGATTCTTGATATATTGAGAGAATAAATGAAGTTCAGCGTTGCCCTCGATAATTTGCAGGATGGAAAATATTAGATTGCTGCACCGTTATTGCTCTACCAAATCTTGTATCCGATTTCTTTTCAGGAGGAGAAGTGGAGACTTGCTATGCTCGACGAATATAGAGTTCGAGTGATTGAGCAAGTATATCGACACTGGTCGTCAGGTCTTTTTAGAAATAAGTGGCAGTGGCGAAATCTTTTGAAGAGTTTGTGTTGTATAGCTGGGAGACTTCCGAGTTCCTATTGATGAATATGGTACAGAGTTCATTAATAAACATCCCTACCACCCCAATCCATTCTGGTTGAGCGTAGGAATAGGACGTTGAAGATAATGATTACCATGTTCGTTAAGGCTGATCATCTCCAATGGAACGACTTTCGCTAGACCATTTACTCAGCCATTGAAGCTAGCACAAGTTTTACTAGTTTTCTTGAACTACGGTTGTCACCCACAGCGTCATGAAGTTGAGGAAGAGAAGATAGTTCACGCAGACCCAGAGCATTGGCTGGATCGACTATAACGAATGGACGCTCTTTGGGATCTTGTAAGGAAACATAATGATGTCCAGGAACGCAACAAGTGCAAAGCCGCAATAAAAGAGGCGCGTCGTTTCACATAAGCGACCTCGTATAGAGGTGCGATATCATGCTCTCGGATTATTATTATTATTATTATTATTATTATTATTATTATTATTTTGGTGTTGGGGCTTAAGCAGGTCTCTAGACGCATGGGTAATCCCTTGGCGTCCCTCGTATGCGTTAATCAACCTAGGTGAATCAGTTCGATCGCAACTCAAAAGGATAGTATGTTGGGGGTGTGCCTTGCGCCTATCTTTTCAGCCTCCAGGAAGGGCACCGCCAAGGATAGTTGCCCCTTCCCAGATAAGGTGGGGCAGCCACAAAGTATATGCCCATCGGTTTCAATTTCCTCGTAGCAGAACCTACAGAAAGGGTAGGGTCTGTTACTAAGCCCATTCTGCACTTGTGTGTTTTTAGGCTACCGTGTCCTGACACTATCTTCACCAGTAGCCTAGCCTTAGTTTTGTTTAGTTGAACCATGCTTTCAGATCAATATTTAGCATTAGTTGCCTTAACGAATCGAGGCCAATGACCGGTTCTGGTCTAATGAACCTACCTCTGGCTCCCAGTTTTGCAAGGTTATCCGCTATTATATTTCCCTTGATACCACAGTGTCTAGGAATTCAGATTAGGGTGATGTTACTTGTTTCAGCTAGTTTGTTTAGAGACTGATAACATCCCCAAACCAATCTAGATCTGGTCGTAAAACTGTCTAGTGCCTGTAGGGTACACTTACTGTCTGACTAGATGTATACTCGAGGACCACGGAACGCATCATTCGACAGCTCTGCAGCCCAGTTTATAGCCATCAATTTAGACTATTTCACTGTTGTGTACGTTCCCAAAGACAATAACAGGAGAACGTGCCTCTTTTTTGCGTCCTTTCTCGCGAGGTGAGATGCTGATTCTATACTTTTTGTCAAAGAGGAAGTAGGTGTCCAATCCCCTGGGGAGTTTATCCAGCTCCTCCATTTTTCCTTCATTTAACGTGTTTCTGACTTTAAGTAAGGCTTCTGCAGCCGCTGCCATCAGGATCACTTTGAATTGTTTGATATCTAGAAGCAAACCCAGCGCCGCAGTAAGAGTTGTCCTAATCGCGCCCGAGATGCTTCTTAAGTTAACACCTCTTATACGTTCTAAAAGCACATTGCTCGTGGAGAGTACTGTCCTTGGCCACCATACTACCGACCCGTTGGTCAGTCTAGGCTTAAGTACAGCCTCGTAAATCCATTTGGTTTCCGATCTCAGTCCTTAGTTCCTACTCACAACTCTTCTCAGTTGCCATAGGTTGGCTGTGACTTTCCTGGTAACATATTCTAGGTGTTGCCTCCAGGACAATTTACTATCCAGAATTACACCTTTCCCATTTGTGTCTTCTAGTGCAAACGAGGATCTCGGTCTTCTTAGGGTTGACACTAAGCCCCATTGACACTAATGCACCATTTTTCTACCAATTTTAGGGCACTTGTATGACCCCCGTAGGGGGGTCAAGGAACGGACCTCTGGTTATTATTAGGATGTCATCTGCATATCGTATATCTGTACAGGCCGCATCATTCGGTAGTCGTAGGAGCTCGTCTACCACCAGACACCATAGCAGGGGTGACAGAACGCCTCCTTTGCGGCATCCATCTCCAGCTTTCGGTTGCCGAACATGTGGTCCACCCATTCCACCGGTCCTGGATGAACTTTGTGCCTACGCATAGAAGGCTCTGATTATCTCCCGTGCGGTATGATTAAATGTTCCTTCTATATCTATAAAAACTGCTACTGCGAATCCCTTCACTTTTAGTTGTCGTTCGATATTCGAGGCCGTTCTATTTTTAGCGGTCTCCTTATATCTCCCCGCTCTGTAAGCATGTTGCTCGCTATGAAGTCCCCTCTCATTTGAGATGAGCTCTTGTATGTACCTATCAACCATTCTCTTCACTGATTTAAGGACAAAGGAGATCAGGTTGAGTGGTTTAAAATCTTTGGGTGACGTTTATCCGCATCTACCCGGTTTTGGTATAAAGCCTACCCTAGTTCTTGCCAACTCCTTGGAATGTGGCTAAGTGGGATACTGGTCCTTGCCAATCTCATCAAAGCTTTCAGATAAGTGACCTCGTATAGAGTTGTGATATTATGCTTTCAGATGCTGCGAAGGTAGTTTCTGAGAAGTGTGCACCCAAGTACTTACATATACAAAATATATACAGCACCTAAAGTAGTTTATACCTCCGAGACGAGTTAACGCGCCGACCGACGAAGTGTCGAAGGCTAATATGTGCTGGGGTGTTGTGTTGTTATCGGATGTTAAGGCATTTGTTTATTTTGCAAGTGGCGGACCGCTAAGAGAAAGGGGTGATCCTCATCGAGGCAGCTCCGGGGATGCTACTTAAGAGGAATGAAGAGTGTGTCGAGCCGCTGGGCCGGCTCGAGCAGAAAGCTCGTTGGGACAGCGTCCCATTCAATGCCTCCTCGATTTACTCCTCGATGTCTCCGAGAAGATGGCGGAAGAAGTACCGATGCCGACGAGCGATGCGTCGTGAATGGCTCCATCCTTATTTGTGGGCCAGATCTTACGACCGAATCAGCCGCGCGTTGATATTGGACAGAAGACCGTTGCTTGAGGACCGCAGTGACAAATCCCGCCGTTGAGTCTATGTAAATGAAGCCTCTAGTGTAACGAGAAGAGGCCAGCCGTAATAAATTCCCGGCGAAATACTTGAAGAACCTATGCCGAGATATCGCTTGAAGTGAAATCCACTGCGTCTATTCGAAATGGAAAATTACTTCTTGAGTCAGACGCCTGTGGATGAGTCACGGCGCTGCCATTGAATTCGCTTCAGAGCGTAGTATCGCCTCGAGCAAGTGGCGATATGCGGGAGAAGAAGATGAGAGGAGGAGGAGGGGGGGGGAGGATCTTGAGCATGAAAGAGGTGGTGGCGTCGAGAAGATTCTGTGGATCCTCGGCTGTATTGAGTGATCCCAATGAGCTTCGGCGCAGCTATATATGTCGTGGGAGGTTGGACGTATCCACAAATCCATCCGTGGATCCGCCGCATCGAACATGCCACCAGTACTACCGGAAGGGGCACAATTATGTGGATTGTTCCATACGGTTCCACATGGGATATTGTCACAACTATGGACGCTTGAGGAAAACCGTGAACACTGCCCTTGTGGTGGCGAGAAGCATGTTACGTGATTAGCGGGCCGTGTAGGTAAACAAGGACCCGAGGCTCATGGGCGCGGTGGCCGGAGATCAGCAGGCGTTCGGCGCGAAAACAAAGCGCCAATCGCTGGGTGATCCCCGGCCGCGAATTAATGAGGAGTCATCGCATGGTCCCGAACGCTCTCGGGTGACCACTGCACAGCCCAGAACCCGCGAATTGTGTCGCGCAGCCTTCTTCGAGCGAGCGGATCAAGAACATAAATTTTACGATAGATGTCGATAATCGCCAGAAAAACTTCATTGTACAAATTTGAGTTAAGTAATATATTTTCATTTATTACCTTTTATTCGATTATTTGTATTTTAAATATACATAAAAGTAAATAATTAATGAACAAATAAGCAGTGAAGGAAGAGGCCGTAAATAAAGGATTAAAAAATGACAAATTTAATCAAGTAATAATAGATCATAAGAAATTTAAAAAAATGTATCTTTCTTCTAATTTCGATTAGTGCAGAATTTTTACACTAACATTTTATTAAACATTATCAATTCTGTGATCTTTTGTAAGCTTTATGGACAAGATATTATTTTAAAAGAAACATCATCATTAGGACTTAAAAGTTAATTTTCGCTAGCATGTACTAACAATACAGTTTAATTTTGACAAATATTTTCAAACTAGAAAATAAATAAAAACAACTAGCTTATGGACTCAAATGAATACTACAACTTGGAGCAAGCATAACAGCATTACTCTTCAGAAATAGCAATTATATGAAGATTTTAACAAAAAAAGAAATATCTGTAGATAATTAAAAATAAACTTACATAAAGAATATGTCGATCAGGAGGGAAACTGGTAAGAAGCAGTAGCTTATTGAAATAAATCATAAGCACCCAAATAATTTTAAATATAAGATTTTTTAGCGGAACATCAGATATTGTCAACAAAACTATTTGTTGTTTATACTTGTTTTAATTTTAGTCTGACTTAACGTCAATGTGCACATGTATACTGTTACGTCCCATGTAACATGTACTTAATTAATAGTTAATAAGATGAAGCAAATTGTTGATATACTTTTATAAGGTTTTTGCGCTTAAGGACTAATATCGCCCGCTGTTTTACTGAGCCACTTTCTTCTTATTGAAAAGAGTCCCAAATAGAGCCTTTTGTCATACATAAAAAAAAACAGAAAATATATTTTCTTTCTATTGATCACTAGTATTACATATTTTAACCAGACCATAAAAAAATTGTCTAGCAATCTGTCTAGTATGTTACAATTTTGTGTTTCAATGTTTAAAATTAAATATTTTTCAAAAATAAACTTTCAAGGGTTGTTCAAAAACTTTTAAGAACTATTCCATTAATCGTGTTTTACTTTTTAAATAATTCTAATAATGTAACTAATAAATAAATGATGTTGTGTGTTTCGCAGATTTCTTATTACAACATCTGCTGATGAAACAGCAAAAATATGGAATACAACAGATTTTTCCAATGTAAAAATTTTACAGCATGAAGAAAAGCGTTGGGTTTGGGATGTAGCATTTAGCGCAGATTCACAATATGTCTTTACAGGTATTAAACAGAATATTTTCTGTAAAATTTCAAAATATTATATAATACAATGATTGACTTATAACAGCTTCATCTGATGGTGTTGCAAGATTATGGAACATCGCATCTGGTAGTATTAAAAGAGAATATCAAGGCCATCAAAAAGTGATCTCATGTCTTGCTTTTAGAGATGACGTTGTTTCGAATAACTAATATAATTGTTTTGTAATGTAATAAATGAAATTTCACCTAAATCTCTATTTAGATTTTGAAATTAGTCTTAATTTGTCAATCAATCTTTCAAAAACCATTTATTTGTTTTAGAATCTATAAGTATAACATTGCAATTCATTCTGAAAATTGTTGCTTAGAGAGTAGTAATTATACTTTTATGAGTTATGGGTAGGTAATGCTTCAGCATTATATAATGAAATAAGCTTCTAACTACAGTAAAAAATCGTTATGTTGACATAAATTCGTAAATGTGATAATTCAGAAGGCTGGACGTCGACCGACACCGTGGGCGTAGAGGTGCAGGAAGCGATGAATACCCAACACTTACAGTAAATATTTAATAGAATGAGGCACTTTATTAGCAGAATGAAGGACAGCTTCCCTTCACTCTCACCATTCCATCTGTGCTAGCCTTCTAGAAGTGTGGTCGTTTCATCGTAATGACCCAACACTAGCTATCGTCACATAAATATCTAATGTGTATTTTAAATTCTTTTCATAAGAAAAAGAAATACAAAAATAAAAAATATATAATATAATTATATATATAATAATCTGCATTTACTTCTATATTGTTTGTAATTTCTCTATTTACAGATGGTTGGTTTTCTTATAAAAATGATTATATAAATAAAATTGTGACACGCCGTTTTTTCTAAAGAGGTCTACCGCCTCGCAATTGCTACGACTAGTGGCGTGCTGGCTGCCATTTGGCCTTATTTTTGGGTGCCAAATGCGCTGCTCCAGTTACTTTACTAAACTCTTCCTTTGGAGAGGTCCCGTCGAGCTCGGCAGAAAGGCACCAACACGAGCTTTACTACAAACGCTGTAAAAGAGGGAGGGAAAAAAATAGATTTTACAAGAACATCATTAGTTAAATAACTAGAAGGTTGATTGCCTAATTTCTGTACAAATAATTGCCTAAGCTATCGCTACGCTTCGCGGCTTATTATTGGCCTGCATCGCCAGGCTTCCATGTTTGTTGTCCTTGCCGCCACCTCGCAGAGTTCCTTCGCCTACGGTCGTGTCACGTTGGATCGTGCTGGACGTCGAGCGACGGCTTCGCACTCACAAATCCCAACTATGTTCTCTGTGCGACTATGCATCGCCATGTATCTTTCTCTCTAATAAATAATAAAACCAAGTGCTATAATCTTGACAACGAATAGTAATAAGAATATACCCCCACATATCTATCAGCCAATACACATTTGTACAAAAACACAATGAGTTTTATAAACAATATGACGTTGTTACTTGAAAGAGAGTGCATTTGAGAGTAAGCGAGTGTGCAAGAGAGAAGCGTGAGTGCGAGAGAGACGGCAGAGGTAACGCGTAATCGCCGACCGACCTCGAAGCGTCTACGCGGGGCGTAATACAGACGAGGGGCGTGAGGGTAACGGGCTGCAATACGGCAAGAGCGCGGAGAACCGGCACTCCGCTGAGTAGCTAATGAATGTAGCAATGTACGCTGAAAATAATGGTGAAAAAGGTATCGTTTAAAAAAGAAACTATAATTTCAAAGTATTAAAAAAAGATAGTCGAAGAATTAATCAAGCTTACAAAAGAACAAATTTGAATAGTAAGATGGAATATAGAAGTACGTAGAAAAGAAATTAAAACAAGAGAGAAACTGGAAAACTAGAAAAAAGGTGAAGAACTTGAAGAGAAAGAAAATAGTGAAGAATGTTTAACCATTTTTGGAAGAAATTTACGGAAATTAGGTAGAATCAGCGATACGGACTCTATAAAAGATGCGGCAGTCATTAATAGCAACAAGAGAGGAATCAGCTGTACGAAATCAGA
This sequence comes from Sycophaga agraensis, assembly GCA_018906755.1. Lineage (NCBI taxonomy): Eukaryota > Metazoa > Arthropoda > Insecta > Hymenoptera > Pteromalidae > Sycophaga > Sycophaga agraensis. The sequence continues at coordinate 435,833 of JACCIE010000068.1, read as the reverse complement.
AATGCGAAATATGTCGGAGAGTATGATGAGCGGGCTGGAATTGATATATATATTCTATAACACTGGAATAGAAGCGCAGGTTTAGAATAGTTGAAGGTATGAAAAGTTCGATGTATATGCAGAACAAGAAAAAGGAAAATTTCATAGTCAAAAAGTTAGTATGTTTAAAATAATGATAATAAAGTAGAATAGACATTAAGGAATGTATGCAGGAAATTGTATAGGTTAGGTTAGATGTAAATACAAATTGTACAGACCAGAGTAAGTAGTAATATTATTATAGCTAGAGATTATATAGTGCGACGCGTATCTCGCCGTGGTCGCCGCTGTACTGAGGTCGTGCTCGCAGCCTTGACCATGCGCCGAATGGGGGGCACTTAGCTGCGCGAAATTCGGCGCACCGCGGTAATTGTCGCGCGGGAAAGCGCGCGGGCCGCGGCGGCTAATGAAGGGGAGAGGGCAATTAGGCGCGCGATCGGCCCTCGATCCTTGCTCGATCGCACGATTTGAGTTAGTGTGTCTCGGGACACGGTTCCTCCCGAGACTATTAGCGGCGAAGCGCCACGCTTTTCGCGCAACGCGCTAAGTGAGTTAGAGAGAAGAGAGAGAGAGAGAGAGAGAGAGAGAGAGAGAGAGAGAGAGAGAGAGAGAGAGAGAGAGTGGTGCACCGAAGTGCAAGTGCACTCTCCTGCCTAAAGTTCAAAGTTCGAGTACCTTGGGACGCTTCGATCTCGCCCTTGTGGCTGACGATTGGCGAAACAAGAAGGTAGCGCCAACAACAAAGCGGAGGGCGTTTTCCCGCCAACTTAAAGATCGCCACCGCCACCAAAGTAAGTGGAATTTATATATATATTTTGTTCGGTGTGCGCGCGATCATCCGCGTCGGGAGAGAGAGAGAGAGAGAAAGTTATTAAATAGCGTCGATCAAATTGTCGGGTTTTCATTTATCAAATATTATAATAAATATTTATTTATTTTAGAATTAAAACATCCGCATAATTATTTCGCGCGCCTTTTCCCATTTTTCGCGTCCCTTATAGCAGCGAGCATCCAGGCTCGCCCCGCCGCATCCGCGGATTTTCCGTGCGATTGCACGAATAGGAGGAGAGGACGGAAAGTCCTTCAGTCGCGTGGTGGCTGGGAGCAGGGGAGAAATTAACCACCCGGTAACCGCCACGTGACAACAGAAAAAGTATAAAATTATGAAAATTAATAGTGAATTAGCAGAAAGGAATATCCACATAGAATTTAAAAGTAATCTCACCCTTGAAAATAAAAGAAGATATAAATAGATTGATAAAAGAAAATTGAGAAAGGATTACCAGTTAAAACCGATGTAAGCAGTATAGTCAATAATGTGTGGGTGTATTGGGTAAATATAGAAAAGTTGATGGAATAGGTAAGAGAAAGCGCTGTTTCGAAGCCTCGAGCAAGCGCCGTGAGCTATTTCCGATCAAAGGTTCCGTCATAAGATATCTAATTAAAATGTATTCAAAATCTGTTTCGTTATAGATTTTAATATAATTGTTTCTTACTATACTTCTGGAATGTTGTTGCAGGATAATGATCTTTGTAAAAAAATGTTACATGTTAAAAGTAAAAAGAATAGAATTAGGAAAATGATCTCAAAAAATGTGAGAAAAAAATTGAAATGCCTATTAATAAACACGCATAAAGTATTACAGCTCCCAAAAACCATGAAAAGATCGTAAGAAGTAAAAAGAATTAGGGTATAAAAGAGGAAGATTCAAAACAAAAAGTTCTCTCTGTTTATTTAAAAATAGCAGTAGTTTACTCCTTGCATAACATATCGAATGGTAACGCTCATGCCAGGAAGTGTTGTATCTAACCTCAAGTTACAGAGTATGGTAGTTTTCTTTAGAGTAAACAAAGTAATTGCTTATTCGTTTTGAAAATGTCTATTTTTTTGTCAAATTAAGTTAATTTAAGTAAATAAAATTAAGTAAATTAAATTAACTTGCGGAGAATTTTAATGCACTAGTTTCAAAAGAAATCAATTTTTCTTAATTTCGGAATGAAAGTTACGTTCGTAAACATCAGAGGTTAGCAGACCTGTTACATAATACTTTGATAGTAAGCTGGATTGAGTACAGCCACAGGACATTGTTTATTGGGGTTTTCGGATAAAATAAGTGCGACCTCATTGCTGTATTGTTCCTTGTAAATGTTTTCGATGATCTGCACCTCAGCCTCTCTACTTTGCCTCCTACTTTGCACCTTCTTCCCTTGTTATCTCACAACTTACCACTATGTGCTCCAACATCTCTTCACAGATTTCACAGATTTCGCACCTTTTCTCTTCGTCTTCCCTCCAGTGATACAACCTTCCTGTTTTCCTTCCTTTTTGAAGATCGTTCTTTCCCTTACTTCTTCATGGCTTAATTTTTTTTTCATTTTCTTTTTACTTATCCTTCTTTTTATTTCTCACAAAAATTCCTCTCTATTATCAATTCTTCTTCTCACCTCCTCCTCTGACCATCCTATCCGTCTTTCAAATTTTTTACTGACTTCTTCTAACTTTGATATTTTTCTTTCCTTTATGGTTTTTTTCTGAATTCTCTTTCTAATGGTCCTTCTTCATTCCTTATCAGCTGATTTTTTCATTTCCCCGTTCTTCTCCCGGCTTTTGCTTCTGCCTTATCCCTATCTGTTTCTTTCAAAATCGAAGCCATCTTCCTTCTTTTAATTTTCCCATTAGCCTTCTCTATTACTTCCAATTTTATCAGTTTCGCGTCATTTTCATCCTCTTCTATCTCCACTATACCTTCCTCTGTAAACTATTTCGTAAAGAGCTCTATCCATTACCTTTTTCTTTTGCTGTTTTTTGCCAATCCCTATCCATATTCTCCATCTTCTTTATTCTTACCAGACACTTGAACTCCTTACCTTTCGAACTTTCCCTATATCTTACTCCTACTCACTTCCATGCATTCGTCGTCCCACAATTTGTTTCTTCTGCTTTTCTTATCACCCATCTCCCCTTTCTCCATACATTTCTAAATTTTCTCCTTCAACTCTATACACGTTTTCGCCGGTCCTTCTTTCAGTTTTTCCCTGTACTTTTGTTCTTTCTCTCCCCACTTCCGTCTGATTTTTCTTTCGTACTTATTTTTCATATTCTTTCTCTTGTCCTAATACGTATGCTTAACCTTCTTAGTTTTCCTCCACCTTTTTCATTCATTAAGCAGTAGTCAATCACTAATGTACCTCTCACTCCTACATAAGTGTAGTTAACATTTCTTCCCCTTTTTTATTCAATGCTTTATCTCTTGACAATCTGCTATCCTTATCTTTAGTTCCTGTTCTAACTTGAAGTCTTCTCTTATGATGGTTATCCCATTTTCACTGTTTGTCACTTCCTTTTTTAGCACTTCCTAATGTTTTTTCTTTCATCTCTCGTATATGTCATTTCTACCGTCCATTTCTATTTGCTTTTTTACGATTACTTCTGTACTTTCCGATTCTTGTTTTTCTTCCCCCTCTTACCACCTACCTATTTGTTTTTCAACCGTAACATCACTCCTTTTGTTCTACCTTTTTTCATTTGTTGCATCTTTGGAGAACCAATCGTATTTCTCCATTCTTCTTATCCACTTATTCCATTCTGTTCCTATACCTAATTTCTTCACCAAACCTATCAACTCAAAGCTCCTAAGATATTTTCATATTTCCTCTCCAATTTTTCCCAGTCCCGCTGTATCCTCGTGTTATCATTCTCAACCTCTCCTCTTTTCTTTTTCTACCTTCTTTGTCCTTTTTCCTTAAAAAACTCTGCTCTTTTCTTCCCATTCTAGTATGATTTAATCTATTTATATTTTATTATATCTCAGATTGACTTTTCCTTTCTTAGATAACCGCAAGTATTTCGGATCTTGCGACGCTCCAAAGCAACGCCGAATCCAATAAGATGCGTTTTTCGCATGTATTTTTAGGAGACAGTGGAACTTATTCTAAAAATAAATCACAGTATTGATTCATAGCATAATTTTAAATGTATTAACAGATATCTTCTCTGCTTAGTGTTCAGCGAAATATATTATTGATATCGGAATAAAGGAAAAATTTAGTTTTGTTAGTAAAAGGAAATTATCATGGAATTGTTACATTTTGTAAACAATGCAATTCTCTACAAATAAATTTAAGATTTGATTTTTAAATTTATTTGGTAGTTCGAGTTCTTTTAAAGCCCTTGTTGTTCTGCTGATTTCTCATTAAATTTGTCGAATGTAACTTTATATCTTTGAAAATGAATTTTGTTCAGAAATTCTTTTAAATTATTCATTAGAACGAGTAACGATAATGAATTAAATCGTGGAAGTAATCAGAAACGTGAGGTTCCACTTTTGATCCAAACAGATGGGTGGCTTACAAACTACTATTGATCAAACCCTTGAACTGCGAAGGCCGTATACTGCCGACAATATTCTATTAGAAATTCCTGAAAATAGCCATCTTTAAGTCCACTTGTGAGATATATTTAGCCTTCCTCAGACTATCAAGATTGAATCTATATTCGGTAAGGAATCTGAATCTGGACACTTGCTTGAACCCAATTTAACGCATGTTCGCTCATGTGCTTCTTAAATCACGTCTCCCAAATGGTGGCAACTCTCTCTCTCTCTCTCTCTCTCTCTCTCTCTCTCTCTCTCAATCTCTCGGTAAGTACAGGCAGACGTGCTCTGCTTAGCTCCACAAAAATATTCTCATATTGATATTAATATTGTTTGTGGAGTCATCATATTTTGCAGAGGCACGAGGACTCCTGCAGGCTCCATGCAACCGGAGCATAAACTGCGTGGCTTCGTCTAGCAATCAAGGAGTCGCCAAACAAAACCAAACAATTCTTCTTCCGGAAGTACGGCTTAGGCGAGCAGTGCGCACACAGGTAAGTGAGAGTGAGCAATACATTTGTCTTGTTGGTGCGAGCCGTGGCGCGAAGACTCCCGCCTATTACGCGTTCAAACACATCACTACATCTAGGATAGCAGCCCGCCGTCCCATCCGCCAACATCTGCAACAACATAGCACTCATGGATGGAGGGACCTGCTGTGTATGTGCGCAGGTGAGGAGAAGTGTGAGAGCACTAGTGAAGTGCAGTAAATGCGGACTGCACTGTCACCCAGCATGCTCCACGGCGGTGGCGCGCACGAGCACACATGCACACACGTACAGATGCCACGTCTGTGTGCCGCTACAGCGCGCGTCTACTGATGCCCCCACCAAATCCGAGAGAGAGAGTCCACATGAGCGGAGTGAGAGAGCGCCCTGCCCGAGTCAGCCGAATGGGGCCAGGCCAAGCGGCCTGCCCCTCTCACCACGGCGCCAAGTCCTACAAGCGCTCCACCATCTGTGCGCTCATCAGCGCCTGTAGTTGAGCAGGTGGAGAGCGGCACTTACTCAGGAGCCGCGCGGGTCATCACCCCACAGGCGCTAATCAACCCGCCCAATGTAAGCAGTACTGGAGCAGCCTGCAGGATGAGCTTGACAACTACATCGTCATCCACATCACTTGACTCATCACTGCAGGTCATATCTGAAGCACTCAAAGCGCGGTCTGACATCTCGGTGTCCATGATCGACTTATTTTGTAACAGGTTCGATCTCATCGACCGAGCAGTGGCAGATCTTTACTCCATTCTCGCAAAGAGACTCGGTACGGAGCAAGTTATTTCTTCATCCTCTTCCGTACCAGCAACGGAAAAATTGTTGAAGGCTTGCGCCGATCGGGTCTCTGCGATAGAAAACATCATCAAAGTGCAGTCAGCTGAGCTGACGGCTCTGCGCGAGGATCGCTCACTGCTCGCAAGTGGGATCGAATCGTTAAAGAACGTTGCAAACAAAACTAATGATAAAGTCGATCACCTGGTTACCGAGGTGTCTAATAATAAAAACGAATTTGTAAATATTATAAATACTAATTTTAAGCAACTAGAAAATAAGTTAGATTGTAAATTAATGCGGGAGGAAAATGAATTGTTGGAGCTATGGGTGATTGCTAGAAGCACGGGAGCCGATGAGACTGAATATGACAATAGAAACAATAATAACAATAGTTTAAACAATATGAAAATAGAGAGACTACGTGCGCGTTTCCGGTTTGCCACGTGGCGAGAGACCACGTGCGCGCAATCGCATAGTGCGCGGCATCTGCCGCTCGGCGGCGCGCACCACCGTACCGTGCGTTAGTGAGGTGCCGGCCGCTCGGTGGTGCGCGCGAACGACGTCGCGTGTATGCACGAGTCCGACCGCGCGCTACCTTTCGCGTGACTGCAACGTCAACCACTCATCCACCGCGCGCGTGTGTGTGTGACTTCGGTCGCTCAGCGGCGCACGAAAGCGCATCGCGGAGTGTAAGCGTAGAATTTAGCTTAGGTACAACCGTGATTTTGTTGGCGTCTCTTATAGACGTCAGTCGATATTTTTAAATTTCCCCTGTGCTAGGTAATTCTTTACCGGCACAAATCATTTGGCGTCAGCAGCGACTATCGCACCGACAGATGCATGCGGCAATCCCACCGTATCACCAGCTTTAGTACCGAGTTACTTAATTTCAATTGATCTGTGCCTTGTCGCGATTAGATTTGCAATTAGGTTTGCAATTAGAGGCCATCGTAATTTCTTTTCGTGGGGGAAAACCGCCATCCTAAGTCCCCGGGTAGTGCGTGGCTATCGCGAGAGCGCAGGTGTAAATTTTGATTTCTCTGCCTCAGTGTTCGTCGATTTCATTGGGAGTTTCAATTGCTCGCGGTGAATTTTTTCAAGTAGAGTCTCCACCTGCGCTCGGAGTTATTTGAAACTAGCTACATAACCCCCAGCTGATTAACATCAGCTGTTTGTCAGCTAGCCCTCAGTGTGTCCAGTAGACTACCAAAAGTCCCGATCATGTCTCGCAACGAGGCGAAGGTCCGGCTTATAGCCAAAAAAATTCACCACCCTTAAGGACCAACTCCAATTTTTAAACGACGGCGTAACGAATAACGACATAGTTAAGGAAAATGCACTCATGCGACTCGAGCACGTCACCGGACTCCTACACGCGTATGAGATACTCCACGAGGAGCTTAGTTTGATTCGACCTGATCACGAGGACCTCGATTAACTTAAGACGGTCCAAAACGAGTACTACGACGTCGCCGTAAGAATGAAGGCCATGCCTTTACCAGATCCTTCGGGAACTGAAGACACTTTTGCATCTCGTCCGCTTGGAAACTCCACCTTCCTCGCTCACCAACGCGCATTTAAGCTACCCGTGGCTGAATTACCACGCTTCAATGGAGACTCGATCAAGTAGCTACCCTACAAAAACTTGTTCTTGTCCATGATCGATTCGCAAACCGACATCGCGGACGCGGTTAAATTCCAATATTTGCTTAACTCGCTCGACGAGGAGGCGAATCAACGCAATCTGCAGGTGGCAGAATACCAACGCCCACGTGCCCTCGCGACTCAACACTTGGACGCGATACGACTTCTTAGAACTAGGGTGCGAACCAATGCGAAGGAGCTGTCCGCTTTACAGCATGAAACAGAGCAACAACTCACGATGTTAAAGTCGCTTGAGGTCGAGGTTGGTAACGTGATCGTCATCAACATCTCAGAGCAGGCGTTACTACCAGAGATACACTCCAAATGGGAAGAGGAAGCAGGGCCCGGCACCATGCCTACTCTGGCCCAATTCTACAAATTCATCTCGAGTAATGCGTTCCGATTGAACGCACTCGAGTGCAAATCAGCACCGAAGTCGACCGATTGCGCTAAACGTAAGGCGACGGATCACGCGAGTGGAGCCAAAACAAATGCTGCACAAGGAAGAAACCGTACGCTCCTTCTTGACGTCGACCCCAGCATCAAAGGCGAAGTGCCCCGCGTACAAACAGACCGGTCATCCCATCTATCGGTGTGGCAGCTTTAAAAATCTGCCAGTCCAACAGCGATGGGACATGGTTAGAGCCAAAAGCCTGTGCCGAAATTGCCTCCTGCAGCAAGACAATCAATGCACATTCGAAACGTGCAAGATGTGTTCGAAGACCCATAACACCTTACTGCATAGCGCTCCCGCCTCCAATCGTTCAAACTCGAATTCGAACCGCGCGGGCGGCAAGGCCACCTGCGGTAAAAACAAACCACCACCGGCCTGACTAGTTCCGACCGAGCGAGTCCTATCCGCGGCAATAAACACTTCTCAACTCATGATGAGTGCGATGGTTAGAGTTAATTCTCTGTCGGATGGATTTCGGACAGTGCGTGTCTTATTGGATACGTGCGCCACTGCGCATTTCATGACAGAGGAGTTCGCGCGAAAACTAAAACATCCCAAGCGCGCGTGCGAAATCGCGATAGGTGCGATCGATTCAATGATCAGTAGATCTCGTAGCTTGATCAACGCGACGATCCACTCGCTCCACAACGACTTTCAAAAGCCCCTGACATTTCTTACCATACACCGGACGAAGTGTTCCCCAGGGAACGTTTACGCATCGCGCCGAACTTCAGACTTGCCGATCCACAATTTCACGTTCCGCAAAGCGTCGAGATGCTGATTGGGGCAGGCGTAACTGCGTCCTTACTTTCCATCGGCCAGATCGACCTTTTCCTTCAAAAACCGCGACTAGGATGGGTGGTAGCAGGCGGATTGCCAAATACGCCCGAAAAACCCACCGCGTCTTGTCATCTCGCGGAGTTGAACCGCCAGCTTGCCGATTTTTGGGTGATCGAGGAGGACCACAGTGATCGGACTAAATCGGTCGATGAATCCCAATGCGAGCTGTTCTGTCGAAATACGACGAGCAGGCAGGACGGTCGATATATTGTTAGGCTGTCCTTTAAAACCGATGACCGCGAGTAAGGGCGATTCACGTTCGCAGGCCTACAAACGTTTCCTTTCGACCCAACGAAAGCTGCGCACGGATAAATCCCTCGAAGTGGAATATGGCAAGGTAATGCGCGAATACCTCGAGCTAGGGCACATGACAGTGGTTGAGGACGAGAGCGACTGCGGTTACTATCTGCCTCACCACGTCGTCATTAAATCGTCGAGCGCAACGACTAAGCTCCGTGTTGTGTTTGATGCCTCTGCCAAAACAAGTAAGGGGATTTCACTGAATGACAACTTACTAGTAGGTCCTACGATTCAAGACAAGCTCTTCGAGCACCTACTACGTTTCCGAATATACATCTACGTCCTGACCGCCGACATAGAGATGATGTACCGACAGATTCTCCTACATTCTGACAACAAGAAGTACCAGAGACTTTTCTGGTGCGATAACGGACAGACGAAGACATACCAATTAAACACCGTAACGGTCGGGGTGTTGAACTCTCGCGGCTCAAATACTAAAACGAGACTTGTACGTCGACGACCTTTTTACTGACGCGAACGATTTACGACAACTAAGACGCATCAGAGACGAAACAATTACTCTTTTGTAACGCGGCGGTTTCAACATAAGGCAGTGGGCATCAAACCACGGATCAGCGATAGACGACAACGAGATTCGCAAGTTAGACGTCGACCCTGCGACTCAACGAAAGCGTCGTTCTAAAAACCCTCGGCACTGCTTGGAACTCAATGCAGGACACCATCCTCTACCGCACAGTAGACTTCGATCCGGAGGAGAGAATCACGAAAAGTTCTATTCTCTCCAGGATCTCTAACCTTCATGCAGGAGTGATGGAAATCTTAAATAGAATGGGACGAATCCGTTACGCAAGTACTCCATACAGCCTGGGCTCGATTCGCTAACGAATTACCGCTTTTACGTGAGCTTTCGGTAGAGCGAAAACTTCTCGTTCGCAATCCCGTTCGAATCAAAATCCACGACTTTTGCGATGCAAGTAAGATAGGCTATGGTGCTTGCAACTATGTTAGGTCCTTCTCACGTAATGGACCGATTTGCGTCCAATTGGCTTGCGCAAAATCGCGCGTAGCCCCAATCAAAGCAATAACCATCCCTCTCATGGAATTGAGCGCCGCCCTCACCCTCGCGCGTTTGTATCGTAATTCTACTTCCGCTTTTGAATTTAAAATCGATCAGACCGTGTTTTGATCTGACTCAATGATCGTCCTAGACTGGCTGAGAAAAGCTCCGCCTGAACTCAAGGTATTTGAATCTAATCGTGTTTTGGAAATACAGTCTATCACTGATGGCCTCGAGTGGCGGCACGTGAAGACTGCAGATAACCCGGCCGATGAACTCTCCAGGGGACAACTCCCCGCAACAAGCACGTGGCCAAGTCAACCGGAACTCGCGCCCATGACGCTTCCGGGAATCAAATCAAAAACATGTCTAATCACCGAAGTTACGAATGAATCGCTCTTCTTTCGCTTCTCTTCCTACTCTAGATTAATACGTGTCATTGCACTGTGTCTAAAGTTTGGCACACGAACACGTCGAGATCATGGTCCTCGCGGATCTTTAACAGTGGAAGAATTGAAGGAAGCGGAGACGCGAATCATTAAGATAATCCAAAGGAACAGTTTAGCAACGAGATCGCGCTAATTTCAAACGGAAAACCCATAAAAAAGGGTCGGCTGGCACTGCTCAATCCAATTATCGACAACGACGGGTTACTCTGCATAGGAGGTAGGCTCACCCACGCTAGGATTACGGAAAGGGCAAAAGATTCCATCCTATTGCCCTCGAGACATCATGTCACAGATTTAATTATCCTTGATAGGCATAAGCGAAATCTCCACTGCGGTACCCAGAATACGATTTACACCCTGCGACATCGCTTCTGGTTACTCTATAGCCGAGCTCAGGTGCGACAAATAATTGGTCAATGCACACGCTGCATTCGGTTTCACCCGCGCGCCGTATAAGCAACAATGGCCGATCTTTCAGAAGCGAGAGTTCGCGAAGCCCCTGCGTTTGGAAAAACAGGCGTCGATTACTTCGGTCCTATTTTGATTAAAGAGCAGAAGCACCGTAATAGGTCGAGCTTGAAGGCCTACGGTTGTATCTTTGTGTGTATAGCCACGAAAGCGGTACACATCGAAGTGGTAAGCGACATGACCACCGAGGGATTTCTCGCGGCACTCCGACGTTTTATCGGCGGCCGAGGAATTCTAACCGATATATTCTCCAACAACGGAACGAATTTTGTTGGTACAAAAAATCGGCTTCGGGACGTGTTTAATCTTACGCATTCGAAACCGTTTTTACAAGATGTGTCGTCATTTGCCCTCGAGAGGAACATAACTTGGCATTTCAATCCGCCTCTCTTTCCTCAGGCGGCTGTCAAGTCGTTTAAACACCATTTTCGGCGCGACGTTAACCAGCTACTCACGTTTGAGGAGCTTAATACCCTCGCGATCGAAATCGAGGCGATCCTAAATTCGCGACCGTTATGCCCAATTTCCTCGGATCCGAACGATCCCATCGCTATAGCCGCGGCGCATCTTCTAGTAAACAATGGACACCTAGAGCAGTCTCAGTGGTATCTTCAGCGACGCACGCGTTTAATTGTTGCTCGCTCTCCTCTCGCAACGGGGGGAGTATGTACAGTCGTACACGGCTGATTGCGGCGAGAGAAAGAGACTCCTGTTACGGCGTCGATGACCGCGCCGTAACCTTTTGTATTGCAGTCATCGCGAACGTACGGCCACGATAGGCCAAGTGCCAAAAACAGACTCCGATTGGCCGAAAAGGGGTTCGGGCGAGTCCTCCGCGCAGTGCGCGACGACTCGCGCAGTTAGTTCAGCTGTGGCCAGCTCTCCCGCCGCATCGCAGCCCGTGCCCGCCAATTTTGTGCCAGCTGAATTTTTGACTGCCGTTATTCGCCGAACTTCGCCGCATCCGCCTCCGTCTGCAGCAGCTACCTACGTCGGGCTACTAGGATACTCCGGGTTACCGAGACGGTCATCGCATAAGTCCACAGAGACCTCGTGCGGAGATTTCGCGTTCGGTACGCATCGACCGCGCGTCGGCCACGTGCGTGCGGCCACGCGACGCGGCGCAGTTCTGTCTGTCGTGCCAATCATATAGTGCCCTTCCACTTTGCTTGTAGATTTCTGTAGGGGAGGTTTTTTTACTGTTTCGGCGGTTTCCACCCCCCCCCCCCTTCAGAGCCGAATAAATCCACTTATCTTCTGGCTCAATCGAGGAGCGTTTTTATTCACCTATCCTCCTTCCTACACCATAAATACGGGCGTTTAGCCAGAGGCTCGATCGTACAATTTTAGAATATGCAACCATCAAATAGTAACAAAAATGCGAATAGAAATAAAAATATAAATAAAAATAAAAATAATAGTAACAGCTACTCAGATAATGTCAGTGATTCAGGGCTCGATGCTTCTGGAAATTCTTATGGTGATATTCAGGACGTTGGGAGAGTGGTCTCGGCGGGGAATGATGGTCAAGCTTGTCATTACGGGGGTAGTCGACTGTGCAAGTACAGGAGTCCTGTCTTCTAACGTCACGCTCGGCATCATTTTTCCTGTGCTCTCCTCCTTCGTACCTGAAGGCCTAGTTTCGACGGTGCAGCTCGATGAGCGATCGACGAGATCATATGGAGGGGTTGGTGAAAAACTCCGACCGTCAATACCATCAATTAGGGTGCAGCTTCGTACAACGAATGCTACTAATCTCATCTTGGAGGCAAGGCAGGCTTTTACTGCATTCTCTACACAAAATGTGGCTTTCTTCCGTGCCGGAACGGTGACGTCCGATGCCAGGCAAGGAACTATATTTATAAATTTGTGGTTAAGTCGGAATCAGTATAATGTATTCGTGCAGTGCAAGAATACTGCACGTAACCTTGGCTTCAAGTACGTCTGGCATCGGCGCGGTAAATTTTTTATTAGGTGTAAAGAGGGCAGTAGGGCTCAACCCTCTGAGACTGAGATTATGAATATATATATATGAGCATGTACTCGTCAGGAATTCTGCCGCGGGAGGCCTGCGGACAGGAGTGTTTTACCCCGCAGCCCTGGCGTTTCGTCACCGTGTGACCATGATAGTGAGGATGATCGAACTAGAAGTGGGAAAAGGGCCAATCAGATTTGACTAAGTCGGGCAGATGCTCCAGCGGCAGTCGCTGGGAGCGGGCGGGGAGATATGGTTGCAGGCCGTAAAAAAGGCAGCAAATTTTTAAGGACGGGGTTCGTGAATGTGATTTCTCTGTGAGGTACCAAGGGTACTCACATTGAGGGACTTCGCCTTTATTTGCATGATCATCCAAATGTTTGGTATAGCGGAAACCTGGCTGGACTCGAACATCGCAAATTCGGTCATAGAGATTGGTGGATTTTCTGTAGTGCGGCAGAATCGTAACATTAATGGTAGGGGAGTTGCGCCTTATGTTAACAAGCAATTCAAAGTGAGTGTACTCTCATACTCGGACACGGAGGGGGTTGGAAGGCCAGGGGTGCTGGAATACTTGATCTGCTCAGTGCAGTCTGGTACCGTGAAGCCTGCATTAGTTTGCGTCGTGTATAGGCCTCCCCATGCTTTTTTACGAGAAATTCAAAATTTTTGGACGAATTGCGACGATTATCTCCGGACTACAGACATAAAATCATTCTCGGTGATCTGAACGCCGATCTCTGCACTGACTGTGATGATGCTGTGTTTGTTCGCAGACTTGCAGCGGAGCTGTCTTTGCAGATCGTGCAGCATGGTCCTACGCATATTGCATCCACATTCTGGATCTGGATAGACGTAATACTAGTTGAAGACAATGACAGGGTAATTTCGTCGCCAATGAGCCCGCTCCTTTCCACAGCAAGCACAACATTATTAAAGCAATAGTAGAAATACCTATCCCTGAGCCTATCTGTTGCTCCTTTGAATACAGAAACTATAAGAGCATTGATAGTAATGGGCTGGTACAAGTGTTGTCGAGTTGTCACTGGGGACCGTTGTTAGCGGATGACCTCGACGTTGAGATTGCCGTCGCGAAGCTGAACTCCAATCTAATGTTGGCTATCAATGAACTTGCCCCGTTAAAGGTAATTAAACTGAGTGAAAAACGCCTACCTTGGATTGGGCTCGAGCTTCGTGACTTACAGTGCAAAAGCAGGGCACTTTACAGACGGTATAGAAGGACGGGACAACAGCAATTCCTTGAGAAATTTCTTTGATCTTCGCAAATGCGTTCAGGAGAGGATGCATCAGGCGAGAACTGAATACGTTCATAATCGTCTGTTCGACTCTCAAAACTCCAGCTCAATCTGGCGTGAGTTGCGGAACTTAGGGTTGCTGCCGCGAGCGGGCGGGTCATTGCACGAGCTCTCGCCGGATGAGCTTAACACATACTTTACTCGGGTATCTGTGTCAAATACCATCAATGACGATCGTATAAGCATTAACATAAGTATAAGCATTAATGATATTATTTTATCAATGTCTAAATTTTCATCTGAGGCAGTTGGTGAGGACGGCATCCCGCATAGTGTAGTCGTTAAGGCTCTTCCGATTATTGGTCCTTTCTTAGTGCGTCTATACAATCACCTGCTCGATAGCTTCCCAGAGGTTTGGAAGAAGGTTCATGTAGTGCCATTGGCCAAATCGAGAACACCTTCTGGACCAGATGATTTTCGGCCAATTTCTCTGCTCTACTTTCTTTCAAAAGTTCTTGAAAGAATTGTATATGACCATCTTAAGAAGCACTTGGTGTCACACAACATCCTGGACCCACTCCAAACTGGATATAGACGTAACAGTTCTACTGAGACTGCCTTGATAAGACTGACAGAAGACCTACGGACTGCTATTGACAAAAAACAGGTGACGCTACTGTTACTATTTGACTTTAGCAAAGCATTCGACACTATTTGTCCTGCTCTACTGTTAGAATTTATGAAATGAATAGACTTCTCGGGGGGTGCTGACGTGGATTCGGGCTTATTTGTCCGGAAGAGAGCAGCTTGATATAGCTGACAGGATAAATACATCTTCCTGGCTCTCTACCACGCTTGGTGCACCTCAAGATTCCGTTTTGGGACCTTTACTTTTACCTTTACATCAACGACTTAGGTCTTGCTCTTAACTCCATGGGTGTAAACCTCCAGGTTTAGCTTAATTTTTCTCGGGATAACGTGGAGGCTGGAGCTAGACATGTGGTGGCTGCTACACGTGCTGTCTTGGGCTAGGCTTCATCTGCATTCTTGAGGCTCAATGATCGCGAAATATCTGTCTGATTTCAAAAAAACGAAAGTGCTGTTTCATCAAAATAACGTACCGCGTCACAAGTCAATAAAAAGATGGCAAAAATACATGAATTGGGATTCGAATTGCTTCCGCATCCACCATATTCTCCATATCTGTCCACCACGTTTTTCGGTTTTTAGACATCAGGAGAATGCTTGCTTAAGAAAAGTGTGATTTATTGATTTATGTATATTTATTTATTTATTGTTGTTACTGCGCTTCATCTGTGATGTTGACGACACTGTGATAATTTGTGATAATTTTTTTTTAATAATAATATTAATAATCATAGCGTAAATAATAATGTAAATAATGTAAATATTGGTAGTTCTTTCTTTATCTGAATGAATAAAGATGATTTTACGCGGGCGTTAAATTTAGGAGAGGACGTATCATAGGGGCTGCGGACTACTACCGGGAGCTCGGGAGCAGACGATCAACAATCAAACGTGCAATAGTAAACCAACTAAAATTCAGCACAGCAGAAAATACAAAAAAAAACAATCATAACCGCAATAGTGATAGCCATCTTAATAAATCTGCTCTCGAGGTTCCCCGACATATTTCGAGCAATCATCGGGATGACGTGAGGGATGTTTCAGCAGTGAATGATGCGGTCGCGTTAGTAGTCACGGGGGGTGGTCGGCTGTGCTAGCACGGAAGTCTTGCCCTCTGATGTCGCGCTCGACATCATCACTTCTGTGCTCCCCTCCTTCGTACCTGATGACCTAGTGTCCGCGATGCAGTTGCAGAAAAACTGCAACCATCAATTCCATCAATTAGGGTGCAGCTTAGGACAATGGAAACTGCTAATCTGGTCTTGGAGGCGAGGCAGTCCTTTACTGCCTTCTCAACTCAGGATGTTATATTTTTTCGCTCGTATGTGGCGGTGTCTGATGTCAAACAGCGTACTATTTTTATAAATTTGTGGTTAAGTCGAGGTCAATATGATGCGTTCTTGCAGTGCAAAGACACTGCGCACGATCTTGACTTTAAGTACGTTTGGTATCGACACGGTAATTTCTTTATTAGACGGAGAGAGGACAGTAGGGTTTATTCTGTTGCCTCTGCGAATGAGATAATAAATTTATTTATGAGCATGTACTTGTTGGGAGCTTCTCTCGGCCGCTCCGTGGCCAGGACTTCACTAAGCCGTAGTCCTCTTGCTATGTCGGAGTTGACTCAAAATCGCCTGTTCGAAGCTCAAAATTCCAGCACAATCTGGCGTGAGTTGCGGAACCTAAGTTTGCTACCACGAGCTGAGTGGGTCTTTGCATGGGCAAGTGGGTCATGCCGGATGAACTTAACACTCACTTTGCACGGGTGTCTGTGTCAAATACCATCGATGACAATTAGATACATGCCATGCTCAAATCTGCTGCTGATGGTATTTTACGGTTTTAAGATATAAATATTAATGATATTGTACTGTCAATATCTAAGTTCACATCGCAAGCAGTTGGTGAGGAGGCACTCACTTACAATAGCGCTCTAAAAAGGTCTTCGTAAAACTTGCATAACTTGAGATTCATAGTAATGACAGTTTCAAAAAAATTCAAGCTAATAAAAGGAATGTTAATGAATAATTTAACCCCTATCCGGTTCAAATTACTTTAAAATTTCACACAGTAACTAAATGCTAAAAATGGCGAAAATCACGATTTTCGAAACTTTGACGATTTTTAACTCTGAAACTGTTAATTTTTTGTATAAACATATGATACTATTTTTTGTTGAGAATCATTCAAAGAATATAAAAATAATTTGTTCGAACAAAAAACAAAATTTGTGGTTTTTGCTACAAAAAATATTGTTTAACTATTTATATTCAACTTTAAAAAAAAAATAACCGTGATATTCAAATTCAACAGGCTAAAATACATAAAAAATAGGTTCACCCTTCTTGGGATACCTCCCCATTCAAAAACTATAAGCCAAAATTGGTTTATGTTGTATTATGAGGGAAACAGATCCTTATAGCTTAGTCCGAGAGGAACAGGTACACAGACGCGCTACTTGGGGTGGAATTTGAACCCCAAAGCTTTAGTTATTTAGAAGATATCATAATAGCGATGGCAGATTTCACGAGCAAATGAAGTAGCTACGTTTCATGTTGAGGAGATTAAAGGAGGCAAGACTGGCAATTAATAAAAATGTGAGTGCGGTTGTTCCCAAGTAACGTAGGGTTCTTATTGTATCGCGAGGGACTGCTCAAACCTCGACAAGGTCGCATCCATGTTAATTATTTCGAACCGAAAAATTTCGAGCAGTTGAGTTGGTTCTTGGGAGAGATCTAGTGATACGGCAGATTTATCGCAGACGAGTCTGAATCGATGATTCCCTTTACGAAATTGTTGTGAATGAGAGAGCCATGGATGTAGAACAAAGATCAGCAGAGGGCCTTTAAGAACTTAAAGAAAGCTGTGACCAAAGCGCCCCCGTACTCACTCGACTGGACTTTCGGAAGTAATTTGCAAGCCAATACGATGTGAGCGACGTGGTTCTTGGTGCAGTTTACATTTATGCAACCCAATCATCTACATTAATAAAGTCCGAATAGGCGCGGAGTGCCGAGAAGGGGTGTTTGGCGCCTGTTTGTGCTATTAGGAAGCTACCACAGTATGAGAAGGGTTAGCTTATCGGATAATTACAGGCCATAGTATATCGCAATGACTCTGTAATTTGAAAAATTCATTGGGATGTTTAATGCGGTGGACCCTGAAACTCTACAATGAAATTTTTAGTTGGTTTACTGAAATTACACAAATGAGGTCGAGGTAGCAATTCAAGGAGATAGCGAGTTAGCAGGTTCGGGACAGTGACAATTAAGTGGTATATCCAGCGGTGGGACGAAGTACAGTACGAATCGCATAAGTACGCGGGCTCACGAGTTGTGGAAGGCTGGTTGTATCGCTACACGTGCGATAAGTTGTTAAAACCGATTCGACGAGAGATAAAGGCTTCCTATTCCATGCACAAAAGACGACCATAGCGACACTTTTAGCTAGGAGTCAGCTGAGCAGATGACGGAACTAGATAAGTTGCACGACTTAAACTTGCGCGTCAAACTTGTTAAACTCATCAAACTCGCGCCGAAATGTATAGGCCAATAGAAAATACTCGAAGCGCAATCGACAACCGCATACGTGCTGAAAACGGATGCGGGACGTAGATGTCTTAACTGTTATATATTGGAAAATTTGAAAATTCCATTCCAAACTTTAAAAAATTGTGTTCAAAAATAGGTTAAACACGTCAAAAAAATTTAAGATACAAAATATATAGTTTGTTATACCAAAAAATAATCGATACGTATTTTTTTGTTTTTAAATTTAATGGTTTATTAGGAAAACAGTTAAGTAATTGTATTTGAAATAGCGTTCTGTTCTATTGAAAATTAGCTTAACTTAAAAAATGTGCCACAATTTGTGCAAGCAAAAAATAAGGTATACGTATTTTTTAAAATCTTGATTTCATATTTTATTGCAAAAGCATTTAAACAAATTACAAAACATTGTTTGGTTCTTGTTATGCCAACCTGTTCTATGAGAAAAGTCATGCCAAACAGCTCTTGAACATTTTTTTACCAGACTTTTAAATTTTTTGATAAAACGAATAAACAATATATAATATATTTCTTTATTATGTCATCCTTGATTATGATCTGAGCAGCTCGGGACCTTCTCCTATAACTGAACCTCCTGCAGTTTTCAAAGAACAGCGGGTTTTTCGGGCGCCACCGCCGGGCTGCTTGTACTTGAAGTTGCGAGCTGCAATGGCTTGCTCACGTGCACTTTCTATCCGATCCAAGTAGGAAACCCTGCATAGTTTCCCACTGTTACTCTTATTTGTTTATCCTCCCCTCTAAGCTGATGCTTCTAAATATCTATGCCTTACTCATTGACATTGTCTTTTCAGGAGCTGCCTGGACAGAGCTTCCCTGGATTTTGTGTAAGGTAATAAATATTCTCCTATATTATCTCAATTCTTTTATTTACCACATTATTTGTATGTCTCCCAATTACTATGTTCGCTTTTATTTGTTATATTTTATTTAAACTATCACCAGTGATTTTGTCACAATATATGCAATATACATATATTAGCTAATTGTAAAACGTTAATTCTCATTACAGTTAAAATGCATACTTAAAATAAAATTTATTAAGCGTAGAAAATAAATAATGATGCAAATGTTTATTATGTATTCATAAGGAAATCTCAATTTTTCATGTACAATTAATATAATAAATCACTACCCAATGGTATAGGCGGAAATACTAATTGTATACTAATAATTGTATTTGTACTTAACTCTGTTAATAATACTTGAACCCGCTTTAGTTGTTGCTAATTAAAAGTATACGTAGAATCTGTCTTTTAATTACTTGTTTCCAGCTATACTACGCGATAGCTGAGGCAATTCTAAACATTTTTTTGCGGTGGCAAAAGTGTCAAATGCACCCTCGTGAAGATACAGGTGTTTAAAAAATGGTAGCAGTACCGCTGCGGAGGGATTGGCAGCCAGCCTGCGGCCAGATTCCTGCGACCTCCCTTTCCTCTACTGATGGTTCGCTGGGGCCCGAGGTTCTTTTCTTGACAATTTCGGCAGTCGACAAAGCGGCACGCGCCTAAGCTTGGAGGGCGGAGTCAGGCCTACTACTTGCCTGGCGATCCCGATAGCTCCGCCCTACTCTCTCCTATTCACTATGTCAGCTACTCTCATTGGCTGCGCTGCAACGAATAGGTCACACTTTTTGAACGCGAAGACTGGATTTTTACCATTTTTTAAACACCTTGTATCTTCGCGAAGGTGCATCTGACAGTTTCGCCGCCGCCAAAAAATGTTTAGAATTGCTTCAACTATCGCGTGGTATAGCTGAAAACAAGGAATTAAAAAACACTTTGTATATTACTTCATCGTAATAGTGTCGTGAACTCACAGTCTAATTTTCGCTCTCACATTTTTTATGTATCGCGCACCATCTGTGGTTTATGTAAAAGTTTAGTACGTTAGTGTTAGTAGTTTAGTAAGTTTATTACGCGGCAGTTTGTCTCGATTCCCTTTGCCAAGCGATATCCCCTTAGGCTAATATTTATTTGCCTATCCAAGATTTACTTATTCGTTGCATGATCTATGTATTAATTATAACCATCGTTGAGCTATTATAGAGCATCACGTATATTTTGACCGTGCTTCTTTCGCTGGACAGAGTGACAGGTGATAATTTAAATAGCTCGGTGGGGTGGTCTAGTTACAACGGTGCGGTACGTCTGCAGGAAACTCTCGGTCATGAAAGAATGCGCCTCCGATCGACACTGTCCATTCATAAAATATCGCTGTACCGCAGTACTGCAGCGTATGTCCAGCATAACGACAGTGCCACTACTTCGCGTGGTCACTTCGAGTTTTACATTCGGATGTCCGCTTTGAATCTCGCTGGCTTACAGTAGCGCTATTACATGCAAGTACGATTGTATAGAAAGTGTTTTCATTCATACATAATTGCTATTAAATATAACGTGGCTTCATGCCATAAGACCATTGCTAGTCGCTCGAGTTCGTTGTTTTACAGAATGTCCTTCGCAAACGTATTTAAATTGATGTGGTTTCAGCCCGCAACAATTCGTCTCACTCGTCCAGGATGCGGAAGGCGTTTTATGCAATCGGTTTGCAAAGGAAAAGGCGTCACCTCTTATATTAGTATGCATATCGTTTTTATTGGTTAGATATTACTAGTTCAAGTTTTTAAGATGTCTTACCACAAGGAGCGTATTAGTGCGGATATACTCACCAAGGTTAAGAAAAATATAAAAACTACAACTAGAAATGTAAAAGTTAATAGTACTATATGAGACAAAAAATTTATATATATTGAAAAAAATAAAAAATATTTTATTTGATATAAATTATTATTTTATGAAAATGAAAAAATTTTTTATTAAAATTAATGTTGATATTATATTAATACTTATATTATTATTTTGTAAGCTTTACATTGTATAATTTAAGTTTCGCGTAATTAATTGGTTTGCCCATTTCTGCGCCAGCGCACATGCATTGTGCAATTTAAGTTTATATTTCATCCATCCTAGTTTATCACAGGTTTGAAAGCGCTATCCATGAGTTGGATGTATTTATTCTGGAACAGCTTAAATTGAACGTAAAAATAAATATACTGAATTAATTGAAGAAAGTTACAATACTATCTACAGTTTATAGTTTTACTTTTACTTACAATTTAAAGTATTTTAGAATAAAATGCATTAATCGGTTCATGAGATAGCTATGCTAACCTAAAGTTTTCGAAATTATATTAATTAGAATTGAATATGCATACAAATTCCTTGTAGGTCTCAAAAAACTACATTTTTTATTACATATTTCATCAAAATATTTCAGGTTAATAATTTCAAAATATTTTTTATAGATATTCATCGAGTAGATGAGAAGTTTAGGGATCTTCTGGCGGCCACATTTTCTTTTCAGTGACTCTTTTTTAAATCTGACATCAGATTGGGAAAGAACCGGTTTTTTTACTTAAGAATATGTCTTTCTTCAATCATATTTTGTTACTTTTAGAGTTTTAGAAAGAAAAAATTTAATCGACTATAAAATGTCGGCTTGGGAAGAAATGGGTTAAGACAAAATTTATACCATTAATTTCTTTCATGGAACAGATCCTTCTCTTCTGAATCTAAACATACATTTTATATTGCCACGTACAACTGAAACTGAATCCTAATACTTATGAATATTTGATTAGTGATTTCATATTATATTTTATTTTTAATTTGTATTAAATAATATATTTTCAAAAAATATAAGTGTAGTATTATAACTCATATTAATTTATAAGTATGAATAAAAAGTATGTAATACACTCAGTTACAATAAAATTTAAAGTTTAATCTTAATTAAAGTTCAAAATTTAAAGAAACAAGAAAATTAAGAAATTTTTCTGCTAGAATATTTTCATAACCATCAGTATGTTTAATTATATGTATAAGATTCTTATTTCGTACTCGAAATGCAGATCCAAAAAGATGCTTTAATGAGTTTTTATAAGTCAATGTTTTGTTTCCTATATATGCTATATCGGAATAAATTGATTCTTCGGATGCATTAGATAATTCAATTTTATAAAATCCAAACGTTAAATATGAATAATTTAATGCAATAAGTAAAACCGCTAGAAATCGTCTGTGATACCATAAAACTTCATGTCCTGGAAAAGTATTTATTAATTCTTCGTTAACGATACAGTCTTCAGCCCAATGTGCTGTATTTATTAATAATTGTTCAAATTTAATATTATTGTATTTCTGCAAATGAACTCCGTGTAATAGTTTAAGAATTTCTTGACAAGTTCCATTACAAAGAAGAGAACTATGATTATAAGCTATTTTACTAGGTTTAACAAAATCAAGAATAATTTCTCGAGGTTTTATAAGATCAGAAGAATTTAGAGAGGATTCTTTTCTTTCTAGTAAGAGTTTAAGTAAGAATTGCTTATAAGCAAATCCACTATAATCTGATACATGACATCTAGACCATTTCGTTAACTCATCCCACTCTTTCTGTAAAATTGCATCATATTTGTTAATAAAAAATGTTCGAAACATCAGAAGAATGTGTTTTCGATGACTCCAAGCATGACAATTATTTCTGTACCTATCTGCTACAGTAGAAACTATCTGAATTTCATTGTGAAACAAAGTCTCTATCTTAGAAACTGATTCTTTGTATTCAAGCAATATTATTTTTAAAATCCAACGACGGTAAGCAAAAGCTTCAAAACATTTTGCTTTATAAAAGAGTATTATACTTGTAAGACGCAATTCATCGAAAGGACAAAGTTTATTATTTTCAATG
The DNA here is from genome assembly GCA_018906755.1 of Sycophaga agraensis. NCBI lineage: Eukaryota > Metazoa > Arthropoda > Insecta > Hymenoptera > Pteromalidae > Sycophaga > Sycophaga agraensis. The sequence continues at coordinate 412,777 of JACCIE010000068.1, read as the reverse complement.
AGCTCTCTTCTCATATTCCAAAATGTTAAAATATCTGGATTTAATAAAAGTGCACCTAAAAGCCATCGCGAAATTTTTACAGAATCTTCGTATTTAATTTGATTCTTTTTAACATCTAATATATGGTTGTAAACATAGCAAAAAAGTGGTCGTACACACCATGATGCAAGACCTAAAGATTTCTCATTCTGAAATATGGGTGATTTATTTTGATTATCTTGTGTGGGAATAATTTCAAATTCGTATCTGAAAAGTAAAAAACGTCATTAGACAAGTCAAGAAAAGAAACCTTATGAGCGCAGGTTGAGTTCATTTTGAGTCCAGTAAAGAATACACAAATAGGTATATATTCCGTAAACAACCGCAAATGATCACGACACATGAATATGATATGATAATGGATAGTTTTAAATAAGAAATACGCTGTTTTTCTATGCCTTAGATTCTTTTTCTGCTTACACTTTTTGTGCTAGGGATATAATAAAAGAGAACTAGGCTGAAACAGGGTTGTACAAGTACAGGTTTGATTGATACTAGGACGATCTGGAAATGAACTCGAATAAATAAACGTAATATAATTTTTGACAAATAGTCTATATATTAATTGTAAATAATTTCGCTGATTCTAGCAAGTCTACGCGCTGCATAATACCCTACGCATCTAAGAATAAATTGCGCGTATTATAGCGTAGTCTGAATATACCGCAACGTTGGGCGTTGTAGAAGAACTCTACAGGTATCCTCTTCTTCAGCGACAGAAATTCATCAAATTCTGGAGGCTTACGTGTCCTCAATATATCTTGGCCAAGGTTTCAATATATATAGGTGTCAGAGCACAGCGAACCTGGAGGTGGTCTTTTAGAGGATCTGTCTTTTCGTAGCGACTCGATGAGCCTGGGGTTCTCTCTCGTTTATGTTCGGGTGAGATAGTCGCTGTGCCGGATACTTGCTGTCATTCCGCCTCTCATTACTTATGTATATATCTTATAGAGAGTAGGAGGCATTAATTCGGCCTACTTGTGCCGACCGTATACGTGGTCTCTTCTCCCCGAGCGTGAGGAGGTGCAACGCGGTAGGGGTTGTCCGCCCCGCCGTAAATCAATACGAATCTAGATTTAATACTCCAGTGTTTTAAATACCCCCGCCCCCCACCCTGCCGTATTTATTAGGCTGCGTGAGACCAATGGCGGCCAGCAACCCGGGCTGGCTCGACCGGGTTCCCTCCTTGACAACCACAAGGACCTGCAAGTGCAGGCATCCTTCCAAACTCGCCCATCTTGGAGAAATGGCACCATGTCACAAAGAAAGGTCATCATCCGGACAATCTCCAGCTCACACTCATGAGTCCGAGAACAGCCTGAAATTTTAATTATTATTGGTCTTCTCGATCCTTCGTGTGGATAAATGCTACATTTAGTCTGCGCAGACTAACACGATTATGAAGACTATTACGTTTGGCGTATAACTGAAAATGAAAAAACCTTTCTAAAAATGTATTTCATTCAAAATAGTTAATTTACTAATTAATAACAAAATATTAATTTGTGTATTATAGTTAGAATTTATTATAAGCATAATAAATATATAAAAAAATTCAAAACAATAGCATTTATTTTAATCCAAAATAAATTCAGGAACATTCTTTATAATAAAATAAAATATGTCAGGTGAGTCTATACTCTTTTTAAGGCAAAAATTAAATTAAAAATAAACCTTGGATTCTGGATTGAATCCACATTGTTATTTTCTATTAATCTATCAATTTGTCATTTGAACTATTCTTATATTGGATGCTGATAATTTAAAGTTTGTTTCTAAACTTTATTAGTTTACAAGTTCCTTAATTTATTGAAATAAATTGTAAATAAATTTTAACTTTGATAGAAAAAAGGTAATAAGATCAATTATCATTATTAGAATATTTTAATTTAATAACATTCAATGAAAGAATTGCTCAAGCAATAAACTGATTGACTGTAGAGAAAAAAGCGCTGGTTCGAGTCCTGGGCACAAGAAGTTTCAGACGTTTTCAAGTTCAAGACATTTTCAGTTATACGCGAATCGTAAATCGTATTCATAGTCTTCATAAACGATCTCGCCAGTTGTGCTACAATTCATAATCGCGCCGCGAATCGTGCTTGTCTTTGTCTAATGTTTTGAATGGTATTTGCTTTTATACAAGGCATTGATATGGCTCTTTCTCATGGCAATTTTACGGGGTTACCCCACCTCGGTCAAGTTGCAAATTATGCTGTTAAAAAAGCAGATATTAAATAAATTAGAAGAACATATACAATTAAATAGTCAAAATTCCTCTAAAAAATACATTTTATAAAAATTTTGTTAATAACACTTTTGTTAATGGTTTAATTTCTTAATTTTTGAAGATAGAGAGAAACTAAACCAAAACAGAATATCTTTGGAAATCCAAAAAATATAAGTCCATTTAATAGAACTCTCTAAGTCTCGGACCCTTCCGCATCCATAGACACATTGCTGAAATGATGCGATCGAGCAAGGATCAAGAGCCAATCGCGCGCATAATTGCCTTGTCTCCTTGATTAGTTACGCGCGAGTTATATAATTGACCTAAAAATGTATCGACTCCGGCTGCTCTATCTTTGCTGTGCTTGCTCTCCGAGGATTTGAGGAGTATGACACCTTTGATGATAAGATCGTGCCTCCGTGGGAACGGTTGCATCGTCAACGCGTCAGTCTCTGTCAGGCGTTCAAGTTGTACAGATCTTAATAAAGGTCCAAGAGTATTATATATATATATATATATATTACTATATATATATATATAATACTATATATATATATATATATATATTGTTCATATTTATTTGCATCGAATCCACATACCATAGAATAAACTCGCGCTAATTGCCGCTGCGCGCCGAAATTCGTGCCTCTCGAGAGTATGTGTAGTAGATAGATAATAGTTTATTTGTAAATTTTTTATAAAATTATTGCACAAAATTAACAAGTAGAACACGTAATCATCTTATGTCTACTTAAATATAAAATCACATATTCGTCATTATTACAGATTGTCACGTGGCGGTTACCAGGTGGCTGATTTCGCCCCGACTCCCAGCCACCACGCGAATTAAGGACTCTCCGTCCTCTCCTCCTTTGTATCGTATCGTCGCACGGAAAATCCGCGGACGCGGCGGGGCGAGCTTGGGTGCTCGCTGCTATAAGGGACGCGAAAAATGGGAAAGGCGCGAAATGATTACACGGATGTTTTGAGTAAAATAAATAATAAATATTTATTATAATAAAATTACAAAAACGAATCCCGACACTGAGCGACACTGTCTAGATAATTCTTTCTCTCTCTCTCTCACTCTTCCGACGCGGATGATCGCGCACGCGTTACAAAATATATTTATCTCAATTTTTACTTACGCTGTTGGCGGCGGCGATCTCCGAATTGGCGGGAATATGCTTACTCTTGTTTCGCCAATCTCCAACCCGCAAGGGCGAGATCGAAGCGTCCCAAGGTTCGCTTTATTGTAGCTAACACTTGCTTCACCAATCTCAACCGCAAGGGCGAGATCAAAGCGTCGCAAGGTTATTTATCTCTATCTTTCCACTCGAGTGCACCTGCACTGTGATGCACTTCTCTCTCTCTCTCTCTCTCTCTCTCTCTCTCTCTCTACTTTCTCTATCTCTCTCTCACTTCACTCTCTCTATAAACTATTAGCGCGTCGCGCGAAAAGCGTGGCGCCTCGCCGCTAAACGTCTCGGGAGAAGCCGTGTCCCGAGACACACTGATTGCAATCGCGCAATCACACAAGGATCGAGGGCCGATCGCGCGCCTAATTGCCCTCTCCCCTTCATTAGCCGCCGCGGCCCGCGCGCTTTCCCGCGCGACAATTACCGCGGTGCGCCGAATTTCGCGCAGCCCAGCACCCCCCACTCGGCGCATGGTCAAGGCTGCGAGCACGTGCTCAGTACAGCGGTGACCACGGCGAGATACTCGTCGCAAGATCGAGCGCAGTATATGTCAATAAATAAATAAATAAATAAATAATTGATACGCAAAATTCTACAAATAAGTCACATTTCTCTCAGTCTGTTCAGGCTCATACACTCTTACATGTAATGAATGAAATGAATGTACGAGGACGAATGAACGAGTTGAACGCTAATATAGTACTTGCCTCTGTTGTAGTTACTACTGCATAAAATAGAGGTACTACTGTAGGCCCACTCATTGTATCCTGCTGCAGAACCTTTATTGGTATGTCTGGATGGAGCCTGCACGATGGCAACCCGCGGGGTGTCAGTGTAGGCACTGCACTCCATCTCACCGACGCTATATATTCCTGACACGAAATGGCGTGGTATTGTATAGTCTAGATATAGCATAGTATAGCGAGTAAAAATTATGGGGTATTTAAATTATGAATTATTGTTTACAATAGGAATCATTATGAAGTCAATATTTCACAATGATTCCTTTTTGATTTAATCTAAGTGAGCTTTCTCGAAGATGAGCTCAATGTAATCTCCAACAAAGATACCGGGATGTTTTCCAATTATATGACGTGGCATTTCCTTCCCGAGGCCGACGAGCCTCAGAGGGGCCCGGAGCACCAGTCACTTCTCCGGTCACACCCGTCTGCCCTCTCGCAGGTTTGTGATTGCCCCGGATGGGACCCGACCGGGCCAGCTCAGGCGGCTAACGTCGCCGCGCCCATACTCTCCCACACGCTCCCGGAGATGGAGAGGCACACCGACCTGGTCTTTACAACTGGTTAGTCCATTCTGGCAGCCCGGCCTCCGTTGGCGCCGGTCAGGTTTCTCTCCCTCTTAATACTTCGGGTGCGTGTGGTAGTGCTAGGCTCGCCGCACTCTCGCAGTACATCGAGCAAAAAACTTGGATCGCGTTGACATTGCGGGCGACGTAGACGCAAGTGGACACAAGAGGGTTAATGCACGATCGAATCTCGCGTGCGAGGCTCGCACTGCCCGTGTTCTCGAACTAACCAAATTTAATGAATCTTCTACGCAATTGTAATTCTAAGCTATTTGTAATTATTGTTCGGGAAACAAATCCTTAAGGATGAGTCCAAGCGCAACATTAAGCGCAACAAAATTTGAGAGAAACATAATTGTCTTTTTTTAAGTGGAACCACTGTGCGTTGCTTTGCCTATTCTCAGGGAATAGATCCGACATTGCTTGGGAAATATCGAGTGTTAAACGAGTAGCCCCGATTGCTCCGAAATGTATCCTTCCTTGCAGGGAGATTCGACTGGTGTCGGTGGAAAAGTATCGTCACGAGAATAGTATCGATATTATTATTACCAGTTTGTTTACTAGTCACAAAATATTATTTTTGTATGCCTATCCTAATGCGACCCATTGTATCTTGTCCCAGTACACATTTCTATAAACATCTCTTGCATTTACAACATGAAATACAACCCGAGCTTGGATGACGCCGATGAGCCTTCGATTATGCTTTGCCCCTTTGGTTGGACCATTAACGCCCTCGATACCAAGTCAACGACTTCATAGCCAAGTCGACGACTTGTACACCAACTGAGAAAAAAAAAAGAAGAGTTAGGTGGCGAGACGCCACTAGCCCAGCTAAGATGTATAGAGTTATCTATATCTTCTGCGTATGAATCTGCAAGATGTGACTCTAAATAGCTTATTCTGCGAATGCACATCGAGACAGGAATAAAAATTTTGTTTAAGGTGCCAATTTGTAGAACAACTTACCATATATAGTGTACAATATACCGCTTTTTTCCTCCTTTAAGCAGCTGAAGTATTTGAGGAAACGATACAGTGAAATTATACAAAAGACTTAAATTTCTTTGTTTATTTATTTTCTATTAGTATTAATATTTCGTCTGAATACGCTACATCTGTATGTAGAATTTTTGTAAAAATTTATAAATAACTTGTAATGTAATTATCTCTTTCTTCTCCATTTCTGGGATCCCCCTAAGGCTAAGTACCAGTTGAATTAGAGATAAATTAATTCTGGAAATATTTTATGTATATTGGATAACAGAATGTAAAATATAGATTTTATTGAATCTGGTAATGAAATAAAAGCATGACTTGATTACTTTATTTATTATAATTTACAATAAAATCTTTACACTAAAATTATGCAAGGAGTGCTTTTATGCTCACCATAAATCTTTTTTAATAGATTACAGATTTCTCTAATTGACGATAAATTGTCCAGACCAGGATAATCATTTTTGGTCCCAGGCGCGAAACTGTAGGATGCTTCCTCGCACAGCTATACACAATTGAAGTATAGCAAAAAATTGGTGGTTACGGTTGAAAATTTAGGCCTCCGAGGGCGCGATGTAGCTAATAAATAGAAGAGAATGAATCTACGTCGCAAAACCCGTCAAGGGCAACCAGACCATGAATAGGGAAAAATACGTAACTCTTTCTACAAATGGTACATCTGTCTTTTACTGACAGAATTTTTGCATGAAAATAATACAAGGCTATGCGGTACCACCTGAAAAAATAATGTGATTCCTTTTTTTAGATAGGAAGCTAGAAAAAGTAGAAGTTCAATTGGCTCATAATATGATTTGGATGGCACTTAAATCGCAGGACAAAAATGAAATTTGGAGGATAACATCAGTACATGAGTTTCACATGGTAAAATCAGGGAAAAAGGTTATAAGACTGGAGAGGAAAAAGTCAAATATCATGTATACTAGTTGTATTAAAAATATGAGAAGGATAGGTTTGATTGACAAACAATTATCCTTGACTGAGACGATCAGAAAATCAATAAAGTGATTTACATGTCATATGTAAATTTAGGTTACTCTTAATTTTAGAAATTCTCAATTTGAAAAATGAGCTCAATGTAATAAATAATCCAACTTATGTGTCATACAAAAAGGAGATCTTCAAAGATTTGCACTTTTGTTGAAAGGTAGTGGAGCTTAATAAATAGTCACTAGTTGGATATAAAAATAAACAAACTTTGTGACAAAATGACGAGACCGAAGTGCCTCGGAGGGACCCGGAGCACCCGCCACTCTCCGGTTGCGCCCGCCTGCACGTCGGGCAGGTTTGTGGTCGCCCCGGAGGAGACCCGGCCGGGCTAGCCCCGGGCGGCTAGCCTCGCCGCGGTTGACGCAGTTGATAAGCGTCCGGGCGGACAAACCCCGCCCGGACGCTTTCTCCCGTCGGACGCGCAGCGCCCGCTACACACTGGCGATCAATACCGCCCGCGAGGCGTACCCGGGCCACTCTTGGGGCCCTCTACCTCGCCGCTCGACGCGATGAGGCCTGCTGGCCCTTTTTTAAAGTCCCGATCCGTCATGTGAAAACGCCCGGACAAGACAGCCCTCCGCCACTGCGTTACAATTATTGTCACCCACTGATATCGCCCACGTTAGCGACTCATCACCAGTACAACGACCCACCGTTAGCTCAGAAGCGGCCGGACGACTGGACCAAATGAACTTTAAAATAAAAACCATCAAATCCAACTTCTGAATCTCGTTTCCTCCTGCGACGAACCTGCAAGCAATGGGCCCCGAGAAACAGCGAGCGACGGCCGTGTTAGTCGCGGTGGTCCCGGATAGCGCCGAACAAGGGTGCACCCCAGGGCCGCCCGCCGCGGTACTCGTCGGTAGCCGGGCCAGGAGTCACGGCCCCCGGAAGTGTGGGACAACAGCACTCCCAGAGTCCACCCCTTCAACATACCACCGGCCCTTCTCAGGGCCACTCGTATAACGTTAGTCCTAACAATAGCTTGACCGTCTTCCCCCACTCCTTCTTCCCACACACCTATTAAATGTTGAAGCCGACTCTTCGGTTCCCCCTCGCCTATCCGGGGCTTGTTCCGCCAGGACCGGAGCAAGGTGTCCCTCAAAATGAAATGAACCCCGTCAATATTCGAGTCATTCCCTTCTCGTAAGATCTTGGTCAAATCTGGAGGTCGCTTATCGGCAGACTTTCACATTTATACCCTACATCCTCAGTGACATCATTATGTATGAATTTATTCAAAGAGTGGAAAAGTCAATAAAGAATACTTTTTGATCATTTCGAAGCAAACATGTGAAGTGATTCGTCGTAAACGGTGAGGTTTGTGGATAATTTGTGTATAAATCACATTAATATCTCAGTATGATTATGAGTACATTTTTTAAACTTAATTTTCAAGAACACTCAATACTTTTTGTTCGTGATTCTATGTGATATTTTTGACAAAGGCCATTTATTGAAGATAACTTTACCAATATCTGCCTACAATTCATCTTTACATGTATCTAACGATTCTTGTTATGTAAATAATTTGGAAACAGAAATTGTAAGTTTATCAACAATGTCTAAAATACATATTTTAACTTATTTTTGAAATTGGTATAACAACAAATAATTAACAATATGTTTATTTTAATTCTTTTTTTTTATTTACAACACACAAAATTGTTTAAGTTTTTTTTAGTTTAGTTTTAGTAAAATATTTTTGCTACAGTTTTACTTTTCACGTTTTAGAATAGAATTCATTTATATTTTTAATATATTATTAAATAATACAAAAATCAATATTAATTAGTGCTTAAATCAGCTTGTTTAATAGTGATATGAATATTCTGTGTTTTATTGTTCAAATAATATAAATATAGGCAAAAATCAATTATTTCAAGATTTCTGAATTATTTTGATTAATAAACAAACAACAATACTTGATTAGTTTAAAAACTGATTGAAGATCATTAAAAAACAAAATAAAATTTATATTTACAGTATAAGATCTAAATTATTATTATATGATAATAATAAATAACTTTTAATGTTAATTCCATATACAATTTATTATATTAAATTATAACATATTGCCAACTGTAATTTCATAAACCAATCAGCTTAAACTTGGCTGATTTTTTTGTCATAGATTACTTTTTCTGTAAGAAGCTACATAAATTCAAGTATTTATGTTAGATACATCAAGAATTTATAAAGATATACAATTAAAATACAATACTTTTTTCTTTTTATAATAAACCATCATTATATTAAACATTCTACTATTTTTTAGATTTTATGATACAAATTCAGGAAATTGTTTATTTGTAAAAATTGTATTATAAGATTTCCTTTATTTTGTTGTTTGCCTTTTTAGCATTATTGTTTACAATTAAAAATTTTTTCCAGTTAGAAATTTTTAAAATGAATCTGGTTACACATTAAATATTTACATAGTATGAATTTTAGTTTTAGCTAAATTATCTGGAATGTCTTATTTATAATTTCCATTAAATTAATTTTTAGTTTATAATACAATATTTTACATAATTGCATAAATATATACTATGAGAAAAGTACAATACTAAAATACTTACAAGCTATTGTTTCTCTTAATAATATTTTCAAGATCACATAAAATTTTTTCAGCAGCAGTGAAAGTGTCTTGCATCTTTTTCAGTCAGTGTTTATTAATAAACAAGTTATTATCAACTTGTTAAATATTCTTTACTTCTTCAAAAAACTAATCTATTATATTTCAATCAAATTGTTCTGCAACACAAATAAATATCTAAATAATTATAAAACAATGACATGAATTAACATTTTTCTTAAATATTAAGCTTAAATTTAAAATCTTTATTAATGATCATTGATAGAATTATTATTAGTTTTAGGAAGCTGAACATGCTATAATGGCAGATAAAAGAATATATATAAAAAAGACTAATCAGTAGTGTATACAATCTATAGTACAGTATGATACAATCTTTATATCATATAAAGACAATATCAAAAATATAGTCTGTGAATTGTATTAAATTACTTCAAATTATAGTTTCAAGAAGAGTAAATAATATAGGTAAATTGATATATGAATAAAAATATTTTTATAGGTAAATTTGCATATGTACAAAAACAGTCAAAATTCAATTAATCAAATTCTCAACTAACTTAACTAAGTTATTTACAGTCGCAAATTTAATCATCACTATGATCACTATCATTATTTTAAAAAAATGATAACATTTAATTCATTGGTTAAATACCAGACGAAAAAAGGATAGTTAAACCTAAACTAACGAAAATACACGTAAGTAGAAGGAAATAGAGAAACAGTTCTGATGCAACTGTTGGGCACTGTTCTCAAACAAGTTGTTCAACAGACTCCACGAGATGGCGCTGAAAACGAAAACTCGAAAACCTATATAGTATTTTATTTTATTCAAATGGATGAACCTAATTCAAATAGTATTAAACTAATATTTTTAAATTATCTCTAATTAATATTTTCCAAAATATATGAATATATGAATATATCATGTCATTTTAGGTATGAGGTAAATCAAATTACTAATAATAATAACAGTAATAAATAAAAACGTTTTTACTTGCAAATAAGTGAAAAAAACGATAAACTCGTTTCTGATTAATAATAGTGAAAAAATATTATTTAAATGGGAAGGTATAATATTATTTGATGTAATCCAATCGGAAGGTAGGAAACTAATCTTCCAAGAGGAAAAGGATAGGATAAAGGCATTTATAGATATTTGGATAGAAGCAGTGTGGCTATCTTGAGCCTCAAAACGCGCCAGCGCAATAAGTACATCGCGCTGATAAGCTCCTTAGTGTCATCTCCTTCACGTACCGTTCAAACATTCAAATCAACATACTAAATTACAGACATTCAAAATTTTTTTGAACTTTTTTATTAATTAAATAATAACGTAATTATTTTCATGTAGTTTAAATAAATAAAAAATGTAGTAGCTTCGTCTTTTTGAGAAAATTGTAAAATTCAAAAAAATACGTATTTAATATGTAACAAATAAAATTAATAAAATATCTATTGGTAAGGTTGTTTATTTCATTTGTCTTTTTACTAATAGGCGACTTTATTAATGCTAAAACCAAAATACTTGTTTTTAATAAATTAAAATTTTCTTTTATTGAATAAAAGGAAATGTTGTAGATAAAATAGTTAAAAAGACAATAAAGTGAGAAGTGACACCTTCTGTATCACTCACATTGTACACGGTCGAGTCGGACATATTCTTCCCGGATCTTCCCGTTATATTACATATATACATACACATATATGTTCATTTGTAACGGGGAGATCCGGGGAGAAAATTCTCCGACCAGGCCGTGTACAATGTGAGCGACACTGACCGTGTCGCCCGCTCTTTCCGATTGTGAGAGAGAGGTTATGTTTCTCTCTCTCTCATTTTTTATTCTCTCTCACTCGCAGTGCACTGGCAAAAGTGCAACCGGCTTCGCAGCGACCGGCTATACGATTGCAGTATTTAGTTTGTAACGAAAGTGCCCTACCTGGGCCCTCGGGTGCTATTGAAAAGGGCGTTGCCGTCTTCTGGAGAGACCCCTCAGAACAGCTTTCCATCTCGAGGAAGCTGACAAAATCTGGTTCGGGTGGGCGCCGACCTCTGTCTCTATACTCGGCGTCGGCGCAGGTCCACCAGGTCTCCTCGCTCTCGGAAAAGGTCGTCTTTTTCGGCTTCGGGATAGAGCTCCTCGTCTCGCGTCTCTCTCTCGTAGAGGCTCCCGGAAAAACTGGCTTTTCCCGCCTTTCTCAGCCTAGTCTTACCTGTTCCAATTTTCCTATCTAACCTCTTTCTGTTGGCCTTGACGGGCCCAACATTTGGCGCCCGTTATATATTAAATTTAATATAAATTATTGATTGCATAAAATTTTATAGAGAGAAGATATAATTTATTTGATTCTTATTATTTATTCCTCAATTAGGGTATATTATAAGATAACAGAGGATAATATAATAGGGTATATTATAATAAAATAGAGGATGGAAATTATTAATTAAGTTGTAAATTAATTAGCATTTTTAAATTATTGATTAAATAAAAATTTGTAGATAATCGATATAATTTATTTGATTTTTATTATTTATTCGTTAATTAGGGAATATTATAATAGAGGATTGGAGGGATTGATTAAATTACTATATTGATTAGCATTTTCCAATCATTGATTAAATAGAATTTTATAGATATGGGATATAATTTATTTGATTTTTATTATTTATTCGTTAATTAGTGTGTATTATAATAAAAGATTGGAAAGATTGATTAAATGAGTATAATTGTTGGGGCTCATCTGCAGCCGCAACAGCGCCGGCGTTAACAACCGCTGCAGCGGAGGCGCGAGCCGGACGAAGTGGCAACGCTCTGTTCGCTACGCGCGGTCTTCGTCTAGGTGGGGTAGAATCCAACGATTCGCGCAACTCGAACCAGTTGCGCTCTGACCATCGAGCACCCAAGCAGCGTCTTGCACGAGGGCCCGTCGGCACGCTCGCAGACGCTGCACGCTTTCAAGTGTACACTTGAATAAAAAGCCTAGTTTAACGCACCTTTCTGTGTTGTTCGGTTTGTTCACGTCCCTTCCCTTAGAGCCGCACATAGCATTCTCTAATATTGATTAGTATTTTTAAATTTTTATTTGAATAAAATTTTATAGATAGGGAATATCATTTGTTTGATTCTGATTATTTATTCGTTAATTAGGGTATATTATAATATACGATTAAAAAGATTGATTAAAGTACTATATTGATTTGTATTTTTAAATTATTAATTAAATATAATGTTCTAGATAAGGGATATAATTTATTTGATTCTTATTATCTATTTGTTAATTAGGGTATATTATAATAGAGGATTGGAAATTATTAATTAAGTTGTAAATTGATTAATATTTTCAAATTATTGATTAAGTAATATGGGACTCGTGGGAGTGAATATGTTTATTTGTTTTCGTCTTCGATCGCGAGGTTAGCGAATTGAGACGTTACTTGTTCTATTTCCGCGTTCAACCGGTTAAATTGCATGCGCACTAGTCTTTTGTGTTTGACGTAGTCGCACGTTATTTCACCTAACTGGGCCCGAATCTTCTGCTGCTTAGTGAAGATTTGGTTAATATTCTCCCAATTACTATTTGCTGGTTGAAGGTATGGGCGGAGCGGTTCTCTAACTCCTCGAGCCTATTCGTTTGGTCGATGATTAATTCGACTAATTGATTCAGAAGCCTTTCAGGCGTGATGATCTGTTCCAACATGGAATCGGGGTCGAAAACTGGGTCGGTTTTGGGCTAACAGGAATTTCATATCGATCTATAAATCGTCAATCGTCAATGACTTCCAAGGAGCGTCTAAATCGACTGCTGCTTCTGCCGAGGGGTTATTCTCTTCGAACTGGGGAGATGTAGATTGTGAATAAGCACTACCGGCAACAACTTAGATGGAGGAAGGGTTGTTGTTTTCCTTTTCATTTTTAGTCCTTTTATCGACTTGTAGGTTGCTCGATGGAACTTTTTGCTAATATTCTCCTTGTTGCAGGGCTTTATGGGGACCTGGCTGCTCTAGTTCCTCAAAGGTGCAGTCGTTGCCCAGGTCACAATCAATGTCTCCTCGTCCTCTGAAGCTTGGACCTGCACTTGCTGAACTACAGGCTGCAAGGGGAGCCATTTCTCCCTGGGAAAATCCTCGGCTTCGGGGACGGGTGAAGGAGACCCGGGTGCTGCCTCGAGTGGCACCTCTTTCCTGGGTGGCTCTGATCTCGGGCGATGAAGAGGCTGTAAGGGTGATGCCAGCAAGTCCTGGGGCACCTCTGTTGCTGGACACAGAGGCTGGCTGACTTCTTCCACTGGGGCGTCAGCTAGACCTTCCACACGGACTTTATTCAACTGTTTCAGGGGATCTGGTAAGGTTTGCCTTGGCAAGCGACAATAGCGTTTCCAAATACTCCATCTCCTCCTCTAACTCTGTTAGGGTAGATTGGGGGTCTTGGAGGAGGCTATCTGGAGCAATTGGCTTAGGGCAGTAGTTTTCTGTGATATCTCACAAAGGGGCTGCTGTCCTCGGAGCCTTATAGGTGGCCTTAGTTGGTTTTCTTATGGTTAGTCTTTCTACGCTGCAAGGGTCGGTGTACCACGGGTTAGTAGGCAGGTGCGAAAACCTCACCCTCTTTCTACAAAATTCTTCGTCCCTTGGATCTTTCAGGTGAGGGTGTCGTTCAATTGTTACCCCTGGTACTTCCTTGCGGTCTAATTCAAGGGAATGCCGACTATCCTTCCTCGGCCTGAACTTCTTGTTTTTCCTGGGCTTGAAGGGAAAGCCCGGAAAATCAAGACAGGAGCTAACTATTGAACCTTGCCTCTGCTGGTGGGCCCTCTCATAAGCAGCTAATGCTGCTGCTCTGATAGATATAACCTGGGTGGCGTCTAGCTGCTGCTGCTGTTGCTGTTGCTGCTCTTGGTTCAACCCGCCTCCAGACAAATGGAAGTGAGGGTGTTAAATTGAGGTTATAAAGTTATGTGTGGGCATTGTGGGGCAGTGCGTGCTACAGTGTTGGGGGCTAGAGTGACAAGATTCAGTGTAGTAGGTGGGGGGTTAAATTTTTGAAAAGCTAGGGACAATCACATTTAGGGTGAGAGGCTAATGCAACTACCAACTGTAAAAGGGCTAGGGCAATTGAGTTGAATATAATACTAAAAATTTTTATAAAAGGGAAAAGAAAAGGATGCGACAATAATTTTGCAACAAGGCGAGGGGAGGCCTCTTCCTAGTTTTCTAATAATCCCTTCGAGGCCTCCAAATTTTGTGATGTATTGTATTGTAGTTGTTCGGTGAGGTTCCAAAGGAATAAAAATAATAATAATCGATGTGCATGCAGCGTGGCTAGGCACTGGCTGCAGCAAGGTGGTGCCCTTTTTAAGCCTCTCTCTCATAGAGAGAATAGCTCGGGATGAGCTAAAAGAAAACAAAAACTTTATTCCTTCGTCTAGGTGTGAGGTTTGTAGCAGGGACAGGGCTGTTGAGCCCCAAGAAAAATATTAGGAATTCAGGTAAAAATAAAATAATAATATATTAAAAGAAATTAGGAGGATAGCCGAAGCTATTAATGCCGCCAAAAATAAAGGTTAAAGTAAAAGTAAAAGTTATTTTTGAGAATAGGGTGATGAATGAACGAGTAATTGATAATAGAATAATAAAAACAAAACAAAAATAAAAAAGGAAAATTGATCTAAAAAAAACTCACTCGGTTCTTTTCAATTGTTAAAAGCTTGATTCCACAGTGTTTATAAATGAAACTATATTCGATAAAATTAACTTTATGAAAAAAACGAGATCTTGCTTGCGTGCAAGGCCTTACAAGTAAAATTACAAGTAAAAAAGCAGAGGAATATTCGACTTCCTAACTGATCCAGTGGACGAGAGACAGAATTGAGGTGACCCTCGAAACTTCCCTTGCTGGGCTCTTAGATTTTTCGCCGCAATTTTCGGAGCCGCCGAAAAAATCAGTAGAGATGGCAGGTAAGGGCAAATGAAAAGCAAGGAAAGTGTAGGCGCTTTCCTCATCCTCTCTAGCGGTGAAGTTTCGAGTACCACGAGAGGGAGTAGCCCTCCATAAGACGATATAAGGGTGAGAGAGAAGCGGGAGTTGATAAGGGCAGAGAGATCGGACCTCTCTCTCCAGTCTTCCAAACCCCCCACTTTTCTCTCAATTAATTAGATCTTAATAATCTTCATAATTAAATCTTAATGTTAACGCGAGCGTAGCCACAATTGAGTTACAAATCTTGGTAGGGTTTAAGAAATTACTTAATAAAAGATTTTGAATGGAGAAAATCGGTCCATTACAAGGGATTATAATTTGATTGCTACTATTACATTAGTTTATAATTAATTAATTGTAAAAGGCTTAGAAATAGTATATAATTCTATGTAATAATTTATCCAGGGCTACTGGCCGCAAGACTATTCATTTCTGACCTGTGTAACATTATTTAAACCTTTTTTATTATTATTATTAACTTATTAGTTTAACAATAAAAATTATTGGTTTAATTACCCGTAAAATTGTTAAATTAATAATATTTTTCTAAATATAATTTACAATTGTTATTATGGTCAATTGTCATTGCGTAGCCTATAAATTTGGCCATGTAACTATTAATTATTATGTTAATTTCGTTTAAAATCGTGTTTGGAAGTGCATAATCTCGTCGTTACGCAATCGGATACTTATATACTCGTGTAGCTGTAGTTAGGTTTTAACTTATGTAATTAGTTTTGTAACATATGATGTATCCGCGTACATGATTCACGCGATGGTGCATGGGCTATTCATTCTTATAACTTACTAATTAGGCAAGTATTGTTGTTTTTGATTAATAGAAATAAAGGTGATGCAAGGTGGGGACCATCTAATTATGGTTGTGGCATTATAATATGGATTATATTGATTGCGATTGACTTATGCGTGTTTTATAGGTCAATACATGTCATTGCACGCCTCAATGCATTACAGCATGAAAGTTGGAGCTGTTATAGTTTATGGGATGTCATCTTTTTATGCCGTAATGGTCGTATTTTACAAAGCCGAGGGAGAATTTGCACTCCCCGGTAGGCTGTGGTCATTAGCCGTCCTCGCAGGTAGGGTGTCGTTTGCCCGCTCGCTGTGTTTTTGACAGGGAATAATGGAAAGCGCTCGCCCAAGCCGAATTGGCGTTAATTCGCATGGGCGAATCTGCGCATCTATAGAAAATGCATCATCTCCAGTTTCTAAGTTAAATTTTTAGGTGGCTGGAAACGAGCACTTTTTGGCTGCTGAAACTTGATCAAACAGAGGGGTGGTACATTCCTCTAATTATGACTTTCCGCCTCTCACGCCTTGCGCTAGGGGAGATAGTGGCCGCGTCTTTTCTAGCTAGAGTTGATCTAACTAGCTGGCAGTCCTAGGTAGTCGACAGCGTTGCCGCCATCTCCGCTTTCCTTCGACACGTTTTTTCTTGCGCCGAAACTCTCCGTGACTGGTTCATGAGAAGAGACGGCTTTGGAAATTTCGGCGACGCTCTGTGCATCGGGCGAGTCGTCGACTTATTATTTTTTTATATCTATTTTCTTTGGTTTTTATTTTAGTATTAAATTTTCATATTTATTTATTAAAAGGTTACGCAGAACGTAACAAGAGGATTGGAAAAATTCATTAAATTACTATATTGATTAGTATTTTTTAATTATTGATTAAATAAAATGTTCTAGATAGGAGATATAATTTATTGGATTATTATTTATTCGTTAGTTAGGGAATATTATAATAGCAGATTGAAGAGAATTAATTAAATTACTATATAGATTAGTATTTGTAAATTATTGTTTGAATAAAATTTTATAGATAGGGGATATCATTTGTTTGATTCTGGTTATTTATTCGTTAATTAGGGTTATTATAATAGGGGATTAAAAATTATTATTTAAGCTTCGATTATCCTTGAAGGGTCGACGCGGTCCTCAGCGTCAACATCTATGAGCGGGTGATGTTTCTAGGGTTGGTGGCTTACAGCGCCTACCTTCTGCAACGTGAGTGGCCAGCTGCCTGGCCATGGCTCGCCGCCGATTCTGAGCATCGCCGCCTCCCTCGTCGATGTCACCCGCATCCAGGATTATATCAGCTACTAGGACCTCATCACTTGTCCAGCGCTTCTGGGCTACAGACAAGATCCCGAGGGCCGTGCGGCAGTCGAGAGCCGAGGTAAAGCCGGCTTAAGGCCGACGGCTTCTCTCAAATAGGAACGAGCTACAGCGCCGCCCACCATGCCACCGTCACATGCGCGAGAGAGACTCCAGAAGGACTACACGGTCTGCCTGGCCGATTACCTCCAACAGGGCCACACGAGACTTGTCACGGATGCCTAACACAAGTACCGCGACCTCCCGGTCAATTACCTACCGCACCACGGAATGTGGAAGCGAGGGGACGGCAGTCAGAAGCTTCGCGTGGTCTTCAACGCCTCTTGGCCCACGACATCTGGGCGCCGCCTGAACAATGACGTTCACGCTGGTCCCAAGATGCAAAGTGACCTGGCAGCGGTTATCTCCTACTGGTGCAGATACTGGATCGCCTTCTGTACGGACATGTATATGATGTTTGACGAGCGCTTCGGTCTACGCTTGCCCAACCCTTGTCCCGATGCATTGGCTCAACGGTGCGGCCCATCGTAGTCGCATTACGCAACTACGTGGCAGCTGTTGCCGGAGCCTGTGCTTTGCTCTTGATAGTCTTGGCCTAGCTGCGCATTTGCTTGCGCGGTGCCGAACATTCCGTCTTTGTTACGTCGGTAGAGAGTTCTGCTCTCTGCTAGACGTTTCTGAGTCTGCGATTGTTCGACTCTACGGTCCTTTTCGGAGTCAAGCCTCGCGACCGTGGGGGGAAACCCTTTAGGACCGGTTTGGCGATCCCCTCTGGCGTTTCCCGTGCACTGGGTGCATGAGTGCTGCTTTAGATTAGGCGCTCCACAACCCCAACAGCTACCTTTATATTCCGCGCCCTTCTCGCCTTGAGGAGCCGAAGATGGTGGCTTTTTTGGCCTACCGCTGCTGGGCCCAGTGCTATGGCTGCGGCTGCGGTCGAGCTTTCCGCTATTGCTTGGTTAAGTTTTTGCGCCAGGTTTGTCTGCCCCCTCTTGGGGAACTGCGTCCGGCGTGTTTCTCCAGGCTTTTAGAGATCTGTCTCAACATTGCCAGGATCTCAATTATCCCCTCACTTTTCTTTGGCCACTTACGGGGACTCAGTGCTTTCCTGATCGGCCCGATCGCTGCAGCGGCTAACCCGCCCGTCTGCTGAGACTGGTATGCCTCGTCCTTGAACAAGGCGGCCTCAGCGGGCGGAGGTGACTGAAACGTCTCCTGGAGCTCCAATATAAGCTGCGCCTCATTCGGCAGCTTGATTAGGTGCTCAACTGAGCGCGCCTTCTCCTTTCTGACCATTGCCTGTAGTTTAGGGTCCATATTGACATACAGGCGGTCAATTTGTTTGTCTTCTGCGAACACGGTCTTTTGTTTTCTCATTAAGGAAACCAGCGCATTCATATAGGCCCAGACGCTTTCGTATCGGCCTTGTGCGCGCGCGCAGATTTCGGTCTCCAGGCGCTGCTCCTGTCGACTCTCGGATCCATACCCTGCCCGCAGCTTTGTGCAAAACTGCGCCCATGATTGCGCCTGCTGTCCGAAATTGTGGTACCAGACTGCTGCACAACCGCAAAGGAGCTTCGACATTGCCATTAGGAGCTCTTTGTCTGACTTCCCCACTTTCGCACAATGGCGCCTATGTCCCTGGAACTGTGCCGGAACGGCGAGCTTGGAGCTTGTGCCAACCTCGGTGAAATGTTCCTCGGTTAATGGCTCCGATTATGGTTTGAGCATGTCGGAGAGGTAGATTTACCCCGTCTGAGTCTAGTCTTGTGCTAGACGCGACCACTGTTAGCCTAACAGACGTTTGGGGCTTCCTTTGCCTCACTTCACTTGCGAGCTGCTGTGACTCCCGCAGTCTCGCGTCTGCTTCGCCATACGTCAACATTTTCTATTGCAGGTCACTGATTTGGGTCGACATCTGCGATATCACCTCGACCAGTGTTCTCATCCTGTCGTCGCAGGACTCGGAACACACCTGATTATGTTGAGGTTGAATAACCTCAACCGTTGACGTAACTGGAGCCTCGGATTCAGGTTCGGGCACTTGTTTGTCTAGCAGGGTGCCCAATTCCCGCAGACACAACAGCGGGTGCGCCTCGTCCGTCTCCTCCTCTGGATCGAGGATTGTTGATCCGCACTTCTCTGTGCTCACCCGGTCTATAAATGTGCGCCTGCGCTCCTACAGCCCTTCTTCATTTGCGAGTGCCGACTCACCAAACTCCTCTGGATGAAAGTCGCCGATCAGCCATTTTTGCAGGCGATCCGCTGTGATGAAGGTTGAGCCTAGAGTATTGAGCCTAAGTTCAACTAGTGTCTCATCTAGATCTTCCGGGGGTATAAAAAAAAGCCAACTATTAAGGTCTTTCTTTGCCTTATGGATTGCGTCTGTTTCCATCGCAACCTGTTGCGCTTTTATTATAGCTCTATAGCCAGCGCGTGGAAGGGTAGCACGCTTTGTGCTTGCACCTCCGTTCGCTCAGGACAGGGAGGGAGGGAGTTATTGCACGATAGGTGATAGCTCCTTATGCGCGGCACACCCTTTGCGCAGGCGCTTGGTCTTATTGAATATTGCTAGGCATTTATATGCACTCAGCCGCTTAGCGTGAATTAGAGAATTTGAATTTCGCGGTTATAATTTACGTAAACGCGAGAGGCAGTGCTGTAGCTGACCTTTTTTTGTTTATGTATATTTTTTTGTTTAAAAAAATGAGCGACGTTTTTGTGAGCACTTTTTCAATATGTGCATAACGCTCCTTGATTCATATCCAAAGACATCTGTATAGTGAGACGGGCTGATTATTTAAAATAATAAATAATAATTATCATTAGTCACAAAGATTTGTGTACGGTTCTTTTTCAACCTTTTCACGACAATCTATTTCCAACAGGTCTTTCTTCCTAGAGAAAGAGCCTATAAAAAACAATACTGTTGCGAACTCGACCCGCTCTTGCGGCCCGCTCGACGCCGAGCGGACGAGTGGCGCGGCGCGGATCGCGTGTCGAACCCGACCGTGTACGAGATGACCAGCCTGATCTTCGGCGCAAAGTCGTCACCGTGCAGCGCGATTTTCGTTAAAAATCGAAACGCGGAGGCCTTCCTCCCCGGGAAAGCCGACGCCGCGTGCGCGGTCATCAGGAACTCGTACATGGACGACTTCCTCGCGAGCCGACCGACGGTGCGGGAGGCCGCGGAATTGATCCGGAGCGTCGCGGAGATAAATGCCGCCGCAGGTTTCGAGATGCACCAGTGGGCCAGTAATGACGCGAGGGCTCTGGGAGACATCTTGGAACGCGAACCACCGAGCTCGAAGGACCCCCTGTGCGGCCGAAGCGACGAGCGCGTGCTAGGTCTATTCTGGAGCACCGGCGGGGACACCCTGGGGTTCAACGTCAGCCTGGCCCGAGTGCCGGCGCCGGTGCTCACGGGTGAGCGCGCACCTACCAAGCGGGAGTATCTGGGGACGATAATGTCCGTCTTCGACCCTCTCGGCCTCATCGCGCCTATCACCATAAGGGGTCACATCGTCATGCAAGACGTGTGGCGTAGCGGCGTCGACTGGGACGCGAAACTGAAGAGTGAAGAGCGCGCGGCGGCTTACGACTGGCTCGAACGCGTACGCAGTCTCCGGACTCCAGATCCCGCGGTGCTTCTCGCCGCTGTTATCGGGTCGCGCGCAGCTCCAACTGCACATGTTCTGCGACGCGAGCACTAAGGCGTACGCGGCGGCGGTGTACGCCCGGTTCGGCAGCTCGGGCGCGCCGGCGCGCGTCGCGTTGTTGATCGCTAAAACGAGAGTCGCGCCCGTGAAAGCCCTCACCGTCCCTAAACTCGAGCTGCAGGCGGCGCTCATAGGAACGCGGCTACTGCAGACGGTAGAAAAGGAGATTGATTTCCACGTGGGGAAGCGTTTCCTATGGAGCGATTCCACTACCGTCCTGCAGTGGTTGGAGTCAGAGCCCAGGAGGCGCGAAGTCTACGTGACCCACCGAACAGGGGAGATAAGGCGGGCTACGGCGCCCTCGGAATGGCGGTGGGTCCCATCGGCACAGAACCCGGCGGATATAGCGACCAGAGGGGACTGCACGGAGCTCGGCGAGCGGGACGCCTGGTTCGCGGGACCGGCTTTCCTACACCTGTCCGAAAAAGCTTGGCCAGCCGCGCCGGCCCCAGAAACCCGCAAACACGCATCGGCGGACGACGCGTCGGTGCGCGCGGACGTGATGTGTGTGTCGGGCGGCGCGGGCGGGGGGTACGTCCCGGCCACCGTTCGATACTGCGGCTGGCCCGGCATGCTGGCCCTCGCGCCAGAGGACTCAGGAGACCGTTTGATCGATTCAGGGGCCGGGCGCGAGGCATCACTAACGAAACGACGGCGCGGGCGGAAAGCTATTGGTTCCGCGTTTTCCAGCGGGAACGCTTCGGCCCGGAACTACGGGCGCTTGAAGGGGCGCAGCTCGTGAGCAGGCAGAGTCGTATCGCCAGGTATCGGCCTTGCCTCGACGACCATGGGATCATGCGGGTGGGGGGCCGCGCTTCCCGACTACGAACCGCGGAATTCGAAAATGAACCCATCCTCCTCGACGGCAAACACCCGGGCGTGCGTAAACTCGTAGCGCACTACCACCTCCAGCACCACCATGCGAACCACAATACCGTCCTCAACGAGATGAGGCAGAGGTACCTGGTGCTGGGCCTCAGGTGCGCGCTCCGAGGCGTAGTGCGGAACTGCCTCGGCTGCAGGCTCCGTCGAGGGCAGCCGCAAAATCCGCGTATGGCCGATTTACCAGCGGGCCGGCTGGCGTATAAGCAGAGACCGTTCACGCACTGCGGACTCGACTATTTCGGGCCGATCATCGTCAAAATCGGGCGACGACGCGAGAAGCGTTGGTGCGCCCTATTCACGTGCCTTACGACTCGCGCGGTCCACCTGGAAATCGCGCCCAATCTCACGGCGGGCAGCGCGATCATGGCACTCCGCCGAATGTCGAGCCGTAGGGGGACGCCGTCGTTCATTTACAGCGACAACGGGACGAACCTACGCGGCGCGAACCAGGAGCTGCGCGGCGCCATTGCGACCTTGCACGAGGGGGAATCAAGGGATGAACAGGAGGCTTCGCCGCAACGAAGGGGATCAAGTGGGTATTCAACCCCCCGGATGCGGCTTTTATGGGAGGCGCTTGGGAGAGGCTCGTGAGGTCCGTGAAAACGGCTCTCTCCGCAGTGCTGCGAACCAACGCCCTGACCGACGAGGTGCTGGCCACGGTTCTGGCGGAGGCCGAACACTCCGTCAATTCGCGCCCGCTGACGCACGTGTCACTCGATCCTCTCGACGGCGAAGCGCTGACCCCGAACCATTTCCTGATCGGGACATCCTCGGGGCAGATCAAATTGGGTACCTACGAGGCACGCGTATTCTGCCCGGCGGAGCAGTGGCGAGCGGCCCAGGCGCTCGCGGACTCCTTTTGGAGGCGGTGGCTCCGCGAATACGCCCCCACCTTACTACAACGGCCGAAATGGCTCGAACCAGAGAAGCCGCTAGCCGTAGGGGACATCGTCCTTATTGTCGACACGCAGGCAGCGCGGAACACGTGGCGGAGGGGCACTGTCGTCGCGGTATACCCCGGAGTGGACGGGCAAGTGAGGGTCGCGAGAGTGCGCACACCGTACGGGGAGCTTGTTCGACCGGCACGCAAGCTCGTCGTCTTGTTCGCGGCGAATACTGCGCAAAGCGTAGACGGGGCCTGCGCAGGGGGGGAGGAATTGTTGCGAACTCGACGCCCGCGAGGAATGGTATGCGACCGCTGACAACCTTCCCGCCTCACGATGTAACCTCAGAGCACCGAGGAACGACGACCGTCACTTGTTTTGACGGGACGGGAAGGGAGTCACCTGATTAGAGCGCCAGTAGGCCGGGTCAACGCCCGAGCGCGGGAAGATCGGCAGACGGGGGGGGGGGGGATAAGACAATCGGCGATCGGGGGGAGAATGATCTGGGAGGCGGGAGGTCCTCACTCGGCAGTAATGTAATGGCCGTGCGCGGAGGGTGTGGGGTGAGCGTAAGGGACGGAACCCGCGCGAGTGTGGCCCGAGGTGATCCGGGGTAAAGGGACGCGGGGAGCAACCGACCGGACCGGTGTGAGCAGGTCCGCGGGGGCGGGCCTGTGTCCTCGTAGCTATCCTGCCCTGAGGGAGCGGAGTGCGCGGTGGCGGACGCGCCCCGTGGCCTCGTAAGCTTTTTGGCGACGTCGGCCAGCTTCCCGCGATCCGCGAGGCGCATGTAGCCTACCTCGAGCCACCTCGCGTGCGGGCGAGGAAACGCCAAGACCGGGCGCGACGGGGGGAGCTCACCGCTCGGCGGCCCGCTCGACGCCGAGCGGACGAGCGGCGCGAAGTGAGCGAGCTCGGCACTTATAAGCGAGCCAGCGACACGTACGCATCGAGTCAAACTGCTCCGCGACTCAGCAACGATTGTCACGGCGATAGTGTAAATACCTACGCTTTGTATACCAAGAGAATAAAACATATTAATTCAAGAGCTATTGTTCAAGTGCTTCCCTTCCTCCCGTTCCTCAACAAATACCCTGCCCAATAGGTTGTGATATCCAACTTCTATTCGCAAAGCGGGGTTCCAAAATTATGCACAATTGAAGTCAATTTCAACTACGCACACCCGCTTTACTGCGCTTTAATAATATATTAAATTGCGCTGTTCGTTTGCGCTGCTCGCACGCTGGAACGCGGCGCTGGACCTTCTCTTTCTCTCACGACTCCACGCGAGCTAAAGGAACTACTGGCGGTTCTAACAGGTCACTAGCACGACGACCCGGTCGTGTACAATGTGAGCGACACAGACAGTTTCGCTCACTTTCACATGCACTGGGGCACTGTCTTATACACTCGCCCCTCGGTCGCGCAACCTACGTGGCGCGACAATTTGCTAGTCAGCTGACGAGTTGCTCCCGCGACTCCCACGGAAGCGGCGTGGTCCTTTGAACCACCTCAAAAAAATTCTTTAATAAGCCGAACCATACATAAATCCTTATTATTAACGCGAGTAATATGCGCGCTCGTCACTTATGCTCGGTACAATGTTGGTCGCACTGAATCGTATTCAAATTTCGCGCCTAACTAATGGTTTATACTGTGCATGCGCGTGCGCTGCAATTTGAAATACGCGCCGCGTCTACCGCGCCCTCTAGCGGCGACCGTAGCGCTAGTTGGGACCTAGTAGACGTACTACTGCTTGGCGGGACTCGGAGGGTACCGGTCTCGGTCTCGCTCCCGGGCGGGTGAAGTCGCTTCTGGGACGTGGACGAGGAGGACCCGTGTAAGGACTTCGTCAGGGGGGTCAACTTACATAAGACGAGAGACTAAAATCTACGGGCTCGCTGAATTCGAGGGGGCGCCACGTTCGCCTCTATTAGAAAGAGATAGTGAGATAGAAAAGACGGAGAGGGAGAACTAAACTTATGCTACAGCGCCTTATTTGAACTGTTTCTACTACAACTTTAATACTGTCTCAATTTGTACAGCTATTTCCTGAAATCAATATTACAAATGTAGAAAGAATTTCTCAAAACTCGAGGAATTTAGTAAGATTTTAATCACTTTTAGAAGTTTATTTAATGGTATATATTCTGCAACTGAGCAGCAGAATATTTTTCCTAGTTATGCTATGGTACAAGTGCTTAGTTTTTAAAGCGATTTGGAACTTTTGGTGTTGTGCAATTTTCCGCAGCTGTGCTGTAAAAACCCTGCGATATCTATGCTGTTTGTTATCGGGCAAAAATCCTTTTATTACTTTATTATTATATTATTAATTTTTTTATTACTATTTTGTTATTATTTGTACTAAATTTTATTAATTATGGTATTAATTTATTAATTTTTTATTACTTACTTATTATTTAGTTTTATTTTTTTTTAATTTTACTATCTTACTGTAATATCTTATTATTACTAATACATTTTCTAATTAGTTATAGAGTTTTATATTATACTTATTAACTTACTAATTTAGATTTAGATTGTTAGTTTAAGAACAAAGATATATTTTTTTTTATTTTTATATAATTTTAATGTAATGTATTTTATACAATTATTTGTATGTTTGTATTCTAACAAAACTTTAATTTGTATTTAGTATTTATATATTTATATTATAACATTTTTGTATAACATATGTTACACGTCCGCTATATCTAAATGTAGTTGATACCAGCACTTCTCTTGACGCTGTTATACACACTTGCTATATCAATATATAGTCGACGCTGGCGCCCCTTCGAATTTTCCGCGCCGTCAAAAAATTGCCATTCATTTAACATTGAGTTGACCCCCCCTGGACTTCGTCCGGGTCGGCGCCGACTTCTTCCTGGAGGTTCAACGTCGATGCAGTTCTTTTCCTCGGCCTCATAGATTTTTGGCGGGAACTCGCGGAGTGTTGCTTTCGTCGTCTCTCGTGCGCGAAGGTCCAGAGAAAACTGACTTTTCCCGCTAAGCCTTCCCTCCTAGCTTTTCCAGAAAGCTTTTCCCCAAACTCCTTACCTAGCCTATTGGCACGTTGGTATTAAAGGGCCCATCGTTTGGTGCCCGTTATAATTTATACCCTTTTATACTTAAAATAATATTTTGTTTACTATATTTCTTAACAACAAGAACTTTAATTTCAAAAATATTATGTAACAAAAAATTTTTAATCTCAAAATTAAACTATGAAGAAATCTCTTTTAAAAAATCATAAATTATTATTAATTATTAAAAATTATTTAATTTATTTGCCATTGGCTGTTTATATTATCTTCACGAAATTTGAAATCTACAAGAATACTTCATTTTTGTGTACATTTTTAATAAGCGAGTATAATTAAATTATTTTGTTTTCCGAATAACTCACATAATCAATTAGATAAAATATTACAGTTAAGTTTTATTTCATATGAATTATAGTAAAATATTATAAAAATAATTATTGAAAACAATAAGTGTTGTTTTAATATCTTGATCTTAGTTGAAAAATATCTTATATTATTATTGTACTATTAATAATTCAGATTATATACACAAAATTTTATCGCCACCAGGGTCTGGTCTGGTCCAGTAATGATATTACTAACATATGATTAATTTAATTGTAAAAAAATGTATTCCATATTTTTTTAATATATTTGGAGATAATAATTATTGAATGAAAATTTTAGTAAGAACTCATTAAAATGTAATATCTTATTTAAAATAACGCAGAAAAACTTAAAATTAGTTATTTAATTATACAGGTTACACTGAAAAGAAAATCAATTCATTTTTGTCACATATTAATAATAAGTACAAATATGAATAGCATTTTTGTACTGTTCAAATTTCGTGGAGATCATATGAACAGCCAATAGAATTACAGTTTGATGCTAGTCTACTGGCTCCACCTTGTACTGCGATGTATATAGCAATGCTGGCGCCCCCTAGAATGAATGTATTAGCTCGAATTTTAGCCAGTGGGCCTATGCGAGTGGACGCACCCTAATCCGCACTCCCGGACCGTCAGTTCGCACATGCCCGGATTCGTCCATTCGTCACAGGCAATGCTTGCGGCCTAATATAGAAAAAGGAGAGAGACGGAAAAACACAGGGAGGGGAGCACGCACTGCATTACCCCTACCTTGCAATTGTCTTACCTCATATCAAAAACTTGATCAATGTTTTGAACTCCAATACTTGCAGCTTAAATTTTCACTGCAAAAATATTCGAAGCCTCTGTATTTAAATACATTGATACCTGTTTTAATGAAATTTACTTCGAAAAGTTTTTAAGCGAGGTCTACTATGTTCTTGGGCAAATCCTCTCTTGCTATTCAAACGTATGTAAATTACCGAACTAATCAGTACGGAAACGTTACTGCGCATACTCTACATTAATACTAGGTCCGGCTATATTGCGGCTAAATACCATTTCGATCACAGCGCCTCTAATATCTGGCAAATGAACTACATATGGTTTACTAACATTAGTTATTTAGTATTAAGTCTCTTCTTTTATATTATGTATACCTTGTTTATACGCAGCCATATTTGGTAAAAAAATTTCTTTTACACGCATGTAGGATTCAATCACCACGTGGATTCGTTTGTACAAAACTGTAATTGTTTGGAAGCATTATTCGTCGATTTTGTAATTGTAAAAGCATTTTTACTTTAACTTTATATATATAGGTATGTTTTTAAACAATTATATTATATGTATTTATCCAATTTTTTATGTATGAGATCTGAAATGGTATTGGAAGCAACTTAGTATTATCAAGATATTGACTTACTAATTTTTCCCTGCTTAATTGATTTTAAAACCAATCAATTATACGTGCAGATATTTTTTAATGTGGTCAATTTAGGACTATTCAAAACTCATTGAGAATGAAAAATTACAATGATTGGTGTAGTGCTAATCATTTGGATCCTGGGTGCCTAAAGTATATTTTATGGCTTATGTTATATCATTTTATGTTACTTCATTTTATTTCATATTTATTTGAATGAATAACTTTGTACATTGTACAATGTACAAGCACTTTTAAGTAAATAAGTTACAGTTTGTTGATCAATGCTTATTAAGAGTCTTATGAAACTATAATATTCAATAAGAATATAATAAAATTGATTCAATTTAAGGAATATTCTTCTAATATTTATTAAAAAATGCTTCATGGATGTCTGAATTAGGTAATTGAATACGTAATTAGTAATTTTTTTTTAAAACGTAATGTAGGTAGTTTGTGATATTTAAATGCATTACAAATTTATAAAAATTATGAAAAATTTATATACACTACTACCTGAATACTCCGATTAAGTATATAAATATAAATTTTGTTATTAATTTTATTTAATGGTATTAAGCTAGCTTTAGGTGCTTTTTAAGATACTAGCTCAATTTAACTAGTTGTTTTAAATAAATTTACATACATATGTATGCCTTAGATTATAAACCTAAAATAATGTTAGATTTCATTTTTGTATACCCTTAAGTAAAATATGTTATTGATTATTTAAACGAATTATTTTCTGCTGAATATTAAATTGATGTATTACAAGAGTTTAATATTCATATATATGTACATGTGTTAATATAAATTTCATATTTTACTTTTGCTGGAAATCAACATATAAGATTTTTTAAAACATTTATACTAATGTAGAAAAATATATTTGTAAAGGAAATATATATTTTTTAAGATTATATCTGAAGGTATAAACAATATTTTTATGAATGGCTTGATTTCTGTTTTCTCCTATTTCATTTACAATGTGTTTACTATATATATTTCTGTTCAAATTTGTTCAATTTATTTTTAATATAATTTCAGACATTGTTTAATTTAAATAATTGAATTGTTTTTGTTATTATTTTATACAGATTAAAGACTCTGAAATTTAAATGTTACTATATCCATATTTAGTATAATTATATTCATACTTTCGTAATATACAGTTGTTTGTTATTTATTAAACATCTTTCCAGAAAATTTTGTAACTAATTAAAATTCTATGATTTTAGTTTTGGAAATAATGGTCATCAAAAGTATCTATATAATATAAATTGTTTACAGTTTTCTCCAGACCTAGTTTAAATTATACAAATTGTTTATATTTCTCTTAAAAAGTTTTCCATTATGGTTATTAGAAGAGGCATAAAAAATATTTTAAGAATTTTTAATGTTTTTCTTAAAGATCTAAAATTTCTTATATCAAATTATATTAATGTTATTATCATTTTATCATTTTTCTTTACAATAAATAATTATATAAATTAATATTTTATAATGTAGAAATTAAATATAAGATGCTCAAAGATAATCAGGATTATTAAAGTATAATACATTTTAATTATTAACAAAGCAGATATACAACAAAAATTAGGTTTCCAGCTCTGTCATATTCTTATGATATTAAGTGATCGAGTTACTTAAGTGTTTTAAGGTATGTTTTTACTGATTTTGCAATGTACAAATGAGCATTATCATTTTTTTAAGTTGAGGACTGAATTTATGGGCCCATCCTTTCCACCTCCCTACGTAGACTTTTCCGAAGTTTCGGAATTATCTCAAAATTAAGGATAGCTAGAGAAAATTTGAGGTTGGAGAGTTCATCATATTGCAATCATCGTTTTAAGTATCTTATTAATCCTATCGGTTGGGTTATCTTGGGGGCTATTAGGAGGGTGCTATGATTCGCTTCATTCCACATTCCTCCTTTAGCCCTTTTAGGCCCTGATTCACAAAATCTGTTCCTTTATCAATTAACAGGAATATGGAAGTTTTCCATCAGAACAGGATTGGATCCTCTAGAGTGCTCGCAATGACCATACCGGTGGCGGCTAATGGCCTGAGCTTTACCCAATGAATGAATTTAGATCTTCATATATAACTACATACCTGCGCTAGTGCTTACTCTAGGGGAGCAGAATAAGGTTGGCCGCCACCACCAGCCACGGATTTTTGACTATTCTCTGGCTCAATCGAACTTTCATGAGGAGGTACCTTATATCTCCGACATCCTTCACAGGCTCTTACAGTCTCTCACTTCATCTCCTCTTGAAACGACTTCGGATACGGGAACTCATCGACTGAGTATTTGTACAGCATACCAACTTCAAATTTTGATTTGGCAAATAGGAAAGGGGTTTGCCGGATATTTCTCAGTCGTTCGAGATAAAAACCTGTGCTGTACAACCCTCAGTTCACCTTAATAGAAAACTATCATGAGATTCGTGAATAGTTCAGACTGACCTTGGCTGAAATATTTATTAATAAAAATATTAGATTGTGTAAGAAAAATGTACATTTCTAGTGAACAGTGCAGTAAAGTCATATTTAAGTCATTTTTAAGATGAGATTCGTCAATAGTTCAGAGGTAAGAGTCGCCATTATTAAATGAAAAGGGGCGGTCGAAGATATCAAGACGATATCACGAACATGTCTGCACTCGTGCAGTCCAAGACATTCGGAACAACGAGCTCAATACCATCACTACTGGTGTCGAAATTCAAAATGGTACATCCAATAGGCGATTATTTGAGGTTAAATTTTCGAGGTTTCTAGTGATTCTTTTAAACCTATAGAAATAGACTGTGGGATCGCTTATTACCTATCTGGCGTTAGAATTAAAAAATTCGAAATTGGAATTTCCATGTGTCAGAGTAAAGATTGTTGTAAAGAGGGCTGTTGTAAAAAAGTTTTTTAGTTGCCTTCTTATAGATTATGAATTTTAAAATTAGACACTGGATTCATAATTAACGACTCTTGAAACATTTGTACAAGTGATTCCACTTGAAATAATCGAGTTTCGGTAGATGTTCAACACTTATATTGGATCCGCTATTATGAATTTAAGAAATTAAAGACTGGAATTACAATCAATGCTCTTAACCCCAGTAAGAATATTCATTGCATTTGTTCAATGTCTTCAAAACCTAATATAATTTGAAAATTTAGTTTTTTTACTGCTTGTTTTACTACTACTTGTTGAAAATTTCGACAGTTGCCGAATGGGCAAGCGTCTAAGCCCTAGAGGGCGCGGCAAGGCCTGATGCTCGCTTTGCTACCCTACCCACTTTACCTTGCTCTCTCCTATTGACTGTTTCCTCTACTCTTATTCGCTGTGGGGGCTGAATTTTCTTCTCGGATTTAGGTATGGTGACTTCCGACAGTTTCGCGACCGCTAAGAAAAATGTTTAGAATTTCTTCAGCAATCCAGTGCTATAGCTTGAGAAAACTAATTCAAAAACAGGCTGTATTATTTGAGTTTAGACTAAGATTCAATGACAGGTCAGTTTGAATTTCATTCATAAAGCTTTGTTAATTTTTTATATTACTTATTAAATGTTATTTAAAATAATTAAAATATTACTATCTTAGTGTAATTGTGGAAATAAAAATATTTAATCAAAAAGTATCATAAATCATCTAAGAATTAATTTACTTATAGTTAGATGAATAATATTGTAAATTAAATATCAATAAATAATTAAGATCTAAGTTTGAGTTAAATAGCCATATTTTGAGCAAATGTTAAATAAACTAATCAGGCAAATCTCAGACAATTTAATTTAACTTCTTGAGGTTAATTTTGTTTCATCAGAATCAGAGTCCATTCGTTAATAAGCCTAGTAGTAAGAATTCTTACAATGATAAAAATGATGAACATTCATCGATGAATGACTTCTAATTATATTAAAAGAAAATGAGCCTCAAGAAGGTAAAATGTATTGAAACTAATGCTTGGCTATTGCTGATTTCATATTAAAGCAATTTTCTTTATGTTAGCCTTCAAAGGCTGATTTACCTTACGTAAAATCAAAATTCATTCATCAATGAACCTAAATAAGATATTAATACAATGATAAAAATTTAACTTTAATCTGTACTAGTTGATTTTTTTAAAAAATGATTAGTATTTTTCTCAGTTTTCCAACGATAAATTGGTAACGACCTATCTATAGAAACTGTAATAATGTAATGATTATAATAACTTAATTCACATAATGTATTGTATTAATAAATGTTTGTTTTTAGTTTAGATATGACTGACGTAGATAGATACGAAGATACTGTAATGGCAGTCGATACATTAACTGTAGCTATGTCTACTGAATTGCCGGAAATAAAATTATTTGGAAGATGGAATTGTGAAGATGTTCACATTAATGATATGTCATTACAAGATTATATTGCAGTGAAAGAAAAAAATGCAAAGTATCTTCCACATTCAGCAGGACGATATGCCGCTAAACGCTTTCGTAAAGCTCAGTGCCCTATTGTAGAACGTTTAACAAATTCACTCATGATGCATGGTAGAAATAATGGCAAGAAACTGATGGCAGTTCGTATTGTAAAACATGCTTTCGAAATTATTCATCTGCTTACTGGAGAAAATCCATTACAAGTTTGTATTTTTAAAAATCTGATTTTTATTTTAGAAAATTAATTTATTGTCTAACATGAAACTCAATTAATAGGAATGAGAAGCATCTGATAACTGCAGACTTAGTAATATTGCGAATTTAAGTACAATAAATTAATTTACTCTAAATTTTAGTTAATAATAAATGTATCTAGTAAGCTTTGGTTTCATAAAATCACTCACTTAATTCATTTCGCTTGTTTCAGAAGCAAATAAATAATAAAAAGATTTCAATAATTGCAGTATACTAAACTTTGGTAGATTTCACAATGATAGAAAGAGATTATTTTTTATTCTTTTTTAGTGGTGATACCGTTGTTCGAGTAAAGAATCGTGGTTGATATCTGCAGCTGGTATACTGTGGGCAATCGATCCATTGGATAGTCTTTTTGTAGCCAGGATGTCTTAGTTTTAGTCTATAAAGCGGATGTAATAGGGGGTAATTATGGGGGCATGCTCGTCCAGTACATAAATTCTTATACGGTTTGTTTCATTAAATACCTCGCTACATCGAAAAATTTAGTTATTTGTTTAAAACATATAAAGTTATATTAAAGGGTGAGGTTATACTACAGAGAAAGCTAAAGCATATATCAAATTAATTCGCGTTAATTGAAGATTACAAATGCAAAGAAAGAAGATTACATTATGTAAACGCGAGCGATCCCAAGGAATGTCGAAAAAGCGAGAGGAACGAGGAAATGTCCTATGTAACATCGTATATAAAACTAAATATCCGCGGTTTGAAGTGTCTTTGTGTTTAGTGGGATCAGTAGGGTTAATTTACTATCAGCTACTCAAAGTGAGTCTATCATGGAGCATCGCTATCGATTTCAACAGATGCGTTTGAGTCAAGCCCGAAAGCAAAACGTCCGCTGTACGAGAATAGACAAAACAAAGTGATTTTATTACGCGAAACATTCGTCCTCATGTTGCAAAACCAGTGAAAATCTATTTGGAAAGGCTTCAATGGACAGTTCTATTCTACCCGCCATATTCATCTGACATAACCCCTTCCAGTACTATATATTAAACAAAACTTTAAGTTTGTAAACAACAGGAAGGTCGAGGAGCCGCGCACTCTGCAATCTCAAGAGATTACAAAAAATTTCAAGAGATTGCACGGGACTACAAAAATTTGAAATCCGGAAGTAAATTTAAATACAGGACCATAAAGGATGCTAGGCGCAGGGGAAGGGGGTTTGGTGGTCGCTTCTCCGGGCGAACGGGCAAGTGGTGGGGGGACTTGAAAAGACTGCACGGGAGTACAGCAAAAGTACAGCGAGATTTGGCGGGATTCGCGTGATTTCAACACGAATTTTTCTCTTTCAAAGAGTACGCGACTACGCGAGACTGCCTAATTTTTCATATTTCTAATTGTTTAATAATATTTAACAATTTATTTTTTATTTAATAATTGCACCTAATATTTAAAAGGCAAATGTTTATAATTAGTATTATGATTTTTTTTAACTAATTTTTAATAATTAATTTTTTACTAATATTAATTATTACGTCTGGCTTTGACAAAAAAGTAATAAAATCGATTTTTTGTTTATAAATTATTAAACAATTAGAAATATGAAAAATTAGGCAGTCTCGCGTAGTCGCGTACTCTTTGAAAAAGTGAAAAATTCGTGTTGGAATCGCGCGAATCCCGCCGAATCTCGCTGTACTTTTGCTGTAGTCCCGTACAGTCTTTTCAAGTCCCCCCACCACTAGCCCGTTCGCCCGGAGAAGCGACCACCGAACCCCCTTCCCCTGTGCCTAGCCTCGGTTCGGCGCTCGAATTTAGTTCCGGATTTCTGGGAAATTGTCGAGAACGAATTCGGAAGAGTACAGAGACTGCAAAAGATTACAAGCGATTCAAAAAAAAATTCAACCGCATAAAAAAGAAGTGCGTAGCCTCTCGAGCAAGGTAGACTTTTCAAGGTTCTAATATTTTATATTATTGCTTATCAACTGAAATATCTAGTGAACATCTTTATACTTATAATTCATTTCTATTGAAGGTCCCAGCAAGATTACCTTCAATTTCTCAAATAGAATTTAGTGTTACTTATTACATTTTCTTGAAGATTGTCTCGATAGTTTTCCAAAACACTAAGAAAATATTTTTGATTGAATAATTAGTCTATTATAACAATTATAATTATATTAGTCCCTGCAACAGAGGATGTGGAGAGAAGTGACGGTTGTTTATGCATCGCGACATAAAGAACCACTCGGAATTATTAGATTATCTATTTGTCACTCCCAGCCGCTGTTTATCAATACTCCGTAATTCCTGTCTTGGGGTGGCG
Source organism: Sycophaga agraensis (assembly GCA_018906755.1). Taxonomy (NCBI): domain Eukaryota; kingdom Metazoa; phylum Arthropoda; class Insecta; order Hymenoptera; family Pteromalidae; genus Sycophaga; species Sycophaga agraensis. Next base: position 378,028 of record JACCIE010000068.1, on the reverse strand, counting down.
TTGTACATTTCACGTGTCAGCACTGTACGATGCCGATATGGCCGACATGTCCTCGCAGAGGTACCTATTGCACCTGTTCACCAGCGGCCCCACTTACTGGTTGTTCAGCGTGGACGTGTGATGCGGCATGGGCGAATTGCTTTAAGTTAATTGACGATATTTTTATGGATAACAATGGTACTTAATGATCCGCTGCGAATTCGCTTATACAATATTATCGATGTTGCATTGGAAGTACCAGTCCTAGAACAAATACTTCCATCGAAGTATTCACACATGTTCTCGCTTGTCGCCCTCTCACTAAAATAAACATTTATTTGTGGCGAGAAGACATGCCCTTCACACCACAGCTGTTTCAAAACATTACAGTTCAGCTGCTAAGCGTCTACCCTTGCACACGTTGGGTGGCTTTCACGGCCGGTTCATTGAAACTGTACGGGCAGCTTACCACATGATCGCGTCACCATTTCCGATATTCTCAGTTCGCGCCTCAATCGCACCCTCTGTCACGCATACACAATAATAAGAGAAATCTCATTTGATCTCTTTTCTTGAGGTAGCAAAATCTCTCCCTCTTGCTCTAGCTACGATAATTTTAATTTCTCTTGCTCGGCTTGCCATGCGCAGATAAGTCTGCAACTGTGAAAAAATTTGCTAATTCTAGATCAGACGCGACTAAATTGGCGGAATTAAGCTCCAGAAAATTTTTAAAAGTCTAGTTGCAATAATAAGTTCTCATGCAGAATGCGCAGCATTTATGCGTCTGAAGTTTTGAACGTTTAAATATCAGCGGTAATTGAAAACTAATATTTTTGAATGAATGTAGGTAGATTAAAAAATAATATAAATTAAAGAAAAAATCGTCAAAAATGCGATTATTCTACTATACCTTAGGGAAGAATGTATAAAGTCAACGCGAAAAAATTCGAGCGACAACACAGTTTCATACAAACAAAAATTCGTCTAGGCAAATTCTGGCAGTCGCCAAGTTTTGCGTGCACTTTGAAAGTAATGTTAATATACTTTAGGGAAAAATATATAATGGTTTAAATTATAGATATCTTAAAAATGTTATGAACGTTCCTTTTATATTTCTAACAAAGTATTTTAATAAAAATTGAGTAACATTTACAATAAATAATTACAAGAACCTGATAATGTACACATAGGATATTAGGTATTTTTAACTATTTTTAGTTGGATACTAACAAAGTCAAAAAATTTCTTTTTTTTAGATATTGGTTACAGCTATAATAAATTCGGGGCCTCGAGAAGATTCTACAAGAATAGGCCGAGCCGGTACAGTTAGAAGACAAGCCGTTGATGTATCTCCTCTTCGACGAGTGAATCAAGCGATTTGGCTACTTTGCACTGGAGCGAGAGAAGCCGCTTTTCGGAATATTAAAACTATTGCTGAGTGTTTAGCAGATGAGCTAATAAATGCTGCTAAAGGTTCATCAAACTCTTACGCCATAAAGAAAAAAGACGAATTGGAAAGAGTTGCAAAATCTAATCGATAAATAAAATGTTTTCGAATGATTAATAAATGAACAAATGAATATACAATTTTTTTTATTTATTGCTAAAATAATTAATATTCTGACATTAATATTTTGGTTTCTGAGTTATCTTTTCAGCAAATTCACATCAAATTTATTAAACACTTTACTCTTGGGCATTGTCAAATTGCACACAAAATGTGTCCTTCATTTTACGTTAAAAAAATGGGTATTTTAATATTGCAAACATTTTCTTTATAGACATTGAATTAACAAAAACTAAGCACAATATAATGTTATACATGAATCCATTCAATGCAATTAATTTTGTTACTTTGGATGACACAAAAAGAGTAATATTCTTAGCTCGAAATTATTTTTTTTTATTAAAATGCTCATTTTTCGATGATTTAGGCGAAATTAAGGTTGTCAAAAATTAGAACCAACTGAAATATCTAGACAATAGTTGTAATGTACATCTTGAGTAAGACCAGATAGTCGATTAGCCTTGCATTTCGCGGGAGTAAGACCCGAGTCTCATAATCGGAGGGTCGTAACTTATGTTTGAAACATTTGTACACAATATATGAGTATTCAAAATACATTTTACATGCTACAATTTTTTTCAAATTTACTATTGGATAATAAGTGTAAATTCTAAAAGGGGAGGAGTCTCTTGTTTTAATAATACGCTTACAATTTGAGTATATCACTGCACTTACTACATTAAACGTACAACATTTGTTAATATTTTGCTGCTTACGAATTATCAAATGAAGTCTTCAAAAAAATACGTTTTGTGGTTTTACAATAGAATTGAAAAACTAATACCTTCAAATGCGAGCTATCGCATTTTCTGTTAAAATAATTCATGTCTTAATTCAACAGATGCCATGCCATTAAATTACTAGATGTAAGCTATTTATTTATCAGATATCACAATTTTTATTTTTTATTAAAAAAATAAAATTTATTTTTTAGAATTTATTGTACCTTATAACTTTATCTATTTTATATTTTTTTCTCTTCTTAAATTTAATGGATTATAATTTGATACGGTATACGAAATTATCGGTATTTTGTATTCTATCAACAATCCGTTTTCATAAAGGCATTTATAAGAATATTCTTAGAGTTCGACATGCATTTCAATTCTATATATTATGTAATAGCTCGCATGATTCCAATTACGTTATTATTTCTTCTTGGGATTTGCATACAAAACTATAATTGTCACTGCCTGAAACTTCGAGGCTTTAATAGATAGGTTAGCCACCCGGCATCTCCTGCCCCAACCACCTGTACCCCCTCGCGATGACTCACACACTGATTCCGCTTTTGCTCCTTGTTATTTAGTCCTACGCGCTATCACGACAGGATACCCATTGCACAACACATTCGAAAAATTCAATACGAGGGGCCGCTCACTCTGAGTACAGGAAGTAGAACTCCGTAATCCTCTTCTGTACTCTTCTGTACTCTTCTGTACTCTTTAGATTTCTCCGAAATTATTCTCGACAAATTTCCCATGAATTCCGGAAGCAAAGTCGGTGGAAGGGGCAGTGCAATGAGGGGCAAGGCGGCAGCCGAACGCATTGGAATGGGGAGGCCGGCGGCCGCCGTAGGCCGGGCGAGCCAGCGGCCAGTGGTGGGGGGAGTACAAAAGAGGACTAAAGAGTACACAGAGGTTTTCAGGAGTTCTTCGCTTTTTCAAAGAGTACACGACTCGCGCGGACATCTCGCATGATTAATAATGATATGTAATTATTATTTAATTAATTTGTTCACTTTTAACAATAATTATTTAATATTTTATAATCTTTTCTTGAATATTGATAGTTTTCCGCTTAGCAAAATAATTTTACTGAAAAAAAATTATCGTTCAAGTTTTTTAATATAAATTAGTTTATTAGTTTATTCGTCTTTTAATTATAATAATAAACAAATTGACGAATTTTAAATGTAGCGATGTAGAAATATTATTAAATATTCTAAGAAGTTTTTGGTGCCATTACAGCTTCATAGCTCCAATTGTTTAAGAGTATTATTAATATTTATATCGAAAGAGTACCAATGCGCGCGGTCACTAGTTTTCTCATAACAAGTACATATATTATTTAGACTTATTCTTAATGATTTAAAATAATAAAGCAAATAAAAATAACAAGAACGATGAATCTTTAAAACATAAACACATAAACATCTGCTCATTTAAAATAATTTATATTTATAATATAACAAAATGTAGCATTACCGCAACTATATTTATTTGGTTTTTATTGAATTTTTTTTTGTTCTTTCTTTACAAATCTTTGAAAATAATTTGTAAAATCTATTCAATGTATGGATTTTAAATACTTAAATAAGCTATTGCTATCTTTGATTTTTGCTTCACAACCTTGCTAGAAATGTGACGATAAAAAATTGACAGAATTAAAAATTATGCTAAAGACTTTTTAGCGACATTAACAGCAGTATCTGACGATAATATCACGAAAATCTTGTAGTTTCAAGATAATAGCATGAGCAAAAATTGTGTATTGAGCTAAAAAGCGTTATTGTTTTCACAAAACCTTCTTTTCATTTATTTCGTATTATACCTTTGAAAATCAAATAAATTGTAACATAACGTGATTACAAGATCTGATCACAAAAACTATTCTCAATATTATCTATTTAATTAATATATATATTATATAATTTAAATTTACTATAAAATAGCAAAAAAAAAATTGCCTTCATGAGGATTCGAACCTGCGCCCTCAAAATGTCCAAAATGAAGGGCAAGGTTCAATCCACTCGACCACTATAACACTTACATTACCAAGAGTTAAAACTTGTATAGAATTATCAGAGAGAAAAGCAATCTTTTTTTGTAACTTAATTAGTTTTTGGGCTCTGTTTAATGTTTTAAATAAACTAATAAACTAATTTATGGGCGGCCGCCGGCCTCCCCATTCCACTGCGTTCGGCTGCCGCCTTGCCCCTCATTGCACTGCCCCTTCCACCGACTTGCTCCCGGATTTCAGATCCGGAGTACAGCTTTGCGAACTCTTGTGTCCTCTTTTGTACTCTTTCGAAAGAGGACTAACTGAGCGGCCCCTCGATTCAATAAGTAATGGTAACGTACGTAAATGTTGATTTTTAATTAAATGTCCATTTCAGATTAAGTACATTAAAGAAATAATTTAAAATAAAAAATATTAAATAAGATATAAATTATTATTTATTGAATCATATCTTAATTTTGAATTTTTTCGTTACATTTGTAGCGTATTTTGTCATCGCTAGGCAGTCTGTTGAATGTAATACAAATCAATAGATGAAACAGTTTCCCAACTGCTGTGTCATATTATATCTATAAACGTTTTATACCTATCTTTATTATCTGTACAGTTATAATTTTGAGATCTTTATACTGCTGTTATTTATACGTGGCGTGTTTCGCTAGTTTGTTTATGCAGTGTACCCTTCAATTCGATCCGTTCTGTTCATCCCGTATTGGCATAGATACGGCCGTCCGATATAAAATGAAATCGATATAACATCATTAGCTGTTCTTTAGAGTCTACAAATGTGTTTCCCTAGTTTCGTCTTTCACCTATTAAAGGCTCCCCATTTGGCTCTTCTATGTCGCGACACTTATTCTCATCTTAGCATCCCAGACAGTCGTCGCTCCGACAAGGTAACTATTCTTTTGTACTGAAACAAAATAGCATCACCGTCCCTTCTCAGGGCTATCTCTTTCAACGTTACCGGCATGTATTCATTATACCTTTAAATCTAACCTTTTTAGTAACCAGGCCCAGCAAGTCGAATTGCTAGATATTTATCTCGTTTCGCACCCATTGTGTATTGTGGGTGCTAATCAGTTCCCCGCTCCATCTACTTCCCCCCTGACTTCATTCCTATTTCCTCCCCACCTATCATAATTTTTGTTGGGATTAAATTCACTCGGTAAGAATCCGATCGGCCCCCATCGCCGCCTGTCGGCGGTGATGTGTGCCCTTCGAAAGGGTTTCTTTTGAAGATTTTAACCTCCCAGTGGCTTGACACAATAAAAACTATGTTTATGGAATCGTCTCCTGCAAGGTCGTCTCTTCAATACTATCTAAGGCTTTGGTACCGTTCTTGTTTATGTTTTATGAAGAGTAACACTAATATTATTATATATTATAGATGCTTTTTTAAAGATGTTGCTAAGTTAGACTGATCGGGTAATCTGAATTGCATACATGTTGTGACTAGTATCTCACTGTTGTCGCCGCTGGATTAAGATCGTACTCGCAGCCTTGATTCCAAGCCGGATATGGAGCAATGAGATATGCGAAATTCGTATACCGCAGCAATTAGCGCGTGGACCGATGAGGTTGAGTATATTTTTTTAGGTATTTTGGCCTGCCGAATTCGAATACCACGGTTATTTTTTTGAAAAACTAACATTTATATACTTAAACAATTTTTTTTCTAGCAAAATAAAAAATTTTGTTTTTATTAGAAAACATTTTTTTTGTTGTTTGAATATTTGTCACCAAAAAATAGTGTGGGATTGTAAATGGAGGTATGAGTGAGGGAGTGAGAGAGAGAGAGAGAGAACAGGTAAGTGGCGTCGGGGCGGAGTGGGCCTTCGGCCCAAACGTGCAGGGGAAAACCCGGGCGGCTCGAGGTCTGGGCGACACGTGTGTCCAGGCCCCAAACTGAAGGGGCCGTCGAAGGAAAGGGAAAAGAGGCAAAGAGAGAGTTGAGGCGACCGCCGAGGCGAGTACATCGGAGTGAGCATTGTAAGAATTTGTAATTGTGGATTAAAAGTGGTTTTCATCAAGAATTGATCGAGTATTCTCCTTCCACTTGTACCCCGCCTATTTTTATCCTACGATAGTATCATATGTCTATAGAAAAAATCAACAGTTTTGGAGTTAAAAATTATCAGTTTGAAAATTTTAGATAATAATTAATATATGAAATTATTGATTAATTCGAACAAACAAAACCCTGAATTATTTCTTCAGACTCCCACTATATGTATGAATTTTTCCTAAATTTTACTCGCGATCAATCTGAAGCTATAGCACATTTGCGCAGACCCTTTTAACGCTTTATTATAAGGCGGCTTACATATACAGTTTATCCAATATTAAATTAGACTAAAAACTGATTGTCGTTTCTAATACAAATGTAAACTCAAGAGAATTTAGGTATTTCTTATATATTTTTGCATGTTAAAATCAAATATGTCGGTTACTTTCACAAAAAGTGATTATTTATTGAGTTAATTAATATTTTTCGCAGTGATAATAAAACATGTTTTTTTCTGTTTGCGAAAAATATTTTTGTGTTCTTTATATGATAACAAATAAAAAATAATTTCATATGTTTATAGAAAAAATTTCGGAGCTACAAATTATTAAAGTTTGAAGATTTGAAATTTGCGCTCTTTTCAACAAACAATTAATATATGACATTATTCAGTAGTTCAAATTAACTAAACTTTAAATTGTTCCTTCATTTTCATTTTATACCTGTGAAATATATATTTTTTTTAATTGTTTATATATTATGTATGTTATTTATTTTTATCATAGCTTTAAAATTTCATTTGTTGGTGGATTACTTCATTTCACTTCATTTGCAAATAGAAAAATCATTAGTAATATTTAATCTTAATTATTCCTTATTTTCATTTTCCTTATAACATGTTTAAAATTTTCAAATTTCGATGATTTGTAACTCCGAAACTTAATTTTTTCTATGGACATATGATACTATTTTTTGTTCATAATTATACAAAGAACACAAAAATATATTTTATTTTCCCTGCGATAAAAGTTAATTAACTATTAACTAAGTTAAGAAACACCTAATGGTACTAAAAACTACAATCGATTCTTGGTTTCATTTACCTGCACAGGTCAACTTCTGCGAATTTGAGTCCTAATTAAGTCAATAGTAGTTACTGTTGGGGTAACGCATCCTCATAGCAGACGGTTTTAGTAGACGCTGCTCGGAAATGGTACAATCGCGTTCGCTAGATGATTGTTGATTGGGGAACTTTCGTGCAAACCCTCCAAACTAAATATTTAACCAGCGTTATTCATTAGACTCTACTCAGTTTCAACAGCTTCACTGTTTGCGTCAGAGAGAGTGAGAATCATTAGCGAAATTTGTGGATGCGTTCCAGACGAAGGTGAGAAAAAAAATGATCTTTGAACAGATTTTACCGACTTATCAATGATCTGGATAAAGATGTGCCGGATGTGCTGGTGATGGCGCAGTTGGACTAGCGTTTGTAAAATGTTCAGCGATTCGATGATATACTCGAATCTCCGATACTCAACTCGTCATCGGGTAAGAAGAAAGTGGGAAAAAGGTGAATGTTCGAGTTGACTACACCCATAACTCCTAAGAGTGCGTCAACGTGCGGTAGCGGAAGTAGTGATAGTGGTGAAGAAACTATTTTGTAGAGTAGGGAAAGAAACAGGGCGTCCAGAACGTTACTCGATGTAACAATAGTTCGCTAACGTGTTAATAAATATGAGTACCCTAAAAAGAGCCTATAGGTTTACTGCAGTAGGGCGGCAGGCATGCGTTCGGTCGGAGTAGCGTACCGTCACAACGGGAAATCGGTGAGAGATTCCGCTCCACTGGAAGTTTCTGCCGGGTGGAGGTAGGAGAGGGTGTCGAAGACAATGCCGCGATGAAGCCAAAAGCCGAGACGGTGTTGGAGCTGTAGCGCACGATACCGAGGCGACTGTCCGGAGCTCAGGTGGCCACGATGATCCTCAGCAGCCTAGTCTGGAAGAGGTTGAGTTGCTCAAAATGAAGGATGCATATCGGCTCGATTCGGTTCATCGAACTCAAGTCTCTCGCAAGTTTTTTTTTGTTGTGAGGCTTGACGGAGCCTCATGAAGGTCCCTTGGAGGTGGTTGACTGTGAGCGAGCAATTCGCCAAACAGGGATAGCATAAGACACAATGTTAACATGTACTTTGTAATACTTTATGTAAGAGTTCCAGAGAAAGGAAGTTTTCTGAGCAGCATGTATTCTATTCTCTATTGTGTTATGTACTTATGTTTCGTTATTACTTATTTCGCATGTTTTGCTCTCATAGTACACTTTTAAATTTGCCACTTTATTTCTGCTCTATTTTTCCTCGTCTATTTAAATTCGTAAACAAAGCAAATATTCATGCTCTATTCTAAAAACCGAAGATAGCCGATTTGGTACAAACACATGCATTAGAAATCAACAGTAGCATGCACTGTCAGATTTGGCCATAATTACTCCAAAACATTGCCATTGAATAACACGGAGTGTCAGCCTCCTGATCCTTCCCAGGAATTAGATACATGATTGACAAAAATAAAAACACTTATATTTATTGTTGAAAACATAGAATTTATTATTATAAAACGTTTGTGACAAGATGTTCCAATTTACTTCTTGATAATTTGTATAAATAGTAACATATTACAAAATAATTGAAGTCTCGGTATCTGCAAATTCTAACAAACATTTATAGTCGCTTTTTGGTTTATATCACAAAGTATTATTAAGCATTTAATATATTTATCACATTTTTTTCAAAAACATGCATTATTTACAATTAAATAACATACCTATTTACTAATATCAATATTTAGTTTTAAAAAGTATTCTTATGATTCTAAGTTGTCCACTAGAGCAGAATGGTGCTACAAAATAAAATTGCTAGCAACGATTCAATTAGTACGTGAAAAATAACATTTTTATCACGACATTCATCGCAATTATATCACAGAGCCATTGTTTAGCTTATTTCTAAATTGATCACATTTTTCATAATTATTGACTACATACATAGTATTCAAATTTATTATAAAACTATTCAAAGAATAATTGTTAATAGCAAAAAATGTGCGACTTCTTTATTGTACAATATTTTCTTATTTGTTTTAGTTGCATTGCATTGTGAATAATATAAATAATTAATTTAAAAAAGATTTCACATAATTTCCATCTATCAGAGTAAAATAAACCTGTACAATAATTTTGATGCAATTCTATACTAAAATTAATTATTTTTAAATGTAATCAAGCAATTAAATATTATATCTACTCCTTAATCTTATAGTTTTTTAGTATTTTTGATGAACTATTATTCTAATTAAATTAAAATTTTCAAAATCATTTAAAATAATTTTTCCTTGTAATACTTTATTTAGTGTATCAAGTATACTTTTAATATACAAAGTAAAGATTAAATCGATAGTTGTTTTAATTAATTGTTTTTCGGTTCACTATTCTAACTTACGACTATTAACAAAAAAATAAATAAATATAAATCTATGCACGAACTAAACTACACCATGTAATATCTTTGCTTATTACGACAATAGTAGCGATAAGCGCACGCAAGAAACACATTAAGCGTAATGAACATCGATAAATTCGAAGATACCCGAATTGACCAGAACCACTCGAATTAATTCGAAGATGCCAGAAGTGGTTTGAAGCAGAGATGAATAGAGAGATAGCCGATGCTATAGGCCCAAGCCGCGCCAAATTCGATGCGCCATAGTAATACGCACCCTCGCGGATAAAATTGTAATCTGTCGCACTTGAGGGGAAATGAGGGGAAATAAGGGAGAGGGAAGAAGTAAGCGCGAGCCACGAGTCGTGTCCATGTGACCGGCCGCAGGTATGTGTTGGTGCGCCCGATCGCGGCCGAAGCTGGCTCGGCTCTAATCGGCGAGGGAAGGAGCGCGAATGACGAGCCACGTCCGTGTGCCCGGCACTCTTTATGTGTGCGACTGTGCATGACTCGATCGTTTGCATATGTCCATGACTCGCGGCCGCATCGGAGGAGCCAGCGCGAGCATCGAGTCAAGTCAAGCCCTGTGGACGCACGTGGCCAGCACTGTTTCTGTGTGCGTATGTTCATGATTCGGTAGCTAGCTTGTGTCAGTTCGTCGGATTTTTGGCGGGTCTGCTTGCGGCTGCTTTTCTGCTGTTCGGCCTCACCTCGGACCCGAGGCCCGAACTCGGACCTCAAGCGTGAAAATGATAGCAATCGTTTTGCAATGCACGCAAGATTTATGTCTCAATTTATGCACATTTTCGAACAAAAGTAAAGATAATTTAAAATCAATAATATTAATATAATTTGACGATTACATACAATAAATCCACTTTATTTGCATAAAAGATACAAATCATATATATGCACACGAAAGAGCATAAGATAGAAACTTGTCTATATAATTTAATTAATAATTTTTTAGCGTATTTTTTAAAAACCATGTTGTATATAATTATCCCTAAAAACGGGATACGATTATAAACTTTTTCGCCGAATGCAACAACATATAGAATATACATATATGTAACTAAGCTCCTCCAAAGTGTATACTTTTATAGATACATGTATTGGAATATATTTTCGCTTAATAAGTAGCAGCTACCTTATCAACATGTTATACAATACAGATTGATACTGAGCAATTAGTTGTAAGTTAAAAAGAGTTATATAAAAATACAATCATACATGAATTAATTATGAATTAATAATTAATTAATGCACATAGGTATAAACGAAAATTACGAGGAAAATTGTTTGAATATAATTGGAATTTTTACATACCTGATAATTCTTATTTTTCTTATTTTATAATAATATAATTCTTATCTTTTCTTATAATATAATCTTACTTTTCTTATATTTCTTATTTTGAACGTGAAAATATATAAGTCTCAAATTTATATTACCTTATTGTTTAAAACAGATAAGTAATATATGTAAATAATCATGTATTATATAAATTAAAAATTGATTTTTAATATAGTAATGTGTTGTATAGTACACGCATAAAATTGTATTATAAATAATCTTTCATATTAAAGTTTAGAGAAGAGTATACGATAAAAATAAATCGCAATTACAATATAAGTAATAATTTGTAGAGTTTAGTACTACATACCTATAAAAGCTGATTATCTGATACAGTAAAAAATATTAATAGATTTTTAAGAATGGATAATAATAAAATTATTTGATTAAACGCATTGGGCGTAGATCTTTGTAAAATATGATTCTAAGCCATCGGAAGCTTCGGATTGCGTATAAATGGCGGGAGGGATTCATCAGGTACTCCCGACCTTCCGCAAGCACGACATCACGATCTCTTGCAGTTTGGTGCAGGCTTTAGAGCGACCACGCATAATTAATGATTGGTAGAAATCTGACTATTTTTTATAGATGCGAAAGTATAGTTTATAAATATAAATAATCGACAAAATATACTGTATAAAAAATAGCTTATCTGAATAACAAATGCTATACTTATAATCAAATAATATTAAATATACTTACAAAATTCTTATTTAATTAAACAGCTATACTGCACGAATGTAATTTTAGTATAAAAATATTATGAAGAGAATTTTATATATTAATAAAAATTTAAATTATATTAATTATAAAAAATAAACGCTCCTTGATTAAAATGCTATTAATCAATGCATTTCATTCGATAATTGGTTATCTTGAAATATAATGTTGTATACAAATTGTGCTATGTATACAAAGATTATTAAGTAGGAATTAATTTCATCGCAGTATAATATGATATTATTTGCACCAAAATAAATTAATTTATATTAAATAATTTTTTACATGATTTACATCGTACACTGTATTTATAATCTTGTATATTGAAGTAATTTATTCTAGTTGCAAACAATATATTGTATTATGAAAGAACTATATTGTTTGCTTTATTTTTTAAATCAGAAGAATTTTTTATAATAAAAGAAAATTAATATTTGTCCGTTTTTAAATCAAATATCAATTGGTGTAGAATAGTGATATGCAAGGCTTGATTCTCGGCTCTACTCAATTGACATTAATGCATACAGTTAAGATCACGAAAGTACATAGCTATATTTTTTTCTATCTGAAGATTCGCGTTTCGATTCTATTTTGAATGCTTTTTGCAATTAATCAGATAAAGTCGTAAAAATTCTAAACGACTATCGAGTAATTTGTTATTTATCGAATGAAGAAGTTTTTTACACAAAAGTTTATAATCGTATCCCGTTTTTAGGGATAATTATATACAACATGGTTTTTAAAAAATACGCTAAAAAATTATTAATTAAATTATATAGACAAGTTTCTATCTTATGCTCTTTCGTGTGCATATATATGATTTGTATCTTTTATGCAAATAAAGTGGATTTATTGTATGTAATCGTCAAATTATATTAATATTATTGATTTTAAATTATCTTTACTTTTGTTTGAAAATGTGCATAAATCGAGGCATAAATCTTGCGTGCATTGCAAAACGATTGCTATCATTTTCACGCTTGAGGTCCGAGTTCGGGCCTCGGGTCCGAGGTGAGGCCGAACAGCAGAAAAGCAGCCGCAAGCAGACCCGCCGAAAATCCGACGAACTGACACAAGCTAGCTACCGAATCATGAACATACGCACACAGAAACAGTGCTGGCCACGTGCGTCCACTGGGCTTGACTTGACTCGATGCTCGCGCTGGCTCCTCCGATGCGGCCGCGAGTCATGGACACATGCAAACGATCGAGTCATGCACAGTCGCACACATAAAGAGTGCCGGGCACACGGACGTGGCTCGTCATTCGTGCTCCTTCCCTCGCCGATTAGAGCCGAGCCAGCTTCGGCCGCGATCGGGCGCACCAACTTCTTCCCTCTCCCTTATTTCCCCTCATTTCCCCTCAAGTGCGACAGATTACAATTTTATCCGCGAGGGTGCGTATTACTATGGCGCATCGAATTTGGCGCGGCTTGGGCCTATAGCATCGGCTATCTCTCTATTCATCTCTCTTTGAAGTAGCCCGAACTATTAGAAAAACTCGAATGCAGTGATTATTGTCGGAGATAGATAGTACTAAATAATTTGTAGCCACTCGGCTCATTTGAGTGCCACACGGAGAGAAGTTTGAACCCTAAAATTCGGTTCTACTAGTAGAACGCAAAATTTAAAAGCCAAGCATTGAAAATTAAGATAGCGCCATCTATAAACTCGGAGATAACACTAAAATTTTCGGTACTATCGGTAGCATTCTATATTTCTGTTCCTAGCATATAGATTCTTGCTACTCAGAACGGTTTTTTGCCGTTCTACTTCTAATCGAAAAATCCGTCTGCATGTATATACCCCCCCACACTCATATGTATATACCTAAGTATATAAGCATATAACTAAAGAGTAGAATTAAGTTTAATATTCATTAAATAATTTGGTAAGAGTTCATCATGTGTATACTGACTTATTAATATTAGGTTCATCGACTAACCTGATATTAGTAAGTCGTAACACATAAACATTTACCAAATTAAATGATGAAGATTAAACTTAATTCTACTTTATAATCACAGTTGTTACGAACAGTGTTAAAGTTTTGACCTATTTGTAACAGTGGCATATATTTTAAATATTGATGATGATTAAATAAATTAATAACCTCACTGAATCCTCCATCGTTTAAAATTCTGCTATAGATTCTGCTATAGCTATGTAAACACTGCTCACTGCTGCAAACAGCGCCTTCACTTTAGATTCTAGAACGGTAAAAAACCGTTCTAAGTAGAGTCAGTAGCTGAATTTTCAATGTTATAGCACTGACATACGAACTTCTAGTATAGTAAACTTACGGGTGCAGTACCAACATAAAGTATGGTATCATTAGCATCTTAAATTTACGTACTAGACATAAAATAAAGCATTCTAACATCAGAAAATAGTATTCTAGCACTAGAAAACAGGATTCTATTTGAAAGTAGTGCTGGTTTTTAACGTGCAAACTTCTCTCCGTGCAGCCCCCTGGTCTTTGGTACTAGAAAACGATGGCGTTTGCTCAGAGATGGCGCATCAAGTCTGATTCAAGGGCTGATTGTTACATGGTGGCTGCATGGCTGTATACAGACGCAGCACTTGCATTCTAGTACTGCAACTGTACAGTTAACTGTTTAATGCAATTTTCTTATTTTAACTGCAAATCCTGTTATTTAATCAAAGATATACTCTCCTAATATAAAATAGGACAAACACTTAGTTACTACACATTGCCATTCTTGAACTGAAGCGCTTCGATCGATTTTGACTTTACTCTTAGTATGAAGCACGCTCAATGGGATTGCGCCTTTATATGTACATTCATAATGATTATTAGGTCACGTGATACGTGAGAACCAATCTAAAGTCTTGAAAGTCCTCGGCGTATTCCTAGTTTTCCATACGTGGCATATAGTATGAACCCTTTCCTTGGTCGCCATTTTGACAGATGATACTTTATCAGAATTGTTAGTTTATGTTTTGTCTGACTTTATCACAGAATATTGGTATTAAAGTTTAGAATTATTTATAAACAGTATTACCGTTTGTGTTTTTAAATTTAATTAAGTCTTATTACACGAGGTAAGTTTTGAAAAATGAAAGTTAAAAAGTGATTACTTGCAATACGAAGTGCTTAAGGTTGATTATCGTACCGGTCCTCATATACAACTATTGCAATCATTTACTGACAATTTAGTTAAAAACTCTAAATTACATAGAATAATAAATAAATTACTTTTAAATTTAATAATAGGATATCAACGACATAGATTTAATTCTCTTAAAAACGTATTATCTAATTTTTTTTATGAAGTAAAACATTGATTTAACATAAAATTTCGGAAAATATGTTTGAACCTGATTTAATATTTAATATTTAACTATATGTAATTTTTAAATTTAATGTTAATGTCTTAATTAAAATAATTCTAAACTTCAGCAATTAAAGAATTTGATATACAATTCTTAATAGAAATTTTAATTCATTTAAGATATGAAATACAGCTTAATAATTTCTGCATTAAAGATTATTTTAATGAGATAAATTGGAATTTAATTATAAGTAATTCTTAAATAAATTTTTTAAATGTTTTGTCACAAATTGTATAGGAAAATCTGCATAGCCCTGAACATAAAATTTGAACTTTCATATGCGAAGAATGTAATTTGATTTCATGAAAGTTTGTTTTTAAGCTAATCTAAGATACTAAACCTTGTAATATTATTCATAGCAGTCTTAAAATTGTTAGACAACATCTTAATGTATTATTCTAACAGACTATTAAATCTTATTTAGGATTTAGTACTGTTATGTTGTATGATGTTTAATTAAAATGTTAATATTCAATTATTTTATTGTATCAAAATTTTGACAAATATTGTATGTCATTCTGTCTAAATAACTTCTTATATTTTAGCAGCTTTATATATATATATATATATATGTATATATAAAGAAAAATAATAAAAATTTTAATATATATATATATATATATATATATATATATATATATATAGAGAGAGAGAGAGAGAGAGTTTTTGAGTAATAAAGGGTAAATAAATTTAGTATCACTACAGGTTTTTAATTGCATTAAAAAAATTTAAATTATGTACAAAATATTTCGAAACATGTAATTCTTTTTATCAAATGTTTGTATGAAAGCAGATCATGGTTACAGAATTAGGAATTGATAATATAATGAAACATACATGATTTCTTACAATTTTTAAGTTAATTAATGGATACTACCTAACTATTAAACACAGAAGGCCATGAAAGTAGAATTCAGAAATTACTTTTTTTCATAACCTTTGATACCTTTACCATAATGTATGTATCTACCATGTATGATGGTTGATTATTCTAATTATTATTGTATTTAAAATTTGACAAATATATTAAGAATGTATCAAGGATACCCCACTAAATATAAAATATCTAATTTTTCATGAGACAAGTTTGCATGTTAGTAGTTAATGACTAAAAGACCACAAAGTTTTATTTAATTGCAATTAATTAAATAATTGGACATAAAATTGATCAAAATTAACCAGTTTGAGAAAATGAAACTAAATTTGACTTATGGTTTCTTATATAATTTTTTCAAAAAGTTGATATTTATACAGTTAAATAATTTATATTAATTAAGAAATTAAATAACTTTTTGTGTTTTTTCAACAATTTTCAATAAAACATAGTATCCTATGCTTATACAAAAAGTTGACAGTTTTTGAGTTAAAAATCATAAATCTCATGATTTTTAGTGTGTAGTTACTGTATGAAATTTCTATGAAATTTAAAGTGGATAGGGATCAAAGTGTTTTTTTGGCACTACCATTATGAGCTAGAATTGTTCTATAAGTATTATTGTTATTAGTTTTAAACTGTAGAAGTTTTTCAAGAGTCTTTAGATATAAAGTACATAATAATTTTAGCTAATTTAAAATTAACTAACTAATTTTGATGAATTTTATATCCAAGTATGCTGTATATTAATTAATTATTTTTGGGGGAACGAATTTTTATAGCTTAGTCTGAAAGGAATCCTTTTGATTTTGATTCAAATTCGTGAAAAACTTTAGGGAAGTTGTTTATTTTTTCAAGTGGAACCACTATAGGCCATTGATCGAACGAGTGAGGGGAAGTCTGCGTCGAGCTCAGCAAAGGTAAACATAGCCCTCAAAGAAAGCAAAATAGAACAAGTGGATAGACCATTAGTCCTTGAGAGTCTTCAGTGCAAATTTGATCTAGCCGAGAGCACATTGCTCTTCGTAAAGATAACAAGGCCTTTACATTTTCGATACAACTTTAAATATTTTAATTTTTAATTAACTTTCTGATACTGAATCGGAAGAGTTAAATTATGAGAATTGCAACATACATGCTATTATTTGAATATTATAAAAATATATTTTTAATAAAGTTTCACTTTTAAGGATTAAACAAATTGAAAGCTAGACGGTGATACTCAAATTTTATCTGTTTTAATTAAAAATAGGTGATTGAACATAGATTGTTAAATTCAAATATTTAAACATTTATTTTGTTTATACAGCTTAGCTAAATAATCTTCAGTAAATAATCTTCAGCTTCAGCTAAATAATTAATTCAATAGCAGTTTAATAGAGTCTATATTCTAAGATACATTGTTTACTATAAGGTGCGCTGCTTTGCTTTCTTTACTTTGCTTTCTTTACTTTCTTTGCTTTGCTTTGCTTTACTGTCCATCACTAGCCACTACTTTTTGCACTCTTTTGGACAATTGTCCGATATCACCTCGAAAAAATAATGCATCTTTTGAGGCGAGACACAAATCAATCCATTCTTTTATTTCTTCGTAAAAGTGGAAATGCTGCTTAGAATCTGACGGTAATTTTAATTAGAAAAATATCGTACGGTCAACCTCTAGTCTCAACACATTGATACAAGTAGTAAATATTCAACTTGTAAGGTCCTATCGGTGATTAATACTGGAATGTAGCATAAATTGAATGACGTGAAAATAAAAAAATCATTTAAATTAAAGTATGGAGAAATAAATAAAATACAAATTATGTACGAAATGTAATTTTCCATTATGATCCATAATGCTTAAAAAAATGATACGAAAGATAAAAAAATAATACATATATATTTTTGCAGGAAATTTTAATATATTAACATTAACTATGGGGAACATGTTTGCAACATTATTTAAAGGCCTATTTGGCAAAAAGGAAATGAGGATTTTAATGGTCGGATTAGATGCAGCTGGTAAAACAACAATATTGTACAAATTGAAATTGGGCGAAATCGTAACAACCATTCCAACAATAGGTAAGCATATTTTTTATATTAAATTGTAATATATTTTTATTGTGTATTATGATAACTCTGCATGTATAATGAATCCCTCACGACAAAGTTGAGTTTTGGTGTATATTCGATCGAACGATCTAGTTTCCTCTACGAATAATAGCATATGTATATAGATAAAATAAATAAAACAAAAGTTATCAATTCGTATCAGTATTTTCGTATGCGCATGATATAATATTTATAGACTATCTTGAAAAGGGAAAAACCATCAACAACGACTTTTATATAGCGTTATTTGAGCGTCTGAAGGACGAAATTGCAGAAAACGGCCTTATGTGAAGAAGAAACTGTTTCATCAAGACAACCTATCGTGTCATAAACTAATGAAAACAATGGCAAAATTACATGAATTGGGCTTCGAATTCCTTCCGCATTCACCGTATTCCCCAGATCTGGCTATCAGCGACTTTTTCCTAGAGGCCCCCGCGCCTCCCCCCCTCGCGCGCGTTCCTCACCGCGCCGGCCGATGTAAATATCGGCTCGGGTCCGCTCGCACGGCCGATCGCGTCCCTCACCCGTGGCCCGACGGCACCACGTCACACATACCTTAAGAGAATAGTCGAACGAGGTTTGCTCCGTATAGCCTACATAATCTGGTAACACAGTCACATTCATATGTGTGTGCCTATGTGTGAGTACATGTGTATGCATATATGTAGGACGAACCATGATAACGTATAATAAATGTTTCTACGAGGCGCTTTAAATGAAAATAAGATCGTTCAATAATAATGAAAATGCATATGTAATTATAGAAAACTAAATCGTGCGCCTTTACGGAGGTCGCTAAAAAGCTAATTGGTTACCTAAAGAACTCACGTTATCTTATTAATGTAATTCTATAAATTTTGAGGTTTGAGTTTATAGTCAGATGATTTTGCATTGTATGAGTGTGACATATCACTTAATGTGATATTCAGAAAGATTTTAGAAGAGAGAGCTCGATGTAACTCGAGGGAGGCTTTCTGCGAACCGATTTCCGAGTCTGCTTCTGTTGTGGGCGGTGATGGCTTGGGCAACGCTGCTGGGCGTTTTGGTGGTGATCTGGGTCGAATCACCATACGTCTCCGGTCAACTCTCAGTGTTGGTGAAGGCATCGACCCCCCTCTTCTTCAAGAGTCGGGTTCCGTTGGAGTTTTTGAAGGTTTGATATAATAATTAGAAGAACATATAATTTATTGCTGCTATGGATGCTTTTTGAATATAGTACTCTGCCTTTTTCAATGGTGCCATTGATTAGCAACTTACAGAATGCTTTTCTAGATTTTTTAAGAGTGTAGTCTACTTAATATCTAGTAAATTGGTGTCACAGTCATCACGTATTTTTATAGCTTGTGTTACTTCCGGTAAAATATTTGTATTTATAAAACGCGAATACCACGCCAAAATCCAAATACTTATATGGAGAACGCGACACAGTACCTTGCACTTCTGTAGAAGACTGAGCGCTTTTATTGCCGATTTTTAGGCCTAGGCTTGCGCCAAATAGCCTAGGGACAGTGATCGAAAGGGGGTAACCAATTTTTATGGTATATCTTGCCGGGATTATCTCCAAGACGAGAGCCTATGAAATTCCCCAATACATTGACCTCTCTTTGTTTACCCAAAAAGGCCTTTCAGCCTGTGTAAGACGAGGTTTCTCTAAATGAATACTATTAAATTGATTTAAATTTTAGTTTTTAATTTATTGGATTTTCATAATATCGATTTACAGATTTGTTCACAGTAAGTGGTTCGAAATTACGTTTTTACAAGTTTTCATATACGGTTTACGCTACGTTACTACGATACGGTTTGTTACGTTACATTTCATTGTTTTACTATTTACTACTTCGTAATTCAGTTTCAAAAAAGAAATAAGTAAAGTGATCGTATTAAATAATCTATTCCTTACTTTTTAATCGTTATCCATATGGAGGATACACGAATAATATCTTGTCAGTTTTACGAAACTGAGATCAAGCCCTTATTCGGATGTATGGCAAATTTAATAAAGTTTAAGGCCAAAGGCCTACTGTCCCTTATTAAATCAAGCTACTTACAGTCCGAAAACCGTAGTCGTATAGTGAAGGCAGTAAGTTGCCAAACTATTCTTTACCGCAGAAATCCTTATAGTCCAGAGACCGTAGTCCTGATATAGTAAAGGTTAACCAATCAGTCCTAAAGTATGACAGCAGCAAAGGGTAAGGAATAGATGAGAAAATTCTCTTCTCTGACCGGTAAACTTCTTATTGAGAAAGAGTATTAGAAAGAGTAATTTTTTATAGGTTGCGCAATAGCTTTTATAGGGTTTCTTGTCGCCTAAAACTCGCAGCGCCGCAGGTTTCTTGGAAAAGTCTCGAACGGGGGCGAAGAGCAGAGAATTGGGGCGCAAGTTTCCGTTTCACTAGGCCTTAGCTGCTGATTTCTCGGAGGTTGCGTAAGACACATTTTTCATTTTAAACTGGTGGAGAGAGCGAGAGAGATAGATATATAAATTTTTATTTGTAAATAATTTACATAATATTGCCCAAAACACGTTTATAAACGCTACATCTTAAGTCTACTTATAAATATAATTACACACTATCACAGCATTAGTCAAATCACATATGTAGTACAGTTTTGGCATAAATATTGCTTGCGTTTTCCTTATTATCTATCAGTCGAGTCGCACACGTACACACATTCACACAATGAATACAAGTCAGAGAGAAAGGATAAATACACACATACTCATTACACATACATGTGTGCTTTGCATAATACCTTGCACAACACAAGACTTTTTACAGTCTCAGACAAAGACACGACTGCCTCTTCCCAGAGTTCAATAGAGTTGAACCCGGCCGACTCAATGTCACAAAGGAACCTGCGAGTTCCAAAAAGAACCGCAGACGTCTATCCAACATTGATCTTCAAGGAGGCAGACGAGGCCCAGTCCGAGACCGCACGGGCCGCTGCTGTTACGTGTCTGGCTCCTACCTTGAGGTTCCCTAGAAAAACTATGGTAAACCTGGAGGTCATCAGCATATAGAATATGTCTCACACCCATAGACACCCTCGCAAGAAGCCCATTCGCATCATGCAGTTCAACAAACCAGTGGGACATATAGAGTCGAACGCCTTGCTGAAGTCAAACAATAACAGTAACGTACCTGTCTTTCATCTATAGCACTGAGTACGTCTTCGGTCAATCTCAGCAGAGCAGGCTCAGTCGAACTGTGTCGTCGATACCCTGTTTGGAATGGGTCGAGGATGTTGTGAGACCCCAAATACTCCATAAACTGGTCGTAAACAATTCTCTCAAGCACTTTTGAAAGAAAGCAAAGTAGTCGTCAATGGTACCACAAGAGCCTTCTTCCGCACCTCAGTGAAGTGTCCACTTTCAAGCGAGCCGTTGTACAGGCGCACTAAAAACGGACCTATAACCGGAAGAGCCTTAACAACTACACTATGCGGAATGCCATCCTCATCAAATGCCTGCGATGGGAACTGAGATGTTGACAGTACAATATCATTAATATTTATATCTTTAACCGAAAAATACCATCAGCAGCGAGCATGGCATGTATTTGATTGTCATCGATGGTATTTGACACAGACAGCCGTACAAAGTGAGTGTTAAGTTCCTCCAGCAAGACCCACTTGCTCGTGGAAGCAAACCTAGGTTCCACAACTCACGACAGATTGTGCTGGGATTTTGAGCTTTGATCAGACGATTATGAATGTATTCAGTCCTCGCCTGATCAATTTTCTCTTGAACGTGTTTCCGGAGATCGAGATAGTTCTCAAGGAATTGCCTTCGTTCTGTTCGTCTGTACTGTCTATATAGTGCCTCACTCTTGCGCTGCAGGTCACGAAGCTCAACTCCAATCTAAGGAAGGCGATTTTTATTCAGTTTCATAATTTTTACTGGAGCGAGTTCATCTATCGCTATCATTAAATTGTTGTTGAGCCTCCCGACTGCTGACTCAACGTCGAAATCTTCCGCCAACAACTGCATAAGCCCCTCGTCATCGATGCTGTTATTATCCCTATGTTCAAAAGAGCAACAGATAGATTCTGGGACACGTACCTCTATTGTAACATTGATGTTGTGCTTACTGTGAAAAGGAGCAGCTATATTGACGGCGGAAATTACCGTATCATTATGCTCCACAAGAATGACATCAATCTAGGTGCGGAATGTGGGTGCAATATACGTAGGACCGTGTTGGATAATCTGCAAGGACAGCTCAGCCACGAGTCTACGAAGATGCGCAACATCATCACTGGCAGTGCAGAGATCAACATTCAGATCACCGAAAATGATTTTATGACTGTAATCTTGCAATAATCGCCGCAATTCATCCAAAAATTTAGAGTTCCTCATAATACGGCATATACACAACACAAATTATGGTAGGCTCAGAGGTACGATACTGCACAGAGCAGATCAAGTACTCGAGCATCCCTGTCCTTCCAGGCCCTTCAGTGTTTGAGGCAGAGAGCGCACTTACACGGAATTGCTTGTCAATATAAAGCGCAACTCCCCCACCATTAATATTACGATCTTGCCGAATCACAGAAAATCCATCAATCCCAATGACTTCATTCATGATACTAGAACCCAACCAGATTTCCGCTACATCGAACAGATTGAGGAGGGAGCTCGCCGGTGAATACCTGTCATACTTACCGAGAGAGAGAGAGAGTATGTGGGAGATAGGCGCCGGGCCCTTGAGGGTATTTTCTTAGGCATTCTTGGGCTTGAGGGTCATAAGAGAGAGGTAGTGGTGAGGGAGGAGACGCGGTGCAGAGCTCTGCATCTTTGACGGAAAGAGGGAAAGACTAGTGGTGGAGGAATCCTTGGCGCCGCTTGCTGCACGTACAGGGCGACCGTTTTGGAGGAAAACTATCGGGCTCTTTCTCTCACTGTTTAGAAATCATTATGATCGGAGGTGTTGGCAGTTATATAGATTTTATATTGGTCTAACTTTCTTTTAATTGAGTAGCCTCGTTTTTGAATGGCGTAAATCGAACCATTATTAGGGTTTCCTAATTTTTTACATTTATTTTATTTTATGTCTTTTTATTGCGTGTGAAGTCTTTTTGGATAGAGGAAATAATTTTCCGTTAATCTACGTGTGTAGTTTTTATGTAATATTAAATTTTTGCAAAGAAAAAGGTCCGGCCCGGCCTAAAACGCAGCGGGCAGTATCGACACCCGATTTGTCTGTAGTTCTTAATTATAATATATTTAAAGTAGTTGAGCGTTACGCAGGACGTAGCACCTGCTTTGTTTTTACGTGTTTGTAGGGTGGATGAGCGTATTCAGTGTTCATTAGTAAATAGGTTTTATATTACTTCCTCGTTTTAAGCACGTGTTTAAACTCAACCGGAAACATCTAATTACTACTGAATTTTATGTAGCTGATTTTAATTTTAACTTAAATTTTCGTACGTGATGCTCGCTCAGAGCCTCCATCAGTAACTCCGTATAATCAAACGGCACCATGGTCGTCTATTATCGAGGCCTACTATCTGTAGCACGACGAGCGACTACAAAATGTTTCTGAAAATTGCGTTTGAAATTGTTTTTAATAGCAATCATTTAAAGACTAGGTTCGATAATGCAATTACCATTATTTTAACAAAAATTTATCCTGTTTGATTAAAAAACTGTACTCTGTCAGGCGATTTTTGTCCAAATAATGCAAAAGTCCGGCCACTGCTCCCCGTTCTCTTATGGTAAGCATTTATGCACGCGAGATTTGCAACCGGTCGGACTAACCTACTCAACCCAGTTGATGATTTTTGCTCCTTGGTCTCGTAGGCTGTCGCTTCTTCCTCGTGACCATTTGCGCTGGGAAGGAGTAGGGGAGAAAAGAATTAGTCAATAGACAGAATAAAGCACGGACTGGCAAAGAGGATAATTGGCCCAATATTATTTCCAAAAAACGATGAATAGCTAAGGAGTATTGCGTAGCAATAGATCGGCAGTGGGAAAATTCCATTAATGAACATCTAATGAGATAATATTACAGCATCCAAAATCTTGAAAAAACAATAAGATGTGAGAAAAAATACAACATATAAGAAGCGGATTCAGAGCACCAGAGTCAGTCATGTTTTGAGTTTCCGGTGATAATGACAACTAGTATCGCGATAAGTTGTCGCCAAAGCTCTGACCATCTGGCCATGTGCATTCATCCAAAAGATCTTCACGCACTTCTTCAAACAATTCATAAATTAGATAACTGAATCTCTAGCAGAAACAATCAGATCTTCAGGTGGAGAAATTAAATAATTTGCACGGCATACAACAGGAGCAAAATTCGAAGAAGCAAAGTAAGAAATAAATAAGCTGTGTTCAAGGATATATTAGATGATTACTCTTGTAATTTATTTGGTGCTCCATACGACATTACTAATAGCAGATTAATGCAACTCGAAACAAAAATATTTGTACAATAGCATCGTCAAAATATAAGACAATATAAGACTTGCGTATGCAAAAACGATTTGTTTAATATTCATAACGTTACTTGCATTGGTAGCGATACACAGGGCTTTAAATATGATAACATAATCTTTGTTTATCTTCTGCTTTTTGTGCAGTGATTCGTATCTTAACAAAGAGCAATTGGTAGTTACCCTATCTAGGTCAATCTTAATTTCGTCATTAATAAGATCGAAGATACAAAAACTTTTAATACAAATATTTTTTAAGCGATGGATAGCTACGTGGACAAAAAGGGTCTGATTGGACAAGCTTAAAAGTGAACTTTTGATTGTGCTTATTAAAGATAAGTCCATTATGTATAAAATTGCGGCGGCTCATATTCAGCTTTTGAATCAATATCGTCGACCTGCTGCTAAAAGCAGCGAAGCTTCGAAGCGGCTGTGCTCGATGTAAACAAAACAAAACACTCATACACTCATGCTATTTATTATGTTTTGTATTTACTATGTTGACTATGAAGGGGGTTAAAATATTCGTAACTATACATGAGCGTGGTTGACCGTCGACGGAATCCGTACATCCGTTTAAACGTGCTGCGCATGAACGTGAAAGCTATACCTATTAGCAGAGCGCAGACCGAACTTTTGGTGCTTTTGACTAACACCTTTTTCTCTGTGTAGATTCCAGATCTGATCATGATAAGGAATTTCTTGGCTAACACTTTTTTCTCTGTGTAGACTCCAGATCTGATTACGATAAGAAATTTCTTCCATAAGGTATTTGCAAATTATTGGAGCTAAAATAAAATGGAGCTAAAATATGCATTATTTTAATCAAAAAGTTTTCTACAGTGATTTCACTGTTTTTCCGGCGTTCATTTTTCTATACCCCCATTATGCCTTCCACATACCCCTTACTGATAGATCCCCTCTCTCTACTGCACTTAAAAAGGTAGTATTCCTTTATTTGTTGTTATAGTCTATCGAATCCCGCATTCGCCTTTAATTGAGGGTTTTACGTATATGCATTAAGTACAGATGCAAAACAATCCTGGGTGATTTCAATTCTGACTTTTCTAAAGCTGATAGTTGTTATGATCGATATTTTTGTACCAAAAATTATCCCGAATGATTTAACGTTTCTTATTTTTAACATGTTGAAAGTTTGTTTGACTGTCTTTAGACGCATTATTGGTGACCTATTTATGAAGCCACTAATCATGATGATATTTCAAAAGCTTTTTATACAATTTGTCATGATAACTTAACTATTACGAAACTTTAATGTTTTGGTGAACCACGAAATTTACGGCTACAAAATAAAATTGTTAATACAGTCTCGCACATCGAACTGTTACATTGTCTAGTAGAGTTGATAAGTTGATTAAATAAATATGTCAATGTCACGCGTCTGCATTGGTTTACAACACTGCTTAGATAATAGAATACGTGTAACAGTTTCATGTTACCGTTTTTAGAGTCATGCAGCTTATATAAAAAAATCGGGCTTGTTTACTACCGGCAGGGCGGTGCGAGATTTGTCTTCAATAGCCTTTAGTCAGATATTTAAATGTAAAAGCCGCCGCGTAGGAACGCTGTGATGCCACTCGCAACGCGTGAAAGTGCCAACTCAAGACTTCTAGAGATTAGTATACCATTATATTGTTAAAGTCTCATTTTCCTTTCAGTATACCCGAAAACTTAAATAAAACACGCTTTAATCAAATTACTAGATGGCTATAAGATGTTCGCAAAACAAATTTAATGGTCTGTTCAATAATACATTAGTGCTACCGTGACAACGAGGTGATAATCAAAGTCATTCTCAAATAATGTACAAAGGATCCTTAGTACAAATGGTGTGAGAACAGGCACATTGTAAAGCACCTGTGTTTATGAAAATGGTAATAAGCATATTTTTTATTCTTTTCATATTTTTCGGTCTGGTACACTTTACACTGTAGTCCTGTGAAAAATATTGTTTTCGCTGTGGATCGATACGAAACAGTAAGGTGATTATGATAATTTTTTGTATCATTCCATTATTTTTAAAACTACTATGCCCAGTATTCTAAATTGCCTTCTATCATATTTTCGAGGAAGTAGTGCCCAATCCAATGTTTTATTTTCAATTTCTTTGCAATTTCGAAGACACCGATGAGGATTGGGCCGTCGAACAAACGAAAGCTTCCCCCTCCCGCTAGCGCCTCCGCAAGAGGCGGACCGTCTCGTCGGCCGCCGGCAGCGAGCGCGTTAGTCGCCACCGAACCGAGCTTAATCCAATACCCGTCTACCCAACTCGCGAGGCTCATGGTCAGCCCATCGGCGCGCTCCTACTCAGGCCCAGATCCGTTGAACCCTCGCCTCTAGCACCAGTTGCTACCTAGTAAAAAGGGCCACTACCTCGCGCACGGCGATACTCTACTTTGCACAAAAAGGAGAATCCCAGAAGGTCTTCTAGGGTCGCGAGTTCCGAGTTTCTGGGCCCACTATTTCGCTAACGGCGGCACACGCCTCACGTATAAAAATGGGGAAGCTGGATGGAGAGGTTTTGTGGAGGCAGCCTGTGTCATCTGCGATCATTTTGAGTCGACCCCTGCTACCGCGAAACCAGCCGTTGAGAACAAGCAAAACTTGTACACCTAAGTGCCTGGACGTGAAAATCACAGATCAAAGATCGTGGCTTTGTCTGCAGAAGACTGAAGCTTTTCTTGAGCTGTGCTCTTTTTCAGCCTC
Organism: Sycophaga agraensis; assembly: GCA_018906755.1. Lineage (NCBI taxonomy): Eukaryota > Metazoa > Arthropoda > Insecta > Hymenoptera > Pteromalidae > Sycophaga > Sycophaga agraensis. The sequence continues at coordinate 350,659 of JACCIE010000068.1, read as the reverse complement.
AGCTGAATTCTATTTGAGAGCTTGTGGGTGAAGGTAATCTACCTGGAAGCAGGGGCAGATTAATAATAATCTAGGCCTCAATGCAAGAAGGCGAATTTTAATATCGACGATTTCCTTGAAGAGAGAGCAGATTTTACGATATAGATTCGTGGTATAGTTTCGTTTGAGTATTGCATGAATCGATACTAATTTTTAGTTAGTTGTTGTAAAAATTTTATTAGGTGTATAAATGTTACTATTAATCATTTGTTCCAAAACGATGTTATGAATTTTTATAGTGAATTGAATTGTACGTTTTTAAGGATGTCTCATGATGCAACGGTCGTTTGCTAAAGCAGCTTTCCCTGATTTTCTGAATCGTCAAGAAAATGTCCGGGACCCGGCGGCCGTACCGCGTGCGCGCTTAACGGTAGACCGCCGCCTCGTGTCGCACCGTGTTATTTGTAAGGAGGTCAGGTGACTCCACGTGATCCTGCTTGCGCCTGGCAATAAATTTGCAGAAATCTAACCGTAACGTGTTGTATTATTTCCGATCGGCACTCCCTACGCCTGCCACGCCATTTACCCTCCTGCGCGTCCCACCTTTCGCCCAGTAGGTCGAGCCGGCCCGCGCGCGTCAGTTGTTCGGTGCCGGATACCGCCGCCTCCGCGGGGATCAACTTAACTACGGTGGTCCCGTGAGCGCGGCCGTGCGCATTTACGTTAAATTAGCAGAAGGGAAAGGAGACAAGCCTTCCCCCAACTGTCACTCGATAAGCGAGTTGAACTCGCGTTGTATTCGGTTCGGCACTTTGCCAATTTTCACCGTCACAATATATAATTATTATCGACTGATAGATATGTGAAAGAGTAATTCATTTAATATTGATTCTTTTAACTCAATTTTTTCAAGATGACAATGAGTTTTGTAATTAAACTGATCAGAATGGGTCAGAAGACATGGCAAGGTAATTTTGCGTCATGACAATGCACCTGCACACAGAAAAACCAGTGCAGGATACAATCAAAGCACTTGGCTGGAACTTACTACCTAACTTGCCATATATATCAAACTTGGCTTTTTCCAACTAGCATTAGTTTTCATCGATGGGACGCGCATTGACTGAGCAGTACTTTGATTCCTACGAGGAAGTCGAAGATTAGGTGTCTGATTGGTTTACTTCAAAAGACAAACAATTCTATTGGTGTGGTATCCACAAATTGCCAGGAAGGTGATCAAAATATGGAGAAAACAGTAGCCAATACTTTGAGTAAAATGTTCTTCAGTTTTCCATTAAAATTAGTTTTTTATTTTCACAAAAAAACGCTTACTTCATACCGGTATATCTCTCCGGAATAAATCTCTCTCCTTTGCCTTCATCATGTTTGAGATAAGAGAAGCCAGTCCTATGGAAGCTCACGAAAATCGGTAAGAATTAAACTCTTTGCTCTTGATTAGTTGCTGCAACTTGCTGTATTTCCCGCAAATTACTTCAACCTTCCTTCTTGCTGAAGACTTCTCGCCCAATAATGCAATGACTAAGGCGAGATACTCGTCACAACTTTAATTTGAATATGTTAATATAATTCATGCGCACAAGCACACTCACATTCACACACGATATAAAAACATATTAATACTGAATCTATTTTTTGTTTTTGCAGGTTTCAATGTTGAAACAGTAGAATATAAAAATATCAGTTTCACTGTTTGGGACGTTGGTGGTCAAGACAAAATCAGACCTCTATGGCGACATTACTTTCAAAATACCCAAGTACGTAGTTCATTATAATTGTTATTTACATTCTATAATTCCTCATATGTACAATAAATATTCTTCATTTCTAAAGCATAATCTGTTAAATCAACTTAAAGTATCAATGCACAGCATTATTAATAAAAACGAATATCACAAAAATAATGATAGATATATATTTGTGTATTGAAAGATTTTAAACAAAATATCAATGAGTCAATTTTAAATGTTGAATAATATAATAAAAACGAAATATAACAAAAATTTTGCACGATTATATCCGCACATCACGTTCTTAATGGTGTGTGTAGTCTTCAATTATAGTATTCACAGTTATCCAATTTACTTAATCAAGCTACCCAATTAATTTATAAGAATTCAAGCTTCCTAACACCTTAAACATTTAGTACTCGTAACAAAAAATTATTATTCATACAAAAACAGATGCCTTCATATATTAATTTTTCAATAATAGTGTTTAAATTACAGATATTTAATGTGTAATCCGAGTGTAATTTTTTTATAAAAGAATTTAAAGAAATACATTAAAATTTCTTAATTTTTCTAATATATTTTTAAATAGATTAATTTTTTTAAAACCTGAATTTTAGAGTTGATAAATAAAACAAGGCTACACTTGAATTCATATAAATTTAGCGAAACAAAATCAAGTTCCATCAATGCTTCGTATTTAATCGCTAAGTGCTCATAGTTAATTTATAAGTAAACTTCTCGATAGATTGGCATCTTGAACAAAAAAATGATTTAATACTTCGAAATTTAAAAAATGATAACAAGTTGTTTTACGTTATCCTTATCGGGTATATTAAATAATAAGATCAGTAAGGTATTACTGTTTGTGCGTCCATATAAGATTTCTTAGAAACTATCCTGACTGAGTTCTTATTCAAAACGTTAATTCATTTCTATAATTGGTCCTTTTTAGCTTGTTTTCATTTTCTAAATAAAGATTGATTGATTATAATGTTTTATTAAGATATTATGTGGTTTTTCCCGATTTACAAGATGTTAAAAAAGACGGGAAATGGTCGAATATTCTTAAAAAGAAAGTATTTCTGGTGAGAAGATTTTTTAAATTTTAGGATTAATCATTCAGCATTAACGGATTAAGAGAAACTGTTTTTGTAGCAAAAAGGAAGATTACTTCTGGAAACCGAAGCTACTCGATTGCATAGTAATCAGAGATATTTAGTTTGATAAGATAAGCTTTATATAATCATTAATTAGATTTCGGTAAGGGAATAATTTTTACCGAAGGATCTTAACAAGTGAATGTTAAAAATAATTTTAATAATGTCCAGCAGCAAATTGAACATCTAATTAGCTAAATTTTTACCTTTAATAAATTTTAAATTTATTTTCTAATGCTCTAATTTGATATAAGAGAAATTACGTTAAAGTATGTTTAGAAATTTTCTAGATAAAAAAGCACGGAACTACTACAAATGACAGCTTATAGATATTGTCGTCAATTAATTGAGCAAAATATTATAATATTTGAACATTATGGTCTTTGAAGGCGAAAACTACATAGCTGCGAGTAGCTAAAGGATTTGTTAATTGTAAACAAAGGCTAATGTCAGTGTTTATTGTAGACCTTCAAACTTCACGCTTTGGAGCAAAACATATGAGTACAGTTCTTGTCATACAAAGAGAGGTTTGATTCTCGTGACCGCTTAATCATGTGGACCAGGTATGACTTCAGACTAGTTGCTAATGACATTGGGAAAGTCTTTGTTGTGGAGATTTTATGTGCCATATGTATAAAGAGTGATTCTAAGTTGACCCGGGTAATTCTGGTCGAGCGCCTAAGATGTTTGGAGTAGAGAAACAAAATGATTTGCCGTCTCTAGACGGGCGGGAAGGTATTGAATTTGGATTTTAGATGGTAGTGGAGGAAATCAAAATGTATGAAAGTTAGTAAATAAAACTATAAATAATGGAGGATTTGCGATAATCGAGCAGAGGAAGAAAGATAACGAAATTGTACGTCAAAGTTAGAATAACGTTACTTTTAGAATCCGTTTCTTATTTTGAACTTCAAAATATATATATTAGTCGAAAATGCGTCAAGGTGACCTGTTCAGTTTTCATTTCATTGATTCAAGAGGTATTAAAAGCAAGTCGCATATCTTTTTTATGTATTTTGACATGCTGAATTTGAATTTCACGGTTACTTTTCGAAAAGTGAATATTTAGCAAATCGCATAACATTCATTACAGTGTAAATCAAGCTTTTTTGGCAAAAAAAAATATTTTTTTGTTGTTGAATTAATTTTTAAAAATAAACAACAAACTTCTTTGTGATAATTTAATTTCTATACTTTTAAATTTATTTTACTTTAAGTGTGCATTTTAAAAGTCTGTAGAGCGTTTAAAAATTTACTTTTCAAGTACTTAATATACTTAGATATGTGTTTATTAATCGCCTTGTAATAATGCACGAAAAGTATCTGCAGAAATTAGACTACAGATTGAAATTTTAAGCAAATATAGTTTTCAAAAAAATCCTTCGTGCAGATCGAGAATGGTCTGGAGCAGATTTAATGTCCAATGACCCCCTTTATTTAAAAATTTACGGACAACTTTCAATACCTCTCAAATCAATAAAATGGAAGCAGTGCTTAGTTTGATCTTCGAGAGGTCAATTTTCACGAATCAAAGACCTATGTAGACTAATTTAGATTTTAGAAAAGGAAATTAATTCTAAAACTGCATGAGAAAAGCATGTTTTCCATTGTTTTACCCAAACTATCACACTCTTCGGCGTTTCTATGAATCAGATAACCTGTGGTCTGTCTCTTGTATACACCAACGGATAAATGCGCTTTAAGCAAAGAGTTAGAAGCGAGCTCCTTTTGACTTTACATGAGCGCACTTAGCAAGAATCAAGTCTCGTGCTCTAGATGCGTACAACTTCGCGAAACGTCGACCGAAAAATGACAATGCTGGAAGTGAAGTTGCGTCTTGCTTGCACCCAACGATTTTGGCGAAATTCGAATTACTACTCGAGAAAAAATTTCGGGGGATCACATGTAGATAAAAAATCATTTAAAATTTAACTAAGTTTTTGTTTTTTTTGCGAATCGATATTCCTATTCCCATTACTTCCTATCCACAAGAACTACGATACAATATAAAAAATAGCATAGTATTGCTGAACTAAAATGCTGTTACATCATGATTATTGTCTGTAGATTCGATTTCTAAAAGCATAAAAATAGTTTTATTATATGTTACGTGATCCTTTTTTACCATTAGATTGATTCTTCAAATCTATAAATCATTTTAGCGTAAAATAATTCTTACTATATTTTATTGAGTTACTTGAGCAAGATGAAATAGAGAAGTAACTGATAACTCATTTAATCCAGTTTAAATTACAATTATTAAAAAAACATAAATTATTATGAATGCACAAAACTCATACTGAATACTCATACTAAACCTCTAAGTATAGTATCGCAGATATAGTGCTTAGTGTGGGAATTGAGAGAGAGAGAATGAGGAAGAGGGGGGCAATGCCCAAAAGGATGTATGAAGGAGTGGGAGGACGGCAGGTAGGCGGAAGGGAGAGAATGCAACAGAAGTAATTGTCGTATTGACTGTCGAAGGGTGCGGATGTCTTTATTTCAAGATGTACTCTATTAGTATTATTAAAGTTTAGTTTAAGTTCACCTCGACGCGTTCTTATTTCACCACGATTCCATATATCCCACAAACTTTTGGGGGCTCGTCTGGGATGGTGATTCGTGTGTGAAGAAAAAACCGCGGGTGAAGTGGAGAAGAAGTGATGCACGAAGTTAGGTGCATGATTTAAGAAGAGTAGGAGGACGAGAGCCGCCACCGAGTCTCACGCTAGGAGCAGGCAGACGACCAGGACGCTAAGGGCGCGACGGAGAAGACGCTCCGCGCAACCTCAGGCTTCAGTACTTCGACCACGGCAGCGGCGATCGCTTCTTAAAGGACGGAAAAGACAGCTACAAGATGTACAGTAAGAAATAACGTTAAGACGGACGTGACGCGTTAAAAGACGATAGGACGATAAGACGAAAGACGCACAAACGAACGCGAAACGAAGAGCGAAAGCGACGCCGTTAACGACGCCGGTTAGAAGAGACTCGGGTTAATCCGGGCAATTAAAAAGAGACCCGCAACAACCGGTACATACGTGCGCAGCGGCCTTTGCGACGGAGCGAGCGGTAGGCCATATACCTGCACGGCAGCAACCGGGGGAATACCAGCGCAGTGAGCGGGAGGGCTGCCAAGACAGCGTGAGGACGGAGGGACCAGGGGACCCAACCATTACAAAGACGAAGATGGCAGCGCAATCAGCGGCGATGCACTCTCAGATGGAGCAGCTCCAGCAGACGTTGGTCCAAATGCAGCATAAGAAGGTGGCGGCGGTCGCGCCCCCACCATAACAGCAAGCAGCGGTTACGCAGGAGAACTTGCTATGAGAAGTCGAGCTCCTGCCACGTGAGCAAGACGTGTTGCAGCAAGAGGCAGTACTCGCGGCTCCGAGGGTGCTGCTGCGCGACGTGGAGGAAACTCTGCCTCGATTCACGGGTGAGGATCCCGCTTTTCCAGTCAGGGCGTGGCTGGAAGGATTAAGTCAGATCTTGGCGGCTTACTCGTGGACGCCGATAGAAGCGCTCATCGCCGCCAAGAAGTGCTTAAGCGGCCTTGCAAAGATCTGGATGGAGCCTCAAGGGCAGCTGGCGGCCTGGAGCGACTTCAAGGCGAATATCGAGTCTGATTTTGCGGATAAAGTCGACAGCAGGCGAGTGCATGTGGCCCTTGCAAAGAAGAAGAAGACGGCCGAGGAGTCGATGCTCATGTACATGCAGAGCATGATTACCATCGGAGAGAGATGTAACTTGGCCCAGGACGTAGTGGTCAGCTACATCGTGGACGGCATTCCCAACTGTGCTCACAATAAAATGTTGTTGTACGCGGCCAGGATGTATGGGCAGCTAAAGGACGTGCTGTTCGGTTATGAGAACGCCAGGAGGAGGATAAAACAAGAACCGAAGCCGGAGAGACACACGCATACGGAGCAGCATCTAAAGAAACAGGACGGGCAACGCAAAGATCACGCACGCTGCTATAGTTGTGGCGAGCGAGGACACGTAAGTAAGGATTGCGCGCACCAAAGCTTCAAGTGCTTCAGATGTGGTAAGTTCGGACACATCTTGACCAAGTGCCTGGAAGCCGTAAGTAAGCCAGCAGAGGTGGAAGCGGATATCAGCTCGGTGAGGGTAAGCCGAGTCGTGGTGGCCAAGAATCGCAACCGTAAGATTGTGCAGATCCAGAAATTTAAGGTAGACGGCCTCATAGATACCGGATCGGACTGCAGCATAATGAAGGAACATCTATTCAGGAAACTACAGGGAGTGAAGCTACGGCCATGGAGCGGCGGATCTACATGACTGACGGAAGGAAGTACAACTCGTTAGAGAGAAAAGTTGTCAAGACGAAGGTTGACGGGGCAGAATATCCACTTAGAGTACGTGGTCGTACCGCAGAATTCCGTCGTGGAGACACTCGTAATTAGGGACAACATCAGGAACTAAGCGACGATAGTAGTGAGCAAGGAGAGGACGGTGATTATTCCAGAGTTCGAGTACATCAACAGGGTAGACGAGCAAACTAAGGAAGACGCAAAGGCGTGCTGCATGCGGGATGTTGATCAGACAGGCTCGGCTCGCACGTGGAAGGTAAACCGTGTCGGCTTAAGAGCACCGGTGGAAAGTACTGTAAAGAAAAAGGCCAAAGACTATATCGCAGCCAAAAGGAGTAGCCGAGCAGTAAGAGTGTAGAATGGAATGAGCGAATAAAGATCATGAATGACGGATGTTTTGTGAGAGAAAAACGTAGAAATAAATGAAAAGGTGAACGGTGTACAAGTAGTGTGCGAGCGAATGAATAAATAAGAGAGGTGTCAGGGTGCACAGGTCATGGGTGAGCGCGATATTGCGAATTTGGAACGAAACGAGAATGGAACGCGAGATAAGATTGTTATTAAAGATGAGTGCGAGTTGGAGCGATTGTCCAAGGATGGATAAAAAGTCAGGAGTGGCCGAATGTGGGAATGACGAGAGAGAGAGAGAGAGAGAGAGAGAGAGAGAGAGAGAGAATGAGAAAGAGGGGACAATGCCCAAAAGGATGTATGAAGGAGTGGGCGGACGGCAGGTAGGCGGAAGGGAGAGAATGCAACAGAAGTAATTGTCGTATTGACTGTCGAAGGGTGCGGATGTCTTTATTTCGAGATGTACTCTATTAGTATTATTAAAGTTTAGTTTAAGTTCACCTCGACGCGTTCTTATTTCACCACGATTCCATATATCCCACATTAGTATAGATGATTTGTTATATACAAAGGTTAAATTTAAGTATCCCTGAACTTAATAGCCGGATTTAATATAAAATTGAAATTATTTTTATTAAGTTTGTGATTTCTATCATCATCAAGTCGTGTACACCAAACTTTTTGAGATTATCCCACACGGTCCCACCATTGCATAGGTGTAACTTTTGGATACTAGATGTAAGGGGTATTCAAGCGTTCATCTCATTTCCCATTATAGGGAATGTTCCGTAGAAGTGTGTATTCCCTTCTACGTAGTCTCGTAAGCCTCTTAGAAAAGATGACTACATCCCCAAGTAATCGCAAGTTAAAATATGTAGATGTGTAATTTGTGTGTTTGATTCATCCCGCGTTGTGAATTGGTCATTGCCACTGTCGTAGATCTAACCGACGCATGGCCGGTATACGTATGTAATCAACGACATGACTTAAGTTAGAGGCTTGCGAGATGTCTTGCAGCGAGTGCTTAAGATTTGCTAGAGGCGCTACCATGAATATGAAGCAACGTCGGACATCCGGTTTTTCTGCAACGCAACGCGAACATGATGTCATTGAGATTACGCTACTGTTGCATAACAATAATATTTGCGAATAAAATAATTGAATTAATGATCAGAATAGTTTATATTTTATTTTTATTATATTTGGTTTCCTATGCACTTAATAACAAGTATAACTCAAATCTATTACAGGGCTTAATATTTGTTGTGGACAGCAATGATAGAGAACGTATTGGCGAAGCTCGAGAAGAATTAATGAGAATGCTGGCTGAAGATGAACTAAGAGATGCTGTTTTACTTATTTTTGCTAATAAGCAGGTAATTTTTATTATTCTAGATATGTTTTTCTGGAAACCACTTTAAATTACATTTAATTCCTTTACCCAACTGCGATTACATTTTCAATTGTTAATGCGAACTTTATTACTGCATATATATGCTATTAAAATCAATAATTAGTAAAATATATTACAAAAAAAAAAGATTATTAAAAAATATATATTATTGTATATTATCATATATTATCGTAATCAAAAAATATTATGTTTATTTATTATTATAATTTTGATAATCTTTTTTTAAATAGCTTATAAAATACGAAAGTATGTGCGGTGCTTGAAAAATATCCAAAGGAGAAAAGGGTCTAATTACATGCTTACATCTAGATCTAGTTTCATAGTTGTACATGCTTAAAAGCGAACAGTTGAATGTGCTTATTAAAGATAAGTCCAAGATATGCAAAACACTCTTGCTATTTAAATGTACTGCGCTCAACAGTGAAAGCTGTATGCAGTAACAGAGCGCAGACCGTCGGTTTGAGTTATATGTGCCAAACTTTTAACGCCTTTGACTAGTCCCTTTTTCTCTGTGCAGAAGGTTCGGACAGTCTTTGCGGGGTAAGAGTTATCTAAAATACAGCCATTTGAATAGCTTTAGGATTTTAAAGGAGCACTCCAAAATGTATTCGCTATGTTAGTTTGAAATAATTCTAATAGTGTTCCTATGTTTAAAGCTTTTCTCGCTAAAAACGGTTCTCCTTCACTATTTATAAATGTAAGGAAATACAGATAGTTACGGGGATATGTTCACCTAAGCGCTGCCCTGAAATATTAAATTTTATTTATTATCTTATATTATTATTAATACCATATGTTGAAAGTTGCACTAAAATTCAGAGACTGTAAGATGTGCAAAAAGTGCAGCACTGTAAAAAATCAGTCCTAATGTAGATTAGAATCAATATCTACTCAAAATTTACAAGACAGTTAGATTTTATAAACATAATTTAAAATATAACTTCTTGAATCCCTGCGCATTGTGCATTTCTAAAGTAAATGAAACTTTAAAAATGAACCAATGTAAACTACTAAAATTAAATTTTCATCCATACCTAAATTGTTTCTATTAGACGCATATATGAATATATTTTGATGATTTATGATATAATTAATAATTTTTGATAATATATACTCTTAAATTGTATATCTTAAGTTTCAAAATAACACTAAATTAGTAATATTTTCATTATTTTTAATATCATTTAATAAGTAATAATAAATTTAAAAATTAATTAATTAATGAGCTAAACATAAAAAATAAATACATATAGGCGCGCTCATGCACTAAGCTTTCATCGATTCAATTTAGAATAGGCAATACTCGCGTTAAATATTTCTGGGACCTGCAATTCCAATTCGAGTGTAGTAAATGAACGCGTATCAGTACCAACAAAATCAATGGTATCGTCAGCACCATAAATTTACTAACTAAAAAATACAAACAAATATTCTAGTATTAGAATATGTTTTGCTACTGAAATTCAGTGCTTTTTTGTATGGATTTTTTTCTCCGTATGGTTGAATCACGTCATGACCTTTCGAAGCATATCGCTGTTTCGAGTGATGTGAGCAATTATACGACTAGCGCCGTACTGATCCAGAAGAACGAGGAAGGATACAAACAACCCTATGTTATAAGTAAGCCACGTATTTATCTTGTCCAAAAAAGTAGCTTGGAAATAACGGACAGACAAGCAAGTACCGCAAGATATACAGTTATAAAAATTAATTGCTCCTTGTCCTACTCTAAAACTTTATAGGCGTAAGGAGAGATGCATTTATAAATGTTAATTTATTCGATAAGGTAAAGTTATATAACACAAGTATATGTGTATATGTAAGATTATAGCATATAGAAATATCTCTGAATTTAATTATCTCGCTTGACTAGTATCTTGCCATGAGAGCTTCAGTAACGGATGATCCCAGTTGTGAGAGTGAAAGTAAGATGGAGAGCGAGTGGTGAAAGGTCGATCCTGTATCGGTTGCAAGCAGCACAGGTATTAACATAGAATTTAGGAAATTACGGATGGTTGGTGCAGCGACCTACCCTTCGCAGTCGGTTGTCTAACCATGGACTGTACATAGAGTAGCGATTCTAGCCGGCTGTCCTTTCAGGCTACTTATCTTGGCCTTGGCGCTTGAGCATAGTGACAGTAGTCGACAGTATGAGGGTACTGCGTGGCGGTCACAGCTTTGGTAATTCCTTGTCACGATTGTGTTTGTCTCAGTACCTCGGATTCAAAACAGAATTTTATCGTGTAGTGAATCTCTTGTACCCTGGACCCTCTTTCATTTAAATTATAATTTCTTTCACTTCTCGTTTTTTTTCTTCTCTGATGTAATGTCACCCCTCACGCGTTTATTTAAAGACACTTTACAAATTACAATCAATAGCTTCGGTAGCGTATGTTTTACCTTATTTTACTAATCCTTTTGATTCCTTTCGATTTTTCGGTTTTTTCTTGAATCGCTCGCATTTACGTAATAAATAACATTCTGTTATATTACACCTCTCTACTTCGAACAGAATATGCGAATATAACCTGACATTCTTTCTGGCTCATTGTTTGATACGTGGCTCTCTTGGTTTCCTTTTAAAGTAATTGTTCTTGTCCAGTGCTTATAATCGTTTTTTCTCGAAGAATTCATTTCTCGGTGTACTTTTTTATATGATTCTGTTTGACGATCTATTTGATTGTATCGCAATAAATAACGTTTTTTGCTCAGATTTGTTTAAGTAACTTTTGCAGATTTATCAATATTTCTGATCATAATACGTTATGACGGGCTGTCCGGCTAGAGCCTGCCGCGGGATTCGGAAGCGCGAAAGGAGGTAAAGTTTACACCGCGCGAGCAGTAAACACAGCACCGGCCAGTTCGGAGGCCGAGCTGACCGCGCGGTTTCAACAAAATCTGGGCCAAGTTAGTACCGTCGAATAGGCCCTAGGCGACGGAGCACGGAGCGAGCTCTCGGCGTTACCGCTTTTCCTCGCCAGTGCCTCTTCACGCAGCCAAGGTTCAGGAGCATCCACCTGTCCCGTCCGGGACATCACCACGGCGCCCGCCAACCGGAGCCGAGGAGGCCCGGCCGCTTTTCCGCTCGACGCGGAGGGAGAGAGCAGCTGGAAGCCACCAGCTGCTCATTTGCAGATCGTCGAGGAGCCACTGAGCGAGACTCACTGAGAGTACCCCCTGGGGAAGAGTCCTCAGCGCAGCAATAGTAAGTAAACTTTGCCGACACACCGCGTCCCGCTGAACGCCCATTTACCCGGAGTCTCTCTCCGCGCGACCCTCCTCGCGACCAGCCTAGAGTCAGTGGACTCAGAGAAGGCCCGCCGTCCTCCGCTAGCCCTTTGTCCCTCCCTATTGTGCCGAAGTGTGGGAGTTGGCTTGCGCGTGCACACGCACCTGACGGTGCCTTGCAGGTGCACCGAAGTGTCGCAGTAGTTTTGCGAGTGCACCGAGGCAGTCGAGCTCCACGCGCCTAACGCCCGTGCCGAGCGCCGTGCGCCCCGCGCGTCTATCGCCCGTGCCGAGCCCCGTGCGCCCCGCGCGCCTATCGTCCGTGCCGTGAGCTCGGCAGGGCGAGACGCCTCGCCCCGCGCCTCCTACTGGTCGCTAGTCCCGTGCGGAAATCCGCCGCGCCGGCGTGCGTGTAATCGCTGGCGAACCGCGGCCTAGGAGTCGGCGTGCGAGAGCCGCTTCCCGCGCCCTGCGTACAATACCGGTTGTGCCGTATATCACCGTCCCGTATCCCATAGTGCTGAATGTAAGGAGGCCAGGCGACTCCATCGCGTCCCCGCTTGCGTCTGACAATAAAATACTATTTCACAATATCAAGTTGTGCTTTTCCCGTTTGGCGCTCCCGGCGCCTGCCACGCTACTCATCCTCCCACGCGTCCCACCTTTTGCCCAGTAGGTCAAGTCGGTCCACGCGCGTCAGCTGTTCCGTGCCGAATACCGCCGCCTCCGCGGGGACCAACCCAAATACTGTGGTCCAGTGAGCGCGGCCGGGTGCAGCTGTGTCAGACCAGCAGAAGGGGAAGGAGACGAGCCTTCCCCCAACTATCACTCGATATGCGAGCTGAGCTCGTGTTGTGACTGAACCGGCACTGTGCCCATATTCACCGTCATAACGTTCTCAATATCTTTATTTATTACCATGCTAATAGAACAGATCTTTTTGTCGACCGTTATTTCTTTCAAAATGTGGAAGTATGTTTTTAAACTGTTCGATATCTTAGAAGTGTTTGTTTTATTCAAGCCTTGGGTTACAAGTCCGAAATGTAACTAATTCTTTACTTACAGCAAATCCACTTACTTCTCCGTTACACGGGTGCATATAGAAGTTAACGAAATATAGGTAATTATAAGGTTGGCAAATATCTCCCTTCCGCTTTTTTGCTCTGTACTCAATGCTTTATAAAAACTGTTACGGTGATCGGATTTAGTTTAAATATGCACTGTTTTGTTCGATAATCTGTTTCCATCTAGACGGCAACTTCATAATACCTCCCTCGTAGAAGCCCCTCTCCTTATTTGCGAAGAACTCGGACAGCCACTTTTCAAAAGCCTCTTTCGAGTTCAACTTTATATCACCAAGGGCATTCGCTATGGACATGAACCGGTGGTAATCACTTGGCGCTATATCCGGGCTATATGGTGGATGCGATAAAACCTCCCATCCAAGCACCCGTAGCTTGTGACGAGTTATCAACGAAGTGTGTGGTTTGGCGCTGTCCTGGTGGAACACTACACCCTTCCTGTTGGCCAGTTCTGGACGCTTCTGGTCGACCACCTGCTTTAAGCGGTCCAATTGTTCGCAGTAGATGGTAGAATTAAGCGTCTGACCATATGAAAGCAGCTCATAGTGGATGTTTCCCTTCCAATCCCACCAAACAGCAAAACCTTCCTGGCCGTCAATCTCGGCTTGGCCAATGCTTGGAACGATTCACCGGCCTGCGACCACAACTGTTTTCGCTTGATATTGTCGTATGTGATCCGTTTTTCGTCGCCAGTCATCTGCTTCAAAAAGGAGTCGAGTTCGTTCCGTTTTAACAGCATATTGCAGGCGTTGATTCGGTTCAAAAGGTTTTTTTGCGTCAAATCATGCGGCACTCAAACATCAAGCTTTTTTAGGTATCCAGCCTTCTGCAGATGGTTTAAAATGGTTTGGAAACTATCTCCCATCTCCTGGGCGATGTCACGAGATGCCACATATCCGCTCTAACTCCATTTTTTCCATGATTTGATCGGTATTCATCGTCACAGGTATTCCGCCGGCTGGCTTACCCATGGTATCGTTTTCACCGGCTCTGAATCGTCGACACTATTCCTCCGCGGTTCGAAGTGTTAGAGTATTATCGCCTAAACTACCATTAATCTCACGGAACGTTTCTCTAACGAATTTGCCTTTAATGAAGGAAAACTTTTAAATAGCGTAAATTTAGACGTTACTGAACTTAGATTTACACGTCTATAACTGTATAATGCAATACATAGTCGTACATACTTTGTACATAGCCGCGAAATTCAAAAAACAAAAAGGCGGAAGGGACATATTTGCCAACGTAATATATTTTCTCATCGTTAGCTGCTTTTTATATTCTATAAAAATTTTATCATAATATCGCTTTTCACCTACGTGAGATTCCTAGAACGATTTCTGAATGTTTACCGAGTCATTATTATTGAGATCGGTCTAGTTATGACCTCCTTTCTGGGAGAGTTTTTTTCTATTTCGACTGACACCTCTTCCTCACTTTCCAAAACCTCGGCGCTGCCCTAATTAGTGAATGCCCGGAACGCCTGTAGCCCGGTCTTTCTGTACAGTTGGTATACTCTGTATATCAACTATACAGAGAGACTTTGATTTTGAATTCCAACTGCTAATATTGGAGCCTTAATAGAATTTCTTAATAGCGTTTGAATTTACCCTGGTCTTTTTGTTATTATATATGATATTGTAGTCGTAAACCTTATTAACGACTTATAATCTGTGACTATGATGAATTTTTGCCCTACTAAATATAAGTGAATCTATGCTATTAAATTTATAATTAAAAGTACTTCGCGGGCGAAAGTGTCAGATCGTCTTTCGGTATCTAATATTAACTAGAGTCCATGAGTTAATCCTCTTCATTTGAGCATTGTGAGACGATGCCTCCGCTATACTTTCGCTTGCATCGCTTGTCATTGTAAAGTCTATTCAATCGTGAATTTGTAATACCGAATGACTGCCGAGTTTTGTTTTAAGAGTGTCAATAATTCTTAGGATTTATCATCCCAGAGAAAAATCGCTTTTTCTATAAGTTACTCAGTGGTTTTGCAATATCCGAGAATTCTATAAATTGGCGATGATATCCTACCAATTCCAGGATTTGTGCGCAACTTTACTTCCACCGATTTTTTCCCGAAATTTAAGGCTTTATTCTTAAAAAGTGATTATCTAGTTACGATTCAAAGTACTGCCGTCACCAGACACTACATTTTACCATATTTTGAGCAATCGAAAAAACGATAAGTCTATGAGGCGATCCACAAATCGATTCATTCTTTGATTTTTTTCATCAAAGTGGAAATGCTGTTTGCCAGACAAATATTAGTCGTAAGGAGCAATTTTTTGATCGTACGGTGTAAGGGGGTAAGACTTCCCATTTTAGGGTTTCCATATATGTTTAACGGATTTTGCGACATGTGGCCGAGCATTGTCATGATGCAATATAATTTATGTGTCGATCATTGTCTTCTTCCTTTTGCACATTCCCTGCGTACACACACCCATCTGCTTTATTATCCAAAATCCTTTTTTCTCTTATCAATTTCTTTCACATTTTTATTGTTTTTCATTGGTTTCATCTTGCAGCTTCCTTTATGCTTAGGACCGCATTTTTCTTTTCATCTTTTATTTTTGTCGACCGCTTGCATGCTTTTTCCATATTAAAAACGCGTGATACAGTTAGAGGTTCTCCGGCTCCCCGTTTATCCATCTCATTGCGGAATTTCTCTCGAATGGGACGATATGCTCATTTATTTCTAAATATTATCCCAATAATTAATCCTTGTTTTATTTTCATGGACAAAATAAGCCCCAATCGTTCCAGCTTCTTTAATTTAAAAATCATCCATAACGACAACCTTAAATTTTTCCTCGTTAACAATAATTTTTAGCTTGACTGCGCCTAGCATATATACGAAGATTAGAGTAATCTGTTTTAACATAATTACATGTGATCTATCTACAATCTGTGTTCCACTAACCTATAATTTTCGAATAAAGTTAACCAATACTCCAGTAAAAGAATGGAAGCGTTTTCTGCATTCTATCCCTGAAATTAGTGTTATGTCTTGATGAACCTCTATCGATAAAAAATCTTTCTTGGTTATTATTTTTTTTGACCCTTATGGCTTGTATAACGCTTAATTGCAGTAAGCACATATTATTTCCCTATGTTTCGTGTCGATCACATATGCCTTGAGGTTAAAAATTGAGTCTGATTTGCCGTGCGCTCTCGATTTTTTAATAGGATTAAAACAGCTGACTACTAATTTATTCAGCTTTTGCTTAAGTCTCAACTCGACTCATAATAGGTTTACGATATTTCAAAACCAAATTTAGATTAGTAAACTATATCATTAGTAGACTAAGTGGACCGTTTACGTTGTTCTGAGAACAGAAATTTAACGAATAATTCGTAGAGAAACCATTACCATATTATGATAGTTTATTTTAACAAAATTTCGTATATACATTTAATAAAATAATGATAAAACTTATTTTATATGCATGGAATAAATATTCGTAAAATATTTAATTAATAAAAAAATAAAAGTTTCTGTCTCTCTCTCCGATTAGATTGCACCTTTGCACTGGAGCGACTGTTTAGAATCCTCCGCGCTTCTTATGATATGTGCAATTGTTCTATTGTCCATAACCTTATGCGGTTTACTTGAGGTCGTCGAATTGTTATTCAACTTCTGCTCCGACGCTCTGCACCAATTAGAAGGAGTATTCTTTTTCTTTCCCGCACCTATAAGTCTCTGTAAATCGAGTACTATACAAATAATATTCATCGTTCAATTGGTCGAAACGTTCAATCACTCTTCAATTTGAAACAATTTTATTTGTCACGTTTTCACCTTCACTGCTAGTTTTATTACAGTTAAATTTA
The DNA here is from genome assembly GCA_018906755.1 of Sycophaga agraensis. Classification (NCBI taxonomy): domain Eukaryota; kingdom Metazoa; phylum Arthropoda; class Insecta; order Hymenoptera; family Pteromalidae; genus Sycophaga; species Sycophaga agraensis. Next base: position 333,520 of record JACCIE010000068.1, on the reverse strand, counting down.
CAGCTACGGCTAACCTCGCATTGGCACACCGCCAAAAGTTCGACACAAAAACTCAGTTTATGGTAGAGCAAACCAAGAACATGTAATCAAGGTACTTACCCCACCAGAGATAGAGAGAATGGTAAAGAACGAATCTATGTCAGAAACTAAGATTTTTCTTTAACCTATTTTTTAACCCATTTTTTCAAGAAAGTCACCCAACTTCTTGCTTAAGAATAATATGATTTTACTAATCTGACACTTAACTTGCGCTGAACAAAAATTATAAAGTCGAATTTAAATTGAAAATATTGTGAGAGTCTACAATTTTCGATTTTTCGAATCGGGTCGAGTATTTGCCCTAGTGCACGCAAAAGACTCTAGGTCTTAGGCCTGAGCCGGACGAAGGTCATCCAGCAAACGAACGAGCTAACTGGCTACCGAATCGGTCAAATTGCCGAAAAAGAGGAAAGCTGTGACTAGGACTGTGCACTTAGCGCATTTTAAATGCGAGTAAGTCTCTCGTGCAAATCAGAAGACAGTTTGTTTTGTGCGGAACTGAGTAGCACCCTCAATACGCAGTGGGTGCGAAGCGAGACAAATACCTAGCAACTCGGCTTGCAGGTCCTGGTTACTAAGAGTTAGAATTTAGAGGTATAATGAATGCATGCCTCTAATATTGGCATAGATGCTAAGTTGGAACCTGCCCTGAGAAGGGCAGATTTTGAATGGTAACCCTGAGAAGGGCCGGTGATGGTGTCGAACGACGACCGTCCGAGACGGAGGCTAAGACGAGACTGCTGATTATGTCAGGAGCCAGTGGAATTAGTTTCCCCTTAGCCAGCCCTAGTCGACAACATTCGAATGTCCTTAACAGTTCAGCGAGCTAAGGAGCTGCTATTAAATATAGACATTAACTAACAACAAACTTTCTATACTAGGTATACCGGTATAAAATGAGCGTCAAGATGCAAATTTTTTTATATTAAACATTTGTGAACATGTCTTAATTTTTTTGTTTCGTTGCTATAACAAGTGTCAAGTATATTTAGTATATATCAACTCAAGTTCAAAGCAATTTTTCTGACCGTTTAAAGCTATGGGAAAGGTTCAAAGGTATCGAAAATGGGTGAAACTGATTTGAATTAAAGACGAAAATCTGAAAAAAACATTTGTAAAATTTTACTTCAAAGACAGACAGAAAATCAATTTTGCTTCAAATTGTTACTAGCAATGAAAAACGGATTTATTTCAAGAATCCTGAAAGGTAAAAATCATGGCATAATCCGGGACAACCTTCAAGATCAACTGCAAAACCAGAATGATTCGACAAGAAGACAACGCTGTGGGTTTGGTGGGACCAGAAAATCGTAGTGTATTATGATTTGTTAAAATGTGGTGAAACAGTTAATACCGATTGCTACCGACAACAAATAATTAATTTAAAACATGTTTTGATCAAAAAACGACCAGAATGGCCCAGAAGACACGGCAAGGTAACTTTTCTCCATGTCAATGTACCTGCACACAAAACAAAACTGGTTAAGATACAATCAAAGTACTCGGCTCCTACCGACTACCATTTGTTTATTATTGGGACTCGTATTGGATGAGCAGCACTTCGATTCCTACGATGAAATCGAAAACTGAGTGTCTGATTAGTTTGATTCAAAAGATAAACCATTCTATTGGTGTGGTATTCATAAATTACCAGAAAGGTGGTCAAAATGTGGAGAAAACAATGGCTAATACTTTGAACAAACTGTTTTTTACTTTCCCATAAAATTAGTGTATTATTTTCAAAAAAAAAACGCTTATATCGGTACACCTAGTATATCATTTCTCACGCACGTACAATATATATTCGTCAGCCGTGTACAACTGTTCAGTTTAGTTTAATCATTTTTACTTTATACCAGATTGGCAATAAGAAATTTCAAAAATATTGAATAGCATTATTTTAATTTACTAAATAATTTTATATTTATTTTATATAGATTTATATTTATTCACATTTACATTTTACAGCTATATTCATACATAATGTATTTTCATCATTTTGTATTATATTAATTTGATATCAGATCAATAATCTTAAATAAATTTTTTTATCTGCATATAAATATTGCAATCACTTGCTATGCATATATAGTTCATGTATTTTTTATATTTTTTTTATTCCAGGATTTACCGAATGCAATGAATGCTGCTGAAATAACTGATAAACTAGGCCTACATTCGTTACGTAATCGTAATTGGTATATTCAAGCTACGTGTGCAACGAGCGGTGATGGACTTTACGAGGGCCTTGATTGGCTTTCCAATCAGTTGAAAAATGCAAATCGCTAATCAAATTTTTTATTAAATTTTTTGAACGTTTCAGAAGATTATACTGATAAAAAGGCATCTAACGTCTCTTAAAACAACTTTGATATTCAAGATATAAATTAAATTATAAGCTACAGTCATTTTTTGAAGGAATAAAACAAAGACACGTAGGATTTTGTGCCAGTTTAAAAAGGGGGTTAGCGTGAATAAAGTGATTGATTAGTATGGACTATTGCCTTATGCAAATGAATATTATTATTATTATTATTACTATTATTATTATCACTACTATTATCATATTATAATTGTAACTTTTTTTTACGGAATTCTCACAAAAAGTGGAGAATCTGAGAGTATTTCTATTAAAATACTTGAATCGAAAATATATCATTTAATAATACATTGTAATTTAAACTATATTTTATCCAGTAATTAATTATATCAGTTTGAATGCGTGGAATATAATAATCAGTGTAATTAGATCCTGTACATTTCTTACTATAAATGTTGTGATTATTAGATGAGAGAACGTGTCCTTATATTGTTACACAAATTTCAATAGTTAGACATTTGACTGCTTACTACATTTTTTTATATAAACATTAAAATCACGAAGCAGTATACACTGTAATGACTGTAATGTAGTATTTAATAATTTTTTAAACGTCTAGATTCATTTTTGATTTACGTGGATTAGAACATTGTCATGTTCTCTCAGTTTCTTCATTTTGAAGTAAGAGTCTCTAAAAGCTATGTCGTAACGTGCGAGTGATTTAAAAATATCGAATGACTAACAATTTTGATTAATGCGCAAGTCGATATTAAATACAAAAAAGTTATTTATTATGCCTAGACAAAGGTCTATTAATATAAGCTTGAAGAGATCGTCATAATGAAGACATTCCGAAATTGTATTACGATAGAGTAATATTGAAAATTATGCTAAGTTTTGTAAAAGAAGTATAAAAGCATTAAAAATACTAAGTACAGAAAGAAAGCAAAATTCAAAATTAAACCAATTTTTTGAAGTAACAAAAAAATACAGCCCTTTACAAATTCTAAATGGAAGTCCTTTCCTGTGTTTATTTTATTGTATAGCGCTTATATAACCCTTTTAAAGCTGAATATCTGTATTTCAATTAACAAAATTTTGTATAAAATTTATAAATAACTTTAATAATATTTATTTTTTGACTTTCAAAAAGATTAATGATATGACTAAAATATTCATTGTATTTGACCAACCACCATTTTTAACCAAGCAATTCCTATTCACAAACCTGAAATAGTATAAGAAAAAAAATGGACGAAATCTAAAAAAACTGATTAAATTATAACAATATATATCTATTTAAATAAAAAATTCACCATAAATATTTTAAGATAAATTGAAAGCGGTAATCCATAGTATCTATATCTTGCATTAGTGTTTATGTATTAAAATCTTTTAAAAGAAATTCCATTTTGAAAAAATAAAGTTAGTGGATTTTAAACAGTTTATACGTTTTGAAATTAGATTAAATACATTAATCCTCACTGATATTCACCAGCCATATTAGCTCAATTTTTTATTATAAATAATGTGCATTGCTTTCATTATATTTCAAACTTTTAAATATCCATTTTTATTCATATTTCTATTACATCAATAGCTTGTGTAAATGGATTGATTTTTAATAGTACAACTGGTTCTAGTGACTAAGTGACTAGTATACGTACCTATATAAAATAACATAACATATGTACGTAGAGATCCTTAACGAAAAATAAATCATGCTATTGAATGAATCTACTCCCCAAATCGCATTCGGCGTGTTTCTCTGATGTAAATGAAAATATAATTTTGAAAATTACGAGCAACTGCGCTCCATAATAATAATCGATAGAGAAGGAAATAATTATGCTGCAATACAAATTAATATTAATAGTTGTTAACGCTCATTTTGATGCGTAAAATATAATGCCGTCGCACAATAGATTGTTTATTAAATAACGCGCAAGATGAGGAAACGAAGGTGACGTTCCACCTCGATTCTAACCGCGGAGTATGTTTAAACGTAATGAACTCAGATTTTTATGTCAATATGTCACAATAGGTGAAACGTGGATTCATCACTTTATTCCGATATTAACCAATCGTTATAAGAATGGAAAACAACTGGTGAACGTCGTCCAAAACGCCCAAAAACACAACAATCATCTGGAAAAGTGATGGCCTCGGCGTTTCAGGATGTGCGTAGTATTATATAAATTGACTTCCTTGAATGAAAGAATAGCATTAACAATAAATATTATACATTGTTCGTTTTGTCTGCTCTGCGACTAGAGCGACTCCTGTCGGGGTCCGCACGCGATCACGATGCGGTAAAACCGTTTGGCATCGAGAGAAAGCTCCAGCGTTCCTACTACACGCATCACGTCATTGTTCTGGAGCAACGTCTTGTTTTAGGTACTCTTCAGTCATTTGATGCAACTACAATCCTTCGTCTTGCATTTTATCGCGATCAGCGACTCCCGTTTAGCGACGGGACAGCCGCTAGCCGTGGGTGCACCGCCTCTCAGGGATCTCCGAAGGCTACCGACCGCCGGCACCACCTATAGGGTAGCCATTCCATACTCAACCGAACGAATCTATAGGGTTATTGCAACAATTGAAGTTCGAAGTTGCAAAAAATGATCGCTCATAACAATAAAACAAACTTAGATTTCTCAAAACAATACACTATCTCAAATTTATGAAAAAATGACATAATTGTATATAAATTAAACTACGCATTTTCAAGATTTGATTCAGAGCGACCACTGGCTGTTCGCGGGCCTTAAAAAAACGCTTATCGGTAAAAAATTTTGCTTGAATAAAGAGGTTATCGCTGGATTTTAAGTCGTATTTTATTAGAACGGCGGATTTTGTAATGATTGTGTTTCATTTAATGGAGATTATTTTGATGAATTAACACAATTTTGAATAAAAACTTTATCATAAACTTTGTGTTTTCTTTAATAGGCCCGGAACTTTTTAGCCCATGTGTTATTTTTATAACTAAAATTCTTTACAAAATATAAATTAAAATCAACATAAATTTCAATTTTTCTTATTATGGGAAGTGCTGCATTATATTGTGTATAGTAGGCCCCACGGCGACACCTGCTGCCCGGCTCTCGCAGACAGCTGAAGGCGGCCGCTGCCAAGTTATTTTCTGCCACAGCTGTCCCAACCCACCGCACATCAGAAGAGGCAGTACGCATCCAGTATCTAGCAGCCTATTAATTTTCACTGAGAGGGACCAACTGCACTTCCCATTTTCGGATGGCCCGCCGAGATGTACAGCTCTGATGGCGCAAATATATGTAGAAGTGCAAAAAGATGCGTACCCGCATTAGGAGGAAAAAACAGAAGCGGTCGCTAGACTGTGATTATGCTTGGCTGTTGTCACTCGACTTAGGTGCCTTTCCCAAGAAAACTGGGACATCACCTATGACGCTCGAAATGGCAGAGACCCCCAGCCGATAATCCAGACGGGACGTGTACCTTCAACATCTTCTACCGATCCGGCGGCTGCACCAGCAGTAGAGGTACTACATTCACCGTTTGTCGGATTCAACGATTCTTATTGAGCATGAAAGAAATTCCGATCGGTATTTGTGTACATCTACCGTTTTGGTGTTGCTTCATGTGAGAGGGATATTGGCACCTGTACAGGAAAGCTTTTCACAGACACGCTGAGATCTACTGCACATTTTGCGAGCGATGAAGCTTGTGGGTGTTGAAGTGCCCTGTTGTTACAATACCTGAGTTTTTCTCTACTGGTCATCGCCAACTTTTATCTCGCAAGCCGTACATACCACATCAGCGAATCCGACACCGGGGCTAGCGAAAACAAATGAAGCTACAACCGATGCAGATTGTTCAGCTGACCATCGGTGAGAAGCTACTGCCATCGAAAGCGATCCAGTTGTCCACTTACTAATCAAGACTGACTGCCGAAGAACCACACAGCAAATAGCACTCTTCGACAACTGAGGTGGCGGCGTCAACGTCAACCAGTGCGTCGTCTGTGACCGAGCCAACTCCATGCTTACAAAATAGCCCGTGACCTGGAAGGTTTGCCGGACGATCTCTACACAAATCTACTTTGTAGAATGTTAAAGTAAGAAGAGAAAGAGGTGAAGAGTCATATAAGGAGTAGTAGTGCTATCTAAATGTAGGTTAAAGAAGAAGTTACTAGAGGTAGGAGATATGTTTACGATGTTATTGGCGTTATCGAGATTGTAAAACGACATGACCAGTCATTCAGCAGGAATAAAACGGCAGCTTTATCAAGGGAACACCTCGGCGTAGGGAGGGAGAATTTGACAATGGCGCTGAAGAGAATATGAGTGAACGGAGGAAAGGTGATAGAGAGAGAGAGAGAGAGAGAGAGAGAGAGAGAGAGAGAGAGAGAGTAGGTCGTAAATTAATGGAGAAAACGACAACCTAGGAATGTACTCCTAAAACCACTTATCAACTTTCAGCGGAAAACGACGTAAGTGGGACACGAACATGACTCCGCAAAGTTGCTACGAATGATGTGGAAGAAAATAGATGCCGCAGTACAACGACATTAGCGGTATAGCTGAGCTCTCTGCAGCTGTGGTACCGCATCCCAACCCATTCCCCATAGATGGTGCTCAGCACTACCACCAATCATGATTTCATCAAATCCCTGGGTGGTCAGTAGGACTGATCGAGGCATGTTCCTTTCGCGCGGAGTAGCGTAGGCAAATTATATTTGTAACTAAGAAATATCTCTCCTGGAAAGTGTAATCAAACGTTAGCGAGGAATGACTTTGCCCCTCTCCAATTTTCGGGGCCTGATTTTTCTTATGCCTTTATTTACATGTCCCATCGCGCGCCGACTGTGTTCAGATTCACCTTCTCATGTACAATGGTTCTAGATTGAAGTTCTACCAATTGTGACGTGGTACTTCCACTCTGAGGCCGACGAACCTCGGAGGAGTCGGAGCACCCGCCTCTCAGGTTCGTGGTCGCCCCGGAGGGGACTCGGCCAGGCTAGCCCCGGGCGGCTAGCCTCACGGCGGTTCGGATCGCGGAGAGAGAGAGGATACTAAAAAAACACATAACTCGGCGCTCTAGGGAAAATGCCATTTATTGGCGCCCGAGCGGACAATTCCCGCCCGGACGCGCTCAGCGCCCACAATACACCGACGGTAATATACGCCCGCGACGCGTACCCGGACCGTTCTTGGGGTCCTCTACTTAGCCACTCAACGGGATGACGTCGCCCGGGAAGGCCCGTACCGGGTCGCACTAGGGGCCCTTGCCTCGATCCGGGCGGATCACCGACTTTCACCGGCTGCGTCACACAGTAGTAAATATTTCGTTAAAAAGATTCACTGCTGCCCTGTACGATGTGTCCAGTTGACCCCAAAGAGGTCAATGTGTCTCGAGTGTGTCTCGTATATCGATACCACGCAGAGAATTTTTAGAGTGTTTCTTCGCACATCGTTAGTGAACGTCCGGCATTTACTGACAGATATAGAATTTTTTTGCATTGTTAAATTCGTGTATATTCCCGGATTGTGCTAAAGTCGATCTGGGATTCGAGCTTACTCATCTAGGAGCTAATTATTGTGCTACCGTCTCATCGAGTATGTAGAGAAGGGTTAATCCTTATTTCGAGGACGTATTGCTTTACTAGCCAAAATCTTCAGCTGCGCGAGACAGCCAAGGAATGGGTCTCCTGCGAGTATCTTTTTGCGTTGTCCTCTCTTCATTTTTCACGCCTGCTCGTGATTTTAACTGCGAGTACCCCGGCTCACTGTGGCGCATTTTAATAGTGCAACGTCTTGTATTCTAGAGCGGGATTAGCCACCTGGAGAAGCATCTTTTGGCAAATGATAACCATGACAGGACGATAAATTCACAGATTGACTTCAAAATTTTTTAGTGCTTAATTTATGTTGTGTGCAAAAGATCCTCTTTGAGGATTTTTCTTAAAAGAACGCAAAAGTAGTAAAGAGTCGTGAGCTCGAGAAAAAACTGCTGGCAATGTTGCCGTATGTGAGAGAATCAGTGTCGAATAATTACCATTGTTATCGCGACTTTTGCGAGTTAGTTTTCTTTTTATAAATGAATTTCAATTTTTGGATACAATTGGAAATTATTTTTTGTCGTGATTTTGTGTGTACTCGCTTTTATTTGAATTTATTATGTAATTATTATTATTTTTTGGAGTTGGGGCTTAAACAAACCTCCAGACGCATGGGTGATCCCTTGGCGTCCCTCGTGTACCCAGGATGAGTACACCAAAGGATAGTTGCTTCTACCCAGATAAGGCGAGGCAGCTACAAAGTATATGCCCAGCGGTTTAAATTGCCTTGTAACTCAACCTACAGAAAGGGTCTATCGCTAGGCCCATTCTGCATTTTTGTGCTTTTAGGCTACCGTGTCCTGTCCTGTTAATAGCACCCGAGATGCTTCTTAAGATCATGCCTCTTAGCCTTTCTAAAAACACATTGTCGGAGTGGCGAACGGGGAGGGGCTCGTGCCGAGTCGAGCGGAGAAGCTACTCGCGGCGACGAGCTAATGCATAGGTGACGCCTGGGAAACGGGTCTCTTATGGAGGCTGGGAGACATCCCAAAGATTGACAGCCGGTCAACAGCATACTCGCGTTTGATTTCGCTCGAGCGCAAGCTCGACGGCGACCCCGACTACGCCTCGCTTTATTACAGCGAGATGGCTCGCTTCATCGGCATGGGCTACGCGAAAAGCGCCGCGACGACTTGCAACGATGCGCGCGCTTGGTATCTCCCTCATTTCAGCGTAGTTAATGCTAATAAACCCGGGAAAGTACAGCTAGTCTTAGACGCTGCAGCCAAATGGGAGGGCGTGTCGCTAAACGATCAGCTCGAAAAAGGACCCGACCTGCTGGAGTCGTTACCCGGAATCTTGTTGCGCTTTCGGCAGCACGCGATCGCGATTCGAGGTGATATAACCGATAGGTTCCTGCGGGTTCGTATGAGACCAGAAGACCGGGCGGCCCAACGATTCCTTTGGCGCGGAGAGCGCCAAAAGCGTGCAGCGCCATTTACATAAAAAACCATAATGCGGAATTACACGCGAAAACTAAACCCGACGCGGCAGCGGCCTTAGTAAAGAACTGTTACATGGACGACCTACTCGACAGTAGATGGACGATGGACGACGCAACACAGATTATACGCGATGCGATAGAGATTAATAAAACGGCCGACTTCAAGATGCATGGTTGGGTGCGTAATGAGCTGCGCGACTTGACACGTATTTTCAGGGGAAGCGCAGAACGGGGGTAGCGTGCACTTTGCGATCGCGGTAGCGAGCGCGTTTTAGGTCTAGTTGGAGACACTAGCACCGACGCGTTAGGCTTTAACCTAGGGTCGGCGCGTATCCCGGGCGATTTGCTAGACGGTTTGCGGAAGCTCACTAAACGCGAATTTTTGCGAGTCTCGATATCGGTGTTGGACCCCCTCGGCTTGATAACGCCACTTACTACGAGAGCTAAAATCCTGTTGCAAAACATTTGGCGGAGCGAGGTAGGATGGTATAAAAACATACGCGACGACGATTTCGCCGAATGGAAAAAATGGCTCGAGCATGACACCTACGTGTCGTCACCGCGGACGCGAGCGTACATGTCGCCCTACTCATGGCGTGGTCGAAGGTCGCGCCATTAAAACCGCTGTTGGTGCCGCGGTTAAAGCTTCAAGCCGCGCTGATAGGGGCCCGGCTCCTGGGCACTCGAGAAAATGAGCTAGATTTGAAGGCTCGGCGGCGTTTTCTGTGGAGTGATTCCACTACCGTGCTACAGTGTATCAAGGTCGAGCCGCGCGTGCGCCAGGTGTTCGTCGCGCACTGACTAGGGGAGATAGCCGAGCGAACGAAAGCTTCCGAGTGACGATGGGTGCCCTCCGCTTTAAATTCAGTAGGTTCAACGTCCCATGCTACTTTGATAGTTACTTTTATCGATGAGCGACGAACTACATTACAAGACGTACGCGGTCTAACGGATTATCCTAAACTGGTAAGTGATTCACATGCTGCTCATCTAATCCGCAGTTCTATGCATCGGCTTTATGGTACAGCCCAACACAGCGGTGTTACGCAGCTACGTGGAAGCTGTCACCGGAGTCTCTACCTCACACCTCAACTGTTTAACGCTATTGCACAAACTTTACGCATGTCGTACTTCTTAAACTCTTTAATAAGGTCGTATACGCATCCCATAAGCTGGCAGAGACAATGTAGTCTCAGTAGGTGGCAGAGAACGAAATGCTTTCTTTCGCTTCAATATGAGCCGCGCGTTATTCGCTAGCTGGTGACATGGTGTTTCCTCTTCAAAGCACGTCGGCCTCGGAGGGGCCCGGAGCACCAGCCACTCTCAGGTCGCGCCCGCCTGCCTGTTGTGCAGGAGATACCTGCTCGACCGATGGATCCGACCGATGGCGAATCTACCGTCGCAGGTAAAGGCAGGTTATTGTACTTCCCCCTCTTGGAGGCCACACTGCACACTTCCAGTGGTCCGGTTAAAGGGAGCTCCTTCGCCGATGGAGTTGCGTGCCAGTTCTGGCCGGCGCAAGCGACTTGTCAACATTGCTCGCCTCTTTTAAGTAGCCCCAAGGACACTATTCTCCATAACATCACAAAGACGGTGTGGAAATTTATACCATCGGACATAAAGTTCCATCCCTGTCTAAGATTGGTGGTATCCTGCGCTCGTTAAAAAACCGCAAAGCTTGCGGGACTGTTGGCATTCGCAATAACGACTGAAAAATCCTCCGCTATATTACATTATCGCTATATGCAATAGAGTCAATGCGATCATGTGCCATCCATACTTTCCTCCATTATGGACAGACGCCATCGTCGTCTGTTTGCCAAAAGCAGGCAAATCTCTTTCCTCCCCTTCCAATTACAGACCGATTAGCTTACTAAGCACCCTCAGAAAGGACGTAGAGAGCGTGCTCCTCAAGCAACTTTCCAACTACACTGCAGCAAATCAACTCATACCTGACTGCCAAGATCATTTCAGGACCCGCCACACGACCGCTCACCAACTCCTTCGCGTAACAGAACACCTCACAAACAGCTACAATAAACGCTGGCACACCGTGATGATTCTACTGGATGCACAACTAGCTTTAGACAAAGTTTGGCGTGACGGACTCCTTTACAAATTCATTAACCTTAAATTTCTCACTAACTCATTGGTACGCTTAAGTCGTATCTGTCTGACCACTCCATTCGCGTGAAGATGGGCAGCGACTTATCAAATCTATATTCTATCATAGTTGCAGTACCACAAAGTCCCAAGCCTTCCCCATTGCTTTTTAACATTTACTGCAGTGATATCTCAATACACAAGCGCATTATGAATATCTTTTACGCTGACGATATCGCGCTTATAAAAACCTCGCTCCAAATCAACTCGTATGCCAAAAAATATCAATAAACATCAATAAACATCAATAAATTTCTTCCCTTCCTGCTCACCTCATAATAAGTGGAGACGCTCCATTAACCAATCTAAATCACAAGCCATATTCTTCTCACGCAAAACCCCCCTCCCTCCGATCAAAGTAGGGGACAACCAGATCGCATGTCGGTGAAATACCTAGGTGTGGAGTTTGAGTGTAAAACTTACCTGGTGCACCCACATAAAAGCCACACGAAACAAAATCGAGGGCATTTTTATGGGCCTTAAACCATTCTTTTCTAACAATAAGGTCTCTGCCAAGACCTAACTTAGGACCTTTAAGGCCATTCTTCTGAATATCACCAACTATGCTATCTCAAAATGGGGTACTGCCCGCCCCGACAGACTCCAAGTTCTTCAGGTGACCTTCATGGGTCTACCCCGTGCCGCGTTAGGTTACCCATGGTTCGTCTGTAACGAACAGATCCTTAGAAAAACTGGCCCGATCAACCTCACCGATGTAGCTGCGAAACGCGTCTCCGCTCGCCGCGGCTCTCTCGCCAACCACACCAACCCCGGAGTGCAATCCGTACTCGTGTACTCTCCCAAATCCTTTGACCTCGTTGATACTCCACGTTCACATCTTCCTACTCCTCTTAGTTCACCCCTTTCTTGGCCAACCTAATCTAGATTCTTGTAGCAGAAGTCATTTGGTCTGGCGTTCCCACTCTGGGGATTTTGGGGGACATTATCGCTTCCGGCAATGTTGACCAAACCAAAGGGTGTCTTTAGAAAAAGCCGACCTCCCAATAGTTTGCCACAAAAAAAACAGATTCGGGGCTCAGGGTCTTGTCTTAGCCTCTGCCCCGGACGCTCGTCTCTCCGACAAGGTAACTATTCTTTTGTACTGAAATAAAACGTCATCACCGACCCTTCTCAGGGCTATCTCTTTCAACGTTATCAGCATGTATTCATTATATCTCTAAATCCTACCACTTAGTAACCCTGCAAGTCGAATTGCTAGATATTTATCTCGCTTCGCACCCATTGCATATTCTGGATGCTACTCAGCTCCCAACTCCATCTCCTTCCCCCTGGACTTAATTCCTATTTTCTCCCCACCTACTATAATTTTTCTTAGGGTTAGAGACTGTTTGGCTTGGTACTCTTGCATCTAGAAGGAGCGTTTAGTCGGTAAAAATCCAACACTACCCATCCGATACGCCCCCATCACCGCCTATCGACAATGTAAAAATTGTTTTTATATTTTTTGAACAATTATTAATAAAAGGTATTATCATAAGCCTATACAAAAATTAATAGTTTCAAGGTTAAAAAACGTCAAAGTTTCAAAAACTGAACATGCATAAGAAAGTGAACACACATAACATTGAGAAACAAAAAGTGATAAGCTCTCATCTGTGTATACATTAGCCCCCAAATACCACTACTATTTGATAAATTTATGTGCTACTCAAATTCATTTAAAGGAAGGAGTTCCTTTTGAAAATTAGTTTCATTTACTCGATCGAAATTATCAATAGCTTTCAATATGGTAAATTATTATATTGGTCAACGTATTTACAAAATTTGATTGCTTGCTATTTGTAACCTCCAATTATACCTAAGCACATTTATTTCGGGGCTAGTAAGACTAATATAACATCGAATGATGTATTTACTGCAAATAGATGCCTACAAATAAGCAGCAAGTCTAACGTAAATTTAAGTACGAAAAGTGGTTGTAATGTGTTGAGTGTCGTGAATTATCTGCAAAGACCTTTCCATTGCTAATCTAGGAACGTATACAGCATCATCATAGCACAGAGATCTACATTTAGATAGCCAAGAATAATTTTAGGACTGCAATCAGACTTAGATTTTATACAGCTCAAATCGAGAACTCAGTCTTCTTCAACGTTTTTGAGCGCTAATATTGGAGTGTGAGAGTACGCTTACTCTGAATTACTTACCATAGCTATTTTAAGTGGTATTTTTATCGCTACAAATTTATCGCTGTAAAAATTTATCGCTACTCATATGGATCAACTGTTGTCAACAACATCAGCCGATCCTGTCGCAGAGTTCAGTTGATTACGATGCAGTAGTATTTTTCAACGCGAAAACCCTACTCGCAAGAATATCTATCAACTTTTTCACTGCACAATCAATGATGCAGAGTGCTGCGATGATCTCACTTAGCATCTATAACATACCGCTCACAGGAACTCCATGACGCATCTAAATATACTACAGAACAATAATTAAAATAAACAAAGACCGGAGTATGTACCAACTTAGTTCATAGAGGCTACGGCTATGGTTTCTGGTTTACCTGAACAAGTAAACAAAAAACGCATGGAGTCTGCGAATCTTTGGGGTGTGAATTATAGTCAGTTAGTGTCCTCTCGGCACTGACTGAATGCTGTTATACTATATTATATATTATCGCAATGAATAAGGATAGTTACTATTCGCCTCTTGGTGGTGAAACTTAGGACTTCTTATTGGTCATTATTGGCATCCTCCCTATTAATTTCATATATTCTGTGCATCGTCTGATCAATCGCCGCCCCCACCAAGGATAAGACCACTCGCTGCACAGCAAATCCTCTAAGTAGTAAGTACTGTATTGCTATATGTCTCTTTCCTTATCAGTTGATCCTCGCTTTAACAAAACTGTAACAATTTGAATCCATTAATTAATAATAATACAAATCATTTAAATTCAACCAGCAACAATGCTATTTCCTATCCTGTTCATCGCCCGATTTACAAAACTCCTTTTAATGACTTTACACAATAATATTTCTAATGCATTCTTAAATAATACAAATTCAAATCCATCTAATTTTGTATTTGTTTTCTTCTAAACTAACACCGTGACTAATATCTAATCTCAATAGTTGTTTACATGCATATCTGCATATAAAACTATTGAATAAACACATATGTACCAATGACTTTGATCCTAATTAACCTTTTCACTCCATTCTTTTTTTCACCATGTTTTAAAAATTATTATCTACATATGTATGTATTTTTATCATAATTAATAAATTGATAATGAAATTTCATCAAAATAAGTTGTATTTGAAGAAGCTAATCGAGTACTTAATTAATACTTATTGACTTCTAGAGGTTCAACCTCTGTTATCTAAATAAGAACAGCCAAAAATTGAGTAAGATTAAAAAATGTAATAAACAAAAATAATCATTTAGTTAACAATAAAAATATAAATATACTAATATACATATTTTTGTTACAGGCAAGCCCTATTAAAAATAAATGAACAAGTCCAAAAAAAGGTAACGCTTATGTTAGGAAAACAGATTAATATATTTAAATAATAAATATAAATATTTATTTTCTAGGTGGACTACCACTTGTCATAATATAAATTACTTCTTCCAGTCAAATATGCCTGAGTTCATTGAATAAGCCCTCAGGAGAATCTGATACACTTCGTACAATCCAAATACTATCGCTTTTTTCGTAACTTCCTTCAAGAGAATAAAGGCACATTTCGGCGAAAAGTTTATCTTTGCTTTGATCTATTTCTTACTACAACATAAGACTAAACTCTGTGCCCTAGATATTTTTCTTTTATACCCTAAATAAATCTTTTCACTTTTTGGTATTTTTCATCTTATTTGACGATAATGATGATAGCCTTTGCATGTTAACTTCTTGTTTCGGCATAGCTCTTCATCGTTGTTAGTAATATTCTGGATTTTTTCGAAGATTAGTGACGTAACTGTCATTGTAGATAATCCAATACGACCCTACGTACATCGTATCTACTTTTTACGTCTCTATGACAATACGGTCGGCTGCTAATTTGTTAGCTCTTTAATCATTCTAAGTACAACATTTTATGTTAAGTTAGTAGTACCAAGTATGTAATTCGCTTAAATATAAGAAATAATAGATGGCAAACTATCTAAATTTTGAGAACATTGTGACGATGCCCAATTTGAATTTCTTAGAGTTTATTGATAATTTAGTCCGAGTACATAAAATTAATTTTTAAAAGGAATATTTTCCTTTGATTGAATTTAAGTTGTACGATACGCATTGTAAAAAATTCTTTGTTCTTCGCATATTTACAATTTCCATGACAGCGAATCACTCTATCGTCTCAATAATTGCATGCCGGATAAACGTTTCCATTGAATTTATACCATTCTTAGTTTTATTGGGGACGACGATTAGCTTTAAGAAAATAGGTATTAATGACCTTGTTTTGTTATAGTTCTACTGGATAAGTCAATAAAACTATTAGCAATAACATTATTTTTGATTAATTGTACTGCATTTTTTTTAAATACTTGACAGAAATGTACATAACTGGCTCATAGGGCAAAGTTCGATTGAAACCGAAAGTCACCTTGTTGCACCTTCCACCCTTCATCCTAATATTAATCCTTTAACTTAAATATTTGTTTTGATCTATTTATTAGATTTTTCCTTTTGTATTCTATGAAATAACTTCTATTTTATCAATTGTATTAATTTATGTTCATTTTTGTATTCGTGCATGAATGTTTTTGTGATTGTGTTGACAAGTAGCTAGTAAAATAAAATAAAATATTATGATAGCAGCTGACCTATAAGAAATAATAATTATTATTATTTGAAACAAAAGTTAAAAGAATGATATAAATATTTATTAACAACATACTAAGATAGCTAAACTTATTTAGGTGGTAGTGAAAATAAATAAAAGTGTTAATGAGAAGCACGTACTTGAAATTGAGATTAGGGGCTGGTGGTACATTAGCGAGATAATTGATTGGATGGACTGCCGGGTTTTTCTGATATATAATTAAAAAGAATAGAATAAATTTTAATAAGAATGGTTTAATTTGTTATTCTCGAGAGAATGGAGGCCTGGCGAAATTGAAAAACAGGCTGAAGGTACATAACATACTGCTGTTTATGTACACTGTGCGACGAGTATCTCGCCATGGTCACCGCTGTACTGAGCACGTGCTCGCAGCCTTGACCATGCGCCGAGTGGGGGGCACTGGGCTGCGCGAAATTCGGCGCAGCGCGGTAATTGTCGCGCGGGAACACGCGCGGGCCGCGGCGGCTAATGAAGGGGAGAGGGCAATTAGACGCGCGATCAGCCCTCGATCCTTGTGTGATTGCACGATTCCGATCAGTGTGTTTCGGGACACGGTGCCTCCCGAGACTATTCGTTACGAAGCGCTGCCTTTCCGTGCGACGCGAAGTTTTATTAAAGTATTTAGAGAGAGAGATAGCGAGAGAGAGATAGAGAGAGAAGAGAGAGAGAGGTGCACCACAGTGCAGGTGCACTCAGATACGTATTGAGATAGCGAACCTTGTGATGCTTTGATCTCGCCCTTGCGGTTTGAGATTGGCGAAGCAAGCGTGAGCGTTTTCCCGCCAATTCGGAGATCGCCGCCGCCACCCAAAGTAAGTGGTGTTTATTTATATATATACTTTGTACATTTTGCGCGCGATCATCCGCGTCGGGGGAGTGAGAGAGAGAGAGAGAGAAAGAAAGTTAGGTAGTAGTGTCGCGCCGTTTATTATTATTATTATAACAATCGGATTAGTGATCGGGTGTTTTGCTTGTAATATTTATTGTAATAAATAATTCATTACTTAAAAAAGTTAAACATCCGCGCAATTATTTCGTGTGCCTTTTCCCAATTTTTCGCGTTCCCTACAGCAGCGAGCACCCAGGCTTGCTCCGCCGCGTCCGCGGATTTTCCATGCGACGGCATCGAGCGGGAGGAAAGGACGGAAAGTCCTTAATTCGCGTGGTGGCTGGGAGCCACCACGTGACAAATTGGCGACCGTGACAGCACGCCGGCGGTAGGGGTCGCGAACGAAAATTTTAGTTTTTTTTTCGTGAGGGAGTGGGCGCGAAATTTGCGAGCGAATAGTGCTAGCGTTAGTGTGTGAAGTGCGTGTGAGTGTAGGAGGGGGGGATAGTAGCTCGTGGCTCCGCGCTGTAATAAGCGCTGAGCGGGAAAAATTTTATTTTTATTTTGAGTAATCGGGAGCGGGAGTGGCGGATTGGTTATTTGCGGAATGAATATTTTTGATGGTTATTATTATTAATAATAATAATTAATAATTATTAATAATAATAATTGAATTAATTTTTTTGTGCAGTAATTAACTTCGCGGTTTTTGCCCCGTTTTGTCACTGACTAAAAATAAAGAAAAAGAAAAAAATAAATAATTTAAAAAAAAAAAATTTTTTTGTGATTGTTTGCGTTCGCGCGCTGATCCAGCCGCGGCCGCCCCTCCCTATTTGTGCCTGGCTGTCGGAGGTCCTGTGAAGAACAGGCGTCGACTGCTTGGCGCCGCGCGCGGCGCGGGGAGGTAGGAGCTTGCGATTGAGCGAGCTCCTCGGAGGCCGACAGCTGTCGAGTTAGAGCCAACAGCAGAGGGCGCGTCGGTGGTTTGCACTGACCCCTCGCGTGGAGGCTCCAGCGTGCGAAGGGGGGCTTTTATTTCTTCGTGCACAGGGGCACAGAAGAAGTGCAGAAGGAGTGCACATTTGAGCAAATTATTTTATTAAAATAAGGTTCTGTTTGTGTGTGTCGCGGCGACCGTTGCGAGCGTGCTTGCCTATTTTTAATATTTTTAGAAATTTTTAAATATTTTATAACAATAATTTATTTTGATAAATAATATTTTTATTATATTTAATAATATTTCTATTATATTTTATATTTTTATATTTTGTAAGTTGTTTTCTTTTGTGTTTTGTTTTATTTAGCATTTTTCTTTTTTTTTTTAAATTGTTGAGTCTTGATTTACAGCTTTAGAAGGGGGAATTTTCACTTTTCAGATTTTCGTTTTTTTTAGTATTTTCATTTTCTTTTTTTTTTATATCTAGCTGGCAGAGCGCGCAGAGGTGCGGTCCAGCACCTAGTAAGCGGGGGGAGGGTATTGCCATTCGGTGGTGCCTTTTGTACCCGCCTGAAGTGCTGACGCGACCACACACGAGTGTGGTTGGGGCCGTAATGGCGGACCTAAGGAAACGGTCCTCCATTAGCGGCTTGGAGACTATTAGTGTGGACGAGGAGGAGGAGGTGGCGATGCAGCGCGCTCGCGACCGCGTCGCTGCCATTAATAGAGTTTGCGAGCGCTATGGTGAGCGCGTGCGTGCCTTGCCACTTGCATCCGCGAAGGCCAGGCGCCTGCGGAGGCATGTGCGAGGCATGCCGATATATCGGGTTGTGATGGAGTTGTGCCGAAGTAAGCTCTGCTGTCAAGGCGACCATAATGAGTTGCGGGAGCGCTTATGGCGTTTCCTGCTCATGGTTGCCCGGCCTCTGCTGGACGTTCCCTGGGTCGAGGGATACGACGAGAACTACGACGCCGAACCATTAGATCCTCCTTTGGTTTGTTACGATTTGTGGTTGCCGCTGATTTCTCCCCAGAAACGAGGAACGGATCGTGAGGACAGCCCGGCGAAGGATGACGGCGCGGCAGTTATCACGACCAGCACGACCGGAGAGGATAGCGAGAGTTCTTCGGGAGTTCGCGTTCGAGAGATTGGAGTTGATCCTAAGGATCATCCCCCGACTGTTTTTAAACAAGTGGTAGATGTCCCGGGAACCTCCAAGCCGGAGTTGACTGAGGTGGACGGGCTGACCCTCCGAATACAGGAGCAGGTACGGCAAATCGTCTCATCCGTGATGTCAGAAATTTTCGCTTCTCAGTGTGATAGTATTCAGCAGACGCTGAGAGGAGCAACTATGCAAGTTGCCCCTTCTATGGCGTTAGCGGGTGGGCCGGCTAACAAGTGTGATGGGGCAAATAACATCGGCGCGCGCGCGGAGCCGATCTCGCGAGGCGCCGCGGCCGCGGCCGAACAATTGATGCGCGCGGGCCCATAGCGCCAAAAAGGGCGGAGCTATCGGCCCGCGGCGCGATCGACAGGAGCGCATCGATGCGCGGCCAGTTTTCGCAGGGCCACGACCGCGACCTGATCATCTCGGGTGGTGCCCATCTCCTCGCGATACGCGCTAAAACGAAGAGAGAAAACGAACGAGCAGCGCCAGGCGAGAGAACGAGAGAGAGAGAGAGCGACCGGAGCGAGCGCCGCGATCCACAGGACATCGGGGAAGCGCCGGGGTCAGCGTTCCCGGCCGGTCTGTGGCCGGGAGGACCTACACCGCGCCGGCCAAGGTAGGCCCTATGCGATAAGGCGCGCGCGAGAGAGAGAGAGAGAGAGCGGCGCGGACGCGACGGGCGCGGGCACGGCGCCGGGTAGGCTGGACTGTGGGCGCCCGCCCCAGGTGTAGGGGCTCTCCGGAGCCCGCCGCCTGGGTGCAATGCGCCCGGTGTTCCAGCGGCGGCGACCCGGCTATAGGCGTCCGTGGAGGGCTCTGCGAGAGCCCGGGCAGACGTCCTCGGCGGGCGCGCGTGACCCCGCGGCACCCGATATTTGTACCGCGAGACGGGCGTTGCGAGATGCACGTCTTTCTTTCGCTGGTAGAGATACGGAGGATGCGTGGGATTTCCTTGAGGGTCTCGAGCTGTTCAAGGAGCAGCTGGGAGTTTCGGATAGATGTTTGATAGGCTCTTTGCAATCGGCATTCGTGGATGACGCTCGGAAATGCTACCACCGCGTCCAACGTATGTTTGTGGACTGGGAGTCTTTGGTGCAAGCCTTTCAGAACAAGTACTGCACCATAGTTAGCGATTCGACTCTGCTCAGAGATCTTCAGTGTTTGCGCCAGAGAGAAGGAAAGACGATCGCGAGGTTTGTGGATGCGTTCCAAACGAAGGCGAACATTATGCGTCACCCGCCGTCGGAACGCCGCCAGAAGAAGATGATCTTTGAGCAGATCTTACCGACTTACCGGCGGTATATCATGAATAAAGATATGCCGGACGTGCGGTCGCTGGTTCAGTGGGGTAAGCGCTTGGAGGACGTCCAGCGGATCGATGATAGGTTTGAGTCTCCGTCACTCGACCCGTCATCGAGCAGGAAGAAGGTGGAGAAAAGGAGTCATGCTAAAGTTGGTGTGAATGCTGCATCTATGGCTCCTAGTCTGCCGCCCGCTGCGTCGAAAACGAAGAAGAGAAAGAAAAAGTAGAAGAGTACGTCGGCGAGCGGTAGCGGGAGTAGTGATAGCGGTGAGGTTGCTTTGCTAGAAGGTATGGCGAGGCAACGGCACCCGCCGGAGCAGCAGAGTCGCGTTACGGGGCAGATAGCGCCAATGCGCTCGAATCTGCCTCCTCAGGGGGTTGGAAGACGGGAGTTCGGAAGCGGACAACGAAGCGGCCAAGTGCAGTCATCTAAAACATGGCCCGGGCCCTCGTATGTTTAGCTGCATGCCCCGACTCCATTGCCGACACCCGTGGCCAATGCTCCGTTTTACGGACAGTGCTACAAGTGTAACGGCGTTGGACATAGAGCCTCGATGTGCCCGAAGCGTGTCTGCTATAAATGCAGGCTTCCGGGACTTCCAGTGAGGCTTCGAACAAAGCTGCGGGTGAAGGATCCGCGAGTTCACTGAGGAATTCGCTGTCCCGTCTGGCTACAGGCGTACTCAAGGGTGCTGTGCCCAAACAGTCGAAAAGTAAGGAGGAGACGGTGGCCGGTGTTATAACCGACAACCGAATGTACCTAACGGTTCGATTGAACGGCAAGGATGTGTGTGCGTTGTTTGATCCAGGTTCCATGATTTCTTTGATCGACCCCGAAGAAGCAAAGGCGTTTAAAGATAAATGGAAACCGGCTCAGCTAGCGGGTCGTGGAGTTACTGGAGGAACTCAGAAAATCCTTGGAGTGCTGGAAGTTCTCTTTGAAGTAGAGAATATCGAGCATGCAGTTGATCTTAGAATCGTGCCGGATACCGGTCACCCTGTCATTCTCGGGGTAGACTTTGGTCTTAAGTATGGTTTTGAGTTATCACTGGTAGGATGTTTCTGGAGGATTCCTGGTGGAAGATGGCGTCCTTTCTCAAAAGTTGGTGAATTGAGTTCAGATCCGAGAATTTTCGCAGAATGCTGTGGTATCGTTGAAATACGAAGTGAGGAGCGAGAGCAAGTGAAGGCTTTGATGGAAAAGTTACTTCCAGAACCCGGAGAGCTTCACGACTCTTATTGAACATCACATCGATGTCCAGGGTGCTGTGCCGGTGAGACACGCGCCTAGGCGTATGTCTCCCAAGGTTCTCGAGTTTGCTCAAGAAGAGGTGAAGATGTTTGAGAAGGGGATTATTGAGCGTAGCGCTAGTGAGTGGTGTAGTGCACCAGTGATTGTCAAGCGAGAAGGGAGCTATAGGTTTTGTATAGATTTTAGAGATGTAAATAAGCCGACTAGACGCGATAACTATCCTTTACCGAATATAGATTCGATTTTGGATAAGCTGCGCCAAGCTAGGTATATCTCTAAAATCGACCTAAAGAAAGCTTACTTCCAGGTGTTCTTGACTGAAGTTAGCCGACAATTTACAGCTTTTGCTGTGCCTGGCTCCGGTCAATGGCAATTCGTTCGTTTACCCTTCGGATTGAAAAATTCGCCGATGACGTTTTGTAGGTTAATCGGGGCCTAATTTGGATCCGAGGTAGAACCTCACGTTTTCGCGTACTTGGACGATCTGATAGTGGTGACGCAAACGTTCGAAGAGCACCTGAAATGGGTAGAGTTTGTGTTGCGTACGATTGTGGAAGCCGGACTCGAGGTAAATCGTGAGAAGTGTGAGTTTTGTTGTTCGAGTGTGCGTTTCCTAGGTTACCGGCTGTATGCTGACGGATTAAGGCCTGACCCGGAAAGGGTTGAGCCGGTCCTGAACTATCCGGCACCCAAGAATGTGAAAGAGTTGCGTACGTTTTTGGGCATGGTGGGCTGGTACGCACGGTTTATTGAGAAAGAGTCTGAGCTTAAAGTGCCCCTCACGAAGTTGTTAAAGAAAGATCAACCGTGGGAGTGGCAGAGAGAACAAGAGGTTGCGTTTAATGCTTTGAAGACCGCGCTTGTAAAGGCCCCTGTGCTTGCTCGTCCGAATTTTTCGAAGTCATTTACGGTCCAAAGCGATGCTAGTGATTACGCCATTTGAGCCGTTTTGACTCAGGAAGATGACGATAGGTTTGAGCATCCGATTGTGTATATCAGCCGTATCTTAAATCCGGCTGAGAGGAATTATACTACGTCGGAAAAGGAGTGCCTTGCCTTATTGTGGGCGATTAAGAAACTGAGGCCATATTTGGAGGCCTATGAATTTGTTGCTAAAACAGATCATAGTGCTTTAACGTGGCTTAAGAATCTTAAAGACCCTACAGGGAGGCTAGCGCGTTGGGCCCTCGAGATGCAGCAGTGGGATTTCGAGATTGTGCATACAAAAGGCGCACTCAACAAGGTTCCTGATGCTCTCTCTAGAGGGATCGATAGAGAGATTGCGATTGTGGCGAATTTTGAGACGATCTCGGATTCTTGGTATCATGACAGAATAAACGAAATTCAGCGTTGCCCTCGAAAATTTCCGGGATGGAAAGTGATAGATGGCATGCTGTATCGTTATTCTCCTGATGAGATCTTGGATCCGATCTCGTTTCAAGAGGAGGGGTGGAGACTCGTCGTACCAGACGAGTATAGAGTTGGAGTGATCGAGCAGGCACATCGCCACCCGTCGTCGGGTCATCTTGGAATCGAGAAGACTTACGACAGGGTAAAGAGGGAGTATTATTGGCCTGGTTTTTACTACCAAGTGCGTGCATACGTGTAGTAGTGTAGCGAATGCCAGCGCTATAAAGTCTCTCAGACAGGTCCTCAAGGGCTGATGAGTAAGCGAATCGTGGAGAGGCTATGGGCAGTAGTGGCTGCAGACGTGATGGAGCTGCCTCGTAGTAAGAGCCAATTTAAATACATTTTAGTGTTTCAGGATCTTTTTACGAGGTGGATTGAGTTGAAACCATTGCGTGCGGCTAATGAGAAGGCAGTGGCGAAAGCTTTTGAAGAGTTGGTGTTATTTAGGTGGGAGACTCCCGAGTTCTTACTGACGGACAATGGTACAGAGTTCGTTAATAAGCATCTCCGGGAGATGTTGGAAGATTTTGGTGTAAAGCATGTAACCACGCCTCCCTATCACCCCCAAGCCAATCCGGTTGACCGTACGAATAGGATGTTGAAAACAATAATTGCCACGTTCGTTGAGGCTGATCATCGTCAGTGGGACGAGCACTTGCATGAGTTTCGACATGCCATTAACACGACCGCGCAAGCTAGCACAAAAGTCTCGCCAGCGTTCTTGAATTACGGGCGCCACCCACAGCCAGTGAAGAGTTTGCGACGTGAAGTTGAGGGAGAGAAGGTTGTTCGTGCCGACCCTGAGCATTGGCTTGACCGTCTGAAACGTTTGGACGTTCTTTGGAATCTCGTGGGCGACCTCGTATGAAGGCGCGAGAGCACGCTTTCGGATGCTGCAAAGGGAGTCGCCGGTAAACTGGCACCAAAATATTTTGGTCCCTTCGAGATTAAAAAAGTGCTTCGTGACACAGTCTTTCTTCTCGAAGATGCTGGCCGGAAGACCTCTAAGGTGCATATTCAGCACCTAAAGCGATATATACCACCGAGGCGAGCTAACGTGCCGACCGACGAATTGTCGGAAGTCAGTATCTGTTCTTGTGTCGTGGTAGAGGTTGAGTGTAAGTGTAGTGTTTAGCGTGATATTAACCAATTTTTCCATTTTTCAGGTGGCGAACGGTGGAGAAATGGAGGGAGACATCCCCGTCGAGCCAGCTCCGGGGGTGGTTGAGGGTAAGGGCGATGAGGAGTGCCTCGAAAGGCTGCTCCGGCTGGAGCTGCAAGCTCACCGGGACAGCGTTCCGACCGACAAGGAGGAAGCACTGCTCATCAACGCCTCAGACGAGGATATGGAGGTGCCGGAGTTAAGGAGCGGCGGGGCCGCATCTACATCTGCGGGCCCAGGTATGCAGCCGACGACGTCCGGGAACAGCAGCATCACAGCAGTTACGCCGCCCGTGTGTGACGGGCAGGCGGCCGTCGTAGAGGTAGCGGTGGCGGCGGTTGAGCCAGCCAGCCCTGTCGTCGAGCCCATGGAGGTTCCGGCAGGGCGAAAAGAGGCCCCGCGCAACATCTGTCCCGCGGGATACGCCGAGGATTTGCGTCGTGAGGAGGCGGTGCGGCAGAGGCTTATGGCGAGGCGCCATCTCAAGTGGAATTCGCGACGTCAGCTCGAGATGGACGACTACTTTTCGAGCTCGACGCCTGCGGATGAAGCTTTTGAGCGCCTCTACAAGGCACTGCCGCAGAAGCCGACTTCAGGCGTACTCCTGCCCCTGCCCACAACATCTACAGCGGGGCCGACCTCGGAGCGTTCCGCGGGAAAAAAGAAAGCGTCGAAGGAGGGCAAAGGGGGGAGGGCCCGCGTCCACGTCCGCGATCGCGAGCGCGAGCAACCTCACGAAAGAGGAGGAGGTAGGCGCGGGGGTGGTAATGGGTGGCGCTGGGGGGTGTAGTGACCCGAAGGGGCACTCCGTATGTGGAGATAGCTCGCCATCGGCCTTCGACTTCGGGAGGGCAGGCGCGCGGGGAGGAGAAGGTGGAGTCCGGCCTCAAGGCCGTGAGTTGCATGGGGCAGGCAGCCTCGTCTAAGCGCTCCACCGGTCGATCCGCGCAAGCCAGTGATCCCGGTGAGTTGGGGCGGGGCAGCATGTTCCGTGGGAGGATGGACGTGCCCGTTGATCCGCCACCATGCTCATGCCACCGTTGCTGGCGGAAGGGGCACCATCGCGTCGATTGTTCCCGGCCCCTGCACTCGGTGTATTGCCACAACTGTGGGCGTTTGGGGGAAACCCTGAACACTTGCCCCCGTTGTGGTGAAACGCATGCAGCGTGGTTGGCGAATATGGGAGATCTCCGCGATCGGAGACGGCACTGGCGCCAACGTCGGTAGCCCCGCGCCTGAAGGCCCCGAAGCCCCAGCCACCGCCACGGACGGACAGCACCTCGGTGCAGAAGAGATCGCGTGCGCCGCCTCGGGTGGTTTCGGGAGCCAAGGTAGGAGCCACCGTAGCATCGCGCACTCTGGCACCCCACGTTCCGGTAGCGGAGGGAGTGCAAAAGCGGATGGAGACACAGGATCGCGTAAGCGTCGGCCTGACGCCGTCAGCTTCATACGCAGAGATCCAGACCGCACGGAGCGCCGCGGCTGATCTGACGGTGGTCAGAATGGGCGCTGAAGCATCCGGTGTTTCCCCGCTGATGCCTCCTGCGGAGATAGCAGGGTCCTTGGAGGCCAGCCCTGTGCAGCCCATGGAAGTGTCCGGAGAGGCATTTGACGATTCGGTGGGAAGCGGAGGTTCCGTTTCCCTGGGGCTTGCCCTATTGTCAGGGCCGATCGTGGTGCCTGCCGGAACAGGGCCTGCATGCGCACAGATGGCTCGCGCTTTCCAAGAGGCCAGGCTGCTTCTCGGCGAGCTCCGGAGCGCCGAGCCTGCGGATAGAGTGTGGATGCGAGCGGCATTGGCTCGGTTCTTCCGGGACCACCCGACTCTGCAGTAGATCTTGCGGAAGAGCGGTAGCGTTGAGCTTGCGAAGGTGGCCTCAATAACACCAGAGGCCATCGCCCCTTCTGAATTCGGTTGCTTGCCCGACTTTGCACGCTTAGTTTTTTTTGTGATATTAATAATAAGTAGTGAAATTTAGTGTATTGGTGAAGAAGAGTAGCCAAATAAGCGTGTAAGGTTGGCGGCGACCAACCGGATGTATAAACTTGACATCTGGGAAGATGTGAAGTTTAGGGGGGGTATTGCGACGAGTATCTCGCCGTGGTCACCGCTGTACTGAGCACGTGCTCGCAGCCTTGACCATGCGCCGAGTGGGGGCACTGGGCTGCGCGAAATTCGGCGCACCGCGGTAATATATATACTTTGTACATTTTGCGCGCGATCATCTGCGTCGGGGGAGTGGGCACAGCCAAAAGGAAGTTCTTTTGCTCGCAAGCGGCGGTGAGATACGAAGCTCATTTCCTCTCGCGGCTGTATACAAGCCGTAGCAATTACCGCTCTCTGAACTGCCGGTCGAACGCAGCAGCGGGATCTAGCGTGTATTTTAGGGAAACGTCTCTGAATGTGGCTCATCGGCCTCCGAATGGACGCAGGGTTACTTACACTAAAGTTTAAGAAAGTTAAGCAGGGTCACTTAAGCTTAGGGTTAATGACTCTGCTCAGGGAGTTACAGAATTTACGGAAGAAAGAGAGTGAGTCGATAGTTTGTGGATACGTTCCAGACGAAGGCGAGCTTTATGCTACACCCACCGTCAGAACATCGACAAAAATCAATAATCTTTGAGCAGGTCTTACCAACATATCGGCGATATCTAATGGATGAACGTGCGCCGAATGTGCAGAGAATATTGTAGTGGGAAAGAAGTTTTGGAAGACTTTCAGCGAATCGATGACGTGTTTGAGTCTTTTATACTCGAACCATCGTCAAGCAAGAAGAGAAGGTATTGCATCTACGGCTCCTAGATTGCAGCCCGCTTCATTGAAGAAGAAAAAGAAGAAAAAGCGTATATCAACCAACGGTAACGGGAGCAGTGACGTTGGTGAAATTGCTTTGCTACAAGGCGTAGCGAGGCAACAACATCAACTTCAGCAGAGTCGAGCTTCGGGACAGATGCCGCTAACGTGCTCGAATCTTCCTCCTCAACAAGGGGGTATGAGACGAGATTTTGGTAGTGGACAGCGCGGTCAAGGATAGTCAACCACTGCATGGTTCAGGACGACGCGTGCCTAATTGCCTGCCCCGCTCCCAATGCCGATACCAGCAGCCAATGCACCGTTCTACGAACGTGTGCTCGTAGCCTTGACCCCAAGCCCGTTGGGGGGCAACGACAGGCGCGAATTTCGGCGCGGCACGGTAATTAGCGCGCGCAGCCGCGGCGTCTAATCAAGGAGGGAGAGCAATTAGACGCGTGGTTGGCCCTCAATTCCTGCTTGATCACAGAAATTTATCAGTATGTCTCGGAACGCGGAAGGGCCCCCTCCATATCTGAGAGAGAGAGAGAGATAGATAGATAGATAAGAATTTATTTGTAAATGTTTTACAAAATTATTGCACAAATTAACATTTAGAACACGCAATATCTTAGGTCTACTTACATATATATCGATTTTATAAATTCTATCACATATTCGTCAATATCACAGATGTAACGCAGTATGTGGCAATAAATAAATAAATAATAGATACGAAAATTTCTACAAATAAGTCACATCTTTCACAGTTGACATTATCTATTAGTCAGTTCACACTTATACACACTTACATACAATGAATGAAATAAATGTATTTACAATAGGAAGTGAAGCATGTATATATACATACTCATGACACACGCACATAACTAAATTTAGCGCCTGACGGGAGTGTGCTTCCAGGTAGAGATTGTCCGAATAAACATGATTTTATCAAGAGCCCCTCCGAGTCATCATTTGGGTCTCCCCCTTCCCTCCGCGATCCCAACCGGCGTCGACCGCCGCGAGGCTAGCCGCCCGGGATCATGGGGTGGCCGCGAACCTACGCGGCAGACAGGCGGGCGCAACCGATGAGTGGCTGATGCTCCGGGCCTCTCCGAGACCGATTTACTTTGGAGAGGAAGTACCATATCACAAATGGTGACCATGACAGGACGCTGGCGCGTGAGGGGTTACCGCGGGCAATCGCTTGGGGGAGTCGCTAAGATGACCCTTCAGGTTGGTCAAAATTGACCTTTTTCGCACCACGAGTGGGTGAGGCACGCGTGCTCGCTCATACCGTCGGTCGCGTCGAGAGAAGGGCCTGAGGTGCACCAGCTACCTGGTGCGTGGGCCAATAGTCCTCGTATGCGGGCAAGAGAGATACTGGCAAGAAGGACCGCGTCCGAGAGAGAATGCAGACCGACCAAAGTATGAGAGCCGCTGGGCGGAGTGGGGCAGTGGAGGCCGGCGGAACAGAGAGTTGCCGAGCCCAGTCGGGCCGAGAGTAGCGCTAGTACTTGGTGCGCGCGAAGGGCGCTACTTCTCCGCGGATGATGCAATCGACTTTTTCGCCTCCGCCTCCTTCTGTAAGTTGCAAGAACCCTTGTAGCACTAGGAGCGATAATTTGATTATGAAATTAAATTTTATTTTTTTTCCTTGTCCATTAAAAAATAATTTATTGTTTCCTAAATGTTGCGGCATAGGACCCTTGCGGATCTGCAAGCCACAATGTAAATTTCTTTTTAATTTTCTTTTTTGGTTTGAAAAGGAAAATCTATTAGGGATTTGATGGAAATTTTAGTTAAATCGGAAATTTGTGAGCAGCATTAGAAATTTCCACATGGCATAGGACCCTCGCAGCCCTGAGGGCCAATTAAATATATAAAATAAAGATAAAAAAAAAAGCTATTTTCTGTATTATTATCGTCGTTTCCAAATTTTGTCCAAAAACTGGACCGTTTCGGTTAAGGATAGGCATGCGTGCGCTAAAGGAAAATTTATATTTCTCACTTTGCTCATCTCTAGAACGATTTTATGAGGGTCGCGCTTCGAAAAGATTTTAAATTAATTTAGTTTTTTTTTCTCTTAAGACTCAGAAGGCCGATCTTGTGGGAAGCGCGGGACTCTAGCATGCTTGAATAAACTGGGCCGTTAAAATTGATAGTTTTTTTTATAAACTCCAATTGGGGAGAGGGGATTGATGGAGGTTCCACGAGTCCTTTCATTTTCTCACCTACTGGTGACCGCCAGGGTCCGTCCGTAGCCGCCAGAGATAGTTGTGATCCCAGGGACTCCCCTCAGTGACCAGTGGTACATGTGTCAGGCGTTTAGGCACAGGA
The DNA here is from genome assembly GCA_018906755.1 of Sycophaga agraensis. Taxonomy (NCBI): domain Eukaryota; kingdom Metazoa; phylum Arthropoda; class Insecta; order Hymenoptera; family Pteromalidae; genus Sycophaga; species Sycophaga agraensis. The sequence continues at coordinate 303,933 of JACCIE010000068.1, read as the reverse complement.
CGCGACAGTGCCCGTCGTTCGCCTGTTTCATATCCCGCGCCTGGCTAGAAATCAACAAGGACAAACGCGAGTTCTGTTCCTCAAGTTCTGTCTTTCTTGGTTTTCGTCTGGATGCCGAAGGACTTAAGGCTGACCCAAAGAGGATAGTTCCAGTGATACAGTACCCCGTCCTTCGCAAAGTAAAGATGCTTAGAATCTTCTTGGGAATGGTGGAATAGTATTTTCGTTTCATGCCCGTGGAATCGGATTTTAAAGTTCCTTTGGTGAAGTTCCTCGGTAAATAGCAAGCCTGGAGTTGGAGAGATGACCAATCCAAATTTCAGAGCCCCGATGTTTCGAAACCCTTCGCGCTACAAAGCAACGCTAGCAAATGTGCCATCGGCGCTGATTTTACCTTGGAAGACGAGCACAGGCACGAGCACCCCGTAGTGCATGTGAGTCGTGTTCTGAACTTAGCAGAGAATTACACCACTACGAAGGAGTGCCTAGCCGTTTTATGGACCATCAAAAAGTTTCGGCCATACCTAAAGGCTTATGAAGGCCTATGAAGGCCTATGTGCCCTAAAATGGCTTAAAAACCTCAAAAACCCCAATGGGCGTCTAGCGAGGTGAGCCTTAGAGATGCAACAATGGGACTTTGAAGTAGATCAAAGGCTCCATAAACAAGGTTCCGGACGCGCTTTCGAGGGGGTATATTACATTTAAACTTGAAATCGCCGCCTTTGATACGATATCAGATCCCTGGTATTTAAATCAGCTGAGAGATGTCCAGTAAAACGCGAATAAATTCCCCAAGTGGAAGATAGACGAGGGTATGCTGTACAGGCACCGCACAGGCATCCGTCGTCCGGTCACCTAGGAATAGAGAAGACGCGCAAGAGATATAGAGATTGACTAGCGCGCGAGTTCTATTGGCTTGGAATTTACTATGATGTGAGGGACTTCGTGAGAGCTCGGTCTATTTGAAGTGCAACGGTACAACATGTCCCGGGCGTAACAGGCATGGACCGCAGCGAAGGAGGATGAGCTGCTGAGGGACGAAGACCTAATGAACCACAGTAGCGAGGACCCTCCTACGCTGCAGGTATCTTGTCTGCAACCGTCCGGCTCCGTTGAGTCAAGGGCGGTGGTGAAACTTACCTTTCCGCCTCCGTTTTCGAAGCCAATGGAGATCTACGAGCCGGACTCGACAGCCCCTCTCCGAGTGTGCCCCACACTCCAAACCACTTGGAGAACGCGAGGCGGGAGCGGCAGGAGGTCAAAATCGGCCCATCAGGGCCATTGACGGTAGCGTTGCAGAACACCAGCGCCGCAGCAGTGGCCTCTTTTGTTACGATAGCGGCTCTGATTCCAGTACCTCGAATTTCCGGCAACCCACCTATAGTCGCGTTATCGCGAGCTATGCTATAGCTTGCAGCCGAGTCGCACACAACCGGCAGCAGGCGGTGAAGGCTGTTCGGCACCTCGAACCCCAACCCCAGACGAGGCTTGTAGACGTCTCCCGCAACGAGGAGGTATCTACACCGAGCTCGCAGGTCCCATTACTACGGCTACCAGTGCCATCGTCTCCTGGTGAAGGCTACCCGAGCTCTATCTGGTTGGAAAAGGATCCGAATCGAAGGCTACTTGCACCGAGGGCGTGTCCCCTTGCGAGGTATCGTAGACCCGCCCTGATGACACTAGGAAAGCGGCAGCGATTCTCCGTTGCCTTTATAACGGCAAGCGCGCACTCCCGAGCGAGATATCCCATCACTAGGAGGGGCCCAAGGGGTGCAAACTTGCCATCCACACGGGGATGTTGAGTTTGGAGGGGGCGGGGGGTTGTGATGGAGTCCTCGGGCCTCCCTATATACGGCCGGCTGTGTGAGTAAACAGGGACCCGAGGCTCCGTGCCGCGTACAGACGCACCCTCGGACCATCTGGACGCGGTCGACCTCCCACATAAACGGGAGGCCAAAGACCGCCCAGCCTCAAGGCATTTCCTTCAGTATTTCGTCGATCTCCGCAAACACATTCAGAAGCAGACAGATCAGGTGAGGACTGAATACATTTATAATCGCCTATTCGACTATTAAAATTCCATGCCGGATGAGCTTAACACTCACTTTGCGCGGATATCTGTGTCAAATACCATCAACAACGATCGCAGGCAGTTAGTGAGGATTGCATTCCGCATAGTGTAGTTGTTAGGGCTCTTCCGGTTATAGGTCCGTTTTTAGTGTGCCTGTATAACGGCTCGCTTGAAAGTGGACGCTTCCCTTAGGTGTGGAAGAAGGCTCATGTGGTGCCATTGGCCAAATCAAAAACACCTTCTGGACCAGTTGATTTTCGGCCTATTTCACTGCTCTGCTTTCTCTCAAAGGTGCTTGAGAGAATTGTTTATGACCAGTTCATGGAGTTTTTGGTTTCTCATGACATCCTTGACCTACTAAAACTGGATATCGACGTGCCAAAAGCTTAAGACTGGACTATAGCCAATTATGTTCAGTCACATGCAGTTTGATTCTAACGCTCTGCTCAGAGCAGATGAAGTTCCATGTTCTCTAATTTACCTTTAACTTAGACCTTTTCCCATTATTTTATTCTATAATTGCATCCATAATTCTTATTCATAATATCTAGTAATAAAACTTTAATAAATGTTTATTAATTAAACAACCTATCAATCTCCTGTGATTGAATTTGTTTTCCGTTGTAAAAATTAGGTTTTTTCTGTTTATTAGTAATTAAAATCATTTTTATTTTATCTCTCTGTCGTTTTCTCTTTCCTTTAGCCTTTTACTGTTTTATACTTCTGATACTTGATTACATTCGCTTCTCAATTTTCAGATTGTATAATGTTTTGACCTGATTATGTACTTAGTATTCATTAATCTCTCATCGTTGTTAAAATAGATTCTTAATCTGTTTTTTTATAAATTAATACAAAATCACTACTCCCTGTTATTAATTTTGTACCTTATTTGTTACTTAAAATCTAATATATATGTACTTTTTTCTTTTTATTATTAAGATTTATAGTTTTAATTACATAATAAAAGTAAGATACTCGTTTGATTGTGATAAAGTTTGTTACGTTACTTTTATTTCATAAAAACGTGAAGAATAGCAAAGGAGAGAAACAAGTATAACTATTTTAATATTCTTTCTTTTGCATGTTCGTTAGGTTTATTCCTGAGGTGTAAGAGTAGTTTTGTAACTAAATGTCAAATTGATCCCGTTAAGTAGTCTGATAACTCATAAAAGCTATAATAGTTTTATTACTCCAAATAGAATAAATATATCAATTATGCCCGCGCTTGAAATAATTTAATTCATTTCATTTTATATTCGGTTTCAAATGGATTGAAAAATTATCGTTGACATTCGCTCGTTTATAGTCGCTAAATCTGATGCTATGTTATTTAATACTCTTCCTCACAAAATAAAATTGTGCAATAAAAAAAGTAAATTACTCATCATACATTATTCAAGTACCGAAACAAAGAAAACGATACAAATATCTTACGATGAATAGCCAGAAGCAACATGGTTAATTAACTTACATATAAAGATTAAAATTCAATCAAGAAAATGAAGAATAATATAATAGTATAAAAAATCAGAAATTGAACTATAGGTCATAAAAGTCTGAATCCGAACCCAATTGAAGCTCGAGTGTGTCAGTAATAATTTGACTTTATACCGGCAATGTATTCTAACATTTACCAAAGATGTAGTTCAAAGCATTTAGTATTCTCAATTTAATTCGACTCCAGATTCTGTTGACCCTTTAACGCATATTTGACTCTGTTTTCTTTAACATTTCACCGCAAGCTGAATTACCGAGTGACTTAGTTACGACTTTGTATGAAGTATCGCGCTTGTATCGCGCTTGTATCGCGTTTGTATCGCGCTTTTTCAGTAACTCACTAAATGCATCTGAATAATTCGCGATTAATATCAATATTTATTCGTTACGCTATACATTTATTCAGAGTCTAAAACAAAAAAATTTATAATTTTAAACAAAATCTATAAGAGAGCAATTCATTATTGATAATTGTAACTTTACATCGTTAATGAGTACAATAACACAATAGATATTTTTACTTTATAATATATTACTACATTTTATATATAAAATTAGGAGACAATGAAAAATAATTTTTTTTTCATAATACATTCTATTTCTCTAGATATTTTATCATCTTTATGAACAAAATTTTCTCGTAACTGAACTGCTTCACTCTGAAATAATGTTTCTCATTTGATGCATAAAAATAGATACAATATCACAAAAATATCCTTCATCATATGCAAAGGAATAAAAGTATTTAATCTATACAACGCAAAATGTATTTTAAAAAATAATTTTTTTACTGATTCCGATGTGTAATAAATAAGGTAATAAAATAGTTCGTTAAAATTTTTAGGACCAGCTTGTGTTACTATTTTCACTATCATTATCTGCTGCTAAAAAGTTCTCATTATCCTCTTCTTCATCTCCTATGATTGTTTCCTGTATAGTAAAGACCAACCGACGCTTTTTATTATCTAAAGCAAATTGTTCTTCAACGGATCTTTCTTTGCGAAATTCATAAACTAGTGGATAAATATGTTCAACAGCTGTTTGAACTGCACTTATACTTGGAGCTGTAAAAAAGTTGAATAATAAAGTATGTATATTGCAAAAATAAATTATATTTTACACTCACCCGTAATGGTGATACTTCCGGTAGAAAATATCCTGAGTGTAGCCTTTAAATCGCTTAATTTATAGATTACTCCCGGTTGAATTTCAGGTTCATATCTTAAAATAATAGTCGTAGTTATCATACAATTGTAATAATTTGTACATTATAATGTTCATTCCTATATTTATTTATATTTTAGGTATAAAAATAGATTAATAATCTACAAAATATAATTATTCAATCAAGTCTGTATTGGTTTTTAAATAAAAAATCCTTTGTTGTACAATAAATTAAGGTGCAATGCTTAAAAATAAACCCAGTTATTACAAAATCTTAAATAATACATAAATAATGAAACTTATTTTTCACTGAAAAAATTAAAAAATAAGCCCCACAATAAGCATATTTTATGATGATTAACTAATAAAAAAATACATACGAATTGTAAAACAAATCTTTAATTATCACGAATACCTTGTGATACCAATAATAGACAAATGTAAAAATAACCGTACATAAATAAATAATCTTGCAAAGAATAATTTATAAAATATAAATAATTTCAATTCGAATAATGTCAAGTAGACTTTAAACAAAATAATTAAATATCATGAGCCAGAAATTAATAAAAAGAGAAATTCACCATAAAATAATAAATCAACAAAATATAACTCAACTATATCAATATTGTTTGTACGTTTATTGATTTATAATTAATTCGAAACACGTAAAAATCTATCAAATGCAAAAAAGCACACAAACACAGGAGAGCGGCAAAGAGAGTAAAGATGTTTTGTCTCTCTTATAGATTATAATAGATGGTTTAGACTGTAAAAGTAAATGCGAAGTCATGCATAAGCAATATCGCCGTATCCGCTGAGTCCACCATCGCACTATTTTCACTACTACCACTAGCATCAGATAAACTATTTTTCTAAACAAGCTTTACAGGCCTGCATGAAAACAATTTACTTCCTTCCACTGATTTCAAAATCATTTAGGTCCATTCAAACAAAATTTCTAAACAGGCTTCAGTCCCGTGTAAAATCAGTTTATCTCACTGTTTTCTCTGTATTTCATAAATTAATTCTCTGAAAAGATCTTGTAGCTGATTCTGTCAGACTAATTTCTAAACAGGCTTCACAGTCTCATGTATTCAAAGAAACTCTTTTCTCGAAATCCACTGCCTCTTAGATACCATTTTCCAAACAGACTTTACAGCCTTCGAAATATTCGAAATACTTTATGGCCGAAAACCCTAAACATCATTAATTAGCTTTAAATCACCCACATAAAAATAAAATATTTCTAAGAAGACGTTCAAATAAAATAAATAAATATTGGATTGAAGAGAACGCCACAACTAATAAAAAATTAAGTTGTTTCAAATACTTAATATAACGAATACTGATTGCTTTTTAATTAATGAAAACAAAATAATAATAGTAATAATCCCAAACAACTGAATCCCGTTACTCCCGTACCTTCCCATAATTCAGGTTGCTGAAACGGCTTGGAGTGCTAATCGGTTTGGCTTCTGAATAAAACCTATAGAGTCCGTATTTTTAAATATGAGGTTACTCCTGAGTGTGAACATAAATCATGAATATCTTAGCTTCTGAATTACAACCCGACTGCATCAAAAAGACTTCACGGCTTGTGTTATAGTACTAGATCCTAGTATGTCAGTTTTAGGGTAAAATTTTCATAACTTGTAAGAAGTGTTGATTTTCTACTTTCATTCGAAGAAAACTGCGGCTGAGGTTTATCGAATGTTCTCAAGTGCTTACGCTGAGACTTCTCTTAGTGAAAGAACTCATCATGAGTGGTTTCAATGCTTTTAGACCGGTAATTGGATGGAGTTTTTAGTGAAAAACGTATGATGAGTAGTTTCAATGCCTTAAGAGCGGTGATTTGGATGTCTAGGACTGGTATGGTAGCGGAAGAGAAATTTTCTTGGAAGATTCCGAAGTGGAAGAATTACTTGCTAAGATTCATTACAAACGCAAGAAAAAATTAGCAGTATCATAAAAAATCACTTGAAAAGCAGTTTCAAAACGATTTAAAGCCATGATAATGTTTTAGAACTAAGGAAATTGTCTTCCATACAAATTGAAGCCGAGAGATGTTGAAAATTTTTTTGTGAATAGCTGGTTAAAAGACAGCATCAAAAGCGAATTTTACATTACATTGTAGCCGGCGACGAAAAATGAGTGCTTGGTGTAGTGTGTTATGATCTGTTGAAACCGAGTGAAACTATCACAAGGGATTAATCGAACGCAGTTGACGCATATAGTCGAGCATTGAAGGAGAAACGACCACTGAACCAAGAGAGACATGATAAAGCTATACTACAACATGACAATGCTAGGTCACATGTCGCGAAACCTATTAAGGCATACTTGGAAACCCGAAAATGGTAAGTCTTATCCCACCTGCTGGACTCTCCAGACATTGCTTCTTTTGACTTTAATTTGTTCCGATCCAAGGCACATGGCCGAGATGGACAACATTTCCACTCTTACATAGAAGTTAAACAATGCTTCGATTGGTGAATCATGTCAAAAGACGCCCTCTTTTTTCAAAATGGGATCCGACAATTGCACAAAAGAAGGCCAAAAATAGTGGCTACTAATGGTCTGTACTTTGAATCATAAATAGCTAATTACTTTTTAACAATAAAGCCTTAAATTTTCGAAAAAATCAGCAGAAGCGAAGTTGCGCACTTTATATGTGGTGACGTGGTATTCAAGATTATTACAAGGTTATAAAAAAATTGTATAAAGAAAATTTAATTTCTACATGCTGCTGTTTGCGAAATTAGTTTTTAAAAAATTACTGCTCAAAAGAATAACTTTAAGTATAATAATTAAACACTATTAATAATTATCAAAAGACTATCAACCTATAAATGGAAAAAATCAGAAAAATTTAAAATCTGAAAATCTGAATCTGTGAGCACCCCTAGTGCCTCTAAGATAGTTCGCAATCATGAAGCCCGCCTTTAGGAATCCGCCACCCCTACTGCAACCCGCAGCCTTATCCTTATTATCATTCCCTCTCCCACTCCCGACGATCAGCAACGGAGCATTTGTCCGATCTAGTCAAATATGATCGACCCTTATCCGACAACTAGAGCGTCCATCGTCACAACCTTGAGTCAACTCAGACGAAGCGAGAGGGCTATGGCTTAAAGAAGTACTGGCCACGGAGCCGCCACGTGAAGCTCCCTACGAGTAAATAGATTAATAATCTCTTACTCAGAGGCCACAGCATGAACCCTACTACCCTCTCTCCATGTAATAAAGAAATTATCGCGTCGATGTCAAACGTACTTAAAACCGAAATCACGCGCAGTGTCTTCGCACTGCATGAACGCACCATATTGACCTGGACTGAACCACAAATTTATAAAAATAGTACGTTGTCTGACATCAGACGTCGCCAGATGTGAGCGAGAAAATACATCATCTTGAGTAGAGAAGGCAGTAAAGGACTGCCTCGCCTCCAAGACTAGATTACCAGCTTCCATAGTTCTAAGCTGCACCCCAATCGATAGGATTGACGGTTGGAGTTTTTCACTAACCCCTGTATCTGAACTCGCCGAGCTGCACCGCAGAGACCGGGTCATCGGGTATGAAGGAGTGGAGTACATAAGTGATGACGTTAAGACCTCCCTCATATCATCCCAATAATTGATCGAAATGTCCGGGAACCTTGAGAGCCGATTCGATAAATGAATATTATTATTTATATTGTTTTTGTTATGTTTTCTGTCGTGTTTATTGTTATCATTATTGATTAGTTTAATATTGCTCATTTTATTGCAGATATTAGTTTTGGTTTTGGTGTTAAAATTTTGAGTTAAACTATTATTAATGTCATCAGCTCCCGAGCTCCCGGTAGTAGTCCGCAGACTCGACGATACGTCCTCCTTTAAATTGAACGCCCGCGTTAGATCATCTTTATCCATTCGGATTTGTTGATACTTTCTAGCTTAGAGACCCGACTCATAAGAGCCATCATCGTCTCTTCTGCTGCTGGTGCAGATCTATTCAATTCGGGGTGGCCTCAGCCGAAACTCCTAGCAAGAACAGAATTAAGATCGGCCACCGTTCGATCAATGAGATCAAATCTGTTATAGAAAAGGTCAATAGTGGGCACCGAGAAGACCGATCTCGCCTTTGGTGCTTCGTATATGACCTGCAACGAGGAGTCCAATGACGCTGCTGTAGATCGAGTCCTCTGGCTCATCTGCAAGTCGGCCATAAAGTGGCAGTACCAACTATAGTACATGGTAGCAGGCGGAAGGCTAAGAAGATCCGAGGGCGACCCCAGGTAATTTTAGTTTCTTGTTAAAATGCATCTCTTACATCCAAAATAACCTCCAAAACAAATATTTTCTGATTAATTACTAAAAATTATTTTGTCCAACTGCAATGTACAAAGCTCTCGTCTCCGACCTCGCAATAATTTCTTAAATACTTTCAATGAATGATGCCCGGTTCTCGCTGAACTTCCCTATCAAGACCTGACCAGGAGTGTTCTACTGCCGTATAACGGTCTGACGCATGAAAACTATAAACTATTAGTTATTTTTACTAGTAGTTATTTTTGACCGAATGTATTCATTATGCATATTATAATTCTTATTTTATGTTGTTCAATCTTCATTTTAATAAGAAAAGGATAAGTTAGTAGAATAGAAATAAAAACTTAAATAACGCAGAAACATATATAATACTTATTAATATTTATATAAAATTCATATACTTTTATTTTTTTAACTGCTTATTGTTTGAACAAACTACTATTTTATGCAGTATTTCTACTTCTTATGTTATGATTATGTTCTCTAATTTTAACAAAGATTTTAAATAATAATAAAAATTTAAAAACTTGTAATCTATCTATATTAATAGCAGAACCTATTCAGACAATTGAGTACGCATATAAGCTTTAACAATTTCTATTAACTGAGATAAAAATTTTCTAGTTTGCCGTATATTTTTATAACAATAATTAGAGCCTTTGAATTGACAATTTAAAAGCAGAAAAAAATTATCTGTTGATCTGGTCAAATACTGACGATTAGGAGCAGTTTGATCATACTCTCTTAAATTTAAATATTTTTTATTAAGGCTGTAAGATTGTCTTTCTTATACAATAATTTTCATAGTGAATAACTTTTTATATAAACACTTTTGAGCAAAGTAAATCACACAATTGAATTCATACTGATCTTTGTCTTCTATATTAGCTAAAATTTTATCAAATTCTTGATTTTTCTTTAAACTGTATTCAATTGATTGTTCAGCAGGTAAAGGTGGATCGTATGGTATTTCGAGATGAATCGATTACCTCGTTTATTAGATAGATAAAATCTGTAGGTAAATACGTCTGATGGATAAGCGGTATATTCTTCAAGTAGGATTCGAATTAAATCCTCTGGAACTGCGAGGTTTTGAATGGATGTGCTAAAAAAAATATTTATTTAACAATCTTGTAGCTAATTGAAATTTGAGAAATTACAATTTGATATCGTGATAAAACTGTACTATGTAAAGACTATGCAGTTATTATGAGTCCATCGAAGTAAGATGGTTAGTTAAAACCGTTTTTAGTCCTTACTGACCATTGTTTAGGCTAATTAAGAAAATCTTGTACTCGCTGTATAATCTGTGGATCGCGGTCTAAAATCGCGCGGTTTTGTTCATGACTGGTTGATAAATTATGCGAATTTCAAGCATCAATTACAGCATCCATTATCCTCACAAATTTAGCACATTTTTTCCATATTTCGGTGTTCAGAATAATTGCACATCTCCAATTGTTTCAATTGCACTAGCCATACTTCAGCTTAGAGTATGCATACTTCAGAGTTTTCTATTTTGCCCAGTATATATTTTTAATCCTTCCGCAAATAACAATATTCATAAATATTTATACAAATCCATTTTTTGTAATTAAAGAAAAATTCAAAAGCTAATGTTAAAAATTAAAAGGGAAAGCCAAAACGTTAAAATAATTTTAAATTAACTTTAAAATATCAATTTGATAGATTTTACAATCACTTTTTTGAATTTTTAAAAATATTTGAAATCATACTAGATAATTCAAAAAGAAACACTTGAAATATTTTCCTAGAAACCTGCAAGGAATTATTTTGCAATACTACATAAAGTAATGTAGGATTTTCCTCCCGTACTATAAACCGCGACATGCCGAGTCACGAAATAAATAAAGATGAAATATATAATGTAAAATAGAATCAACAAAATTATTATAAAATCCCGGAATACAAACTCTCTAAATATTACCTCGGTAGCCTTGCCTCAGTCGCTCAATGGATGAGTCGTAAAATCGATCGTAAGATATGCGCTTAATGCGCCCGGGGCGCAGCGCGAAGTCCCGTCGCGGACGATTGGAGGTCGCGGTTGTTCCGCGCCGCTGCTGGTCGTGCTCACGCTGCAGGTCGCCAGGCTGGATGGTCGCATACGCACTCTGCAGTGCGCGAGTAAGGGCTAACGTAATAGCTTTGTATCGACAATTTAACGTGTCGCGAAGCTAATGGCGTTGTTCCGTACCGTAATTCTTGTTACCAAAATAAGGTCGTCGCGTGCCTTCATGTAGGCGTCTCGCGAAAGTAGCGTAGTGCTGATCGTATGGTCCCGCTGTCGACACGAGCGCCATCACGCTCCCGCATACCATAGCAGGGCGGTGCTCCAGTCCCAGATAGAGCAGCCTGCATGTACCGGAAGTGCCAGGTTGTCAGCTTAACTCGCGAGGCTAGTGGCCTGTTATAGGTGGGCTTTGGGTGCGCTGACGTGGGTTTCGACTTCCGCCCCACTCGGCTTCACGCCTCAGGAACTCTATCGGGACATCCGGCAGTGGGCGAACTCTTGACGCGGCGCGTGAAGTTAATTTCGACCGCTGTCAGTGTGTCGCACTCATAACCCGTGCTTTCACACACGCTCACGCACTGTAGCTCGCATGGGCTCGGCAACTCTCTCGTCATCGAAATCTTACCTCACAAAGTAATGAACATGAAATAAAATTCAATCAAATCTGAAAATAAAAATTCTCTAAAGGAGCTTTCGGATAAAAAGTAATAGATTCCGGGTATGTTCTCGAAGTTAATTTGAAATAAAATATTTTGTAAAATATCTTTCTTCGATTTACATCCATAAATTCAAGTTGAAAGACACGTTCCATACTGGATATAATACAGTTTATAAAAGACTCACTGCCACTGCAGATATAAAAAAAATTTCTATCAATAATTTCGAGATCGACGCATCTTTTGAATAAAAAGATTTCTTCTGGTAATTAATTAGCAACAAAAAAACTTCGTATCATCTTAAATTTACCACCCTTTTTGTAGCCACCAGTCTTATCCTTATATTTCCTCTTACTACTCCTTCCCTCACTTCCGACGACCAGCAATAGATCATTTGCCCAATCTGGTCAGATTTAATCGGTCCTTGTTCCAAAACCAGAAGGAACACGACCACGTACACGAGAAGTCAACGCAGTGAAGCGAATACAGAGTAGAATGCAGAACCGAGCTATAACCGTAGGAAATCGCACATTGCGGGCTTCGCTTGCTATTGCCGCAGGAGCTTCCTGAAGTGAGAGCTCGTGCCACTATATCTTAGCGTGCCTCAAGAAATATTGTTGGCCGGTCGTGGTGAGTAAACACAGTGATTTGATAGTGCAACTCTATTTGAAAATATGTAAACAAGGTAAAACGAGGAAATAGTAAAAATTATTAATGGTTTACGAAAAAATTACTTATTTTTATGTCCACGAATATTAAACATTTAAATTATGCGTACAAATAAGTATCTTTGATTGAATACAAAAATCACTAGGAGTATTATATCTTACCAAAGTGACTCCCTCATTCATAAGAATGTGCGCGACTGCATATAGTGGCGAATACTATGGGACACTGAGATACGTCACAAAGAAAAATGAAGAGAATGTCTTTTGCCCACACGTTTAATTTACTCAAAATTCTAACCTCCTTGTAGGATTGCGACAACTGCCACATGATTATAATTAGGAAGTAATAGTCGGTAGTCTGAACGCTGATATGTACTGGGATAGTAATTATGCAACACTCCTTTGACGACTTCCGGCCAAATTATTCCGAGCCAAACATTCCAAGACTGTTCCCTCAGAACCTTCTATAAACGAGACGCGTAATTACGGCCACCAATATACCTGCCACAGCAAGCACACTATTAATGCAATAGTAGAGGTATCTGTCTCTGGACCTGATTCTGCTTACATTCTTTTGAATATAAGAACTATAATAGCATCGACTTAGATAAGAGACGTCAGTCTTCGATTAGACTTGAGCTTCGTGATTTTCAACGCAAGGGTAAGGCATTAGGCAAGAGTAAGAGAGAGAGAGAGAGAGAGAGAATCAGGCGAAGATTGAATACATTTATAATTGCCTATACGACTCTTAAAACTGTAGCACAATTTAGGGTGAGTTGCAAAATTTAGAGTTGTTATCGTGGGCGAGCGACAACTGAGTCATTACATGGGCTCACACCAGACGACCGTTTAACAGCTTTTCGTGAGTCTCCGTATACAATTCCATCAACGGCAATCGGATCGATGTTGTGTACTGTCACAAACGATGGTTTTCGTTTAAAAATATAAGTATAAATGATATTATTTTGTCAATATCAAAGTTTTCACCTTAGAAAATTTGTTATGGATGGCATTTCACATAGTGTAGCCGTGAATGCTCTTCCGGTTATTGGTCCTTTTTTAGTGTGCCAAGACAATCATTCGCTTGCTAGCAACAGTTTCCTAGGAATTTGGAAGAAGGCTCATATAGTGCCATTGACCACATCTAGAATACCTTATGGACCAGATAATTTTCGGACAACGATTTTCAGAAGGTATACACATTAATATGGACAAAAAACAAATAACGCCACAATTACTACTTAACTTTAGCAATGCGCTTGGGAGTGCTGTTGTGTTGGGTATACTTGAAAAACAAAACTTATCATAGCCGACAGGAAAAAAATTGTCTTTTTCTACCACGCCAAGCGTTCCTCAGGGTTCCGTTCTGGAACTTTAACTTATTTTGTACGCGAATGAATTCAAGGTTTACCTTAGAGGGTCTTGAGCAAGATGCGTGGCGACGTATACATGTGTCCTTGAGACTCAATGTCGGAAAGATGTAACGCATAGATTTCTTTCTGACATTGGGTCAATCGGTTTCAATTCTATTGAGCTTAAAGAGGGTGTTGTCGTAGTTTTATCTAAAAGGGTAAAGAGCCTTGATGTTGTACTGGACGCGGGTCTTACATGAAGACATCATATTCAATTTGTTAGTAAAAGAATAAACCAAATGTTGTATAATTTATGGTTCTACTGTCACTATATCACGAAAACTCTTCAAGCTAAACTGATGAGTTATCCGACATTTTCTCATTTTAATTATTATTGCGTAGTTGATTAAGATGTAGCCCCGGAGTTAAGAAGACTACAGCGCTTACTAAACTCTTGTGTATAGTATGTGATAGGCGCTTGGATAGGAGTGAACAATTGGTGGGAATATTTTATGTATTTGCAGATGTATAAAATCCTAAGCTACGTGAGTTAGAAAACGTCACTGATCTTTGGTTTTCCAGTGTATCCGATCAAACTGTCAGGGGCGATCCAAAATATCTCTGTTTCACGGATACACGTTGAAACAGGAATTAGATCATTGTCTGTTTAAAGTACTCATCTATGGAGCAACCTACCATCTCGCATAAGGAATTCATTGTCCTGTTGTCACTTTAGGGGACTGGCGATAGAGCATTTGTCAGAACAGGACATTGTAATTTTAAATAATTTTAATCATGCGTTCTCACAACTCAGTTTTTCACCCTAAACTTTATTTAATATATGAGCATATGTGTATACATTAGGCATTCAACTTTCACTTCATTCTATACACGGTCATTTTAAATACTGTGAATGTGTGTATAGATCTATGACTGATGGATTTTATAAAATATTTTTAATTCTAAACAACTTTTATGTATCTGATTTATCTGTGATATCTGTATTGATGATCTGTATTGATATCTGTGATTTTATCTGTAATTTAATATTTTATTAGTGATCCGATGAAGTATTTTAAATATTATATTTTTTTTTGTATGTACGAAAATTTATGAGTATCTATCTATCTCTACCGACGCGGATGATTTTCACGTGCTACGCATAGTATATAAAATTCATTTACGATGGTGGTTATGTTCAGTCTAGTAAGAAAATTTCAATCGCAGCTGGCAGCACGAACTACGATTGGACTGTCGACTTTTCGATCAAATGGGAGAGACCCACTAGGCTCCCAAGGTTCACCACTAACTTCTGGTGTTGCTGTTCCAATGCACACGCGTTCACTCTATTTCTCTCATTCTCTCTTTCTACCTCGTACGCTCTCGCGAGTACTCTATTGCTTTTTACTATTAACTCTCCTGAAATCGCGCGATACTACTCGCTTTCACTTAGTGCTGGGTTCTCACAAGCCCTGAAATACTAACCAAATCGTGCAGTCGAGCAAGGATTGAGGACGCCGAAATTTTCGCATGTGCACAGACTCATCGAGTTAATGGTCCGATACCCATTGTCGGCGCAACGAGTCCTTAGTACTGAGTTCGAGATACATATTTTCGAATTTAAATCATTTAAATCCATGAAAAATTCAAGGGAAACTATAATTTAAGTTTAAGTTTTTTGTTCCAACCAGACCATTGTGCGACGAACCAGCGCATTTATAAAATGTGGTGCCACAGAATTGGCCTTATTCAGTAAATTGATAACATTCGTTTAGTATGGTTCGGTGAGTCTTTTTACAATATTTTCCCTCTCATTATAATTTAAACCGCGACATGATCTGAAACATACTCGATCATATTACAAGAGAGAGCGGACGAACTGCACGGGTTCATTCGTATGGATATGCATATGCACTGATGTATTTAATATACCCCGGATAAAAATATATGTTCCCCCCATTGATAAAGTTCATGTAGCTAAGAATGGTAATCTAATACAATATTAATGTAACTTACTGAACTACGTCTTTGTGATGAACTGAAAAGGATGTAATTTTTATTGCCCAAGGCATTGTACACGTTCCAAGAACATTAACTATTCTGTAATTATTAAATCTGACTCGAAAACCGAGTTTTTGAAGAGATCGAGCACATCGTCGAGCTGCTGTTTTTGCTTCATCTTCACTGGTAGCACCTGTACACGTAACTTTGCCTGATGATGATATAGAAGCTAGTGTACAAGGTTTACGTAGTCTCATTCGAACCAACTGAAAATTATATCAACTCTATTTTATTATTAGTATTCAATTAATCATTTAAATATAATCATTAAAAAGAATGTAATATTTTTTGGAGTTTTAACAAACATTGTTTATTTATTCTTTAGGTTTATTTTACTCGATCTTCTGTTTAGAGCATAGAGCGCATTACATTCTAAACAGAAAAGGGATTGTAATTTTCTAATAAGTTCTTCGCAAAGTTAATATTAATAAAAATTATCAAATAATGAAACAAATTAACACTCATTTGAGTGTATTATACAAATTGGGCTCAGTCAATTAGTTATTGAGATTGATAAATCTTTATTATCTCGCATAGATTTTGTAAGCTTTAAAATCTCTGCATGTTTTTCATTTTATCGGGAAGAAATATAAAATAGTTGGTTTTCACGATTTGCTTCTAATTTTTAATGAAAATAACTGCGAAATTTCAATTCGAAAATGTGACGAACACGTTTATGTGAGTCTCAGGATAGCTCCAGTGTACCGCTTAATCCGCGCCACTTTACTGAAACTGTCACAATTTAGTTTTTATTTAAACACTTACACGAGATGCTCCGATAAAGATCATCCGAGATATCATAGATCTACAAATTTTAATAAATAAGATAATCACGCTGAGGTAATTATAATCTCGCTTACTATTATTCCAGCAGGTGATTTAGTTGGTATGTTCACCTTGGAGTGGTCGTAACGCTGCCACGATTAAAATAATTGGACGGCTTGTCAGATCTCGAATTGCACTCCTCGCAATCTGAGGTGACTATTCCTGGTTTATGTTAAATAATACAACTAACTTTTAAATACTTATTCAAATTCAAAAATGTCTACAAGAATATTTTAACCTTCTTTTAAATATATTTTATTTATTTTATTACAGAACTATAACAGTAGTAAAAAATACAAATAAAAATACTGAATTATAAACAGACAATAAATTAATAAGAAATACTAACTTAAATTACTAAACAAATACAAAGATAGTTAATGAAATGAACGATACAACTAATCAAGAAAAAATGCGTAAAACTAAAAAAATATATTAGATAAAATATACGAAAAGGATTTCATTTAAAATAAATATGATAGCTCAATGAATATTGACAAAAATAAAGTTGATATACTTGCTAAATAAAAAGATATTTATAGAAAATTATATCCTATTTTGTCTACGTCTTACTTCTTCAAGTATTATTGCGTTATTAAAGTTACCAATAAAAATATTTAGCTTTTCCGAACTTAAAAGAAGCAGTATCAGATATGGAGGTACCTTATTTAAAAAGATTAATAACGAATAACGAAATTGATTTATTAGACTTATGTCTAGAAGTGTGATAGATAGCGTTAATACTATTATTTAATTACATAAGGTCAAGCATTCTAAATTAAATTAAATAATGCAGAAGAATATAACTGGAAGAAGTCTTAGAAGTAAGATAAACTGGATTAACGGTATTAATATTGAGTGAGTTTGTGATTAAATGTATATCAAGAATTGTCAAATTTGTAGTTGAATTTAATTTCAGAAGCACTTGTATTCCACGAAATGGATTAACAAACGATAGCAAATAATTTTGGACCCGAAAGATAAATTTTTATCAAAAACGCATTTAGACTTTCGTAGGAAATCGAGGCATTTCTGCCCATAATATATTAAATTTTATACTCCGTGGAAAAATTATGTAGCATATTATTAGCATATCTAACAGACGACAAATGAGCACAATACGATATGTGCTGTAAATTATGTCAAAATTATGTTGAGAACGATTTGGAGTTCTTAATATGATATTCTCATACAAATAATAAAATACACAATAAAACGTGCACAGTATAAAAACATACTAGAGCTCAATGAAAATGAAATTAAAAATTGTTTTTAAAGATTTTTTCGTTTCGATAGCTGTTTTACACAAGAAACGTGTAAAAAAGGCTGACAAGGACCGATCGGTAAGATAGAAAAAGATAGATAGATATATAGATATTTATTTAGAAATAATTTACAAAATATTGTGCAAAATTAACAATAATAAATACAACAACTTAAGCCTACTATAAATATAATCACATGCTATAACAGCTTTGGCAAATCATAAATGAAGCGCAGTTTCGACATAAATTGTAAATAGACATTGCTTACATTTCTCTTATTATGATTACATGTATATATGATACATGATACAAAATGTTTTACATTCACACAAAATGCACCCATGATAAACATACAAACTAGACATTTAATATTGCATAGTCAGATCCCGTCCCGCAAATGCTTCATTACTAATCACTTGATGGATGCAACATTTCTAATTTTGGGTGGTAGGTTGTTCCACAGATTGGCACCTTGAACCGAGAATGATTTCATACAAGTATCAGTGCACATCCGTGAAAGTTTTTTCGGATCACCTCTAACAGGATCTGTAAATACATAAAATATTACCACCAACTGTCCACTCTTATCCATGCTCATCCCACGGAATTCTGTGAACGTTGAAGCCTGGTTCTCCACTCTAGGGACTCATCTAAATAAATAATGGAACAATAATTGAAATGAGGAAAGACTAAGTGCACCAACAAAACGCGTAGAGCCTCCTTGAAAAATCTTAACCAATATAATACATGATTAATATTTTTACAAACGAATTCAACATGTGGACTCCAAGTTAGACCTGTATCAAGTGCAATACCCAGATTCTTTACAGTTTTAGACAAAGGTACCAGCATCCCTTGACCAACTTCAAGTGAATTGGACCAGCGGACTCAATGTCAAAACTGCTCGCGCAGTAGTAAAAACACTTCTAGCTCTAGCCTCCAGATTATCGTTAGAAAAACTGAGGTAAACCTGAAGGTCGTCAGCATACAAAATATGTTTCACACCTATGGAGTCAAGGACCAGAGATACTTCATTTATATAGATACAAAACAACAGAAGCACCAAAACAGAGCTCTGAAAGACACCAAGTATTGTAGAAAGTCTCGAACATCTGTCTGCAGGATTTGCTATCATAAGTTGCTCTCTCCCGAACAAATAAGCAGAAATTCACTTCAGTATCCCCCGAGAAAAACCTATACGTTTCATGTTTCATGCTGCTTTTCAGTCGAACAGGATAGATGTCTCAAATGTCTTGCTATAGTCCAACAGTAACAGTAACGTGATATGTTCCAGCTCCTTCGGTTTCGGAGGATGAGAGTATGTTTACTTTGAATTGCTTATTTACATATAATGATACTCTCCCATCATTAACATTACGATCCAGGCGAATCACAGAAAACTGATCGGTCCCGATTACACTATCCGCGTTATCAGTACCCAATCAAGTCTCGGCAATAGCAAACAGCTGGTAAATGGAATGATAATGTAAATACATATGTTAGTCTCCCTCAAGGAATTTCACATTCATGAACCTCATCCTTCAAAACCCATTCCTACCTTTATTATTGGCACCCTCATCTCTAGCGACCGAGGATGGAACAACTGCTCGATCTAGTCAGATTTATCGGTCCTTCCGCTCAAATTATTTTTGTTATTGTCTCTACCATCAGGCTGATCATACGACGGAACAACTCCGCCAATTAATCATATCAGTCTCAGAAGTTACAGCATGAGCTCTACTGCCTCCTATTCATATATATTATAGCTTTCGGTGAACTTAACTGCACACTAATAGAAGGTATAGACATACACTCACGGACGCACACACACACGAGTAAGAAAGAGAGAGGGAATACTTGGATTAAACCACGTAAGATCATTTGTTCCTTCTCTTTCTCTTCAAGTTTCACACTACTTTTTTGATTGTATTGTTATGGTAGGATTAAAGGTTAGGATTCAGTTATAATCAAGTGTTGAGTCACTTGTATCACTGTTAGGTTAATTTTTTACTACATGTGCAGCCGCGCGCATTTCCTTATATCTGTACCTATTCCTCATATGCATAGATATGCTAATAACTATAGCGTAACGCAATTGACATAATATGGGCACATTGTATGCATAACTATAGAACACATTATGTTAAAAAAATCTAAACGCAAGTTTGTCGCAAGGCTATAATTTTGCTCCATTTCTTACCAGGAGAATATGATCAAAAAGACGATTCAGCTTTCAATGACTATAAATCAATGTGCAATTTTAATCTAATCAGATAAACTAAACAAATATGTAAGTTATACAATGTTTGATTAAGAATAAATTATTTTTATGATTATAAATAATAGTAAATTTTTCATCTAATCTTAATTGATTAGAAATAAAATGAAGAGGTTTATGAGAAACTATAATTTCAGATTTACATGCATTAACTTTAAAGTTCCAGTCAGAATAATAAGAATTAATAGAGTTGATTAAATTTTGACGTTCAGATTGGATAGTTTTATATTCTTTATCAATAATAAGAATGATCAAATCATCAGCATATGCAAAAGCATAAGATTGATTATAAGAATTTAGATTGAATAATGTAAGAATTGCATGTGAATAAATATTCAAAAGCTCAAGAGAAGTAACCATGCCTGTCATTAAACCATCAAAAAGATTAAAAGAAATAGATGACATTCAAGAACTATTGCAAGAATACAACATAGCCAACTGTCAAATGTACATCTGCGAAGAATAAGAAGGAATAAAACTTAAATCGTATCAAACTTATCGTAAAAACTATATTTTCTTAAAATTGACTGATTTATTAATATTAACCCCGGTAGATATTTTACTGCTTACTCTGGTAATGAAATCAGTTTACACCAGAAATGTTTTTAGAAACGTATTTTTAATTGGGGTTTTTGACATATTTAAACAGTAACAGTTCTGGTAGCAATCTGTTTAAATTTATAACTTATCCCGATCCTTTAAACAATCAATAGAAACAATCTAGAGGTCTCAAATCGGGTAACCTAGCTGGCCATTCGATTAACGAATACCGCATCTAAGTAATTGCTTAAACTTATCTCGGTAACGTTAAAAGTAAGATTTATAACGACTAGTAGTTAATGTCAGATCAAGTTTTGGAAAAACTACTCATTATACTAATAAACATTAAATAGTTTAAAAGTGTTATTTTTTGCAAATTCTGCACATCCAAAAGTGGTTCAACGATCATCAGAAAGAGAGAAACAATCAAATTTAAATTTCTAGTTTTCATTTTATCTATAAAACTTTAGATACATTTTCTTTGTGTAATACAAATTGCATAAATATATTTAAATATCTATATAAAATAGATTAAATTTAATTTTAAATATTTAATAATCTAGCTCTAGTCGATTTTAAGTGAGAATTACCGCTTTGACGGTAAGTTCCGATGTAACAATTTGTTCCGGTACAAAGCTGAACATTACATATCTCATTTTTATAGCCGAATCAATAACAAATTGGTACAAAGCTGGACACCGCTTTAATCATATTAAATTTCATAGTTTAATGAACAACAAATCGGTTCCGATACAAAACTGGACAAGTATATTAAAAGTATAAATTATTTTCTTTTTTAATGACATTTACTTTTATTATTATAATAAGATGATCTAATGAGTAAAGATAATTTAAAAGACAAAATATTAACCAGGAGCAAAGTACATAATAATTCGAAAAAAAAAAGAAATCATTGTCGAAAAAATTACGAAGTCATAATTTCTTTTTTAAAATGTAAAAGAATTTAACACTCATTTCCAAAATCCATTTATAAGTAATCAAATTCTTTAGATTTCTGTTTAAACAATAAAACTTACAATAAAAGTAATAATTTTCAAAATAATAATCAATTTAAGAATAGAGTAAAAACTGTAATTATTGTAAAAGCTTAGGACACTTACTAAATGATTGCAGGAACATACAAAAACTCAGAACACAAAACAAAGAAATGAGCCATTGTATGTTCTGTAAAAAGTGGACATAAAATTAAATATTGTGACGAGTTAAATTTTTTAAAAAATTATACAGAAAATGTTTGTATATTTTGTAACAGTATGGGACATATTTCAGATAATTGTTTTAAAATAAACATATAATGGGAAACGATAGAGTCACCCCTGACAGGTTAATCGGATGCGCCAAAAGAGAATAGATTAGCGAGGTACTTCGGCTCTCCCATTGACTATTTCCTCTACTTTGATTGGCTACGCTGCGGCGAGCGGGTCGCGCTTTTTGGCCGCGGGGGAAATGATTTTTACCATTTTTTAAACACCTGTGTCTTCGCAGGGGTACATCCGACAGTTTCGCGACGGAAAAATGTTTAGAATTGCCTCAGCTAGCGCGTGGTATAGCTGGAGACAAGGAATTAATAGACACCTAGTATACAATTCTTTAAAAAACTTTGGAAGAAACCAGAACAGTAAAATTGGCAGAATATTATCTGGCCCAGAAGGTGTTCTAGTTTTGGCTAATGACACTACATGAGCCTTCCTCCAAACCTCTGGGATGCTGTTGCTATCCAGCAAGTGATTCTACAGCCGCACTAAAAAAGAACCAATAATCGGAAGAGCCTTCAACATCAGAAGGCAGCACTCCTGTTTCAAAACAGTCGATCAACCCCATGATGGCGAGTTTAACCCTACCACCCACTGCCCTTTGCACCCTTATTGTTCTGATTATCGCCAAAAGAATGTTCGGAAACATCAAGCACTGAATCACTAAAGTGTTCACTGTTACTATTGTTATTTTTATTTTTGTATTTATTGTTATTCTTACTACTATTTTATGTTGTGAAGATTATGGGAGTTAGTTTCATTATTTCTATTGTTGCTGTTGTGTTTCTTGAGGTTTAGATTATCGTTCTTTTTAGATTTATTTTGTCTAGAATTATTATTATATTCAGTAACTTCATATTCCTCAACATAGAGATAAAATTATTTATGAAAATCATTCTGGTACTTAGAAGTACATTCTGGCGTAAATAGAATTTACAACAAAATTAAAGGAAATTATTTTTGGGATAATCTAAAAGCCGAAATTCAAACTAGAATTAAAATTTAAAGAAAAGAATTGAAAAGAATTTGACAAAATAGCAATACGTATAGTTGGACCTCTAAATATTATTAAACATAGAAGTAAATATATATTAACTATTAGCTAGAACTCTTTATATAATCCATTTGTAAAAAGTTTATTTGCACTTTTAATAGTCCCAAAGCTGTTTTGTCACATAGAACTGCAAATTTTATGAGTAAATTAATAAAAGCCCTTGCAAACTCAAATGCAAGATTCGAATTTTCCAAAATAAAAACTACAGCAATTTATCCTCAGTTAAATGGTTCACTCGAAAGTGCTCATCATCCTTTATGTGAATATTTGAAAAAAATTTCGGATAAAAAGATTTAATAGAATGAACTATTAGAGCTGGTACGATTTAATTATAACGCAATTCTTCATTCCAGCCATACCTTTACTCCTCATGAGTTAATATTTACTTTTACTCCAAGATTACCTTCTACAGAAACTTCTGAAAAGTTTCCAACATTTAATACATATCTAGAAGATTTAATAAGTAGTGTTTGAGAAATTTCAAGTATTACAAGTGAAAATTTAATTAGATCTTAAAAGAAATCTAAAAATTACTACGATTGCAAAACACGTTCTGTGTTTTTTAGTCTAGAAGATAAAGTATCATTATTAAGGAAACCAAAAGCTAATAACTTGGAGAAAAATCAATATCTATGCGATATAAAATTATCAAAATTTTGGGAAATAATGATGTCCAAATACAAATGAATAATAAAATAAATTAAGTTTAAACTACTAAGCTACTTCAGATATCATTTCTAAAAATTTTACAAATTCAGTTATATTTTTTCAAAAGATATATTATAAATAAGAATTCACATTTTAACTATAGTAGAAAAAACAAAATTTATTGTAATTTACAAAAGTTAATTTAAATATTGAAAAATCAAATTATCATCTAAAATCTAGGACAAAATAAATAAAATTTCGTTCTGAATTTTATTTTTATTTTTATAATATAATTTTACATGTTAACTTTATCATAATATTATTATATTATAGTTTTTTTCTTTTGCTCCAACAACTATCTTCTTATTCATTGGTTCCTAAATCTAAAATTCTTTCTAGTTTATTATAAATTAGAAAATATTCTTCTTTTTCTTGTAACATTATTAAAAATGTAATTTTCAATGCACTTAGTATATGTTGTACATAGTAATTTATGAAGTATTTTTCCATTCTATTTTTCTCAAATTAAAACAAAGAAAAAAAAATTATATTAATTCAATGTATAAATTAATGTAATTATGAATACTTACGAATAGTTGCGACGGTATAAAGCTTTGTAATGTAAAATCAATGCCCTCGTGCTCATATTGATTATTCTCGCAGGAAATTTCTTTCCCATCTCTTCACTTCTACTGAATATATCTGAAATAAAAAAACATCATGAATTAATATTTAATTTGTCTATTAATGATTGTTTTTACTTACATTTCTAAAAATTTCTCTCCCGTACATTTTTACAGCAAATTTTTTTTCTCCACAATTAAAAAACTGATATATTTTTTGAATTTGTTTCACTTTATATGTCTTATTAATCTCTCAATTTTTTCGACAAAGTTATTGTCAATCAAAAATGAGGAAATAAATAAACACTTACATAATTAAATGTTCTATTTTAGACTTAAAAATGGTTTCAAGAACTTTCAATAATATTTTTAATAATTCAACTGAATAACTCTCTTATTGGTTTTGATTGTAAAAATACCTTGCCGAATATTACAGCATTCTCGTTATTAGACTCGGGAGAGTGTAACTTCCATAATACCAAAGTGAATTCTACGAAAACGAATATTAAGTTGTTACAAGATGCAGAATTCAGAGAAAGTAGAGTTGTCCGTTGCAAAATTGAAATACATAGAACAATCTATCATTGTGGTATATTTGGATTCTAGCAACTCAGCATGCAGACCAAAATTAGGTTTATCAGATTAACCATGAAACCTGCCAAAGTATTCATAATATTGGAATATTTCTCTACGACTGTAAACACACAATTTCAAATTGAAAAGTAAATTCAATGATAACTATAGGAATTAATTTTGCTGGAAGTGCAGAAGGAATTTCTTGTTGTAGAGAATTTTATACAAATAATTTTGGAATCTGGAATAAAGGATTCCTACAAAGTACAATCAAGATTACTTTAATGAAAACAATACCACAAATTAACTTAAGCAGCGACAAAATGAAATTCGATACTAACACTGTAAATTATATCGATTTCGAAAAAAAATTATATCGATTTCGAATTTAAGTTATTTTGGGAACTTATTTTGGGAAATTCTTGATAAACCAAATATTTTCAAAATAGTCATGATGTTTTGGAATTGGGAGTACATGTAATTCAATTGCTCCAACTTATGGATTAAATTTAATCCTAATCCTATGAATGTAACTCCACCAAATGATTTTTTCGCCTAGCATTAAAGTAAGGATTTACAGAAGTTTAACACCATTAGCACCATTTGCAGTTTATTCTAAATCAGAATTAAAGAACAGAGCTGACAAGCACACTTATTCATCCAATTGAAGAAATCCTCAATTTTAAATTATATTTCGAAAGAAAAAACCGGACAAAACATTGAAGATTGTGAGTGGCTTAAAGATTATTTGATGCAAATGTAATAAATAAAATTAAACATTCAACTTGAAATTTTAATAATTTTACATTTAATAAAATCTTGTGTAGAAACAGTAATTCAAGGTTATACCTTCCTTGCGTACTATCTGCGGATGGACTATTCAACTGTTTGTAGTACTATTCAGTGTCCTTGATTCATTCATTAGTAGTTTTAAATACTAATAATCAATGGAAACTATTCCGTAAGAAGGAGAATAATATAGAAGTTCAAGAAATTAAAACAATTACTTCTCATGCAGTTAGTCAAAATTTTAGAAATAATAAAAATCGCAATAGCGATACTTTATTGATGCAATCAAGCTTTCAGACATAAAGTTCGCAATTACCAATGGTTAAAAAGCAAATTCGACATTTATCTTTAAAAATTCTAAGTGTATCACCTTTGTCGCCATTACTTTACGAAATTCCTGCTGAAAAGGTTTTAAAAAGGAAATCTGGATAGTTACTACTCTCGATTGTAACTATAGATACATTTTACTCGTGTAATACGAATCATATAAACATATTTAGATATCAAAATTAAATAGTTATATCGCTTATTAATTTCAAAAGCTTTATAATCCAACTCTATTTGACTTTAAGTGAGAGTTAGAATCATTATAGACTTAGATTCGCAAAATATTATGTCTTGTACATAACTTAGGACATAACACCATTAATTAGGGCGCAGCTTCATATAATTTAAATTGCTAATCTTGTTTTAGGGACAAGGCAGGCCTTCACTACATTCTTCATGTAGAATGTTTATCAGTGCAGAGGGAATTCACGATAACCAAGCTCTGAAAAACAACAGACTTTACTACATCTACGTTGTTATTCCTGGGTAAGCCTTGATCAGAGTTAATCCAGAGCGATCTGAATTCAAGTAACGAATATCCTATCGGTATTAAAAGTAATTACCAGGTACGATCAAAGTCCTGCTTGGTCCTCATGATTAAGCGGCCACGGGAAGTGTGCCTTTATTTATCCAAAGATGTGAGAGATAGTGTTGCTATCTATCTAAAGATCTGTTTCGTCGTTCTTTCTCTTTCTTAGTTCTTCTAGATTATAAAAAGCTATGTGTTGTTTTATCTCTAATTCAATATTCAAAGATCTGCTATGAACACTGATTCTACTCGGTTTTTTAATAGTTAAATCCAAGATCTATTCAATTATTTATCACAATTTATAAGAATTACCTTAATAGTTTTCAAAAATAATGAAATCAGCTTTATTTTGCTGAATATTCTTGTAATTTAGTCAGAGAACTTTCGAAAACACTATAACAAAATATTTTTTATCGAGTAATTTTTTATTTATGAGGCTTTATAACACCATTTTGCAGATCTAGTTAAATGCGTTTATTTTAGTTTTAGTTTTAGTAATACCTAGAAACAATTATATGGTTGTAGTCAGTTACTATGAGTCCCCATGTTTCTTTGGATATATTTGCTTACGCAGCGATTCCAGAGAAAAAATTTCCCACCAGTAGAACATAACATGTAATTAGTAATTTATGTTGAATAAACGGATCGAGGCTCGCCTAGTGCCTGAAAGAAATTAAGTGAAATCATGATCGCGCAACCAGAAAGAAAAGGTCCCTCCTAGCTATATTGCCAAAACGTATAATATTTACACACAATAATTATAATTTCATTTATATTTGAGGAGCTGTGATTTATGTAATTATACTGTTTATAATTATATTTTAAGACGTGAAATATATAACCATTATTATGTACAACATCTCTGTGGTTAATGACCAGACCGCAACAATTCCCTAATTACTGTTACGTCAAGCTTCATAGAAAAAGTAGGTTATTTTAGGATATAAATAGTACCTCTTAGTTGACAATGTAATAATGTTTAAGACTGTCCTGACTGACATCATTGGGGTCATGTTTTCGACTGCTAACTCTTATGGATTTCTTTGTTATTAATATTTTTATGCAAAAAATTGTACTTTTTTGGTTTTCGTTTATATAAATTTAATTTATATGGCGAATTTTATTAATTAATTTAAATACTATAACGAGAAATTTTGGAAGCACGAGAAATGATTATAATTATATATTTCAACCAACAGTTGAATAATTAAAAGCCGAGAAAATTGCAGAAATATATACAACTTTTCATTTTCTTTAAAAATTTTTATCTTTGATACGTATTAAGATTAATAGTCAATTTTTTACACAAATATAACAAACAATATTTATTGATATTTATTGATATGTGCTTAATATTTGTGTAAAGTGGAGTACGTCGGATAATTAGCTTCGATGTTATTGTAATATGAATGATTTCTACAGGCTAAATTGCTGCTAAAAAAGGTCTGAATGCTCGATAGATTGACTGATTCTTAGGACGAAACAGTAACTAATCTTACCGCAGCGATAATGCATTTTTTAAATGAGTTCTGTTCTAAATATGAGATATTAGATTTTCTCATATAGATTACACTGCGTCCATTGACAGGCAGCGTTCCGTTTTCGTAAAGAAATGGCTAAGCCAAAGTCAGTAATGAATATTAGTCCTCGTTTGGTGCGCATATTTTATGGCTGTCTTTGAAAGAAGGCATGTGTAGTGCAATTGACCAAATCCAATACACTAGCTGGATCAAACATCTTAAATTCGATAGAAACGGCTTTGCTAAGACTAACAGAGGACGTGTGTACAGCCATGGGTCAGATTGCCTTCTTTCGCCTAATTGTTTGTTTTGATGCAGGCTTATAGTTGAAAGCTGAATATCGCGTTTTCAAAGTGCTTATCCATGAAACAATCAGATGACTCGCTTTCGTATAAATTCTTTATTGCAGAGCTTCAGCTCTGCAAAATCTTAATAATACTCCTAGTAAGAAAAATACCTACAATATTGGTAATAGTAAAATGCAAAACAGGCAGAAGTAAAAACAATTATGTAACAGTAATTATTAAAATAGTAATGGTAATAATATCAAAAATCCTTATCGCTTTGCTCTGCTCAATATCTGACATTTACAGTTGATCTTCGACTTTTTTTAAGGATGGGAGTAGGGAATTCTCGACAGTAGCGGATGAGCTCAACTCGTTACCACGACGGTAGTTGACTGGATTAGTGCTGATGTCAAGCCGTCGCATGTTGCACTCGATAATATAAAGTCTGTCCACTCCTTCGAGTATGAGAATCAGATATTAGCTACGCAGTTTGGTGCGCGTTTAGAGAGAGAGAGAGAGAGAGTGAGAGAGAGAGAGAGTGAGAGAGAGAGTGAGAGAGAGAGAAGTTTATTTGTAAATTTTAAACAAAATTATTGATACGTAAAATTTTACAAATAATTCATATTTCTCTCACTATACACCATCTATCAGTCAGTTCATACTCATACACTCTTACAAACAACGAATGAAATCAATGTATGTACAATATAAAATGGAAGATTAATACAAACATTCAACTAATTTAGGGCGCAAAAACAAAATTATGAGGACGACTGACTAGAATAATCCATTGTGATATCCCGACCCCTCAACAAATGCTCCATCACTAGCCCCCTGAAGCGAGAAAAAGAGGATGCATTCCTAATACAGGATGGCAGTCGGATCCACAGATGAGCACCTTGAATAGAGAAAGATCTAATTCCCGTCTCGGTGTGTATTCGCGAAACAGAAACCTTTTTACAGTCTCAGACAAAAACACGACTATCCCAGTCAATTCAATATTGGAAAGGAATCTGCAAGTTCCAACAAGATTCGCAGAAGTCTTTCTAATTGAGTGTCAAGGACGCAGATGAGGCCCGGTCCCACTTTTGAAAGAAAGAAGATCAGTGAAATCGGCCGAAAATCGTCTGGTCCAGAAGGTGTTGTTGATTTGGACAATGGCACCACATGAGCCTTCTTCCACACCTCAGAGAAGTCCACTTTCGTCCACTTTCAAGCGAGCCGTTATACAGGCACACTAAAACGCACCTATAACCGGAAGAGCCCTAACAACTACACTATGCGGAATGCAATCCTCACCAACTGCCTGTGATGCGAACTTGGATATTAACAGTAAATCCGATAGTCGTTGATGGTATTTTGACTCCGATAGTCGTTGCTGGTTTGAGAGATACTCGCGCAAAGTTAATGTTAAACTCATCCGGCTTGAGCCCATGCAAAGACCCAATTTTTCGAAGTAGCAATCCTAGGTTCGATTTCGACAGACGATTATGAACGTATTCAGTCCTCACCTGATCTATCTTCTCTTGAACGTGTTTGCGGAGATCGAGGTAATACTCAAGGAAATGCCTTGGTTCTGTTCGTTTGTAACGTCTGTACAATATCCCACTTTTGCGCTGCAAGTCACGAAGCTCAAGTCCAGTCTAAGGAAGGCGATTGTTATTTAATTTCATAATTTTCTCGGGGGCGAGTTTATCTGTCGCCATCATTAAATTGTTATTGACCCTCGCGATGGCTGACTCAACGTCAAAATCCTTCGCCAATATCGGCCCCCAATCATAGCCCGCCAACAACTGCACAAGCCCCTTACCATTGATGCTCTTATAATCCGCATGTCTGAAAGAGCAACAGATAGATTCAGGAACAGGTACTTCTACTGTAAAATTAATTATGTTGCGCTTACTATGAAAAGGAGCAGGTATGTTGGCAGTGGATATTACCGTATCATTGTCCTCCACCACAATAACGTCAATCCACTTGCGGGATATGGGTGCGATATGAATATCGGCAAGATTTCAATGATTTTCTCCGAACAGGCAGGTTTCTTTTCGACATTTAGATTGTCGATATTGAGAACTAGACGGTTTGAATTTAATTAAGCTCAGGAAGGGTTTCGACGTTTCTCTTTGAATCACTGTTAAAAGTCTTGATGTTATGCTGAATAGTAGTTTTACCGGAGACCTCTTATTAAATCAGTTGTAAGAAAATTATTTGGATCCTTCATTCTGTATGCTTTTTCCACCAGGACACCTTTGACACACTCTACGTGTTATTCTAGTATGCTTCCCGCTTTCAGTATCTTCATTATTGTTCTGTTGTCTACTAAGGTATTTCTTTGGAATTAAAAGCGAGATTGCAGCATTTACTAAATTAATGGTTGCGATATATAACGGGTACTAGGCGAGACGAGAAAGTTACTCTTTATAGACATTGACTGGGCTGAATAGGTGCAGATAGTTAATTATCATACGTTCGTATATGTATGCAATATGAAGACAGCGTTAGAATATATAGTACCTGGCTGATTTCGCATCTTCTAATGTTACAAGTCGACCTGTTAGAGGTGTCCTTGTAGAACTTGTTGTTCCATGGATGCGCAGTGACATAGAAAATAAATCTTTTTGGACTCGGGTGTCTTATCTGTAGAACAAGCAGTTATCCAACAATCGTACTTTGGCATCACTCAGAGAATTCAAATGGGCTTTAATGGGACATTTAGACACACGCGATGGTATGTGTTTAAGGATTTCATGCTTATATCCTATTTTTCGCTCTTACTCTGATTTCTTTCTCTTCTACGTCTTCTCCGCTACTATTTTTAATTATTTATGTAGTGATAAAACTGCTACAGTGGTTGTATAAATAATCAAATTTAAATATATAAAAGTGGATGACGGGAGCGTGCTTTCAGAAAATTAAAACATGTTTTACTAAAGCATTCGCGTGTGTGGGTATAAACATAACGAATGACCATAATAGGGAGATGCAAAGAGAATAACATAATAAAATTTTTTACGCGTGTTTTTGAAATTCTATACTCCATAATTTCTCCTGGCAATTAAATAACATACGTATAATTATGTTTTAAGAATTATACCCCATTTTCTCTTCGATATTCAACATTTGAACCATTCAATGCGATTTCTCGTAAATTAAGATGGCATCTCACACTAAAGCTACATACTACGTTGCTTATTATAATATCCAATTCTGATTTTTCTTCAGAATTTTTAATGCACGATTCAACATGAATGTCAAGAATATCTGTTTTGTTTGCTGTTAAGGAAATTAGGTTATCATTAAATGTTTCTACGTTACTTATTCGACTTATAGTTCCATTAGCAAGTTTGATGCCATTTTTTTTAACGAAGGTAGCCATAATATCTAGCACCTATAATATAATAAAACATTGTTAATTATATAAAAATATTGTAAAGTGTATACAAATAGTAAAGTGATGTATATTGAGTAGCGTAATTAATATTTATACATATAAAATAACATTATTGTTTCAGTGAAAACTTATGTTTCAAAGTATTTAATTGGAATCATGTTTGCAAAACATTAAGTGCTAAAATTAGATGACTTCAATATTCACTTATTAAATAACAGTTTTCCATTTAACATTAAAATTAATTAATTACAACATAGTTACGTATTTATTCTCTAAAGAAAAACGAAAATTTGGGAAAAGTAGCGATTTATTTTTCAATATACTCTCCTTTTAGTTCATTTCAACACTTAAGATGAATTTGGAGTCGCGATAAAGTACATAGATATATGTCTTATATACAGACATAGCTTGGTAGCTTTGTCCTTAATTCAAGGGACGCATCTAGCTAAACAGTAGAACAATAGTTAAATTTCGGAAAGACCAATGAACGTACCATGGCATGAAGACCGTTTGGTATGAAGAGCCTCCGAGGTGTACTGACGGAATAAACGTAAACTATATAAAACCTGGTTAATTCTTTCACAAAACTCAATACTTTTTTCAAAAACTCAATATGTGGTTTCCAGGTAACACCTGCGTATAGCACAATACCAAGGCATTTTGCAGTGTCAAACAAAGACACGACTATCCCTTCCTGAATTTCAATTGAATTGAACCCAGTCAACTCAATATTGGAAAGGAATCTGCGAGTTCTAACAAGATTCGCATAAGTCTTTCTAATATTGAGTGTCAAGGACGCAGACGAGGCCCGGTCCGAGAGAGCCTGCGCCGCAGTTGTCACGTGTCTGACTCCTAGCTCACGGTTATCCCTAGAAAAACTATCGTAAACCTGGAAGTCATCGGGATATACAATATGTCTTACATGCATGGAGTCGGGGGCAAGACCAAGGTCATTAATGTAAAGATAGAACATCAATAGTCCTATCGCAGAATCTTGAGGAACAGCAAGCGTGCTGAAGAGCCTAGAAGATTTTATTGACGTATCAGAGATGAGAAGTTGCTCTCTCCCAGACAAGTACAGATTCACATCAGCACTCCTCGCGAGAAGCCCATTCGGTTCATACAGTTCAATAGACGAGTGAGATATATAGTATCGAATGCATTGTTAAAGTCAAAAAATAACAGTAATGTAACCTGTCTTTTATCTATAGCATTGCATACGTCTTCAGTCAATCTTAACAGAGGGGTCTCGGTCGAACTGTCTCCGCGATACCCAGTTTGGAGTGGGTCGAAGATGTTATGAAACACCAAATACTCCATAAACTGCTCCTAAACAATTCTCTCGAGCACTTTTGAAAGAAAGAAGAGCAGTGAAATCGGCCGAAAATCGTCTGGTCCAGAAGGTGTTGTTGATTTGGACAATGGCATCACATGAGCCTTCTTCCACACCTCAGGGAAGCGTCCACTTTCAAGCGAGCCGTTATACGGCACACTAAAAACGGACCTATAACCGGAAGAGCCCTAACAACTACACTATGCGGAATGCAATCCTCACCAACTGCCTGCGATGCGAACTTGGATATTAACAGTACAATATCATTAATGTTCATAGCCTTAAATCGAAAAATACCATCAGTTGCAGAGTTGAGCACGACATGCATATGACCGTCGTCAATAGTATTTGACACAGACACCCGCACAAAGTGAGTGTTAAGCTTATCCGACATGAGCCCATTTAAAGACCCACTTACTCGTGGTAGCAAACCAACGTTCCGCAAGCATTTTTACAGTGCCTTACTCTTACGCTGCAGGTCACGAAGCTCAACTGAGAGAGAGAGAGAGAGAGAGAGAGAGAGAGAGAGAGAGAATGGAAGAGAGGCACGGAAGCTGATTCATGCATCTAGTAATTCTAGAGATTGTGAAAATCTCTCTCCCAATTGCTTTTTTCCAGACATCAGAAAAGCTGCCCGTAAGAATAGTGGTATTTGGTGCACGTAATTACAGAGCCCTTGTGGCTAGGTGGTCATGGGTCTATATAACCTCCCAGACCCTCGGAAAAGATTAGCTTAGCCGAAAGAACCACTACAAGTGCATTACATGGTACTACTAGTCGATTATCAACCACAGTGAAACCCGTGTACTGGCTTTCTTCTACCCGTGTACAGGTTTTTCAAAATACAAGCGGAACGTTGGGCGACCTTTTTTGTTATCAATAAGAGGTCGTTAAGACTAAACACACTAAAAACTCATTCTGTTTATAGATTCTCTATGTTATCTGTTGGCTCAAATAATTTGAGTTTCCAATTATTCAACATAGACTTACAAGCCTGACGTATGCATCCTTTTATAATTACTTTGATTTAAAAAGGATGTGACGAACTAGGCGCTTTTTGAATGGGCTCTCCGGCATATGATCGTTTACACGTGAGCAGTCTTAATGAAGTACGAAAATTACAGTATGGGTTGTAAGTCTGTCCAGTAAATTTCCCATAATCAGGTACTTCAAGTTCACCAATTCATACCAAGGGAGTGGTCGCAAATTAGACAGTATGCGGATTCCTCCGAACCACCGCTGAAAATAGCGCTCAGTAGCAAACATTTAAATAGCCACCTTAAGTTCGTTGACTCATACTTAAAAAGTGCTTATAAAGTACTACCCGGCCAATAATTCCGGGTATTGCGAACATCGACATACCTAATACAATTGAATTGTATACTTGGACATAAAAAACTACAAAGAGTTCTACCTGGACATCATCTATGAGTACCCGAACATCTTGACACCAAACAGTGACGTCGTATTAAGGATCTCCGAATACCTTAACCTTTGAAGGACGAGACTGGTCGATATATCGACCACTTCAGTATCATATTATTTTGGAATTGTTTCGGAGGTAATATTATATGTTAAATACAGGAAACATAGTGTTATTATTCTAAAAAGCTTATTTGACCTTGAAATAGCTGGCAAGGGGACTCACGGAAATAAAGCACCCCGAAGGGATCAAATTTTCGCCACATCCACGCTGTTGATTCTGGGTCATGATAATAGCGAAACTAATACATTTCGTAAAAAAAAAAAAAAAAAATAAATAAAAAAAAAGAAAATATAAATTTTTAACATTGGACTTTACGTTTCAGACGGGACTGGTAGATATATCGACCACCAATTTTGTCAGGCACTCCACGTGACATATTCTTTCATTTTATGCATAAATATTGTGTTAAAAAAAGTCGAATTTCAACGTCAAATCCCCGTCCTTAAAAGGTTAAGAAAATTATTAGTTTCCAATACGTTATTTAACACTGTTACGTCGGTAGGAGGTGGAGGGTATAACGTATTTTACAAGCCTCATTTAATGCCAGTGATCAGTATGTAGGGTAGTTAACGAAACTGCTCGAAGGAGTTATGGTCTGACCGACAGACTCAGGTTACATTCGCAAAAGAATGATTTGAAACCTTTTGCAAGCGTCTGTGCAGACGACCCACGACCTCTGGATGGTGTAGACAGAGCAACCGAAATCAGTAGTAGAGGCTGCAATGATAGGGCAACCGAATCACCAACTGAGCAAGATAACTGTGGCCAGAAAGAATAAAATGCTGCTTCTCGTGAGAAATACGCGCGTGTCACAGCCTGCTTTTCACACATAGGTAGTCACATTCTCAAGGACCCATTCATTACTTTCGGCACTTGGAATCCTTCCAGTTTAAGACCAATCAAAAATCGACTGTTGCACTCCCCTTCCAGTGATGCAGATGAGGCGTCGGTGTGAAGACAAACGCAGGCATCTTCGCGCAATAATAAAGGGTAACCTCGAGGACGTCAGAGCAAAAAAACTGGCTACGGAGAAAAGCTCCAACATTAACAGATTTGCTTCGATTCTATTCATAGGTACGATAAAGAGTTTAAATTGATAAAAAATATTACTTTGTGACGTGGTGCTTCTTCTTAGAGGCTGACCATCTCGCGTCCGTTGTCGCTTTCACTTCCGCCAGCCCGAAACTTTTAGAAGGACCAACTTTTACGCTGGAGCTTGTTGGCCTGTTCTTCGCCACGGCCCCATGTGCCCGCGACCTCCATGGCTGTGTCGCCGGTTCCTGAGTGCTAGTGGGCACCGGTCAAGCATTCCTCTGTGTATGTCGGAGCGGTACATCACGGTTGTTAGCTCGGGTGGTGATAGACTCGCGGTACCCTCGTCGCGGATGTTGCACACGGTTCGAGTCTCAGGATCAGAAGCGGCGCGGACACGCTGTTTCTATTGTGCAAGGCTCGCACGAAACTATCGAACTGTTGCTTTATTTCGGCGCTTACTATCCGCAGACCGCCGGCCCGCGCTGCTACACAGCATCGAGTCTTTGTCTCCACGAACTGGCCGCTCAGAGGCTCCGTCACAGACTTCCCTCAAATTCGATATCTCGCTGCCGATGTCAAATTCGCCCCCGGGCCCCTTAGCGCCGAGGTTCCTCGCGGACACGCGCTCATTGTATTCAAATCGCCTGCGGCAGGTGGCCATCCATGCCGCTATGTCTTGCTGCAGTCTTTCCTCTTGGACGCGTCCGAGCGGGTTTCAGTATCCAGGCTCGGGGAGTCGCTCCCGGGGCTTCCCTCTCCCTCGACTGATGGGCTTAAATTCGGGCTTCGGGATGTGCAGATTCGCAAAATCCAAAGCACGCCTTCAGCAGCGGTTGCACTTCAGGGTCCCTCAATTCCGTGGGTTAGAAACAGAACCAGCCCCGGAATCATTGCGGTTTGGCGCTCTGGTTTCCGTGGCCCTTCTAGAGGGGTGCGGGCGCTTTCAGCGCACGGCTATGTTCCTGTTGCTGTTGGGGGCTCGGCCTCATTAACCTCGATAATGAAACGCAAGTTGGCATCGAACTGTTGTTGGTGCTCGATGACTCGCAGTGGCCAAGCATCAGTTAGGCCTGACGGCGGCGGCTGTGTGACTCCCGGGGAAGCCGGAGAAATAGGGCTGTTGAAGTTGACGAGGGTCTCTGCCTCACACAACAGCAGCGGTCCTCCTCGGACAATTCGAACTGCCTCCTCGCTCGTTTCGTTCCTTCTTGAACGTTACTTATCTTCGGCTGCCTCTGTAACTGAGAAACAGATAGATTAGTGAACATCGCAAACCCTCCACCTACTGGGCCCTAACTACGCTGATTCTCTTCTCTCTATGCCCCGTCACGAGATTCTGTCCGGGGGGGGGGAGGGGAAAGTACCTTTTCAGATGCTGCACTTGAACTGTGTTTAATTGACGCCCGGAATCCGTTTAATAAGACTATTGACTCGCCCATTACACGTTTTACCTAGAACGGTCTTGACTGCCAATTTAAAGGAAATCTCCTTCGCGGTGTCGGACAGGTATATTTGTGTCTGGGGAACAAAACGCCATCTTGGAACGTGGCGTGACATTGGTTTCGGTTATAGACTAGGCTATTCCTAGTCCCAGTCTCTTCGTTGAATTTCCAGAGCTCGGGATCAATAGGAATTATCAGGTCTTTTTTCTCTATCTTCCTTATGAATCTTCTATTGGGTCAGGGAATACTCCCAAAGTTCAGGACAGCTAAAGAGAACTTAGTGCTGAAGTGAATTTTGGTATTTAACTCATCCAGGCTACGATAATCCATGCTGGTATATTACGCAATCATCGTTTTCAGTATTCTATTAAGTAATTAATTAATTAAATAATTAATTTCTATCGGGCTACCTTAGGTGCTCTATGGAGGGGTATGACGTGCTCAATTCTGTATTTCTCCAACATTCCCTGGAGATGCGTGTTGTTGTTTACTTCGGAGGAGTTCAATTAAGTCGGCCACCACCACCAGCCATGGATTCTCCACGATTCTCTAGCTCATAAGCCCTATTGGATCCTGTTGGAATACTTTGTACCTTTGACCCTCGCCAAAAGTTCCTCCTAAAGTTCTTCATTTCATGATAGAATCAGGGCCAATATAATCCACGCACTATTCGATTGAATGTTTTTTGTTTTCCAAAGTGATCAGACAATCACCTGGAAATACGCCTTTTTCAGGTTGATCTTTAAGATAAATTTTGCCCTTCTTTGTCAAGAATAGAGTCCATGTTGGGCAAGGGGCAGTTATTTTTGAGGGTTAACTTATTTATGTCTCGAAAGTCTATACAAAAACGATAACTGCCCTCCTCCTTGCGATAATCACGGATGCGCTACATTAATCGCTGTTATTTGGATGCCTTTGCCTTGTGAGCAAATGCCAATATCTTAGGCTACATACCAGGTCACTCTAATATGGTTCCCTCGACATTGTGGTATCAAGGGAAACATTATATCACATGACCTAGCGAAAATGGGAGCCAGAGATGGGTTCATTAGATCAGAACCGGTCGTGGGCCTCGAGTCTAATCAAAGAGGAGATTCGACGATGGTTAGAGGAAATGATATATGGTTTCTGGAATAAAGTCGTGTAAGACGTGTTGTAAAAAAACAAACCGTCGTGACGGAATTTAATGTAAAGATTGGTTCAAACGCATAGTTCGACTAAACGAAACCAAAGCTAGGCTACTGGTGAAGATTGTGACAGGACACGCCTAGCCTTAAAGTACACAAATGTAGAATGGGCTTAACAACAGACCCTTTCTGTAGGTTCTGCTACGCGGAAGTTGAAACTGCTGGGCATATCTTTTGTAACTGCTCTGCCTTATCTGAGAAGAGGCAACTATTTTTTGGTGTACCCTTCTTGGAGGCTGCAGAGATAGGTATAAAGTAGGCTCCGAACATATTGTCTTTTTGGGAGGCGACTGGGCTGATTCATTACGGTTGATAAATGTGTACGAGGGACGCCGAGGAATTGCCCGTGCGTCTGGAGGTCTGCTGCAGCCCCAACTCGAAGCGTAATAATAATTAATAATAATAATAATAATAATAATAATAGGCGTCATTCGCCTGGGTGTATGATGTTTAATAAGTGTGGTGTATCACAATTCTTGACGCTGGTGCATTTACCCCTAATCTCTGGCCTTTACGCATACAAGTCCGAACAAAGCTCCTCTACTCTCCTCGTAAGACGTATCATTGGGTGATCCAATGATTCAATTGAAGTACTCCCACCATCTGTTGTATGGATTCGGAGAAGCCCTTTACCACTGTTCGGGTAGCCATCGATCTCTACATTGATCGGTCACATCAGCTCTAAGCAGAGACACCTGGACTTCAGGGTCGAATGCTACCTTCAGATCTCGCCCCCTGAGACGAGCTTCGAAAAACCAACGATTACCCGAATGGATGTAGGCTATTTCTGGTCGGTGGGCATGCTGTTGAAACTGGGCTTTCTGACGCTATAACGTACCCCGGCCTTCCATCCAGGCCCGAGGTCGTTAAGGTATCTTACCCCAGACTTCCCCTCTACCGTACACGGTTTCCGGGCCGTTTGTGTGGGAGGGAGAGGGGCAGGAGATTCCAGTCGCAGGCATTGACCTTAACCATTCCTCCGCAAAATTGCTCCCTCTTGGGACTGTCCGACTGCCCGGCTCAATAATCGAGGACCAGTCGTAGACAGACCTATTTCTATATCTGTTGCTCAAAGAGGTATCCTTTGTTTGTTCTGTATTCGCTTCTGGTCGCGACTCGCAAGGGATAGGGAACGACTCTACTGTTCTGCGTTGGAGTTTTTTTAGACATTGCTGTTCCAGTATGCAGTTTGAGCACCTCGTAAACGTCACGCCTGGGCATCGCATCGACTCTCGCCAGTAGGAGCTCTATCCCTGATGTCCCAATCACCGTGGGCTGTTCCAGAAAGATGCGGGGCGAAATTCGGTAACCCAGACCAAGTCAGTCCCTACTTTTTTCTAACTATGGGTGAACCCCTCTTATATATCTATTCTACTGCATCCTATTTCCTCTTAGTCCTAGCCTCACGTTTTCGAATAATTTCATTTTCGGGAAGGCTGGAAGTCTGTTCTGAGACAAACAATTTTCTTTTATTGCATGGGGCACTCGCCATGGTGTGAAGGACACTCCTACGCGCGATACTCTAGCTATGAATACATACAACACTATTTAACGGGAAAACACGCAATCACTCAGCCCCTTCTCACCCAAAGTTCTTTATCTCAGGGCAGCTGACACAACTGCTTCCCCTCACGTAGATACATGTAAGAAGTTACCTAGCTAACCTACACTTATATCTTTTTCCTGGCTTAAAAGCCTGGCAATCATGTCTTCCTATTGCAGCTATACAGCCGTGCTATTAAAGGCTATTCCCTAGGCGTGTTGCCATAGTCTGTATTGCCATAACATAATTTAAAGAAATATTAAAATAACGTTTCATAAAACAAAAAAAAATTAAAAATATTATGTAAATTAAATTCCGGAAAAGCGAGAAAACATCAATTTTCGTATGCCTAGGAGTGCAGGCGTACATGCCATCAGATATTTAAATTGTAATTGAAACCCACTCCGCGCCCGGCAGACAGTGTCCGGCCGGTAGTCGTGGTAAATCAATAATATTCCCCTTTCCGCTCCGGGGCACTAAAATTTTCCTTACTCGACGAGTCAACTTTACTACTCCTGCCTCCTGCCGATCATCCGTGGAAACATTTCACAACGGCGGCGTCCTGTCACCCGCCACTTCTGCGGTCGTGCCCGAAATTGCAGAGTCGTGGCCACCCTGGAGGGGACCAGGGCAGCTGTCTTACGGCCGTCAACGCGCTGAAGAATCATGGAGAGAGAGGTGGTCTCCCAAGCACACTAGAGCTTGGAAAAAATAGTATTTATTCGTATCGGGAGGACACTCCCCTGCGCAGCAAAGGTTGGCGCGAGTCCACCCGGGGTAGCAAATGCAGGGCCAACGAGGACCCTGTCTTTTAATGCATCTAGAATATATTAAAAGATACATGCATGAATTTGATTTTGAACTTCTAGGACAATTGTTTTAATAATTTCGCAATAAACTATTAAATCAAAAAAACAAAAAATATGTACATATTATTATTTATTATTGCAATTGACGGCATGCACTATGATCCTTAAACTTAAAAATTTTTTTTTGATTTTTTCAACAGTTATTGAATACATTTATTTAAAAATTAGGTCGCTATTTTCTATTTTCTGAAATCGCTATTTTCGGAAAATAGAGAAAATCACGATAATAATTGGATTTAACAGATAGTTTATAATTATTAGATGTTATAGAAGATTTTTTACGTTAATATACATGTCTTACCTTATTTCTTTATCTTTGTGGTTTACATGTTGAGAAATTGATCTTTCTTGAAGAGTGAATAATTCTTAATCGTTGCAATTGTTGCTACAAACTTCATATTGCAGTTTCATTAGCTGCTTCATAGATTTATTGCAAGACAGAGGTGTTCTGAAAAATTTTACAAATATATTTTTAAAAATAATTATATTATCAATATTTTCCAATCGCATTTAAATGATATAAGGCATTTCTTAACAGAATTTTGGAAAGTGAATATTATTATTTTTTAACTTGATTGTTAAACATTTTGTATTATTTTACTTCTTCGTATTCTAATTATTGTTCTAACATTTATCTATCTGCGATTCTAGGACTAACAGAAAATGTGTCAAATTTTTAAGAAATTTCTGGTGCAGATATGTACACATAATAAGTTTTTCATATTTAAGTTACTTTCGATTAGGTGGAAGCATAGATTGTAAGGTTACTTTTAACATATCATTGTAATGTTTAATGAAATTATGATCAAAGCACTTGACTCAGATGTTCCCTGTTACCAAAACATATTTCAGCTTGAGCTCAATCATTATTAGTAAGTCTCAGTATGTTCTCCTTTCACTTAAGAGTAAAAATTTAATTACGTACAATATTGTAATGTCCAATTTGAAAATAATAAATAACAAAAAAGGAATCAAGAGATACAATAGTTATAGCATGATTTTTTTGGTATGTGCAAAATATAATTTAAATCGAGAAGCTTGAAAAGATGAAATTCATCAATATTGACTATTACATTAAGTTACTAATGCGTTTGAAAGCCGAATGGAAGTCAGCCTTGAAACTCAAGCTCATTTTGAGACTACGAATAAGTTGTTTTACAAGTATGGTAAGAATTGGTAATGGTAAAAATTTTCAGTTTCGAAAATACTGATTCTGATAGCTGATGTAAACAGACGACGCTCCCTTCCAGTTGGATTGGGTTCGAATGCGCGCACTTGACGCGAGCCTAGTTGTCGCTCCGCGTTCGGGAGGCCTCGGGCTCCTTCGCAGACCCTCGCACCACCTCCGACGCACTTGTATGCGCAAGTTTACTTTACTTATAAAAATTTCCATAAATTAACTTATGTATCCAATGCTGACCTTGCACCTGATTTTCTAGGTCATTTATAGCTTAAGTCGAATTTTTAATTGTGAACACTACTAAAATTGAAAGCAGCAAAAATTTCATATTCAATGGTATAATTAGCATTGGGCTAAAAAAGCTGAAGTGTGTGTGAAGCTGCTGTAAGTTCTTCTGTGGAATTTAGAATCATTTCCATTATTTCTATTAAAAACAGTGATACCAAATGGAAATTCGCGAGCCCCTTGCGCACGGATACTGCGCATCACGCAGTCGCACCGTGCCGCCGACTTCCCCCACTCGCGCGCGCCACGAAGTTCCCCCACGCTTGCGCGCACCGTCGGTGTTCCCCCACTCGCGCGCACTGCTTCGAAGCAGCTCCCGGGGACCGCATAAAAGGCCGGGCGCGCTCCGAACTCAGGAAGTTGCTCTAACGCGGTCGAAAGAGCAGTCGCTCCTAGGCAGCCGCTCCATAGCGGCCGAGAGAGCTTCGGCTCTCGAACGACTCGGATATACTCGGCCCGAGCGGAGACACCCCGGCGACGACTGGACAAGAGCGGCCGTAAATAAAAAGGCTACCTAGAACATTATTACGCCTGGTCATTTTGTAAAGCCCAATCCTCATTCCTCTCTCCTATTCGAGCGAGGATCCCCCTTGTCTTCCCGAACAATCGACCCCGGTCGACTTACTAGGGACAAGGCGAATCTCGGGTCCACCCGGACCCAACGAGCGCGATACCGCGTTCGGGGTCGCGACATCGCGACCCAAGCACGGCACCGTAAGGTAAAGCGGATCCCGGGCAGCCCGCCAACACCAGCGACGAGCCCGGCAACGACGCCCACCGCCGCCCTACGCCGAGGAATACGTGCAGCTCCGTCTGGATACCGCAGAACAAGAAAGTAGTGAGGAGTTACTGACGTCGCCCCCGAACCGCACTCCCCCCGCGAACCCTCGGACGGAACGATCCCGGGTAACAACAGCAGTATCATATAAACGTTCTACCTAATTGTATACGTATGTAGTATGCAGAGTGTATAAAAGCTATGAACACATCTGAAAATCTTAGCAACTAGTGGCACTAGAAAAAACTTTTAAAACAAAAGCTTCCGCAAAATTGTCCATCTAATAATAACCTTAAATTGGACCTTTAGGATTATTTAAAAGTCAAATTGAGTTTTTAACTATAATTAACATTGAGCTAAATAAGCTGAAATGAATGTGAAACTGCCATAAGTCTTTGTCCCGAAGTTTTTGATAATATAACGGGACTTTTGACGGCGACCATGTACTTGACCTTCAAAGTTTTAGCCATAGATTTTATTTTGGATTCGTTTGAAACTGATATTTAGAATTTTAAAGTCCAATCAGTAAATATAATACAGGCTTGTGTTCGGCTAGTGAATTACAACTAGCATCTTTTAGAAATCACGATTATTCGCTTGAAAATATTCCATACGTATAATACGTTGAGCTAACTCTTCCTAATTTGTAAATTTTGTAGCATAAACTTTGCTTTTGATGTAATCCCATAAAAAGTAGTCTAATGGTTTCATGTTTGATGAACGAAGTGGTGAATCAATTGTTTCTCTCCGGCCCATTCCTTATCCTAGCGTAATGTGGAGGTGCTCGATCTTGTTGAAAGTTAGTAATATTAAAGTTGTCATCGACAATATTATTCATCGCAGGTATAATTAAATGTCTTAACAAGTCTTCATATTTTTCTCCTTTTAAATTGTCTTTTATGAAATATTTG
Organism: Sycophaga agraensis; assembly: GCA_018906755.1. Lineage (NCBI taxonomy): Eukaryota > Metazoa > Arthropoda > Insecta > Hymenoptera > Pteromalidae > Sycophaga > Sycophaga agraensis. Next base: position 260,141 of record JACCIE010000068.1, on the reverse strand, counting down.
ATATGCGGAAACTTTTGTATTTAAAGTTTTTTTTAGCACCACTAGTTCCCGAGATTTTCAAGCTTGTCTATAGATTCGGAACACCCTGTAAACTATATAAGTACACAATTAGGAAGAACGTGCATATGATACTGTCATTTTATGACCTTATTATGTAATTTTGTTTAATTTGTAACAATATTTCATTATTATTAATTTGTGTTATTGTGCGTGTTTTTATGTAATTATTATTATGGAAAAGAATCTTTGAAGCTTACTTTGGAAAAACATTTTTACTGTTAAATTATTTATATTCGTTGAAAACTCGTAGAATCATAGGACTATTGTCATTTTTTTCAAACGAAACTATTGTCTGCAGCCGACTGCTACTCAGGTAACAGCGAAGATAAGTAAGAGTTTCAAACGTATTGTTGTATGCCGCGGAGGTAAAATAAATAAAATTCTTTGTTCGATGTTGTTTGCAGTTTATGTAACTCGTATAAATACAGGTGTTGAGATCGTCCGTTCTCGGCGAAAGTTTTGAAGCACTTAGCGCTCTCGCCGCCGAGCTTGTTGCGCAAGTCGAGCTCGACGCGCTCTCGGCCACTTGATTCTCAACTTAACAGGTAAATGTGCGGCACCCGCGCGCCCGGCTATAGGTCAATGTCCTCCGGTCTTTTTAGTCAAACGTAAATAAAAACACCGACGCGGGACCCTTTAAACCCGGCCTTGTCCTACCGAGAATCGTAGGAGAGTCAATGAGTTTAATCCGCGTTACAAATATTCTTCCATTTGATGCTTACAATAGATATAACGTAAATACAATAACGATGCTTACACTTCAGTTCGCAACACGTATTTTATATTACTTTGACTACGTATTATTTATTCATGTGGTAGACCAACGCCTAACTACCTCAATAATAGTTGCTAGTACCTAGTCGGACTATATTTATGTTATTGAAGACTTATTTCATTATTTCCATATATTATTGTAGATAGATACACAAAATTCAATTAAGACAGACAAAAAATTAAAAAAAATTATGTAGGAGTTACTCTCCTGTCTCCAGATAAATTTTAGAAACAGTAAGATACACATAAAAGTTATCAGCGTGTAAAATATGCCTAACAGCCATGATAATTTATAATAAAATTATTCGTGAATTTATAATAAAATCGAGATAATTAATACATCTCTCGCCGCAGCGCAGCGAATAAGAATAGAGGAAGCAGTTCGAGTCCATCGAGTCCGCTACTCGTCTGGCCATCCTGACAACTTTTCCGTACTCCTTTAATATTCCATAAACTGCTCATAAATGATTCGATCATGGTCAGATTTAGTCAACAACGCTAAGTTTATTATATGTAAAAATACGTTTATGGTTGACACTAGCATTGGGAATTGCTAAGATTTGCCAAGAGAAGCTTTCGAGGGACCTTCTACTTGCTCCCGTGCGTGTCGAAATCATGCACACTGCAAGTGAAGTCACAGGGCTGTCGTGCTTAATGGCAAGTGTCGATTCGGCGAACCTGAAATCGATCAATTTCGTGATCTCGAGCTCAAGGCAGAAATTATTGTTCAACTTTTGTTCTTGGGCAACGTACATTCGCTCGTTTCTTCACCTCCACGACTCTCCAGATGCTACGAATCCTGGTGAAGAGTAATTTAGCATCCAAAGACCGTGATATTAGGCAGAAAAAACCTGAATAATCTATTTCAAACATTAATTCAAATAAAAAAGACGAAGTTTTTAAACTCAATTACTCAATATCATACAGTATTTAAAAAAATAAAAACTAATACAAAGCCCGCATATTGTATAAAATAAAAAATCCTATAAGAATGGGTTCTCATTCAAAGTATTTAAAAGATAATTATCGAAAATAAAAAGTATATTAACAAGTTACTATTTAATAATTTAGTAGCTATTGAAACTGTTATTCTCAGACATAGACCCGGAACAAAATCTAGCACTACCGTGCCTATAACTACTGAAGTGAAAACTAGAAATAAAGGGAGCTTATCCTTGTCAACAACTCCCGTATTAGTTCGATGTGTTGTCAGTCCCACTAACGATTGTGAGAAAGACAGTCGTTGCAGGTAACAACTCAACGAATTGGTATTGCAGAATCCAATGGCATTGTAAAATTTGTAGAAGTAACTCCTGTAATGAAACATTGAGGCACGTCGTGTTCCCAATAGTACAATATGCAGATGTTAATATCAGATGATAAAGAAGAAAATCGAATTCAAATCATTTTGTGTTTTACGATAGACGTGTGTATCGGTGCATTTTCGTGGTGGAAGAGCACTTTCTTCTTTACCAAATAACAGTACCAGCGTGGTCTTTCCTCGTCGAGGTGTTGCTGTTTCACTCTTACCCATTTGGATTCGCATCAGTATGTCCTTGTAGTATGTCGGTGTCTGCACATGGGAGTACCCACCCACGATCTCCGAAGAAAACAAGTACGGTGAGTTTTCTAGCTGCAGAAGAGCTGCTGCTGGATTCATCCTCCTCACCTTCACCGCCACCGCTACCGCCATCGCCCGCGTCCTTTCACATCTGCGGCTTGACATTATTTTCGACGGCTGGACCTCCTGCAATTCTTGATGAACAGCGATATCAGACAGCATATGACAGTTTCTACGATACCACCGGTGGGCTACCGGTATTCGTCTCTGTGTCTCTCACTTTCCTCAATGCTCCTGACCTGAAATTTTGTTCCACCCCAAACATTTTCCTAATTAATAAAAATTATTTTACATGCAGTTGTAAACGGAAGTAATGGTCGACGGTCACCGAATTACCCTCTATTCAATCCAATAAACCTTGTTTGCTCCTTTGTACAAACTTCTTCCTACTACCTCTGTTTATTCTCTTCTCCAAGCTGATGCTCTCAGCTTTTTACTCCCTTCTATTACTGTTGATTCTATTCTCCCTTCTCAGATACTATATCTTGTAATATAACTTACCCCTCTAACTTCTGATTTTTCTTTAATATTCTACTTCTATCTATCCTTATCGCTTATTACTTCACTACTTTCTACTATCTACTTATTGTTTTTCTTTTCTTAGGCATTGAAGTCAACCAGAGATGGGTTAAGAGATCTCCCTTTCAGGTTCCTGTAAGGATCAACTCTAGCATCCTCTACATGCAGTAAAGTTTCCCAGGTAATATATTTCCATATTATCTCCTACTGTTCTCTTTACCATGTTTATGTGCCCATCCAAAATCATCCAATCCATTTTACGATACAATTTCAAAAACTTACAAAGTATCGTATTCTTTTTAATCTATCATTGATATAGTGCTGACATTGCCAAATAATTGTAAGACAAAGGTATGTCTCATTCAAATTCTGTTTCTAAGATGTCAGTCGAAATGGAAAGGTTTATTTAGTATAACTAATTTAACATGAATGAGTTATGAAGGTCATATTGAAGAAATGCATATAAAAATTTTTATTAAGATTAAATTGAACCATTTATAGATTGCATTAAAATTATAACATTACTCAAAAAATTAGTTAGAATTAGAATTAGAGTAGGAATTTCAACAAATTAGTTAAATTACAAGACAGAACACTATTAAGTTTTCATTTATAAAAGGATATATTATTATTTCTGAAATACTGTTTCTGTAACAAATTGTTCAATTTAAAATTACTGATTTATGACGAAGTTCATTCAATAGTACTAAATTTACTAAAATTATATTTACTGATTATCATTACGTTTACAATTAATAATTCAAATAAATTCTGTCTATGAAATACATAAACTTCAAAGCAATTAAATTTAAAGCAGTTGCATTATATTTCAATTTTTTAAACTTTGTCATCAATTAACATTGGAATTTCTTTAAAGCAATATTATAAATCTTATATTTAATTATCTACAAATTAATGGTTATTATTACATAATTATAAAAAGTAACATTTTAAATGATTTTGAAAAACATAAACTTACAATTAAACAGTTAATTATAACTATATTCACTATTTTTCAACAATGATGATAGTTTAAAATAATATTATAACAATTATGACCATACATTTAATAATTAAATATATTAATACGAGTCAAACAAAAAACATTCCTTTTTAAATAAACATTCTTTGAAAACTATTACCATTATTTGTTTTATATTTAAAACCAACCATAAAATGATTTGCATAATTATTATTCTACTAACAAGGATAATGTAATAATAGCACATCATTCTCTGTATAAATAATTGTGACACAAACTCAAGAAATTTATCAAATACATATAGTTCATTTTAAAATTTTAAATAAATAAATATAGTTTACATTTATTGTATTAATATTTAATATCTTTTGAACAGTATGTGTTCATTTTTTAAAAATATTTTATCTGAAAAAAATTTACTTGACATTAAAAAAACTTTGGACTAAAATTAATATAAAATAATAGATCACTATAGAGATAAATAAAAATTTAATTATCACATATAATTCAATATTAATCTACATTTCATAATTTGTAGAAAAACAAAATATTTACAAAATAATGTAACAAATTATTAAAAATTTTATTTTTGTAATTTTGTATTAAAACAAACTTCTGTTATAATTTTTTAACGAAACATCTAACTTATATAGATATACTTATGAATTATCTTGTATTTTACGATTCAGCATTAAAAGAAAGTTAAATTTCATAGAATAATTTTTGCTTTCAATATAAATTATTAATAATTAAGACTTCATAAATTAATAAATCTACCTGATAGCATGTATTTCCTGGTATTTTTTAAAATGAATCTATATCATTAGATGAATTCGCTCAATATTTACAACTTCTATTTTATTTTCATAAAAAATTTCGTAAAATTTTCATTGTTTTTAATCACATCCATGCATAAGAATCAGAACAGTAGTAAAAGATCTGGAAAATCTAAGTTATTTAAGGTTGCAATACAAAAGAAAAAGTCAGGAATATTAAAGAAAGGTTACTACGCTTCGATATTAAGCAATGTAGCTTTTTGGAGATCAAGAAGAAAATTATTGTGTCATATAATTATTGTAATCATTCTATTTGCTCGTCAAAAGGCATGTTTGTAAAGAATGAGCTTCATTTTAATAGCTAAAAATAGTGTTTCTGGATTACAGAATGTATGAAAATAAGCTAACCATTATAATTCCAGGTATAATACAGATGATGTAAAAGTGGTTATGTGCAGTCGAACATATGATTGCTCAAGGCTTGTTCATTTATAAGTACAAAAGCTTTGTTATGAAATATAATTTAATGATTGTACTAACATGAAAACTTCAATATATTATAAAATGTGTTAAAGCTTGTACGTTACTGGAGTTTTAGCAAGATTTTTCAGAATTCAGCTACTACAGTTATCTCTTGTCGAGACGCTACATGATTGCCGTGAATGCTGGCAGGAAGCTGACACTCTGTTATTAGATGGTAACGTTTCAGTATAGTTATGGTCAACTCCACCGATGTGCGCCACCGTTGCACAAGCATTTATAATCGTTCGCGTTCGTACCAAATAGGCTATCTTTGGTTTTCAGAACAGGGCATGTATATTTGTTTCATTTACGAATTGAAGTAGGAAAGCAACAAGAGTGCAGAAATGAGTAGTAGAAGAAAAACGAATGTATTTGAAGGAAATCTAATCTAATTAGATCATTATTTCTAATATTCCATTAATGCAATTAGTCTTGTGGTTTGAATGTTCAGTAATCTATATAGCCTGCCGTAATTAAGATAAAATTATTTTTAAAAACGAGGAAAAGAGTAATGATAATATTTTTACATTGAAAAGATATAAGTTAACTTACGTAAAGTATTATATGTTTACTTTTACACGTTGAAAGAAGTTTATTTACTATTTTCAAAAAATGTTTACTTCAAATTGTGACGTGGTGCTTTTGCACCCGGAGCCCCATGTCAGTATTTCTCCGGTCGCGCCTCCTGTCCTGATGCAGGTCCTCGCGGTCGTCCCGGAGGGGACCCGGCCGGGCCAGCCCGGGCGGCTGGCCTACGTCGGTCGCGACGGTTGTGAAGTCGGGGGGAGGGAGGGGCCGTCGAAATGAATAGTTATAAGGGGCAACTATCTTAATATGGACTTTATTGACATACAAATAGGCGACGGGGGGACAGGCCCGCCCCGCCGCATTCGCCCTTACAACTTTGCTCCCCATCCCGTTCGCCCTGCACGCCTCATCCGGGCGCCGCGCGCCCTGCCTCTCGTCCCGGCCGGCGAGCCCCCACGGGCTCGCGGCGGTGCGGGCACCGGACCTTCGGGTATCAAGCCGGAGGCATTGGTGCCCATACGGGCACCTCGCCTTGGCCGAACCCTCGCCGGGCCGCACACTGGGTCGCGCTATTGGGGGGGGGGGGCGTCCGCGCCTCTCTCTCTCTCACGCGCGGGGCATAATACTGTATGGCCCTACCTGGCCGTCGTCTCCTCGTCGGTAGTCCCGGCCACAATCCGGCCGGGAAGTCGCCGCGGCTTCCTCTCGCGTCCCCGGGTGGTGTCGGGGCCGCGCGTCAGCTGGGCTCGCTCCCTCTCTCTCTCACTGCTTCGCCTTCTCCCTATCTCTCTCGTTCGCTCGCGCGTTGCCTCTCTTAATCGGCGATCGGGGCCGATGGCTCGGCGTCCGGCGCGAAACTAGACGGCGCGGCACGGTCGCGCATTTCCCAAAATCCCCTTCCCGCCCCGCGACCGCGGTGCCCAGCTGACTCCTCGCTCGCTCGCACGCGCAAATCCGCCCGTCACAAAATGCAATCTTGCTTTAAACTGTATTTTAACCCAACTTAAAAATAAAAATATAAAATATAATGTATTGTTAAATAAAAATTGTGTTTGATCAATATTAAATCAATTTTAAAAACAATTGGCCCGGTTTCTATCAAGAAATGAGGGACATTTTGTGACAGCTTGTGGAGAATGCCAGAGGTACAAATTTTCTCAACAGAGATCATGGCTGGTGGTAGTGGCCAAGTTTATCCACCTCCATATTCATATTCATATTCCTCCGGCGCTTGCTAGTGCTAGGAAAGGACCCGGGCATCCAATGGCGACGATTCTAGGCGCTTTTGCAAGGTTGACAATTATAACAAGTAATTATAACAATTATAACAATCGTAACAAGTAATAGTATCATGTCTAAACAAAAAAGTTTCAGAATTAAAAACCGCCAAACTTTAAAAAATCGCGATTTTCGTCATTTCCAGCATTCAGTTACAATATAAAATTTGCAAATAATTTGAACTGAACAGGGCTTAAATAATGCATTGACATTTCTTTTGTAAATTTTACGAAGATTTTTTTTGATCAAAAGTTAATTTTAAAATGACCTTTAGGGTCAAGATCAAGGTCAAATCCAAGATTACCATTGGACTGCTCGTTTATTTTTTTTATTACAAGAATGACTTTCAGTATTTATAAAAATATTGTAAACTAAAATTTTGTAAAAGTTTTGTTACTTTTTGAATACCTTATATATTTACACGCATGTATCGATAATGAATATATATGAATGTAGATCCACATATTCAAATATACAAACACGTGGAAATTTGCATTCTTGAATAATTAAATAGATTACAATTTTTGATTTAAAATATGTAAAAAAAAATTATGTTATTACATGCTTTGCTATCCGATCTATCTGCACTTTCAATGTAATATTTTTATAAAATGATGAGACTTTTAATTTCGTTTAATTCTTTATTTTCCTTCTTTGGTGATCGACTTAATATTGATACGTACGGATCTGAAAACATCAACAATTGTTTAAACATTAATTTTTATTGAAATTCATATACGTTAAATAGCGGTGCAAGCGATGACATGAATTTCTTTTAAATAAATTAAATGAAATATTTAAACCTTTGTAATTATTCAAGAATCTAAATTTCTTTGTGTGTGCACATAGATATTGTATTTTCCTTTTTTTTCATTACGTATGTTGATTCTTAGCGCATTTCTTACAATATTGTACAGCTGATGTCATATTTTCATTAGAGGAATGACACCATCAAACGAATGTATTCTGTGTATATCTTGCGAGTAACATTTATTCATTCTCTCAACATCTTCTGATAAATCGATTAATTTGCAAGGTTCCTCGACGATCCAGTGATCACTACTTCGACGACACAGGTTTGTAGAGATTATACGGCTAGTTCATTTTGAAAAAATTGCTTATTTGCGTCGTAGAATATTTCTGTTGTATAACGGGCGTCAAATGATGGGCCCGTCAAGGTAAATGTGCCGAAAAGTTAGGTGGGAAACTTGAGAAAATAGTAGGAAAGGTAAGTGGGAAAGTTGGGCGGAAAAGTTAGTCAGCTTTCGACCTTCGCGCGCGGGAGACGTGCAGAGTTAGTCGCAAGTATCCTCGATCACTTTCCCGCTAAGTCCAGAGGCAAAGAAGCGGAACTGCGCCGACTGGGAATCTCCTGCGAGAAGACGGTGCCCATCCTGACGAGATCTAACTCCGGGCCTCTGAGCACCTTTTGGCAACGACGAACAGTGAACGAGGTCGGGCGCGAGATCGGTCACGGTACCCCCGAGATTCCCGCCAAGTGACAAGCACTAGAGCCCAGGTAGGGCAGATTATTATTAATAATTATTAAACACTATTAGTGCAACCGGACGTTGAGAAGTCGGTTGCACATTTACTGGTGAAGCGCGGGCTAGTGAGATAGAGATAAAATACCTTTCTCTCTGTCACTATTGTATAGACCAGCGGCGTCGCACGTGCGAGTGAGAGAGATAGATAGATAGATAATTATTTATTTGTAAAATTTTACAAAATTATTGCACAGCATCATTAGTCAGTTATATGAAAAATTATCACAAATTATTACAGTGTCGTCAACATCACAGATGAAGCGCAGTAACAACAATAAATAAATACATATACATAAATTAATAAATCACATTTTTCGTATTATCTATCAGTCAAATCGCAATCATACACACATACATACAATGAATACATGTTAGAACACAACCATGAGGACATCTGACTAGTATAGTTAAACTACATTGTCCCGTACCCTCAGATGCTCCATCTCCAGCCCCTGTAGCGGCTAAGGGAGGACGAATTTCTAATGCAGGATGGCAAATTGTTCCACAGATGAGCACCTTGTACAGAAAATGATCTGATTCCCGTCTCGGTGCGCATCCATGGAACAGAAAGTTCCTGAGGGTCACCCCTAACCGGCCGATCGGAAGCGTTGGATAAGAACAGATCAGTGAGGTACTCCGGCTTGTGCAGCCGTAAGATCTTGTAGATCTGTAAGTAAATAAAATATTCCCTCCAGCTGTCCACTCCCAACCAACCCAATCGATGCCTGAAGGGGGTTAGATGGTCGTCCCACTTAGCGCCCGTTACATACCGTACACAAGAATTCTGTGAACGTTGTAGCCTTGTCCTTGGCCCTGGGACGCATCTAAGTAAACATTGAAACAATAATTAAAATGAGGAAAGACTAGAGAATGTGCCAGCTTTGTCCGAAGAGCCTCCGTGACGTACTGACGGAAAAAGCGTAAGCTATATAACACCTGGTTGATTCATTTACTAACTAACTCGATATGCGGCCTCCAGGTAAGACTCGTGTAAGCGACCAAGGGAAATCACCGCTGGAGCGCCGCGGCGGTGACGAGAGCGTAACGCATATATGCGTGCAAGGAGAAGGATGTCGGGGCGGCGGGAAACGGACGAACGAGCGCGCCCTTTTTGGAATAGGAGACCTTTGTGGGCGGGGCGATCGTGCACCTTCGCCTGGCGGTCGCCGGTGGGCAGGGGCCAGAAATCGTCCCTGGGCCGTAGGGTCTGATAGGGGGGCTTACCTTTGGCGTTATACGGAGGGCAAGTCCTTGGCTTAAATAGACCCCGCCGGCAGGGGGTGGGCCTTCTTGGCACCTCTACACCGGGGCAAGGGAAGGCATGTGTCGTGGCCTGCCCGACACGAGAAGAGCGCGAGTAGGGGTACGCGGGTCGACGTACTTTTCCGACACTGACGTGTTTTTCCGTGGTTCCCGTCGAATTATCAAGTGCCCTTTGCGGCGATAGGGCCGAGGAGGGCTGCGCTAGTGGGGATAGGCGGCGGCCGTCGCTCTCGCCGACAAATGCGGGGTATTCTAATTTTGTAAGCTCATCCGAGCAGATCATCCTCACTTGTACTACATATGTCTATACAGTAAATATTTATAAATACAATTAGTTCAAAATATATATACATCAAGAGTTTAATTCATTTACGCTCGCATACAACGACACTTTCCTTTCCTACAACCCGCGTCTAGTAAAACACCAAGATTCTTTACCGTTCCAGACAAAGGCACAACCACGCCCTCTTCAAGTTCGATAGAACTGAACCCTGTAGACTCAATGTCAGAAAGAAACCTGCGTGATCCAAAAAGAATTGCAGATGTCTTTCCCACATTGAGCCTCAAGGATGTAGATGAAGCTCAGCTCGAAACAGCACGTGCAGCAGCCACCACATGTCTAGCTCCAGCCTCCAGGTTATCACGTGAAAACTAAGGTAAATCTGGAGGTCATCAGCATATAAAATATGTCTTACACCCATGGAGTTAAGAGCAAGACCTAAGTTAATGTAAGTTAATACCTTAAGTTAATACCTTAAGTTAATGTAAAGACAGAAAAGTAAAGGTCCCAAAACGGAACCTTGAGGGACACCAAGCGTGGTAGAGAGCCAGGAAGATGTATTTCTCCCGTCAGCAATAACAAGCTGCTCTCTTCCGGACAAATAAGCCCGAATCCACACCTTGTGGACCAGATGATTTTCGGCCGACTTCACTGCTCTGCCTTCTTTCAAAAGTGGTTGAGAGAATTGTTTATGACCAGTTTATGGAGTATTTGGCATCTCATAATATGCTTCACCCACTTCAAACTGGTTATCAACGTAACAGTTCTACTGATACTGCCTTGCTAAGACTGACAGAAGAGGCACGGACTGCTATTCACAAAAAACAGGTGACGCTACTATTACTATTTGACTTTAGCAAGGCATTCGGCACTATTTGTCCTGCTCGACTGTTAGAATTTATAAAACGAATAGGCTTCTCGCCGCTTATAATTACTCCTTTAATTTAACATGATAAATTTAAAAGAACTGACTCATATTCAATATTTTACAGCAATGGTGATAATTTAGTTATGAGTTACGTTCTGATTTTCATTCGAGACGTAAGGTTTCCTTAATTGAACCATGTGACGGGCGGATTTGCGCGCGAGCAGGGAGTCAGCTGGGCACCGCGGCCGCAGGGCGGGAAGGGCGCGCGTTAATTGGGAAAATGCGCAACCGCGCCGCACTGTTTAGTTTTGCGCCGGACACCGAGCCATCGGTCCCGTTCGCGTGTCGATAGGAGTTCTGGAAGCGAGCGTAGAAGATAGTAAATAAACAATAAAGAGAGAGAAAGAGAAAGGAGTGCCCAGCTGAGCGCGGTCCCAACACCACCCGGGGAAGCGAGAGAGAACGCGGCGACCACCCGGCCGGATTGTCGCCGGGATTATCACCGATAGATCGACTGCCAGGTAGGGCTTCATTTATATGCATGCCCGCGAATGAGAGAGAGAGAGAGGCACGGGCGCAGTCCCTCCCCCCAAATATCATGAGTTGAGGATGACCCGGTGAGGGTCCGAGCGAGGCAAGGTGCCTAGGTCCCGAGGTCAGCACCGCCGCGAGCCCGTGGGGGCTCGTCGGCCGGTTCGAAAGGCGAGATGCGCGGTGCCAGAGGGAGGCGTGCGGGGCGAGCGGGCCAGAGGCAACTTTTTGTATAGGCGAATGCGGCGGGGCGGGTTTGTCCCCTCGTCGTCCTTTATATATTAAATAAATAATGATTGGAAAGATATGCCCTCCCGTGTGATAATTTTGGCAGACCCTCCCTCCTCCCGACTTCATAACCGCCGCGACCGACGTAGGCCAGCCGCCCGGGCTGGCCCGGCCGGGTCCCCTCCGGGGCGACCGCAGGGACCTGCATCAGGGCAGGATGGCGCGACCGGAGCAATACTGACGTGGGGCTCCGGGCCCAAAAGCACCACGTCACAACCAAATCTAACTTAATACTAAATCTAACTTAAAATTGCCTGTAGTTAAATTATGTTCAGTGGTACGTCTACGATATAGATAATTTAATTAATTAATTAATGCCCGGAGGGATGGGCGAGGCCCGTTCCCGGGCGCATGCTGTTCCTGCCAAGGCACGGGACACAAATCGTTCCAGTTTCTGAGGAGAGTATGCCTGCGCTGTCGTCAGCCCGGACATTGGGCGGCGAACTGCACGTGGGGAGAAACGCCCTTGCGCTGCCAGGGTTGTGAAACCCCCGGATACACGTTCATGACATGTCCCGGCTGCACGACTCTACGGGAGAGTATAAAAAACGCCAGGGCGGGGGTATAGAATCGCTCTCTACACCCTGCCGCCCGGTAGAGCGAACCGTAGAGGAGAGGGAAGGAAATTGCAGGGAGGGGAGGATCGAACAAGGACTGTCTCGAAGATCATCAGATCTAAGGTACCGCCCGCGTTTGATTGGGAAACGCTGTTGGAGCCGATACACCCAGGGGAAGTACCAAAGGGCCCGGATATTGAGGGCCCGAAGGCGCTGGTGCCAGGAAGCTGCACGGAGGCCTTCTGGCGACGGATAACCCCTTCGGGATCGTGCAACCGTTGGAGACCGCCGGAAGCGACCTGGATATTGCTGGCGCGTGGGAAGCTGTCAAGCCCGTAGGGCTAACAGTTGACCCGGCAGACCCTGAAGTGCAGCCTGGACAGTCGCTAGCTGCCACCCAGGAGAAAAACCGTTGTTTTGTGCGGTGAACCTGGGAGGCCGGGTACTGAAGGCGCTATACGATCCAGGGGCCCAGATCTCGTGCATTCATGCTAGCATGGCCCAGGATTTTAAGGATAGGTGGAGACCGGCACAATTTATGGTGCGAGGAATTACGGGATCGGCCCAGCAAGCGCTAGGGGTGCTTAGGATCTGGTTCAGCATCGATGAGGATGAAAAGATGCTGGACATAAGGATCATGGATTATGAGAAGGTCCAGGGGGTGGACTTCATTCGGAAATGGGCGTTTGAATTGCAGCATGGGCAAGGGCTGTGGCGTACTCCGAGTGGAGATTGGAGGAAATTTATCGAGGAGGATATGGAGGGTCAGGGAGCAGGAATCCGAGGGGAATGTGCGGGTATCGTGGAGGTACGCGATGAGCAACGTGAGCACGTGATGGCTCTGGTGGATAGCCTTATCCCGGAGCCAGGTGAAATTCACGGGTTCACGACGCTGATCAAGCATCATATCGACGTACAAGGGGGAAGGCCAGTTCGGCATGCACCCCGCCGCATGTCCCCGAGGATCCTGGAATTCGCTCAGCAAGAGGTTCAGAAAATGCTGGACAAAGGCATTATTGAACCCAGTGCGAGCGAGTGGTGTAGCGCACCTGTAATCTTCTGTAAGGGGGAGGGCAGCTACCGCTTTTGTATCGACTTTCGAGATATAAATAAACTCACTCAGAGATACAATTATCCATTGCCGAATATGGATTCGATACTGGATCGGCTGAGGAATGCCAAATACATCTCGAAAGTCGATCTAAAAAAGGCATACTTCCAGGTGTTTTTAACGGAGAGTAGCCGGCAATATACGGCGTTCTCGGTGCCAGGATCGGGACAGTGGCAGTTCGTGAGACTACCGTTCGGACTTTCGAACGCCCCGGCCACGTTTTGTCGACTGATAGGGGCACTCTTCCGGCCCGAGGTAGCGCCACATGTCTTTGGGTACCTGGACGATCTTATCGTGGTGACGGAGACATTCGAGGAACACCTGGAGTGGCTAGAGTACGTGCTCCAGACGGTGGTGAATGCGAGCCTTGAGATCAATCGCGAAAAATGCGAATTCTGTAGTTCGAGCGTGGTTTTTCTCGGATACCGTCTGGACGTGGAGGCACTCAGGGCGGACCCGGATAGGGTTAGCCCGGTACTAAATTACCCAGCCCCGGGAAACGTCAAGGAATTGAGAACATTCCTGGGAATGGTGGGCTGGTACTCAAGGTTCATTCCGGTGGAGGCAGAGGTGAAGTTGCCTCTGGTCAAACTCCTGAGGAAGGACCAGGAATGGAAATGGGGGGAAAGACAGGAAGCTGCTTTTGCAACACTGAAGGCAGCCCTGGCAGAAGCGCCAGTGCTGGCGCGGCCCGACTTCTCGAAACCCTTCACGGTTCAAAGCGACGCAAGTAATTATGCCATTGGCGCCGTGTTGACCCAGGAAGATGAGGAAGGGCATGAGCACCCCATAGTGTACGTGAGTCGCGTACTAAATGCAGCTGAAAGAAATTACACTACCACCGAAAAGCATATGAATTCGTGGCACGAACGGATCATAGCGCCCTACGGTGGTTGCAGAATCTTAAGGACCCCACTGGCCGCCTGGCCCGTTGGGCCTTAGAAATGCAGCAGTGGAACTTCCAAATTGTGCACACGAAAGGTTCTTTGAACAATGTCCCGGATGCACTCTCGCGGGGAATTGCGGATGACTCGCCCCAGGTGGCCACCTTCGAAGAAATATCGGACCCATGGTATATAAAACGGCTGAAAGACGTGCAACAGAGCCCTTCCAAATTCCCGGATTGAGGAGTGGATGACGGTCTGTTGTATCGATATTCAATAGACGAACTGCTGGACCCGATAGCTTTTCGAGAGGAGGGTTGTAGGCTAGTCGTCCCCGCGGAGCACAGGGTGAGGGTCATGGTAGACGCCCAGCGCCACCCATCGTCCGGACATCTGGGAATTGAGAAGACGTTCGATGGGGTCGCCCGCGACTACTATTGGTCCGGTTTCTATCAGGAGGTGAGGGACTTTGTGCGGGCCTGTGTAGAGTGCCAGAAGTATAAGGTGTCCCAGACGGCCCAGAGCCCGGACCCAGGGCTATCCTACCTGCTGCGGAGGCGTCTTCCTCGGAGGGCAGGGGATTAGCCGAGATCCTGTGCACCGCCCAGGGTCTGCTGAGGGAGATCCACGAGAGCGTGGCTAATCCCGAAATGCAGCGGGGGCTACAGGCGGAGGTGATTACCTTCATGCGCAGTCACCGGCCCGGCACCCCGTCTAAGGGGAATGAGGAGCCCGGAAGGGGCTAGGCGCGCGCGGCAGCCACCCTCTTGGATCAGACTGAACATCCGCGGGGGATGTTAAGTCTGAGGGGGGGCTGTGACGGGCGGTTTTGCGCGCGCGAGCGAGCGAGGGGTCAGCTGGGCACCCCTAATATGCCCCGCGACTGAGAGAGAGAGAGGCGCGGACGCGCCCCCCCCCAATAGCGCGATCCAGCGTGCGGCCCAGCGAGAGTTCGCCGAGGCGTATGGGCACCAATGTCTCCGGCTTGATACCCGGAGGTCCGGTGTCCTCACCAGGGAGGCAGGGCGCGCGGCGCCCGGACGAGGCGCGCAGGGCGAGCGGGACGGGGAATGAAGGTGTAAGGGCGAATGTGGCGGGGCGGGCCTGTCCCCCCGTCGCCTATTTTATATGAATAAACTATGTTTTAAAATAGCTGCCCCTTGGCGAAGTTTATTTCATCGGACCCTCCCTACCCCGACTTCACAACCGCCGCGACCGACGTAGGCCAGCCGCCCGGGCTGTCCCGGCCGGGTCCCCTCCGGGGCGACCGCGAGGACCTGCATCAGGAGGCGCGACCGGAGATTGACTGGCGTGGGGCTCCGGGTGTAAAAGCACCACGTCACACTGTTTAAAATGAATGCAATATTTATGTAACTATACATTTACTTATAATTATTTCTTACTTTACTTCTGGAATGTCTTTTGGATGAGTAGGGTTTTAAACAATGATTATTTCCTACTTTATTTTTCAGATAAACAGATAAAACATTTGGTAGGTTTCTTGAGGATGTATGTTTGTATCGAACCAAAAGCATGCGTGACCATTGAGCGCGTCCTCTATTATCAAAAGTTTTTTATTTTCATTAACATTTTTTTTATGAAATTTTTTTGTATGATTACCCCGCTCACCATTATATTCGGGCATTGTTTCTACCACTTGGATGCTTTGGAGATAATCAATTAAGGTTTCGACGACTGCGGTGCTCACAAAAGTATTTTTGGGCGTTATATTAAGCTCCGGATTAACTGCATTCACATTTTCCAACCGATCTCTTATATTTACTTTGCAGGATAATATATATGTCGCGCTCTCACTTTCGGTACTAGCCACACTGTTATTAACAGGTGTTTGCGTTTCAATAATACATTTATTTTTGCATGATTCACGGCTAGCCGCGCATTGCTTTCAAGCATCACCTCCATTCTCCTTCGCAATTGTTGGATTTCATTCTCTGCCCCTATTCTGACTGTGTCTATGTGCTTGAATCTTTCTTTGAGATCACGATAGTCCATACTATTTGATTCGTTAGAAACCTCGTCAGATGACTTTTGGTCGTTTTTACTCCTGGTCGACTTCGACATCATGCAAATAATATTCAATTTTTTAGTCTCAAATAAAACAAATATTTAAAATTCTATTACGATTTGAATATTATTTATGATCGCACACTGTAAATTTTTATTTTGTCAATTTTCAAAACAAAATTACCATAAATGATTTTTTTTTCTTTTTACTTTATTATACGGCGAAACTACGACTTATAGCCTCTGGTTGGGCGCCATTTTAATTAATTCGCTGACAGTTAATTATATATGTATATATGTATCTTCTTTATTTCTCTCTCGGAGTTCTATAAGTCGCACGCTGATATTTATTTATAAATAAACTTTACATTAAATTTGTGGAAACAATAATATAACTAAAATTTATCATCTGAATCTCCGACACAGGCCGCAGCAAACATCCTCAGAAAATGATACCGTCTTCCACTGATTTCTCGGTGTTCTAGGGCCTTGACTATGTCCACCTCCCACGAATTGCTATAAAATGAGCCTAAACATTACACCCACGGCAACACGCAAAACACAGAGTGAACTTACCTCAATCGGGCAAAGTTTCGCCTAAAGCGACGTTCTCCCTCCGCAGCATGCAATAGAGGTCACAAAATACCGTCGACGAAAATCAAAGCCTCGAGGAGTCGGGAGACGTCCGGTCACCTCGGCTACTCGATACGGAGAGAGCGGATTACTCCGAAAACCTCGCGATTACAGTCGAAATAAGGCGACAGAAGCGTTATACCTTAATAACACGGCCGGTGTTGCGCGGCTTTAAAAGCTGTCGTACACAATTATTAATTTGATTGCCGAGTTGTTAGGAATGAACCGTTACAATAGTGATGGACGACTTCGACGAACATCTTAAATGGCTTGAGTTCGTAATTACACGACTCAACGCTACAGGGCTCGCAATTAACAGTCGCAAATTTGAGTTTGGACGAACGCAGGTAACATACCTGGGATTTCGTTTAGACCACGAGAGATTGCGACCAGATCCACATAAAGTGGCGCCGGTGTTAAACTATCCGCCCCGCAAGAATGTGAAAGAGCTTCGACGATTTCTCGGGATGATAAGATGGAACGTGCGCTTTATTGAAAGCAATTCTCAGCACAAGCATCCGCTGGTGGAACTTTTAAGGACGGTCGAGACGTGGAGATGGGGTGACGAGCAAAAGATTGCTTTTGAGAAGTTAAAGACAGCGCTAACGGAAGTGCCGAGGGTGGGGCCAGACTTGCTGCTCATCCAGCGGCCCCGATAGCTCCGTACTCTTCTCTTTTATTGACTGATTCCAGTACTCTCATTGGCTGCGCTGCGGCGAGTAGGCCGCACTTTTCGGCCGCAGAAACGGGATTTTTACCATTTTTTAAACACCTGTATCTTCGCGGGGATGCATCCGACAGTTTCGTGACCGCAAATAAAATGTTTAGAATTTCCTCAGCTATGCCGTGGTATAGCTGAAGACAGGGAATTAAAAGACAGATTGTATATCTTGTTTATCTATTATCTATTTATATAATTTATGTTTATAAAATGGAGCATATTGTAACTGTTTTTATCTCAAAGTTTCTACCAATGTGTAAATAATAAAAGAGATAATATAATCAAGCTAAGATTGTTTTAGTTAACTTTCCGATTTAAAAGATCAAGTTACTCGAGTTACGTAAACTTACGATATTCTAATTTTGTACTTGAAAATTTAATTATAAATAAAATATTATGTTTATCAAGCAAAGAGTAATTTAATTCAAGGGACTTTAATCAAGGTTATTGACATTCTTTTTATCACATTGATGATATATTGTTACAAACACGAGAAAAAAAATTTGTTGCAGACAAAAGCATTATTAATAATTTTAAATGTATGGTTTAAATATATTTAAGACAAAAATACTGATTGGGTATTAAATCTAAATAGGAGAATTAAGTCAAAATTTGATCTATTTAGTTACATGTATGTTATATTGTACAAAAAATGTTTTGTAACATGATTGTAGTTCACAGAATCTTTTAATATTAATACTAAATTATTATTTTTAACGCTTAATCTAGATAAAAAATAATTTTTCAGGGTGAAATAGAGATAAAGAATTTTAGCTAAAATTTGTTAAATGCAACTAAATTTATAATTTTGTTTACAAAAGATATGTCTAATATTTACAATATTTAAATTTAAAATTAACTAAATAAACTTACATTTTTATCAAGTTTTTATTTTTTATTAATTGCAAACGTTTTTTTATTGACATATTAATTTCTTCAATGCTTTTAGTATTTCAAGGTGATTGGGTAAACTACATAGTTGAATTTACCCACAGGTTATCAAATTAGAAGTTATCCGTGAAATATCTTTTTAAGTGTCATTTAATATTATAAAATTTATTAAATAAGTTAGTACTTATTATATTTCTCTAAAGCTGATAAAAAATACTTTAATATTATACAGTTAAAATTAAAAAAATAAAAATAGTTGTGTAATACTTATAACTGTAAAAAGAAAGTAAGTATATTTTATTATTTAACAGTTGGTTTTAAAGTTTGAATGGATACTTAAATTGTGAATAATTATAAAACACAAATAGATATTATATCCTGAAATGCAAAATTATAATTCAATTGTAATTTATTTATAATTACAATTGTTATTGTGTTACTAAAATTGTAACACTTTAATCGTTCATTAATCAAAATATAATACTATGTAATCTTAAAAAATGTAAATAATATTATGTGTATATTATTAAGTGGTAATTATAAATATTTGTTTAATCTAGTTTATGTTAAATACTGTCGACTTTTATTCGGGTAAAGTATTGTAGTGTACTGATATATTATTTTGTGTAAGGTAAATCGAAAATAAATACCTACGCTACTATAGTTAATAGCATATCGTTTAAAAATGAAGCATCAAGTTAATGTGCATAGACTGAAGGTAAATAAAGATTGTTAAAATACTTGAAAAACTGCAAGCAGCTATATTAAAAGGAGTAAATGAAAATCATCTTCTGCCACTGTGAAGAGTTATGTGATATGGAAGAATAATCATGTATTGGTTTTTTGTTTTATGCACTAAATTTAACACCTTTGAACGTGTAGTTTGCAGGCGAAATAATATGTAAGTGCAATTTAAATGTCAGAAGGACCTCTAATTTAGCTAACATTCACGAATTAAATTCTGAAAACTTATTGGTTTTGCTATTTCCTATGACTATTTTGTTCACAATATTTCTGAATAATAATTATTAGCTAAATAAGAAAATCCATAATTTGTTAACAGTTTGCATTAATATATAATTATATTATTGCTTTCATTTTTCTAATTTTAAATGTAAATTAAGTATCATGTCAGCTATCGGTAGCGGTGTATAAATTCAAATAATTGAGTCACAGACACACTTGATTGGTGGAGATTCGCAGAGGTATTTGAGACGAAGTCAGTCATTAGGTAGGACTGGAAGGTAATCAGAGGTCAGTTGAATCGAGATAGATAGATTGATCATTGTATTGACACTCTCTTTTAAGAAAAGTTAAAGAATATCCGATCCATAGGTGTTACAGTCAATGTAGAAAGTGGGCTAAGTGGAAACTTCTACTGACAAATTTTATTGCACTGAGCAGCCAAGAAGGAAGTTATCTCTCGGGTTGATTCAATGGAATCCCTAGAAAATGTTTTTTCAATTCAAATTACGCCCGAAAAAAGGGAACATTTGTGAAATACTATAGAATAGATGAAAGTAATTATTAAGAAAGAAGATTTCTAAAGAATTCTCATTTAAGGTAGTCTTAATTACGATTAATTCGTCAATACAAAATACAATAGAATACGTTTATTCGCGCCCGGGCAGACAATCCCCGCCCAGATGCACACTCCCGTAGGATGCGCAGCACCCTTTCTACAGTGTGCGGTGAAGCCGCCGGGGAGGTATATGCAGCGCCGCGAGGGTCCTTACCTCGACCCAAGGCTGTCTGAGGACTCCGTCACAATGGATTAGTAAACTTGTCAAAGGAAGAGTCAACATAGGATATTTATAAAGAGATGGGGGATGAGATTGCCAAATCTTAGCCACAACATCTTAACGTGATTTCTCTAGCGCTCTGAGTTTCAGTAATATGACCATTCGTTTATCGGATTTCTTGTCGCTGGGCACAAAACTCATGGAGTACTTGGTGCTGCGGTCGCAATTCGGTTCTGTGTCTCGTTTTATTCCACTTTGCTCAAGATCTAGTTCGCAACTTTCACCATTGTTTGATAGGTCAGCGTTCACGTCAGCTCCGGGCTTTGACATGTACAGGCTGTCGGTGGGCGGCAGCCTCAATATTGTAGTATACGGCATGACGCACCATGCAGGTACGAGGTGGATCATTATGGTGTAACACCATACCCGCGGCGGGGTTGATCCCAGTAGGTAGTACCTCAAGATAGCGATGACAGCTATCGGCTATGTACGTTGTACATTATCGTACTCCAATTAAGATGTAGCTCTGTTTGTATATTATGGAATCAATAGCAATTTATCAATATGCCGAAGAAACATGTCATATATATCAGTATTTAGATAAAAAAGCTGTATAAAGATTAAAACGATTAAAAATCATATGTTCGATGTGTTTCAGACAAGACCTAAGTACTAGCCTCTTATACAGGGGAGGCCGCCTGTTTTACCAGGTTTTGTGGTCGCTTCGGAGGAGTTTCATAAAACTTCGATAGCACACGACTAATAGCAATGATATTTTCAGAAAAATTCAAGTTAGTAAAGGGAGTGTCAAAAAATAATTTAAGTCATATCAGGGTCCAATTAAATTTAAATTCATTTTAAAATTAGCGAGCACGCCGCTGAACCGTCGTAAGGCGGAAGGGCCTCTCTGCGTGGTGCAGGAAAGCGACGCGTTACAGTGGCGCTTGACATGGGGCGAGATCGGCCGTACGAGTTTGGCGAGACGCAACGTGCTATAGCCGTACAGCCCGCATCATTCAGAAGTCGTAGGAGCTCGTCTACCACCAGACACCATAAAAGGGGTGATAGAACTCCTCTTTGAGGACATCCAGACCACATGGTCACTGTCAGTGTCGTACTATCTTTACTTATCTCCAGCTTCCGGTTTCCTAACAAGTGGTACACCCATTGAACTAGTCCTGGGTGAATTCTGTGCCTACGCATAGCGGTCTTGATTATCTCCCATTCTGTATGATTAAATGCTCCTTCTAAATCTAGAAGAGTTGCTACAGCCAATCCTTTCGCTTTTAGTTGGGTTTCGATGCTTGAGACCGTTCTATATAGTGCAGTCTCCATAGACCTCCCCGCTCTGTAAGCATATTGCTCACTATAAAGCCCCTTTTTGTTTGAGATGAGTGGAAACGGTCTGAAATCTTTAGGCGATGTGTATTCGCATAAAGATCTGCCCCGTTTTAATATAAAAATTACCCTAGTTCCTTGCCAACTCTTACGAATGAGTCCAAGTATGATATTGGTCCTTGCCATTCGCATTAAAGGGTCGATGATCATGTCCTCCGCTTTTTAATGCAGGGTCGGAAAAATACGATCGGGCTCCAACGACTTGAACGGGTCAAACGACCTAATAGTCCACTAATAATCCTCTCCTGAGTAACAATTTTATTTGCTAGTCTACCGATATTTCCTAGGAGCCCATAGTTATAGTTGTTTGCGGGCCCATTGTGAATCTGGCGAAGTGTGTTTGAACAAGGACATCCAGCATTTCCTCGTCCGATGTAACATATTTACCATTCGGTAATTTTAGTGTTCCGAGGAAGGCCTCCGGATTCTTAGATAGGATCCTATTAGTTCCCTATCTTGGGTCCATAGGGTCTCCGTACCTTGTTTCCTGGCCCTTTTGAGGATGTATAGAACCTCCTCTCTTAGATAGCTCAGCTTTTCGTTCCACCAATAGACCTCACCATTTTATATTATTCGTCTCATTTGGCAGTTTCGTTCATAGGCCCGTACAATTCCCTCCTGGAAGGTTCGCGCTGTCTCCTCAAGAAATTTTCTATCTTTAATTTTTAGCAAGAAAGAGCGTAATGATACTCCTACCTCTTGTATATAATTACTACAGTCGATATGTTTCGGGTCCCTCACCCATTTGGGTTGGACTTCCTTTGGTTGACCGACTGAAAAAGTATTCAAGAAGTGGTCCGATAGCGATGGTTCATCACTTACTTTCCACTTCATGATTAGGTTTGCAACCCCTGTTGATGTTAGCGTCAGGTCTACTTCATAGCTTTTCCTGTGTCAGTACTCCACTAGCCTTCGTACTTACTCTGTGGGCTTCTTCTGTGGCTATCTCTAGTCGCCCTAAGTCGTCTACACTCGTTGTAACTGCCGCAAGGTGTCCTGTACAGAGTTATAACAGTGGCAACCATTAATATTATTCCTGACTTCCTCAGAAGTATCCGTCGTTCCTTCATATTAGTTGGAGCAGGATATTTCCGGACAGGGGACAGTTTGTCCGGGACTATTGCTGTCTTTTATTAAGTCGATATCTCGGTACACCACATTCGAGCTGCAAAATTTGCATTTCTCTCTCTAAAGTCTTTACAATGACGAGTAAATCATTTGGGTATCTGGAAACACGAGGTTAAATTTCATTCGAAATACGAAGGAAAGAAAAGTCACTCGTCGTATGCTGAGGGCAACATCGAAGGCGACGTTGGATGCGGTTGACCGTCTGTTGGTGTCCGTACCTGGTCGGAGGTTGTTGCAATTCGGGGATGAGGTGGTGTCGATGGTCGCCCATGTGCTGAACGCGGCATCATTTTTGCTCGCTCGCTTAGCTTAGGGGAAGTGAGTGAGATGGCAGATAGCTCTCCGATCACTCTCGTCAGTGGTTTTGGCTGTAGAGTTTCCTCACACCCACAGCTCTTCTTTCTCACCTTTCTTTGTCATCGATTTCTTGCGTCGTCATTGTCAGCACTACAGGAACACAATTGCCCTGGTCAAATCTAGTCAAATGCACTGTAATGACTGATGGACTTCAATAGATATAATGTTGTTTTTTCTCATCCTTAGACACTAATGCTACAATCATGTATACATTTTTTAGAAATCAAAAATTCTATAATATTTATGACTTCAATTTTATGTATTATGGTATAATACAAGTATAATATTTCAAATTGTAGTTAATTTCCATTACATTTAAAAATGTATTTATTAATTTGTCATTATGATAATTATTAAAAAAATATGTTTTGAATTTTTACAGCATAGTTAAATTTTAATAACAAAATTCAACTGTAATATATTTATTAAGAGGTATCACATACCTATTGAATGTCAGATCAAGTAAGAACAGAGTTTGTGCCTTAGTATTGTGTGCCTTATTAGTATTTGTGCCTTATCATTTATAAAATTACACTATGTTTTAGATAATTTTGTCTATAGCTTTAAATAAAAATTTAGTAGGGATAGCCTACTACAATAAAAATGATTCTACGCTACAAATTATGGACAATCAACTGGAAGAAAAAACGTTTTATGATATTCTCATCTGCATTTGTAAACAAATAAAACCACAAACTGTTATTACAATTACTGGACAGGCAGAATCATTTTATACACGTATAAAAAATATTCTACAGCAATTATCAAAAGAAAAAAGCCTCTCACTATTAAATAATCTCATTGTTTTACCTAGAATGGAATATTCTTATTTTAATTGTTTCAATCGAGTACGCTGTTTGAAACTTAAGAATGAACCAAAACATTTTAATTACATTGATCGAATAACGTTTCTAAATTCATTGATTAATTTTACAACCTATTGTATTATAAATGCATTAGGAATATTATTACTATACTTAGATAAAAAGTTGAATAATTCCACACAACGAACAACATTAAATTCTTTAGATTTAAAATACTTCTTAATGTAAGTGTAATTTTATAGATATAATTATTCTCTTGCTTTACTCATTATATTAATTTTTGCAATAATGTCATTATTTCTGCTACTTATACAAGGTGTCTTTTAATTCCTTGTCTCCAGCTATACGACGCTATAGCTGAGGCAATTCTGAACATTTTGTTTGCGGTCACAAAACTGTTAGATGCACCACCGCGAAGATACAGGTGCTTAAAAAATGGTAAAAGTCCAGCCCCCGCGGCCGAAAAGCGCGGCCTACTCGCCGCAGCGAAGCCAATCAGAGTAGAGGAAATAGTCAATGGGAGAGAGTAGCGCGGAGCTATCCGTTTATATAATTATAAAAATATAATTATAAAAAAATTACATCTGAATTTATATTTTAATCAAATTGAAATCGGATGCGTAAACTACCAATGTTCGCGTACACGCTCTAGCACTATGTTACTCTAACACCGATTCTCTCTTTCTAGACGATGGGCGCGCGGGAGTTTACCTCTCCTTGCATGTACTACCTTCTTTATCTCACCGTTATTTTACAGTAAATTTGCGCAAAACAATAAAGCAGGGTGCGGACGGTAGTTATCATCTGTCAGCTAATATTTACGGCTGGCGTCAGTGATACTTGCCCGTTTCTCGATAAGCCGAGGACATTACTCGTGGCTCTTGCTTTTTGAGTGATGAGAACGACATCTGAGGAAGTTGTCCACTTAACTTAGTGGGGACAGCAAGGTTGCAGGTAGCCGTACGCTACCTAATCAGGTTGGTATCTTGAGTTTTAACCGTGAACTTCAACCGTTGGTAGTCGAGACGCAAGATCCTCTTCCTAACCTTCTTCTCGTCTTCTCACTTTTTCTTTGTCTTTCTCTTTACTTTATTAACACTATTGCCCTTCATGCTATTACGGCTGCGCCCACTGCTTTGCTTCGACTATGACAAATACTATCTGTTGCATGTTGTGTCCATCATCTATCAAGCCCTAAACTCTGGCCCTCTCGCGGTAATGGCGAGCGAAACCCACGAGATGCGCGCCTTACGGTTATGGCTCGGTTCCACATTCCGTTGTATATCCGGGATTTATTTTTTTTTATTATATACGAACATTTTTCATGCTATCTAAAGAATTAATGTAGATTTGTATTAAGTGTTATCAAAATTTATTCTCTAGATAGCTTATAAAGTTGATTTGGTATATAAGTACTCTTCGAAAAGTGGTTAAAGGCAAATATGAGTATTAAACTTTGCCTGTAACAGTTTCCGGGGGAATATTACCGCCCCGAGTCCTAACCACCACTCAATGATTACCGCACAGAAAATAAACAGACACGGCGGAGTAAGCCTAGGCGCTTGTTGCTATAGGGTACGTGAAAAGGGGAAAAGGCAGCAAAATAATACGCACAATAATTTAATTAATTGAATATTGTTTATTATAATTTATTGTAATTAACCACCTGACAATATTATCTCCAGATCGCTATTTCTATTTCTAATTATCTCTCTCTTTCTCTCTATAGCGATTATAAGAGCATCAATGGTGAGGGGCTTCTGCAGCTGTTGGCGGGCTATGATTGGGGGCCGTTATTGGTGGAGGATTTTGACGTTGAGTCAGCAGTCACGAGGCTCAACTACAATTTAATGATGGCGATAGATGAACTCGCTCCCGAGAAAATTATGAAATTAAATAAAAATCTTAAAAAAAAATATTTATCTATCTATCTCGTTCTTTCTCTCAGTAATCTAGCGATCTTTGCGCACATGATTAATAAAAATGATGCGACTACTATTATCGACAGCTGCTCTAGGAATTGCTCTACTGAAGCCTCGTACTACTAAAGACTTTGCCGGAAAAGTAGCAGTACGTCCTCAGCAGAAAGAGTAACGATCTCATCAGTCAGCTCTAAGCAAGTTCGAATCCTGGTGAAAGTACTGCACGTCCAGGGAGTATTCACCAATTATACAAACAACTCTATAAACGCGGTTCGTGAACGTGGAGCCGTCATTGAAAGATGCACTTATAATTTTAAGAATCGTTCTTGAGTCGACAGGTACCAGAGACTCCCTGACCCCTCTTTAATTCAGACATCTCAACAATAGGAACGCCGATCACGCTTTAAATACCGTCTTACTGATAATACGAACTACATATAGATAATAGAAATATCGCACGTGGTTAACTGCTGTGTACACAGAAAAATCGTCCATATTAAATATTATCTATTGCTTTTATAGATTGTACGGTTTCTATTTTATTCAAAATTACACGACACAATTTCTGTTTCAGAAAAGATTATATAATTATGAACGAAGAATCTTACAAAGTTTTAAACATATTAGCATCTAATTTTAATACAGAATCAACAAAAGGAGAAATGATTAATTCTAATCGGCAAACTAATCTATTTTCTTTATTTAATACTTGCCAATCTACATTGGGAGAGACATTTTTATGGTACTGGTCGCATACATTGTATTTTTTCTTTTAAATGTATAAATGAGCATTAAATTATATAAATTTTTATTTATCGTAATTTTTATTCAATGAATATTTGCAGGAAATTATTTAAGCAGCCAACAAGGAATATAAATGTTTTAAGTAAGCGTTTGGATTTTATAGATTTTTGTATGAATCCATTGAATATGACTCTTATACACAACTTCAGAAAATTATTATCTAAAATGTGTAGTTTACCTAAATCTTTTGTCAATTCAACACACTTTTTTGATCTCAAAATCGAAGATTGGAGAATTCTTTACAAGGTATGAAAATATTTACTTTAAAGTATCTAATACTCTTAAGCTAAGAAAATCATAAAAAAACTTTCAAATTATTTATACTTTTTGGAGTATATATATGTGTAATGTTATACAATATTTTTTAATTTTTTCTTCGTATAGGCATTCGTCATTCAAAACTGAGATAAGATTGTACTGGATAAATAATTTTGATCGTTTATATGTGACAGAGATATTAAGCAAAGTTATGCATACTTTGTATTATCATCTGTATCTAAATTACAGTTTCAAATTCTTTTTTTGGATTTACGAAACGATCAATTACAATATTTGATAATAAGTTAAGAATTCAATAATTTTTGGTTTAACATTGTGACAGGCTTGCCCCTAGAGTGGGGGGGGGGCAAGGCGGCGGACAGCCGTGAGGCTCTCCGTGCGTAGGTGGGAGAGCGTCTACACGGGGCTTATTCGGCGATAGAGTGGAGAGCTCGATATACTCGAAGGAGGCGAGTCTGTTACCCAGCTCCCGAGTTTAGATGTCGACTACGCCGTCTTCCTAGCTGCAAGGCGAGGGCGATGCGGGAGCACCGTGGGGACTTGTGGTCAGGACCGCGCCCGGCCGATAATTATGCTGTGCTGCAGAGCTAGAGTGATACATGATGGAAGCCAACCCCGCTTTGTAGTCATGTTGTATGGAGTTCTACCTACTGGCGGTGGCGTTGAGCGGGCCGGAGGCTGACTGCTGAG
Organism: Sycophaga agraensis; assembly: GCA_018906755.1. Taxonomy (NCBI): domain Eukaryota; kingdom Metazoa; phylum Arthropoda; class Insecta; order Hymenoptera; family Pteromalidae; genus Sycophaga; species Sycophaga agraensis. The sequence goes on along the minus strand of JACCIE010000068.1, from coordinate 232,338 downwards.
CGCATCCGGACCTGCGGTGTGGCGATGCTCCCAACAGTAGGACTAGTCACTGATGGAGGAGTCCATGAGGTATAAATTTATTTGGCATGGCTACATGCTATCGTTTAGAGAAAGAATTTAAAATACCGATTTAAGTTGCTGAAACTCCATGTAGGAAAAAAGGAAAATGAGTATGAAGGAGGATAGGAGTATGAAAAAAAGAGTACGAAGTCTCTATTGATTCATTTTTCGAATTTCATTATATTTTTTTATTGTATGTGCTTATGGTTTAATAACGTGTTTATGTTTAAGTATAAAATTTACGTCTAAAATGTTTAGATATAAAATTTGTAGAAGAATGAATACTTTGATTATATATAAAAATAGCCGTTGTCATATAATTCTGCACTGTTTCAAAATACTTAATTTTTCTATTGGTTTATTTAATGTGTGTTTATTAATAGCGGTTTGATGATATTCAATTTGATGTATACGACAAAATTCTTTAAATACTGATGAGTTAAACTCACTTCCATTTTCTATAGTAATTTTATCTGAGAAGTTATGGTGACAAGCAAAATGTCTTAATTTATTTAATAGAGTAGCAGCATTTCCATCTAGTAAATAATAAGCTTGAGCATACTTAGAAAATATATCGATTATGGTTAAAAGTTTTCTTTATTGATATGGAAAATGCCCATGTGTTGTATAGGTTGAAGCGGACGATTAGCAATGATGGGGCCATAGGTTTGTGTCTCATAAGACCTTCAAAAGAAAAAATTGGGTCTTCGTGTATGGTTATGTTATCAGCGTCTAATATTTCGTTGAGCTCGTCGCATGTACGGAGTGCGATGTCAGGTACTTCTGGTATCATAAAAAATGAGACGTCGTTCTTCAAGAAGAGAATGTTAGCTTCTATTCTGCTTAAAGCATCAACTACATGGTTATCTTCATCCATTTTCTATCTAATTTCCTATCATATTCTTCGAGTTTTATCTTCCATTGAATTAATTTGTTATGTGCCCAGCGGACTTAAGAACTGATTTTTAAAACTAAGTACTAAACGGTAAGATTTTAATTTACTCTATTTATGTGGGTTACGAGCAGTCTCCGATACGGGTTTTTATTATAGGAAGTGAATTATAAAAAGTGAATCGTGAGAGGTAAGGAGAAATAAACACAGGAGTACAATATATTATTTACTTAATTATTTATGATGATAAAATGATTAACTACAGTTCGGTTATTGCATATCACTGTGCTTACTTAGAAATATGCTGACCAATTATTCGGTGTAGCTCGAATCCCAGGTCAATAACAAAGACTTATTTCGATTCACCAATTATTATTTTTTCAAGTTGTCATGCAATATACCCTCTCCACCAGAGAATGTTTGCCGTCCTTTTAATCTTACAATCTACAATTGTCTAAGTTAAAATATATAATATATTTTTGAAATATCATAGATAATTCTTAAAATCTATAGTAACTCTATGTATAATTTAGTTAATATTATTTTATTTTTTATTTTTTTTTAGTCTTAATCTGAAAATCTAAAATCTAATGTTTATAATCTAATTTTTATATTATACTATTTATTATTAAATTTACATATTATAATTTCCACCACCAGAGTCAAATGTGTAAGATTTTTTTTGCTTATTGCGTTTCTTTTTGTTTGGCTTCGTCGATGCCGTAATTACTTTTTGAACTTTCTTTTCTATATACTTTTTGTTTCTTTTTCTAATTGAGGTATTTATGCTGAAGTGATTGATGAGTGGTCTACGTGGATTCGCTTGCATAGGTTGGGTTTCTGTGATTCTAATGGTATTAGTAGTTGATGCAGGTTATTATTGTAATTTTGAATCGTTTTTGATGTAATTTTTTCCCGGGACGGCTATCACGCGGCAACGTAGGATATATTTGAAACTATCCACTGGCCTAATCGTTATTGAAATCTTTCTCTAGCCACGGTCTTGATGCAGCCTTACCTTTACTATATAGAAGTTAGATTTTGGTTGTAGTATAAAGTTTTATGTTGCCCAGGTTTCCAATATTAATTGATCTACTGTTCTTCGGAGACTCCAGATTTCCTTTAGTTTCCGTGATTCTAATTACGTTTGGCATTGACTATATATCCTCCAATTGAATTCTTAAGTGTTTTTTTTGAATGACCAAGTAAGGTGGGTAGTATCATGTTTATTCTGGTTCTATATACTTTTAACCTTTTCTTGTTTATTGTTGTATTTAACTTTTTTCCTCTTTTCTTTTATCTTTTGTTTTTTTGTTTGTTATTCTTCTTGAATTTCTGTAAACCTAATGTAATAATTAGACTAATTCTGCTTTTTGTAAGGGTATTTTTTTGGATAAATTTTATCGGTGATGTTCAGCTCATAGTTTTTGGTCATGATTAATGCTGATCCTAGGTCAATGTTAATGTGATGATGGACAGCATATGGTAATACATTTGTATGAGATTTATAAGATTAGGAATATGTCCAATGCGAGATTAAAGAATTAGTTAATCTTGTATTATTTGTATGCTAATTAGAACTTAGAGGTAAATCTTTATAGCCATGGGATGATTTGTAGTGGAGAGATCTCATACTTTCAAAGGGTCTAAGAGAATTAACCTGATCTGGAATCAACTACTCGGATACATTGAGCATATACGCCCTATCGCCTCGATGATTTTTCAAGAATTTTTTCTCATTTTTCGTTTGCGAAGCCGTTCACAGACTCCGTCACAGCCCTACAAAAATCCCTAAACACAACATCCTCTCGCATATGTCTAGTTTACTTCGTACCCTTAGTGCCTAAGTCCCTCGCTCACTTCTGGGCGGTCTTCCTAATCGGGGGTCGGGGAGTCCCTCCTGCGACTTTCGTCTGGATCGGCGGCCTCAGATTCAGGCTCCAAGCGATCGCTTGGGGCAGGGCAGCTATTACACGAGGACAAAGGCATGGGTTACCTTGGTATCGGGACCAAGAGACTCGGGGTGAGTGCTTCGCGAGTATTCCATGATGGCAATGCAGAAGGTTAGGAAGGGCCACGTCGCGTGGCCACTTTCATGTCGTTCACACCCCTATCCGACAGGCTGACTGAAGCGGGGTCACTGACTCTAATGCGGGCTGTGGCTCTGGAGATAGAAGCCAGCGGCAAGGGGTGAATCGAGAATAAAGTGCAACGGAATTCTTATGACATTTTCGCGAAACGTGCGAGAACGCGAGCGCGAGTACAGAAGTGATCACAAGTTGAAAGTTTCCGCTTTCAAAACATGTGCTTTTACTGTTTCCTCTCTCCTCTATCCGTCAAAGCAAATATCCTAATGCAGGACGTTCAACGGAGTGGCGTCGTGTGGGACACGCATATTAATGAGGAAGAGCGCCCTGCGAAGACATCGTAGTTAAAACAGCTGACCGAGGCTCAATACTTGCTATTGCCGCGGTGCTTATCACCGCGAGTAGCTTACTCGGCGATCGAATTGCACACGTTTTGCGACGCGAGCCTCAAGGCCTGCGCTACAGCCACGTGCCTTCGGTTCGTAATAAGCCATTCCGCAGTTCAAGTGGTGTTAATAATCTCTCCGTACCACGTTTACAGTTGCAGGTCGCTCTCATGGTGCCAGATTAACCAATTTCATTAAAAACGAAGTGACAATAAAAAAAAATCGGCGGTACCTATGGAGCGACTCAGCAATCGTTATCCAATGTATTTTGGCGGAACCACGCTCACATTATGTCTACGTCGCTCATCGTCTCGGAGAAATTGTCGAGCTTATGCTTACTTCGGAATGGAAGTTGATCCCGACCATTCATAATCCCGCATATTATGCAACGCGCGACGTGAAAGGGACGCTAGATGCGCAGGATCGCTGGTTTATCGGTCCGGCCTTTTTACGCGAAGGAGAAGACAGTTGGCCGCGGGAGAGGGCTTTAGAGCCGATGGAGGCGGGCAGAATAGACGAGCTGGAAGTGCGTAAGGGATATGCGCTAGTGGTAGTAGCGGCCGAGCCTTATTTTTCCGCAACCGGCTCCCCAGCAGGTTGGTCCGAGCTACTCGCGACGCCGGTCGCTTGCGTAGACCGTTCGTTAGATATTTGCGACGACCTAGACAAGGTATGGTACCAGAAACCATTAAAAAAGTGGAAAAATACTGGTTCCAAGAAAGAGGCTCTCAAACGAGATAGAGGCTTTTAAGTCTAACTCTAGCGTTGGGAATAATAGTCCTCTCGCGCGCTCGAATCCTTTTTTGGACGAGTCTGGCATTGTACGAGCGTCCGGCCAAGTAACAAGAATGGAAGGCTGCGAATTCGAGAATCGGCCCGTGATACTGCATTACTGACACCGAGCTACTCACACATTGATATTCAACTATTATCGACAATTCAGTATGCCACCCCATGCATCCCTGCAAAAGATTACCCTACCTCTTGGCCACACTTAAATTGGCTTATTTACTAGTTTTATTGGTTTCGTAAATATTAATGACCTGTAATCTTGAACTAATCACACATATTTATAAGCTTATTTAAATATTTATTTCTTGTTGATAATGTTTGTTATTGGATTTTTAGAATTTAAAGACAATGCTACAAATATCAGATATTTGTGAATCACATAGAAATGGGCCGGAAATATTTTTGAAAATAATCAATTCTGTATCTGAAAATATTTGTTTTATAGTATTACTTATGGATTATTTAGTAGATTTTAAAACAACTAAGACTCAAGCTTTTATTTCAATAAAGTACGGTGTAGATAATCTTTTGGATAAATGTAAGTATTACATATAACTACGTACTAGATTTGTAATGCACACGAGTGGATTTTATACTTCCAATGTTTTGATTGGCTGGACATTTTTTAAATACCTTTAATAAGATCCAAGATATATTTATTATAGTTGCCTTATGGGTGGGATGATGGTGAATTTGTTGTAGTACGAATTACTATTGCGGGGAAAGAGTCAAGCTTCTGTTGCATTAATATTCACGTACTTCGCAAAGCAGTGTAATAGAAAAATCAAGTAGACGAACAAGAGATTGTTTTTAACTAGGGTTATTTAAAGACGAAAACTATAATAATAGATGCCACCAGAGATGAATAGAGATTGTGACGTTGTCACTTGTCAGCGTGAGCGTAAGTACGAGAGCGCCGACCGACCTTCTAGCGTTTACGAGAGACGCGATTGGGACGGACGAGAAGGCAATGGTCCGAAATACAACAAGTGCGCCGAGAGCGGGTAGCTCCGCTGAAGACTGAGCCACCGGGCCGCAGGACAATATGGCGCCAATTCGGCAGGCTGCAGCAGCGGCCAAGAAGAGCCGCCGTAGCGCCGGCCAGACCCTCCTCCTTCGACACTTGCGCCACCCAAGAAGGGCGTGGGCTTCGCTCGCCATTGTGTGAGAGGGCCCAGAGGGGAGGGCCTGTGCCTCTTTGCCTCAGCGCGCCGCGACAGATTTGCTTCAGCTGTCGTAGCGTACAGTCACAAGGGAGAATTGATTTGGTGGTCGTCGCGTGCAGTCGTGACGAATCGTAAAGCAGTCGTAGAGCGAAGTCGTGTTGTGACGCAATAGAAAAGAAGAAATCGAGAAGAGTCGTATGAAAAGTCGAGTAGATGGTCGAGACGTATAGCCGGTCGTGACGAAGGTGACGCCTAGTGCAGTGCATCATTAGTGCAGTGACGACGCCACGGAGTTAACTATCATCACCCAGCTCTTGGTGAGTAGGCTTGGGCGGAAAATCTCCCGTGCGTGCGCGGAGTGCTTGGTCACGGACGGGATGCGGCGCCGACGGGTGGTCAGAATAACAGCCGTGCCGGTCGTGTTTATCGCCGCGGAGGTTTGATCGCGGTTGCGCAAATGGAGATCACCACCGACGGATTTCGGTCGGGACGCCAGTCGCCGCCGAAAGCGGATTGGTATAGGAGAAAATGTATTAAGTTAGTCAATATAGAATTATATTTATATTTATAAAAAGTCAGCCCCTTTATTGTGTTTTTCCCTTTTCCCCGATTGTAGTTGTTAAGCTCGTGCCGGTGCCTTCCCGCTAAGGCCAGAGTCTCCACCAAGAGAAGAGTCTCCACCGGCTAGCCAGGGGCCGCTCACTTGGCGCCCAATATACATTATAAATTTCAGCGAGCACGGCGTTAGACCGTCATAAGGGGGAAGGGCCTCTCCTGCAGCGTGCAGGAAAGCAACGCGTTACAGTGGCGCCCGACATAGGGCAAGGCCAGTCACATGACCATTGATGAGACGCGACGGTAAATTGGCGAATATAATTTTGACAGTAAAATTAGCGAAGTAAATTAATAATATTCTGACGATGATAATAAATAATTTAAATAAAATAATCGACGAATTTTGGCGAGAAAAAAATTTAGTTGTGACGAAAATAATAATTGTGCGAAAAATAACCGCGATCGGGACGTTTCGACTTTGTGCAGAGGTCGACGTTATCTGTTCTTGGGAAGGAACATTAGCGGACGAAGACGAGCGAGAATATTATTGGGCGAAAACGAACAAAATATTGTCGGACGAATATGAGTAAAACATCGACGAGCGAAATACCAAGCACTCCTATTTGTAAACCATTGTCGCCTTTTGATAAATTAAGTAATCGACGGATCACTTCGAGAAATTTAGCGGAGAGCATTGTTGCTGAGAAGCACAGCCACATCGAGAGGTTTGACTGCTCAGTAACCTTCGGGATATCAAATTATTTACATTCTAAATCAAATATTTATTTATTATATTTATATATATGTATATATTCTCTGGATATTCAGCTACGCTAACGTCGGGCCGAATATCAAACTTTCAACGCAGCGTGACCCAACCCGCGCGTTCGGCAACAATCGACGCTATTGTACGGAATGTCCGTCGGATCACGATTACCTACGGCGAAGCGATTTCGGCTCAACTAGTGTACACGTGCAGAGAAGAAAATAATTTATATAAAATAAAATGGAGACGAAAACCGGAAAGCGTGGATCGAAGGAAGCGAAGTTTAAAGGGCAGTAGATAGACGCAATGTTGAATTTATTCAAATCGCGAAAGGGACGTGCCATAAATAGCCAATTGATAAATTTAAACACTCCTTAATTAGGAAGCGAATAGGCGGGACAAGAGTTAAGCGGCCGCGGTGAAGCAGACGTATTACGCGAACGTTTGTGGCGATATGAGTTGCGAGCGCAACGGCGGGGGAGGCACCGGTCTGTCGGCGATATCCCCTGGTTCCCTGAGTGGTTACAAAGATGAGGCGGCCACACCTAGAGATTGCGGGCCCACGTGTTTTGGTCCATTGGTGCTCCCCGCTAACAACGAGGAGTCGGAGTCGGAGAGTAGGGGAAGTCGGCCTGGCAGGGGAAACCGCTTCGGATAGCAAAGTAGCTCGCCTGCACGCCGGCCTCCAAAAGCAGAGGACGCGGCCAATCGTGGCAGAATCGGATAGCGCGGCGTTGCAGCTGTCTTCGTACCTCCGAGCACGAGACCGAAGCCTCTATGTCCCGAAGCATTCTGCCGGCGGCGTGGAAGACCTTCGCCGCTTTCCTGGCTGACGCATCGTTGGGACTCTCCGACTCTCCTCATGAAGAGTCGTTCACAGAGCCTTTCTCGGGGCATGCTGCCGTCGATTCGGGCCCCTTGCATTTCCTGGGGTTCGGAGGTCCCTCCGAGGATGACGCCGTCGATCGCCGTAAAACCTCAGAAACCAGCGTGGGTGCCCTCTCCCCGAGAGGGCCCTCTCCAGGCCTCGTCTCGGGTTGGGGCATCGGTTTCTAAGCGGCTTTATCCGCCTGCTGTTGCCGCTCGTACCAAGCCCGGCTCAGGGCCATCGCGCGTTGACCCTACGCAGTTCATCCAGAGTGGCGTAGGGTTAGGCTCCGCGCTCCTCCGCGAGCCACCGCTCGTCTCGGATACAAGGTTCGCGAATAATGTCGCTCCTTCCGCCAACTCCTTCGCCGATGGGGTCGCGTATTCCTCTTGGCCGGCGCAGGCAACTTTTCGCCTTCTGACCCGTTGCTGCCGCTACATGCAGCGGTAGAGATCGCTACAGTAGCGGCAGGTCCCAATTGCCACCCCAGTGCGGCCACAATTGCAGCAATAGCATCGGATACGCAGATTAGGGCATTGCTCCTTGCGATGCCCCATCCCCCAGTATCGGAAGCATCCTCTTAAGGGCGGGTCCACCTCCTAGTCCCTCACGTCCTTGGGGAAGCGCCGAAAAAAACTTTCGGCACCTTGGGCCGCGCGACGATAACGCTAATCGACGTCCGGTGCGTACGGAGTGCGGGGGTCGGTATGCTCGTTGTGGGGAGGGTGACGGCCTTGCCACTGTGGGCCCTGGCGGCTACTGGATCGCCCCCTGCTGATGTACCGCCGCTCGCCGGCTCCGAGCTGCTTGGGGTGCTGGACGATTCATAATCGTCCAGTGTCAGCTGGGCCTGGCGGCGGCGGTTGGGGCGGTGCCTCTGCTGCTATGGTGCTTTCAGGTGTCACTTCTGCTTTAGGCCCTCTTTAGGCTCGCTTTAGTCCCTAGACGTAGTGGGAGGGCGGGGGCGACTATCGCCGCCTCGATTTCCATCGGTTCCGGAGGTGGGAGGGGAGGGGGGTACGTCCCTCGACCGGCCGTGCCTCAACAGAGCCTGTTGGCTGCAGACAGGGTGCCTGCAGCATCGTAGGCACCGCGCTACTGAGGTCCATGAGGTCGTCCTCCTCCTTCAGCAGCCGGTCCTCTTCTTCTGTGGTCAGAGGCCGCTGGAGGCCCCGGGACGTGGCTATCACCGGGGGCGGACCCTCCTGGGATCGTTCTCCCGCTCACCATCTTCTGAAAAGAAACAGGAAACGATTAATGAGGAACGCGCTAGACCCTCTCCCCCCCTGAACCTCAGGGCCTAATCCAGTCTGACTCTTTTCCCGGGCCCTTTTTCTCCACCTCCCTCCGGAGGCTCCTACTAGGTCGTGGAATCATCCCAAAGTTCAGGACAACTGGTGAGAACTTAGTGCTAGAGTGGACTGTGGTATTTAGCGCGTGCCTCAACTACAGCGCTCATCCGAAGTGCTCAGCCCAGCTATGATGACCGGGTTTCCTGGGGGCTGTAGGGAGGGGTCGAGTCATGTTCTATTCCGGATTCCTCCATCACCTTCTTCAGATGCCGGTTGACAAAATTATTTATTATATGTATTATTCATTTTATAATGTATATAGATTCATCTCATTCATTGTATGTAAGGGTGTATGAGTGTATTTGTAGAATTTTATGAATCAATTATTTATTTATTTATTGTTTATTATTTATTTATGCCATACCGTACTGCGCTACATCTGTGATAATCACGCTCGTATATATGATATAATTTATATTTAAGTTGACTTAAGATGATTACGCTTTTAAGTGTTATTTGTGCAATAATTTTGTAAAAATTTTACAAATAATCTTCTATCTATCTATGTATCTATAACTGACGAATTAAAATTGACGTGTATAAAAACTAATTAAACTGATTACATTTGAATTCCATGATTATTTCCAAACGGATTCATAGCATAAAAAGTATTTATTAAGATTCAGATTTAATACATGTTAATCTATCTCAATCCATTATTTCTAGCAGGGATTCAATTATTTCAAATCAATTTTCTTCTTAAAATTACTAAACTGAAACAAATTTATTTATTTATTTCAAATATATAACTTATTGACTTATTACTCTGCCGGATATTTTAATATAATTGAACAATTTAATTCTTTTCATTACATGCAGTAAATAAAAAAAATTTTTTATTGTACTATAAATTAAATCAATAAATGTAATAAACATTAAAATATGACAAAAAATATATTAAAGTACATCTGAATAAATTTAACACAAAAGAATAAATTATTTAACTTTAATACATGTGATAGAAAAGAAAAAAAAATTTAATTACACGCTTACATATACTTAAATAAATGAAATATTTACTTGAAGTTAATTCTACTATATTGACATTCATTAACTAATTTGAATGCAGTTTTTTAACTCTAATTATTCTAAATTTCTGTACTTTCCTTTTTATGTGAAGGGTTAATGAAAATATTTACAACTAAGTGCTTATTATTTAATACAAAAAAAATGGATTTACTGCACTTTCAATTTCCCACGAAATATTGAATTAAATAATAATTTCTTAGAATTTATAAAATATATGGATGGTACGGCGGTCCATAAGCCATGCGCCGAAACGAATTTTAAGAACGATAATTAAACTAATTGACGTCACGATATGCTCCAATTTAATGAAAAACTATCTAGAGATCGCGAAGGGAAGCCTGGAGGAGGATGCCTTAACAATCTAAGATCTGTATGACCAGACAACGGCCCTCGCGATATCCTGGGGCCGCGAGAGCAGGTGGCTCTTCGACTAATATTTGGTGGGAGTACATATTTTGTAGAGGCACGAGGTCTCCTGCTGGCTCCATGCAACCATAGCATTAACTGCGTGGCTTCTACAAGGAAGCAAGTTCCATTTGCAAATTATTTCTTCCCGTGCCTGAAGGACGGTTTAGGTGAGCAGCGTACACACAGGCAAGTGATAGTGCAGTGTTCTGCCTGAAGGGCGGCTTAGGTGAGCAGCGTACACACAGGCAAGTGATGGTGTAGTGTTCATCTGTGCCTCATCGGTGGGAAGCCTATTATGCGAACGGACATACTACTATAGATCGATAGCGGCCGGCATTCTATCCACCTACATCTGCAGCACCATCCGCATTAATGGAAGGCGGGGCCTGCTATGTTTGTGCGCAGGCGAGGCGAAGTGTCAAAGCACTGGTGAAATGCAACTAATGTGGGTTGCACTGTCATCCAGCATACTCCACGATAGCGTCGCGCGTGGCAATTACATACACGTGTTATTCCTAGTAATTTATTTATAAATATTTTACAATATTATTGCACAAATTAACACTTAATAAACGCAATCATCTTAAGTCATATGCTGCATCACCAGTAGCTTACAGCGACTTAGAAACATATAGATACATTCCTTATACAAGATGGTAGACCGTTTTACAGATGAGCACCTTGAGCAGAGAACAGAAAGTTCTCTAGGACCACCCCTGACAGGTTGATCTGATGCGCTGGAGGAGAAAAGATTTGGAGATACATAGAATATTTCCTCCAACTGTCGACTTCTATCCAACCCGATCGACTCCTCAAGGGGGTGATATGATTATCTCACTTCAAGTCTACATAAATCTAAATTATATCACATATTCGTCATTATCACAGATGTAGCGCAGTATATCACAATGAATAAATAAATAATTGATATGTAAAATTCTACAAAAAAGTCGCATTTTTCTCAGTATATATTATCTATCAGTCAGTTCACACTTATACAACTTAATTTTTTTATTAATTGTGGCGTTCTCTTCAATCCAATATTTATTTATTTTATTTGAACGCCTTCTTAGAAATATTTTATTTTTATGTGGGTGATTTAAAGCTAATTAATGATGTTTAGGGTTTTCGTCCATAAACTATTTCGAATAGGCTGTAAAGTCTGTTTGGAAAATGGTATCTAGGAGACAGTGGATTTCGAGAAAAGAGTTTCTTTGAATAGATTAGACTGTGAAGCCTGTTTAGAAATTAGTTGACAGAATCAGCTATAAGATCTTTTCAGAGAATTAATTTATAAAATACAGAGGAAACAGTGAGATAAAATAATTTTACACGGGACTGTGAAGCCTGCTTAGAAATTTGGTTTGAATGGAACTAAATGATTTTGAAATCAGTGGAAGGAAGTAAATTGTTTTCATGCAGGCCTGTGAAGCTTGTTTAGAAAAATATTGCTTATGCATGACTTCGCATTTACTTTTACAGTCTAAACCATCTATTATAATCTATAAGAGAGAGAAAAACACCTTTACTCTCTTTGCCGCTCATCTGTGGAACAGACTGCCATCCTGCTTAAGGAATACATCCTTTTTTTCACATCAGGAGGATAGTGATGGAGCATTTGGGGAGTTGGGACATCACAATGGATTATTCTAGTCAGTGCTCCTCATAATCTTGTTTTAATTTGCGCCCTAAATTTATGTACATGCATCTTGTGTATCTTGTACATGTATTTTGAGTATGTCTGTATTCATCTTTCATTTTATGTTGTAAATATATTCATTTCATTCATTGTATGTAACAGAGTATTGTATCAACATTGTATGTTATTTGACTAATAGATAATGTAAACTTTGAGAAATATGACTTATCTGTAGAATTTTACGTATCAATTATTTATTTATTCATTGCCATATACTGCGTTGCATCTGTGATAATGACGAACATGTGATAGAATTTATATGTAAGTGGACTTGAAGTGAGATGATTATATCACCCCCTTCAGGAGTCGATTGGGTTGGATAGAAGTCGGCAGTTGGACAAAATATTCTATGTATCTGCACATCTTTTCTCCTCCAGCGCATTAGATAAACCTATCAAGGGTGGTCCAAGAGAACTTTCTGTTGTGCGGATGCGCACCGGTAGAGGAAGCAGATCATTCTCTCTTCAAGATGCTCATCTGTAAAACGGTCTACCATCTGGTATAAGGAATGTATCGATATTTCCCTTTGTCTCTATAAGCGACTGGCGATGCAACATATGAGGGAATAGGATACTTTTATATGCGTCCTGTATTCTATGTTACGTGTGTATGTGTGTGTATAATTGTCTCTCATTCTTATTAATTTATTACAATATATATACATGCATTGTGCACATAGCGTGAATATGAATGAGTGAATAGTGACTGATGGACATTATTAATATGTTTTATACAAATTACTATTTTATCTATGATATACTCGTATATGTTGAGGATCTGTGATATATGTGATGTTTTAATATAAGTGATTGATAAAGTATGATTATTTAAATTTTGCATCTGTATTATAAATGTATTGTAAAATGAAATAATTGTTGTAGGCCATTGTTATTTTTCTTTATACGGAAAATAAATTAACTTCTCTCTATTTATCTATCTATCTCTCATTATGACTCGCAAAATAATCCCAACCAAAAAAGTACTTAGTGTAATCTATGCGATTACAATAATCTATAGTTCAAATTATATCTTAGGATGATCATTGGCTTACTCAACATCTGAACACAAGGGAAGCCCGACTGCACAGAGTAATCCTTGATGGACAATCACCGCGATGTCATTCACATAAGGTAGTACTGAATGATAAGAGCGAACGTTGGAGACTACAATCACGGAGTTTTAAAACACTAGTGGTACCGTCACTCATTATCTAATATTTTGTTTTAATTTATCGTAATCTGTTTTGCCTTCCGATGCGATTTCTTATATTGAGAGTTTTGTTATGAAATCAACGTAAATGTGAATAAGAGTATTATTTGATGCAATTAAATAAATCTATAATCCTAAAATGTATATTATTTGCTTTTAACCATGAACGTTCCTCCTGCTTTAACTACAGATATAATTATATTCTAAATATTATAAACTTATTAAATTTTTAACTGTTAATAAACTATAATTTTAAATAGATAACAGTATTCATTACAATTTACCTGGATGTCTATCATCTATTACTACAGAGTATTTGAAAACATTACCACCTGAAGTAGAAAGTTGTTGTTTGGTTTATATTCCAGAAGTTGGATATACTGTAGCGATAAAAAAATGGAGAATTAAATTGTTAAATTATAAGAACATAACAAGTTTAGTATACAAATTTTCAGCAAATGGTATTAATTATTACAAAAGTGCACTAACTAAGGGTAAGATATTATATTAGTAATTTTATTTAGTACAGAAATATAGCATATATAATTGTATTGATTTTATTCTATAATTATATATTTTACGTTATCGTATGTCACGTGGCAGTTACCGGGTGGCTAATCCCTCCCCGGGTCCCAGCCACCACGCGACTTCAGGACTTCTTGTTGTTATTTGCTCGCGAATCGTCGCACGGAAAATCTGTGGACACGGCGGAGGAAGCATGGGCGCTTGCTAGTAAGGGTCTCGAAAATGAGCGAAAATGAGGAAAAAGGCAGCAAAATAAAATATGCGCGAATGTTTAAATATGAAATAAATATTTATTATAATTTAATATAATAAGAATACCCGACAATATTTATACGCTAACGGAAATTCGCACGGAAATTCGCACGCTAAATTAATGTAATAAACTGCTACTAACTGTAGCAGCGGCGAGTTGCAGCATTGCGGAAAAAGATTCGACCGAAAAGATTGTAGCTGTATACAATCTCGGCAACGATCTCTTGGACTGTAAACGGGAGGAGTTCTGCCACCACCAACTAATGCAAACTTCGATGCAGTGCCGTGCACTCAAATCTACTTCAAAAATACTGTTTATTATGGAAGACACTATTTTCCGAGAAGTATTGTAAATGTCTGCATCAAGAAATATATTAGAATGGGAAATTTATTATAAGATTATCAGCGCAATTTATTGTAAAAAAATTATTACTATAACAGGCGTCAAGCGTTGGGCTAGTCAAGGTCAACGTCCTACGGCGTGAATAGGTAAATATAGGGAAGGAGGCGTGAAGGCGATGACCGCGGTAGATTTGGGCGCGTATTACTTCGTAATTCTCAGTATCGTGTCGGCGTCTGAGATAAAGAAATCTCCACGGCGCTCGCGCCTGTTTTATCACTATAGCATGTGCAGAACTTGCGCCTCATCTCTGTAAGATATTATTTAATAATAATAATGATTTAAATAAATATTTAATAACACAATGTACCTGCACAATAATAACTTGGACCGCGCCTAATCTATATACACTCTCTCTCTTTCTCTCTCACATAGTACATTCGAACGATCATTAGCGACCAGATGGTCGAAACAATAGTCAGCTCCAAGATGAGCAAGCTCGAACCTCGGCATAACTACTGTACATACCGGAAGCACTCACTAAATAAAAAAACTCAAAAAACTATAAAATAATGAATTAGTGAACGATGGACGCTCACTAATGATTCGCACAAAGAAAACGCTCTTAGCGGTTACGACACACGCTTACACACAAGGTACATAAGAGATACACTGGCCTCACTATAATTTCGTCAGTTACAGAAGGTCTGATTTTAATATAAAATAACTCGTAATAGAGCGCATCACCTGTTGTATACATCTCTTCTCCTCCTTCAAGGCCGAATGAGAAATATGATACTTTATGCGCGATCACGATGGGATATCCGCGATTTGTAATAACACTTTTTCGGCTCTTGAGTATAGTTTTGGTTGTCCTCCTAGAAGGAAAGAAAATAAAACAAAAGTGAATCCTTTGTGCTTGTTCAGTGTTGAAAAGAGTTCTACTAGCAAAGACGCCTCTACTTTTCTCGGCATAAAAAAATTTTCGGTTATTTAAGAACTTTTATGTCAGCGAAGGGTTATAAGTACATGCGAGATTAGTAGATTTACAATAAATTTTGGAGTTGCGTTCGATTGGTCGAGGATTAGTCAATTCCGACGTACACATAGTAGGAGTGCTAGTCGCTCGAAAAATAGTGTGATCCTCTTTTCCAATAATGTTTATCTGCTTGCTTTCCAACCCATGCCAATTTATTCTTCATACTATTCAACAATTAAGAATTAAAAATTTTCCGCTCAATTTTTTTGAATCGATAATAAAATTTATTTCTATATACTCTGTTTCAAGCAATAGGGTTTGATATAAATTATTAAGCATACTGTGTAATTTGTGATAATATTGATAGCCTTTTAGAATTTAAATCATTAGAAGTAATAACACTTTTTTTGATAATAGTTATACATAATGTATCATATGTTACGTACACACCTTCGGCGCGATACGCAACGGATCCGCGAAGGCAGCGGCTCCGATATCCGCCGTCGCGGGGAATTCGGGGGCCCCGCACTCGTAGCGCGGGGTCACCTTCGCACGAACCGCGACGGAGCCGCGGAGGCAGCGGCTCCGGTATCCGCTGTCGCGGGGAATTCGGGAGCCCCGTACTCATAGCGCGGGGTCACCTTCGGCCGAGCCTCGACGGAGACGCGAAGGCAGCAGATCCGATATCCGCTGAGCGGGGAAAAGCGGCGGGCCCCGCAAGCAGTCGGGCCAAAGCGACCGGAAGCTCGGAGCTAAGCCGCGAAATCGGCAGCTCGGGTATCCGCCGATCGACGAAAACTCGAGGCCTCGGGCCGACGCGGCCTGGCAACAGGAAGGCGCCCGGAGCAGACGCAAGATCAGCAACTTCAAACGCAGGGATACGGGGAATTCGGCAGACCACAGGTGGGGAAAAGCGACGGGAAGCAGCTATAAATAGTAAGAGGATTGTAACGCGGGGGGTTCATTGTAAAGCAAACGGAGGGATTGTAACGCGGGCGGCTAGTCTGTCAACTTCGCGCTCGAACGACACGCCGGAGCGCCGCCTCTTCTCTCCCGACGATACACGCAGTCGAGGTTTAATAAAGTATCTACTTCGACCGCAACCTGGTGCTTCAGTCTCCTCGCCACTCCTCCGGTCTCCAGCTCCTGTCGAGAGTTCGACACCCCCCCCCGCTACCGACGCACTCACCGCACTCACGCGCTCGGTCCACGAGCGGGGACGCGCGCCGCTGCCTCCAGCCTGCCTGCCCCCCCCCCCCCGAGAGCAGAGGGAGCAGAGCGCGTACGTAACACATATGTATCTACAAGAACTTTTATTCATGTTTTATTAATCTTTTATTTCAGAATTTATTCATGTTCTTCTATAGTTTATTATCATTATTAATATTATTATTATTACATTTATAATTATTATTATTATCACGTAATGGTAAATGTTAGTTTTAAAATCAATTGAAAGGGTTTATTAAAATGTAAATAAATGATTTTTATTAAAATTTTATTAAATTATTCTAATGCAGCAACAATGATTATATTTTTGTTCAATAAAAATGTCATAAATATGTAATAAATATATGTAATTAAAATTAAAATCATTTTACACTGTTCTACTTCCTTTATTTTCTAAAATAGATTTTTGAAACAATTAATAATTTAAACAATTAAGATATTTATACTTAAATCTCAAATTTGAAATTCAGGTTTGATAGAAACTATGTTAAATGCATATCAAGATGCATACTGGAATATAATTCTTTTCAAAAGAGATAGAATTCTATGATTTCTTCGATCTTTTTCATCTAACAAACAATTATTAATTAGATTTAAAAATATTTATTATTATTTACTATATAAATCTAACACAAATATATTCATGTTTTTTATGTAATTATGTGTGAATAATAAATGCAAATAGTAAAGTAACATTATTTATTTATTTATTTATCCTTATATGTGCATAACTTAAATATTATGATAATACTTTCGAATGTATTAAATTTATATAGTATATGCAAAGGTAAGGTGGCTTATTGTTTTTAACAGTCAGTCTAATTATTTTGCCTCCAAACAATATAAAACTTGATTATTGCAAGTTCCGCATTAATATTTAATATTGTATGTGTATTGTTTGTGTTGCTGTAATTTTTAAAATGCCAAAATGCCGAAAACTGTATTAGAAAATAAAGTCAGTAGAACAACGTAAGCTGATTTTAATATTAATATTATGTTGAGTATTGTTACTATCCCAGCCTTTTTTACCAACTATTTGCCAGTTCTTTATGGTATACTGACTGGTACCGACAGCTCGAGGAATTCGATCGTCGCGATGTTATTGTCAGGATGCTCACTGACATTTTGGGGTGCTTCAATTTAGGGTCAGGCATTGTGATTCTACTAAGGTCAATCTGCGTTGTTTTTATACATTAGCATGCCGCACGTTAGGTGTCATTTAGAATATGACCTTACGGGAATTTTCTCCTCGGCAGTTGAGAAGGCGTCAATATCCCACCTTTCAACTTGACATGAGTATTGTTTAATGTGGAATCTTTTCTATTGTACGCGTCCCGAGCACGCCCGATCCAGACTGGAGGGCTGGACCGGGAAAAATGGATCTCAGGCTCGCGGGCCCACTAACTTCGATCTTTGTATTGCTGGCTACTGTGTCTACTGCGACTAAGCTAAGTCTCCGGTAGAATTGATTGTCAATAGAGACCTTAGATAGCCTGTAGGTTTGTGAGTAGTCATCAAAGACTTGGTGAGGGTATTCCTTCGGAGTCTCGTCCCCTTCACTCTTGTGGGGTCGGAGATATCGAGGAGCAGCGCCTCTTCATGGGTTAGCTTAAGGTACTCCTTGTCCCTTTTAAGTGGTACCCCCGAAGGTGGCTCCACGGGGCTGACTCCTAATTTTTCTTAGCGATTCGTCACCTACAAAATAAATAAATGTCTTGACATCCGCCTATCCCCTACCCTTTACTCAAATTTAAATACAACACCCGAGCATATTAACTTCCTATATTTCGACGGTCGGCGCGTTAACTCGCTTCAGAGGTATATACTATTTTAGGTGCTTCGAGTTTTTACGACCTGAATCTTTGAGATGAAAAACCGTATCACCCAGTGATCTCTTTATTTCAAAGGGTCCAAAGTGCTTTGAGGCCCACTTTCCGGAGACTCCCTTCCCAGCATTCGAGAGCATATTCTTGCGCCTCCATGCGAGGCCGCCCACCTGAAACGATGCACTTTTTTTATTTCGGTTATACACATAGGCATTCATGCCTTGGCTTTATTGTTATGCTTCTGCATGAGATTCCAAAGAACGTCCAACCGTTTCAGATGGTCAAGTCAATGCTCAAGTCAATGCTTCTCATCACAACGCAAACTCTGAACATGTTGTGAATGACAACCGTAATTCAAGAACGGTGACAAGACTTTTGTGCTAGCTTGCATAGCCGTTTTAATGGCGTGTCGAAACTCATGCAAGTGTTTGTCTCATTCGAGATGATCAGCCTCAGCGAAAGTGGTAATCATCGTCTTCAACGTCCCATTCGCACGCTCAACGGGATTGGCTTGGGAGTGGTAGGGAGGCGTGGTTAAATGCTTTACACCAAAATCTTCCAATATCTCCCAGAGATACTCGGTAACATTATCCATTAATAAGAACTTGGAAGTCTCCCACCTAAACAACACATGTTGCTCAAAAACTTTCGCTACTGCCTTCCCATCAGCCGCATGCAACAATTTCAACTCAATCCACCTCGTAAGAAGATCCTGGAATACCAAAATATATTTGTACTAACTCTTACTACGAGGCAGTTCTATTGCGTCTGCAGCCAACACTGCCTCTCAACGATACGCTTATCCATTTGACCTTGAGGACTCGCCTGAGAGATTTTATAGCGCTGGCATTCACTACACTGTTGTATATTCATGCGCACTTTATAATAAAAATTTGACCAATAATATTCTCTCTTTACCCTGTCATAAATGTTTATTATTCCGAGATGACCTAACGATAGGTGGCGATGTGCCTGCTCGATCACTCCAACTCTATACTCGTCTGGCACTGCAAGTCTCCAACCTGCCTCCTGAAAAGAGATCAGATCCAAGAGCTCGTCGGGAGAATAACCGTACAACCTGCCATGTAATACTTACCATCCTGGAAATATTTGAGGGCAACGCTGCACTTCGTTTATTCTCCGAAGGTACCAAGGAACTGAGATTAGTGGTTACTTAGTGGCACGATCTCAAAGTCTCACTGTTGAATGTCGCATGCGAGTGTCGCATGAATGTCATTTTCTTGAGAAAAAAAGAGGAGTTAAATTCTTTTCTCCATGCATAATTATGTAAGGACGAAACTTCTAATTTTTAACGTTTCCCTTTATTAAGTTATTACCTCAGAAAGTTTACGTAACTCTTTTAAATATACTCTTACCTGATTTAATAATTATGTGTTGACTCTCGCTTAATGTTAACTGAAAGTTACAATCCAACCATGCACTATAATAATTTTCACAATTGTCTAAATTCCTTTTATTTTTTAGACGGCTTTTTAATTTTTTATTAAAATTATTTAAAGAACTTTTCATCAATCTATTAGTCACATCTTGAATATTTTTGTCACTCTCTTCTATATTAAATTTATTTAATATATATTTAAGCAAAGCCTCTTTTTGCATCGTCGCACTTACATTTTGAAATTTCTTGAAAACTAATAGTAGTTCTATGTTTCTTATATAAAAATTATTCATTGTAAATGATAAATTCTATGATTTTAACACAAAATATGTCCGTTGCACTACAGAACAGCATTCGACAAGTGTACTATTAATTGTAATTGAACGGTCAACAGTGTTGATGTTGATCGAATTAAATATTTAAATTTGTGTAATTATTTAACAATCTCTATATGTATTTGCACGTTACACGTGAACTCTATACATACATATAGTATATAGAGGCCGCATTAGAATAGCGCGCAATTATCTCTACGTAGTTGTATATCGTGCAGCATTATCATATGTTTGGGTATATGCGCGTTACAGGCAACTCTATACATACTATGACGGACGTCCGGCCGGAGCCCGCCGCGGGATACGGGAGCGCGAAGGGGGGACTGTTTACTCGGCGCGGGGGGTAAACAAAGCGCGGGCCAGTTCAGAGGCCGAGTTGACCGCGCGATTTAGGAAAAGCAGCAGCCGGGTCAGTGCCGCCCGAGAGGCCCGAGATGACGGGACTATGCGCGACTCTTGCCCAATCTTCCCGCCTTTTCGCCGCCGCCTGATCCGCGCGTGAGAAAGCCGCGACTCCGCGTCACCAGTTCAACGGAGGTTTTGCCGTCCTCGTCATCTCGGGAGGCAGACAAGCCGCCATCCGAAGCCAGGCGGACTCCAGGAGATTATCTCGGGAGGCAGACAAGCCGCCAACCGGAGCTATTTCCAAGCTCCAAGCAGCAGAGGCTCGTTGAGGGACCAAGGCAAGCGAATCCAGCGAGTACCCCCTGGAGAAGTGCCCTCAGCGCACCAAAAGTAAGTGCGTACATATCTCGCGCCATAAAGCCGCCGATCATTAACGGCGTCGTCTCTTTTCTCTCTCTCTCTCTTCGCGAGCCCCCCATGCGCCCCGCGCGCCGATCGTGAGAGTGTGCCCTTGCGTCCTGCGTGCATTATATCGCGAGTGTAAGCCCCTTGCGCCCCGCGTGTTCTTTGTTGCGAGTGTAAGCCCCTTGCGCCCCGCGTGTTCTTTGTTGCGAGCGCAGATCACGCGCGTTCCGCACGCCTATTTCCCGGGCCGAGCCTCGCGCGCCCCACGTGCCTATTTCCCGGGTCGAGCCCCGCGCACCCCGCATGCCTATTTAGTGAACGTCCGACGGCGATCCGCGGTCGAGGAGTCAGCGTTCGTGAGCCACTCCCCGCGTCCCGCGCATCTTACCGTCCGGAGTTATAAGTACGCGCATAAGTACAGTTTTTTACGCAGAAATATAGAGAATTATTAAACATCATTTGAGCACTTTCCTTAGTAAAGTAGTACAACTGAGTATAATAATATCTATCGAAAATTTCGGTTTCCAAACGTTTGTAAAAAAACTCTTCTTTTAAGAGTTGCACATAAAAAGATTATGGGAATTAAATATGAGTTATGTGCACATCTTTTATCTTTTCGGAATTCTGAAAACCAACACCACTTATAATGTATCGTCCGTAAATAACTACTCCATTTTTCCATGCGACATTGAGCCTCGTAGAAAGGGGATTTGATGCAGATACCTAACTCACATATTAAATATTTAATCGATGATCTGATGAAAGAATCATCTAGTCTTGTAATCGTTGATTTTTTGAGGATCACTCGCAATTAAAGATTTCTCTTCCACCGACGTGAAGAGAATTTTGTGGATTACATACCGGCTCCCGCAGACGACAGGCGATGGAATTCCGAGTAGAGGAAAATATTGCCGCTCAAGTGAACCGGGGTCGAATTACGTCAAGGGGCCGAAACGGTTATTCCATTAGTGCTTCCTCGTATACTATGGTCGGGAGGCTGCAGAACTAAAAAGATTCCAAGTATCCCTCACGCTAAATCGGCGACTGCCTCGACCGATGCCAGGCGCGTCTGACACTGTTGTCCCCATTTCTTTTTTCCATTTCCTTCCACTCCCTCAACCTCTTATTACAGCTCCTTTCCTTTTCTGAGAACAACTTTTTCTCGAAATAAAAATGTAAAAAACGAACATATTTTTCTTTAATATCAAAAGACCAACTGCATAGAATGCATCCAAAGAATTTAACTGAAATTAATAGTGGACGGCATAACATTAACAGTACTGTACAGCAGTCTTTAATGTAAGTTCAAACGATTGGTCATAATGTCCCACGATAGGACAAAGAGTTGAAACAAATGTTAGACTCCCCATCTTATCGTGATAACCGCGATAAATTAAAAGATTAATACTAACCGGTAATAATATACACATATTCACGATATATTGCTCTCCGGATAGCATTAACATACTCATGACTCTCCGAAATTAATTCCGTATAGTTTTGACATTTTCGTAACAAAGGGCAAAATCTCCGCTTCGGACCCGATGGTCTTTTCAAAATTATCACCTGGTCACCTCCCGGTAATATTAAACATCTCATGCTCATACACAACCGTCCCCGAGACTACAAGCACAATAGATTGGCTTCATCTAAAATATCTCCTGAAGATATCGTCACTTAAATGTACTTCCATTAAAGAATCCCGAGAAATCGACTAACTCCTCATAAACAGCTACAATAAACGCTAGCACACTGCGATAATTATACCTCATTGGTACGTTGCAGCGACTTACCCAATCCATACCCCGTTACAGCGGGAGTACCACAAGGCTCCAAGCCTTCTCCACTGCTTTTTAACATTTACTGCAGTGATAATTCAATGCACAAGCGTATTATGACTGTCCTGTATGTGGACGATATTGCGTTTTTAACACCTGTCCTAAAATCGACTGCTGTACGAGACATATGAATAAATTTCTTCCCTTCCTTTTCACTTGGTACCAAAAGTCGAGACTCTCCATTAACCAATAAAAATTTCAAGCTTTATTCTTCTCACGCAAAAGTAGAACCTCCTCTCCGATCAAAATAGGGGATCGCCAGATCGCAAGACTTCCTTCGGTGAAATACCTGGGCGTGGAGTTTGACCACAAACTTATATGGGGCACCCACATTCTTTTCTAACGAAAAAGGTCTCCGCAAAGACTAAATTTTTAGGCCTTTAATCATTCTGAGTCCATCGTATAATATGGGATACTGCCGCCCCGACAGACTCCAAACTCTTCAGGGAACCTTCATGAGTCTACTCTGTGCCGCGCTAGGATACGCTAGGAAGACGCTAGGGAACGAGAGGGTATCTTTAGAAGATTTTCACACAGTCTCGTCTTAGCCTCCGTCCGGACTGTCATCGCTCCGACAGTACAATTCTTTTGTACTGAAACCAAACACCATCACCTCGGAAGGACCCGACACAGAGATGGGTTGCTCTTCGGAAACTCCCACTGCATTACGAACTACAAAGTTGCACCCCAGCATGGCAAGTTCATTCAGGATACCGACGTGACCCACACCATTACGGTGTGCGCCCCGGCCACCCGGAGTGAAGAGCCTGGTGAAGCGGGACCGGAATCGATCGGCGTACATCATCCCCTGCGAGACCTGCGGATCCTCGCATGGCTACAACGGCAGTTTGCTGATGCAACTAATACCGGATGGATTTCAGAGTGCATAGAGCCACGATTAAACCACTGGTCCCAAAGTCTCAGCCGATAACGAGAACTCTAGAGGCTCCGACGCTCAATCACCCAAGATCCAATCGACCCTTTTCAAGGCCACTAATCAAATATAACGTTAAGAACTCTCTGTTTTGTAAACCCATTCGACTGCCTAGGTCGCCAGCGAAACCTGCTACAACTGGACCCAAGTATCGCCCACGGCCGTTCCGGCCACTTGCTATACGGAAACTCCCCATGCCCACTCTCACCCCTCTTGTTCCACCCACGGCCGTAACATACTTTCTAGCAATATCAATGATATACTCTAGACTTATACCGAGAAAAGCGAAACCATTGTAATCCTGATTTTCGCATGGTAGTAATACAGTTACTGGGCCGAAAGACAGAAGAAAAATTTATGATACTATGGAGGTGATCGGTTCTGCAACTTTAGTTTGTGGAATTCCTGATCACCTTTATGTTCATTCAAATATCTTTCAGCCTAGTATCGTCAAAAATATACATACTTTTCTAATAAATTAAATATAGATCAGTGTTGACCCTTATTAATAATATCTAACCTAGATAAACGATATTCACAGCGAAGATGATTTTAATCATGGATACTTGAAGTTTCTATATATTCTGCTGATTTTCACTTTTATTACCGTATCTGGTGCTTAGATGAAATAAATATTTTTAATTATTATTTTTAAATATTTATAAATATTTTTGTCAGCATTATTTTTAAATATTTGTAAATATTTTTGTCAGCATTATTTACAAACTCAAAAACGAAATGTAACATAATAGCATATTTCGATCTTGGTGTAAGGCTATTATTGTTTGCAATGTGGACATGATGCTGACAGATCTGCAATGCTCGTTTTAACGATGCAAGGGTAGTTGAATCATGAACTACTTTGCATAAATATTTTATTTATTACTTGTTTACTTTATATTTTATACACTATTCATCTTTCCTCTTGTTCTTAGAAGTCTGCATCCAGAAATATTATTGTAACTGCGATCATGTGAGGAATCATAAGTTACATACCAGAATACGAAGCTTATATAGTTACTTTTTAGTAATATGAAGTTGTCATATTAAAATGATTTAAATTATATATTAAATTACAGTTTTAACAATAATAAATTTTAATAATTTTGTTATTACATCTAGATTTGAATATAACAATAAAAAATTCATTATTTAATGTTAGTATTATGATTATAGATTTAGATACGAAATTTGGAGATATTAGTCTAAAAATCAGAAAAAGAACTTGTCGAATCATAAAGAGATTGTCGAGTTATTTATACAATTATCGCGATATTATATTGGAATCCACTCAAAAATGTGCAGAATTAGATGCGTAAGATATTTATTACTATACAATTCATTCATTCCGTTCAATTGCAAATTTAATTTATCTTGAAGTATTTATATATAATAGAATATAATAATAATTTTGCTCTCAACACGGAGTCATAAGATATAGGGAAATAATTATGTTCTCATATTCATTTATAATTATAATTCTTTACTTTTTATCTCTAGAATATTTATAATTCTTTCATCTTGTTTTTTTCTCTGATAATATATCTATATATTATTTATAATTATATTTAATATATACATTTATAAATTTGAATATTCCTTTTCCATATGCTTCTGTCGCACTATATTATCAATAAATATTTTCTTCCTACTTAAGGAACGCAGGGTTCAGTGATCGTTCATTGATGTATTTATTCCGCATGAATTTTATATTTTTTCGGAAGAATTCCTTGAAGTTATCGTAGTTTTCTCATTGTCTACAAATGAGCAATAATAAAATAAAGTAGCAAAAGAAATTGTTTAAACGAAACTGAATTATATAATTAGCGTGAAGAAAGAGAAAAATGACAGCAAACTACTTACAGGTAAAAATGTATAGTGACTGGAGCGAATGAAAATAGAAGAAAGAGCGGAAGAAATCAAAAATTAAAAATAAAAAAATTAATTTAATACATTTTAAATTATAAATTAAAATGATTTCTTTAAAAAACAATTTATTCAAAAACATTGACATACAAGTTGCAAAGGGAAATGGAGTAGAGTATGTAGTGATTTTTTGTAAAATGCAAAAATTTAAATTATGCATATTTTATTAAATATTTTATTTTTATATGAACGGAGAAGGTGGTTTTATTATTTTCACGAACTTCACGTGTAAATCGCAAAAATTTAAATTATGTATATTTTAGTAAATGTTTTATTCTTATATGAATGTAGAAGGTGGTTTTATTATTCTCACGAAGTTCGCATGTAACTGTGTAATCCGAGTGCTATTTTCTATTTCTGCCTCGGTTTCTGCAGAGTACGGGACGCGTGACCTGTGTAACGTACTTCTTTCCTACTTACCGACTCAACAACAACTCATTACGGTAATACTCCTGCTATAACGCTTCATACGATTCCTGCATTATTTCAGCTATACGGGTGGTTTACGACGCCAATGATTATTTTCATTTCGACCACGCTCGGCTGTCATGTCTTCTGTGCATTCGGTACATTTACATATTCGTAACTTTTTCATGTTCGTCACATTTTCACCCTCCCAAGAAAAGAGATAGATAGATAAATTTTTATTTGTAAATGACTTACAAAATATTACACAAAACACACATTTATAAACGCAACATCTTAAGCCTACTTATAAATATAATTGCACTGTATCACAGCTTTAGTCAAATCACAGATGAATTGCAGTTTTGGCATATATATTATTTGAATTTTCTTATTATCTATCAATCGAGTATCATACGTACACACATTTACACAATGAATACAAATACGGTAGTATATACATATGATGAATGAAATTAAATCACGCACACCCACATACAATTAGTGAAATGAATACATTTACAATATGAAGTCAAAGGATGAATACACACATACTCATGACACACGCATACAACTAATTTAAGGCGCAAATTAAAGCAAGATTAAGAGGACGATGGATTTGAAAAGTCGATTGTGATATCCCGACCCCTCAAATGCTCCATGACTAGCCCACTGAAGTGAGAAAGAGAGGACGCATTCATTATGCAGGATGGCAGTCTGTTCCACAAATGAGCGCCTTGAACAGGGAAAGATCTAATTGCCGTCTCGGTGCGCATCCAAAGAATCTCTTTAGGTTCACCCCTAACCGGCTGATCGGATGCATCTGGAGAGAACAGATAAGCGAGGTACTCTGTCTTACGCGGCCGCAAAATCTTGTAGACCTGCAAATACATAAAATATTCCCTTCAACCGCCTACTCCCATCCAGCCCAATCGGATCCTGAAGGGGTGATATGATCATCCCACTTAGCACCCGTCACATACCGCACACAGGAATTCTGTGAGCGTTGTAGCCTTGTCCTTAACTCAAGGGACGCATCTAAGTAAACAGTAGAATAATAGTTAAAATGCGGAAAGACCAGTGAACGTATCAGTTTAGCACGAAAAGCCTCCGTGGTGTACTAACTGAAAAAACGTAAACTATATAAAACCTGGTTAATTCTTTTGCAGATCAATTCAATGAAAATTGAAAATTGGTCTCTAGGTAAGACCTACATCTAGCACAACATCAAGGCTTTTTACAAACTCAGAAATGAGCTAGGCCGACTCAATGTCAGAAAGAAATCTGTGAGTTCCAAAAAGAATCGCAGACGTCTATCCGCGGCTGTTACTTGTCTGGCTCCTGCCTCAAGGTTATCCCTAGAAAAACTATGGTAAACCTGAAGGTCGTCAGCATATAGAAAATGTTTTACATCCACAGAGTCAAGAGCAAGACCAAGGTTATTAATGTAAAGGCAAAACAGCAATGGTCTTAAATCAGAACCCTGAAGAACACCAAGTGTGGTGGAGAGCCAAGAAAATTTTATTGTTCTTCCGAGACGACAAGTTGCTCTCTCCGAGACAAGTATGCCTATATCCACATCAGCACCCCTTGCGAGAAGCCTATGAGCTTCATACAAATTAATAGACGAGTGGGACATATAGTATTGAACACCATGCTAAAGTCAAACAGTAACAATAATGTCAGCTGTCTTTTATCCATAGCATTGCGTACGTCTTCAGTCAATCTTAACGGAGCAGTCACAGTCGAACTGTACAGTCGATACTCAGTTTGGAGTGGATGAGGATGTTATGAGACACCAAATACTCCATAAGATGGTCGTATGAAGATAGAGTCCCTCAATGTGCGCTCCCCTAGTGCCTGTATGATAGTGCACGTTCATTAAGCCCGCCTTGAGGAATCCGCCACCCCTACTCTATCCCGCAAATTTATCCCTTTCAACTCGCTTGAATTATTATCATAGTCACATTATAATTGTGAGGATGAACGCTCTAGTCGTGGGGTAAGCGCCGACCATATCTGACTGGATCGCACTAATGCTCCATCGCTACTCGCCGGAAGAAGGACGGGAAACTATGGGAAAGATAAGGATAATGCTGCAGATTGAGGAAAGGGTGGTAGACTTCGCAGGGTGGAGTTCACGAATGTGAATTCTCTTAGAGGTATTACGGGAACTTATATTGAGAGACTTCATTTTTATTTACATGATCATTCTACTTATCATCTGTTCGACGTAGCGGAAACCTGGTTGGATTCGAGCATCGAAGATACGGTCAGCGAGATTGATAGATTCTCTATAATTCGGCAGGATCGCAACATTAATGATGGGGGAGCCACGCTTTATGTTGATAAGCAATCCATGTGAGTGTACTCTCAACCTCAAACACTGAGGGGTCTGGAATGTATAGGCCCCCTCATGTTTCATTTACGAGGAAATTTTTGGTCGAATTGCAGTGATTAGTCACAAAATCACTTGCAAGTGATGGCAATGAATTTACTCTTACATTCGTGGCAGAGTTGTCATTGAAAATTATCCAACACAATCCTACACACATAGCACCCATATTCTATATCTAAATTGATATAATTCTTGAAGAGGATAATGGTAAATCTTTGCTGCCAATATACTGCCAACTCCTTTACATAGTAAGCATAACATCATTAATGTTACAGTAGAGGTACCTGTCCCAGAATCTATCTGTTGCTATTTTTGATGTAGAGATTATATGAGCATCGATAGTGATGGACTTGTACAGTTGTCGGTGGAGTATGACTGGAGGCCGTTGTTGGCGAATTATGTCAACGCAGTAAGGCTCAACTTCAATTTAATACAGGTAATTGACAAATTAGCCCCTAAGAACATTATGAAATTACATAAGGATCGCCTGCCTTGGATTGAAATTGAGCTTCGTGCCATGTAGTGCCAAATAGGGTACTATACAGATGGTACGGAATGACAGGACAGCGTCGATTCCTTGAGGAATTCCTTGATCTCCATAAATGCGTTCAGAAAAGGGTGGATCAGGTGAGGACTGAATATTAGAGGGGGGCCTCTATATAAGAAATAAAGTAGAGAGTGGGAGGGAGTGGGATAGTCAGGATTCGATATTCATTCATTTGTGAAGTATAAATACTCAAAGAAAGTAACTCGTCTAGCTGAGGAGAGCTCAACAGGTCGCTTCAGCAGTGACATCCAGGAAGCTGCAACATGACCAAGAGCAGTCGTTCAGGCCAACCATCTCCAGGGCCAATATCCAGGGGAGAGGCACTTGCAACGAAGCAGTCCTTCTTGCCAGCGATCCTGGAAAGGGAAATAATAAGTGCAGAGAGCAGGGAAGTAGTAGGGTAAGAAGGAAGAAGAGGATAAAAAGGTCAATTTGGTCTAGATGAGGTTAGGCACTCGAGGGTGGGAAAGCGACTTAGTGTGGCAACCTCCAAAATCGAACCCCGGTAATTAGATAATAAGGTTCTTACCGCATATGAATTTACCGTATACAGCGGGCAAGACAGTAACACAGCCAGCATCAGTTCTGGCAAGCACACAGTAACACAATACTTACGGTATGCATCACTCTTGGTGGGCCATGCGCCTAACCGATGACAATGGAGCTGCAGCCAGGAGTAGGACACCATCTTGTCGATTTTCCGCCAAGGCCCAGTCGACTACATGGATAGACACAACAGGCCGCCAACGCCGAGGCGTCAAGAAGCCGCGGAAGAAGGTGCCGGAACGACGCACGTAGCGTCCACACGAGAAGTGTCCAGTAGAGGGAGCAAGGCGAAGAAGTCAGGAGATTCTTTCCTTTTGGACGCCGACCCGGCTACAGCTCAGCTCCCACGTACGCCGCCATCCCAGCCATTTTTCCACGCTGCCAACCGCCGAGGAGCCAGCGGGAGAAGTCCGGACAGCCTTAGCGAAACACCCGAGCGTGCGAACTTTGGCTACAATCTACCTCGCTTCGACAAATGTTTTGCAATAAAATCTACGCTCTCATAATGTGTGGCATTATCAAGGCAAGGGGGTCAAACACGGATATCCTGATCCTTGGTGGATTTCCGCGAACCGTATTCTAGACTAAACCTAGAATGCGCTTGTTACCACGGTCGCAAAGTGTGCGCTTCCCCACTCTGTGAACCCTCCCAAAAATACGTTGCAATACGCGCGGCTCATTACACTTAATTCGTGTTGTTTCGTCCGTCGTCCATCTATTGTCGAGTGGTCATCCATGTAGTAATCTTTTACTAAAACCGCCGTCGCGTCAGGAACATTTACGTTGTTATTTCGAATTCTTCAGGAGAAGATTTTTTTCATACGAACCTGCAGAAACATATTGGTTATGTCGCTTCTGATCGCGATTGCATGTTGCAAAAAACGTAACGTGATGCTGAGTAATGACTAAAGCAGGTCGGGTCACTTTTCGAGGTGGTCATTCAGCGACAGGTCTTCCAACTTGACCATGGCATTAAATACGGATTATTTACGGCTTATTTTACTACGCCGAAATGCGGGAGGTACCAAGCATGCGCGTCGCTGCTAGTCTTAGCGGCCTTTTTGCGCAGCTCATGCCGATGAATCGAGCCTTTCTATGTAGTAAATCGAAGCGTATTCGGGATCTTTTTGAACGTCCTCCAGCTTCCACAAGAGGTCCGTTTCCAAGGCATCATCTATACATCGGCTTGTAGCCGCCACTAGCTTCTCCTCGTAGGCCGCTCCAATCCCCAAACTCTCGATCCCGAAATGCCACTTTAAGAGATCGTCAAGGCTTCCATCTTCAGTAGCCGGTTTTAATTTGATCGACGGAGCAATCCTCGTGTGCGCGCTCATCCAGATATCGGGAAGCGGACACTCTCTCGCGCATAGGCGCGCTGACCCGTAGTCGGCCCAACCCAACCGGGATCGCGATATCGCTAATCAAGCATCTCTTAACCGCCTGTATTCGAGCGTCTAAATTATAAGCGCGTTGTCCTGACCTATAAGCTTACGGTATTGTGCTTTCGCGGACGCATTCAGTTGCCTACGAGTATCTGTCGCGCGGTTCGCTTGACTGGCGAGCGATTTCGGGATGCCTTGATGCAAAAGCCTTAGCCCCTGCACAGCCAAAACCTCGGACAGCTGAAAATTGCTCCATCCCGACTCTATATTAACCGAGATTTTGTGACATCGCGCAGTAATTGCGTTACTTTCGTGAAGACCTTAGAGGTCGACATGCACGCGTTCTCCTATAATCCCCATACTCTTTATTAAGTCACGGTCGGTGAGAGTGACAGTCCATCTTTCGTCAAGTAGCGCAAGTATCGTCAACGACTGCAATCCCACAAATACTAGCAATGGCATTATTTTGAACATCCCGTCTTCCTTTCACGCCTAGTCGGGACCTTCCCCTGCCTTTTCCGATTCCGGCCTTTCCGTACGATTTCTCGCGGGCCTCATTTTGACCGCGCGGACACGCTAATTTGCACATATTATCTTGCTTTGGTGCGTCATACCGAGGTTCGTGTAGGATTTTGTGGTGACGACGGCAGCATTTCACCATGCATTTGGAGCTCGCGCAGTACTGTCTTCATGTCTTCCACCGACACACTGATAACACAGGCCAAATCGCGCACAATTCTGCAGCGATCTAAAGTTGCTAAGGGCAAGCGGGCACACTATGTCATTGCTTGTTGCCATCTACACCTTGCGTTGCAATTGTGATTCTATTCGCTAAACGCGTCGCACGCATGGTGGCTAACGCTAGGCGATTAATTGAATTGTTGGCGTGCTCGTCCAATATCGCCGCTTTTGTCGCCAAATCACAAACAAATAAAGCGTTGCCGACAAAAATATTACTCCGAATATCATGTAATTCAGGCGCTGTCACTTTACTGACATGCTCATGGTGGCGTGACGTCGCGATTGCTGTCTTCAAGAAGTCATCAGCGGTACGGTTGCCTTCTATATGGTTTTTTGACAGGCTGTTCATTCATTATTGCCCCCTCCATCTAGCCCCTCTCTCGTCGACGTAACATGGCCGAGCTGCGACATCTGCTCCGTGGTAAAACTGCGGTCTGCTCCGCTGATAGGTGTGACGGGCTGCTTGCTCGAGGGCTCGTGCCGAGCGCGGCGCGCATCAGTGTGATCCGATACCGCATCCTCGCCGTCGCTGCTCTTTGCCTCACCTTTTTTGGGACGCACGAACATATAGTTCAGTAAATTAATGCATACAGTGTGAAAGAATGACTGGTATCATAAGCACCTTAAATATAGTAGCTAGAGAGCACATAACAATATTCTAGTATCAGAACATCTTGTGTTATTAGAATTTAATGCTTTTCTTCTATGGACTCTTTTCTCAGTGTACGAGCCTCTGAAATCCTAAAACGGAAAAACATCGAGGAGAAGGGTAAGATTACTTAGCAGGGAGTCCTTGTGAAACTTTTTAGGAGTTTGTAATTGTTTGTATGCTGAAATAGATTCTAGAGCGGGATGTTTATTGACGATGTACCAGTGAGCTTTATAACTCTTTAGACATATTGTGAATCAAAAGGATCTATTACATGGAAAGTACGTTAGTTACTTCTGCCTAGAAAAAAAAGATAAAACAATTTAAGATAAAATTATTATTTCTCGCAATCTTCTTTATTTCCTGTGAGGAAATATTTTTCGGCCAAGAAAAGCAAGGAAGAACGCAATTTGTGATATAGTCCTTACAAAAATTGGTACGAATCTTTCTAATGGAGATAAATCGATAAACTTCTGCTTTTGTCAAGGTAATAATATTCTACACCGGTAGTGCTATAGCGATTACGGTTGCAACCAGTAAATTTTTTATACTGATATACAGGTGAAATAACATGAAATTTTGTATCGAAACAGTGAGGAGGGAAAGACAATTTAAATAAATTTATACCTAACAAATTTATATGCAACTATAATTCAGTACTTATAAACACGTTCAATAAGAAATAACAAATAGTTTTAAAAAGACTACGAACTGGAGGTACACAGCTCACACATCAAAACTGACTAAAAAATACACAAATATGTACACAATGTAATCAGATCAACAATGTCGAACATATAGTACTAAGTTGTACAAACTTTATTAATGAAAAGCAGTAAACTAATATAAAAAACAACCTTCAAGAAATGTTGAACAGTACTGAGCAGTGCAGAAGTGTTTTAAAATTCCTAGATGATATCCAATGTGTAAATCAAATATAAAATAGTCAATAGTAGGATTAATTTCGTGAATATTATTATTAAATGAGGTCCTAAATTAATTTAATATTTGTATTCAAACCATACAACGAGGCTACAATGATGTTCGTCATATACTCAATGCGGATTGGACCTATAACTAAAATCTACAAATGCAAATATATGTATTGTGACGTGGAATCACAAATTTTAATAATCTGAATATTTCAAGAATACAAATTTTAAATTCTATTTTCCCCTTAACATACATTAGCCTAATAAATTTAAATTTCCTCAATAATATCAATTAAATAATAATCTTTCAAAAATTACATGAATTATACATTTCAACTAAACAACATGGTAGTCTAAGTCATTCTTTATTGTTAACGTAAGTCAAAAATAAAACAAACAAAAAAAACTCAGTCATGGGATTCACTTACTGGATATTCATCCTTTTCTCGATCATCACGATATCTCGATCATTTCGCCTTATCCTCCCGTATGCCTATCACTTAATTTAATCGTACCCGTCACCGAAAACTAATATTAATAATAATAACAAAAAAACTTAACTAAAAAACAACAAAAAAAAAACCTCTTTCCTCAAGGACGTCTCGCCGGGAGGCCATCTCTCATTAGGGACTCCAGACAAAAGGTCTGGGCGGCGATGGGGAGATGCGAGATAGATCGCATAAATTCGGTTAGTTCCGCCATCGACGACCCTAAATTAGGGGAAGCAGTGGTCCTCGGTGTGTCCCAAAGGGACCGACGTAATCGCCCCTAACGGGCATCCCGGCGACCCTCGCTATCCCGGGATCTAATTGGTCCAACTGAAAAATCCGTCCGACCGGACGACGGAAGACGTAACGCATCAAGTCACGTAACGCATCTAACCTCTTCAACCTATCTAACCAAACCTCGTCATTTAATTCTTTCAGGGATTCATTCGCTTCTAATTCTCGACGCAAACTCTTCGGTTGTGCTGGATGACGACCGAAATTCAGGAACGCGGGCGAAACCTTAGTGCTAGACTGAATGGCCGTATTAATCGCAAATCTCAATTCGTGCACATGTTTATCCCAATTTCTATGCTTATCCTTAGCAAACATTGATATCATGGTCTTTAAAGTTCGATTACTTCGTTCTACAGGACTAGCCTGAGGATGATACGGAGGAGTCGTCACATGATTAATTCTATACTCTTTCAACATTTCATTCAAATGCTTATTCATGAATTCTTTACCATTGTCAGTTATCAGCATCTGCTGATCTCAAAGGCTTCATTTCTACCTAATGAGAGAATAGATCCTGGAATACAACCATATATTTACATTGTCCCTTGCTCTGTGGAAACTTCATTAAATCCGAAACCACTACCGTCCAAGGCTGCTCTATTACTCGTTGACCCATCAAGCCTTGCGGAGCAGCCTGCATCACTTTATACCTCTGACAATCCGGACACGAAGTAACGAACCGGCTGACATCATACCATAAACCGGGCCAGTAATATTCTCGAGCAATCCGGTTATAGGTCTTCTCTATTCCTAAATGACCTGCCGAGATATCTGTATGTGCATCCGTCAGAACCCTATCTCTTGTCTCGAGAGGAATAACTAATCTCCATCTCTCTTCTGGAAACAATATAGGATTGAATAACGGATCTGTCCGGTAACAATATAACATGCCATTTTCCACCTTCCAATTCTTAAAGATCTTTGGCGATGACAAAACTTGCTCCATCCTATTTACATACCATTCATCCTGCGACTCTTCCAAAGCGGATATCTCTTCTTCGAACTCGAAACCCCTCGATAATGCGTCCGGTACATGATGCATAGCACCCTTACGATAGAGTATCACAAAATCCCATTGTTGCATTTCTAAAGCCCAACGAGCAAGTCTTCCTGTAGGATCTCGAAGGTTCTGCAATCACCGAAAAGCACTATGATCTGTGATGACCCGAAAAGAATACCCTTCTAAATAGGGTCGCATTTTCTTAATCGTCCAGAATACCGCCAAGCATTCCTTTTCAGTGGTAGAGTAATTCCTTTCTGATCTCGTTAAAACCCGGCTTACATACACGATTGAATGTTCTCCGTCTTCGAATTCTTGTGATAGAACGGCTCCTATAGCATAACTACTAGCATCGCATTGGACTGTAAACGTTCTGGAAAAATCTGGCCTAGCTAGAACCGGTGCCTGAGTTAAAGCAGTCTCTAACTTTCCAAATGCTTCCTGTTGCTCGGGTTCCCAAATCCATTCTTGTTTATTCTTTAACAGCTTCAATAAAGGCAATTTGATGTCGGAATCCTTATCTATGAACCTAGCGTACCAATCAACCATTCCAAGGAATCTCCTCAATTGCTTCTTGGTATGGGGTGCCGGATAATCGAGTACTGGCTGTATTCTCTCTGGGTCAGGGCGTAACCCTTCACTATCTAATAAATACCCTAAATAACGCACCTGGCTACAGCCAAACTCACACTTCTCTTGATTAACCTGCAAACCTGCCTCACACACTCTTTTCAACACGAACTCAATCCATTTCAAATGATCCTCGAAACTGTCGGTGGCAATAATTATATCATCTAAATATCCAAAGATAAATGGTTGGAATTCCGGCCCAAACAATCTATCTATTAATCGCTGAAACGTCATTGGCGCATTTGTCAAACCGAATGGCATTCTCATGAATTCAAATAACCCAGATCCTGGCACCGCAAACGCCGTATATTTTCGACTCGAGGGTTTCATAGCCACCTGGAAATACGCTTGCTTCAAATCAATTTTTGAGATGTATCTAGCCTTCCGTAATTTATCTAAAATAGAGTCAATGCTGGGAAGAGGATAAACATCCCGTTTAGTCCTTTTATTTAGGTCTCGGAAATCAATGCAAAACCGATAGCTTCCATCGGGTTTCTTCACAATTACCGGGGCGCTATTCCAATTACTAACAGACTCAATTATTATTTTATCTCGATACATCCTTTTGACCTCTTCCTGCGTGAGCTCCCACATTTTCGGTGACATTCTACGTGGTCTATGTCTAACCGGCTCATTTCCTTCAACCTCGATTCGGTGTTCCACTAGTGTAGTCAACCCGAACTCCTTGGGTTGATTCTTCAGTCCCTTTTTAACTACTCTATCCAACGCTGTTTTCTGATCTCCTTCTAAAACTGAGATCCCTGCACATTCAGCTATCAACACCATATCTTCTTTAGAACTATCATCAGTAAACCTATGCCATTCATTATCTCGAACCCTCCAAAAATTTTCTACAGCTTTAAACTCGATATACCATTTCAAACAAAAGTCCATCCCTAACAACAAATCATGACTTTTGAAATTAACAGCCCGAAACTTCAGTACTCTATTAATCCCATCAACATCTAAATTTACCTTCAAGATACCTATCACCTTAGTGCAATCTCCGATGACACCCTTTACCGTCACACATATTGGCTCTAATCGATCAACAAATAGACCCTCGGACCTACTACAGAGATCATAGACCCGGGGTCAAACAAGGCTTTATATTCAATTCCAGCTAGATTTACTCGCATATACTTCCTATTCTCCATACATATTTCCTCCACACATTCTTCAAAATCTATTTGGCTTATTCCTGGGAGCGGATCTAAACTATCTACGATAGTTCCACCTCCCCCCAGGTCATTACATGCCACTTTATGGGCCATGGACTGACCAACTATTAAACCCGTATCCTCAATAACACTCAAATCAGAAGAATGAGGTGGGGAATATACATATGGCATATGCTTCTTTAATATTCCTTTTAAATAATGAGCTTGGGTTTCTAAACTACTAGCTGTTTCCAAGGGATTTTTACCCGCACTCTGACTCGATAAGATACTTGATTGTACATCTCGACCTAACCCATTATCATTAACTAAACTCGTATCTCGACTTAAAGGTACCCTACAAACTAACCTATTATCAACATCTAAACCTACATTTGACGATAAACGACAACCAGTTCCAGTTGTTAATTCCTTCCCAACCGTCTGATTCTCGTTGTTCTCACGATCTAACCTATCCTTCATGCTATTCTTTAAATTCATTATTGAGTCATTTAGTGTATTATTCAATCTGTCCATCCAAGTCGATGCCTGATAAATTGCTCTAGTGGCAGATTCTTCTGCCCGTCCTTTAATTCTTACCTTTCCAACGAAATTCTTCAACCTGGGTAACGCTGTCTTCACCCAAGTATTCATCTCGGGCAGATCGTTACTCCGTACAACCACTCTATTCTGCAAATTTTCCATTGAAGCGCTCTCAGCGACCTCTCTACTAGGTCCAGAACTCCCAGCTTCATTCTCTTTACCAGCTTGGTCATTCCGACTACTATGACTGTTTTCTTCTGTTCTGACCAGCTGGCCGCACGGAACAGAGTATTTCCAACTCACATTTTGTTTCCCATCTATTAATAAACCGGCCGCATCTTCCTTTCCAGCTCAGTAATTTAACTCTATATCACTTCTATCCATTCCACAAGATGTATCTCTAAATATCCCATTACTACGCTTCTCTATCAGTATCCCAGCCGTTTTCTTCTTATCGGCTTGGGATTTATTGCTACAAACTTCTTCTCTAATTATATGCATCCCGGCCGTCTTCTGCGCATCAGCGCGGGATTTTTCCTTCCACTTAACTAAATCCACTACTTCATTCATCCCGGCCGTTTTCGACGTATCAGCGCGGGATTTTTCCTTATTCTCTAAACTAAACGGATTAAATAATACATCAACCCCGACCGTCATCTGCATATCAGCTCGGGGGTTATGACTCAATAAACGCGCCCCTATTACTTTGCAGGAGGTTTGGGGCGAGGAATCGCTCCTGCGACATTCGTTTCCCAAATTCTTTTCTATAAATTCTCGAACCGCCTTATAATTATTACAGGTTTTCAACTCCGCTTCCAAGGCTCCACAACCCTGGCAGCTTAACTGGCGCTCTCTATTCGGGCAACGGCTAGACACATAGCCAAATGCCCTACACGAAAAACACTACCTTCTAGGACAGACAGAAACCATATGGCCTTCTTCACCAGAACTATAGCACGTGCCTGGTCTTCTATTTGGCAATGGGTTGACCCTATTTCCAGTATTGCCTGTGGTTGGACCTATATTTCCTCGGTAAGGCTGCCACGAGGTATTATTCCCACTGAAATGGTTATTATAATTGGCCCTGAATATTGGCGCTTGAACCGATTCTTGCACATTAGCTACCTCCTGTCCTGCATATTCATGTGATAAGCCGGGTACAACTGGACTAACTTCTCTTATGCTGGGATCAGGGTTTGAAAAATTCTTATGCCGTACTTTACGATTATTTGTCCCTGACGTTTCGCCACTCCTCTCGTCTATGGCGCTTACTCTGGCTTTAAACTCTTATAAGCACCAGCCGGAACTAACACCTTGTCTCCCGGAGGTGGAGATAACTCGAAACTATCTACACTTACCAACGACTTATCTAACATGAAATGCCGATAATCGGGTAACAAATTCCTATAAATTATTTTCATTTGGGTCTTCAAAGATGGAGGTTTCCTAAACAATCCTATTACGTGCCGTATGCTCATCAGGAAATTATTTATAGTCTCTCCTCTAGCCTGTGTTCTCGCTCTCAACTCCGCCAAGAGATCTTCGCTATCCACATCCGGTATATATTGTCTTTTGAACTCTTGTACGAAGTCCTGCCACGAGTAAAAATAATCCTTTTTGTTCTAAACCACAAATCGGCGCCTTCCGTGAGGACGCAGGGTAATGCCCGCAGCATATCTCGAATTAGAAAATGAACCACTAACTCTCGATTTGGGAAACTGTCGCAGTCAAAAAAGTAAAAAAAAAACGTCGATAGTCGTTTAAAAGGGACAAAAAAAAAATTAATTCTGTGGAGGAATCGGCCTTATTTCCTATCCTTTTACACTTTTATTACGCCTAGCCTACCAAATAACTAACCTCGATTCGATTTAATAAGAATTTTACTCACTAAACCCAATATCCTGCCTAATAAATAATAAGAAATAAATCCAATGATGAAATTCTTCGTAAGATGATTTATGTTCCTGTATCTCATATCTCCATTTGTTAATCCTTATAATTCTTGAATCTTGAAATTTTAAAAATAGTATCTCGATTTTTTTTTCGTAGCCAAACAGAACCTAGAAAATTATAATTATCTCGACACTCGCGACAATAGACAAAAATTTTCGGTTAATTCGAACGGCAAAATCTCGACACTCGCGTGAATCCTTATTATTCGGTAAATTGGTGATATTTCCGGTATGATGTTTCTGTAAACCCGAAATATCTCGACACACGCGAATATCTCGATAATGGTCAAATTTCAACACTCGCGAATAATTTTTAAATATCGGATATCTCGAAGAAAAAAATATTCTTGAAAGCGATGAAAGGAGGATCTTTTGGTAGAAGCTGAAAACGCGAAATATCTCGACACTCGCGAGCTGAGAAAAAAAAACTTGCGAAATATCTCGATAACGCTGCCAATGAATCTTCTTAAAATTTTCAAAATCTTCACACAATAATTCAAGAATAATTTCCTCTTGCAATGACTACGCGCTAAAAATCTAAATCCTATTTAAAATGGCCGATTTTCTACTAAAGGGAGGGAAAAAGGCTCCTCAACAGAACAACATAATGACGGTTTTGCCGCCAAAACGTGAATTTTGTCAAATAAATTATAAAACAATAAATTATACACAAATAAAACACATATTACACATACCGCGATAATTATTGAGGAATTACAATAAATAATACAAAAAATTATTCTAACTACTCTCTCTCTCTCTCTCTGCCAAAATTCCTGGAATTGCTGCTCCTGAAAGAAAAATATATCTCGACCTACACAAAAAAATAGCCAATTCCCTACAAGGGATGCCATTTGTGACGTGGAATCACAAATTTTAATAATTTGAATATTTCAAGAATACAAATTTTAAATTCTATTTTCCCCGATCACTCTACCCTAGGCACGTCGCGTGCAAATTGCGATTTCACCAATCGAAGCGGGGTTCAGTGGAAATAAATTTTTAACATCAATAATTA
This sequence comes from Sycophaga agraensis, assembly GCA_018906755.1. NCBI lineage: Eukaryota > Metazoa > Arthropoda > Insecta > Hymenoptera > Pteromalidae > Sycophaga > Sycophaga agraensis. The sequence continues at coordinate 192,053 of JACCIE010000068.1, read as the reverse complement.
AATTTTATCTATAACAATATTTATTCAATAGACAATATAAATAAAATATAAAACAGAAAATTCCTAACATCTCGACTAAGAAAACAATATATATATATATATATATATATATGAAATTTGGCGTAATATGGCGTAAATTTGTTGATAAAATCGTTAATAGAATAAATCCTATGTTACGTATGCGGGCGCCTGCTGGGGGGAGGCGGCGCGCGTCTCTGCTCGTGAATCAAGCGAGTGAGTGCGGTGAGTGCATCCGGTGGCGGGGATCGAACTCTCAACAGGAGCTGAAGATTGGAGGGGTGGCAGGGAGACTCAGACACCAAGTTGCGATGGAAGTAGTTGCTTTATTGAGAGTTTTGCGTGGATCGTCGGGAAGAAGAGGCGGTGCTCCGACGCGTGTCGTTCGAACGAGACGTAGGATGACTAAAAGCCCCGATTATTGTTCCCCTCACTTTTTATAGCCGCTTCGCGTTGCTCTACCCCACTTGTGGCTTGCCGAATTCCCCGCATGCCTCCGTCTTGGTTGGAGTTGCCGATCTTGCGAATCCTCTGGGCGCCTTGCTGTTGCCAGGCTGACGTCGGCTCGAGGTCGCGAGTTTTCATCGATCGGCGGCTACCTGAGCTGCTGATGTTGCGCGTCAGTTGCGAACTTCCTGTTGCCGTGGCCCGGCTGCTCACGGGGCCCGCTGATTTCCCCGCGATAGCGGATATCCGAGCCGCTGCCTTCGCGGCCCCATCGCGTATCGCGCCGAAGGTGTGTACGTGAATAGCATATTATTGTTTACTTATTTTTTACACTACTATTCTTGTAAATCATAAATGTTTATCGAATAATAAATATTGTTTATAACAGATTAATTGCTCTCTATCAAGTAGCTAAAGATCAACATTATGTTAGACCAATGATAGTCAATGATAGAGTACTGTCTATAGAAGCTGGTCGTCATCCATTAATTGAACAAACAACAACATTTGTTGCAAATAATATATATTCTGGTGACAAAAACAACTCAATACATATTATTACCGGTCCCAATAACTGTGGTAAAAGTACATTTATTAAACAGGTTGCATTAATTGTATTTATGGCGCATATCGGAAGTTATGTTCCAGCAAGCTCTGCCATCATTGGAGTAGTTTCACAAATTTATACAAAAATTGGAACTTGTTCGAGTTCATCTCTACAATCAAGCTGTTTCTTTCAAGACTTAAGCCAGGTATATACACACATATTATTAGACATTAACGTATTCTGTTATTGCATATTTCCTATAATTTAATTTTTATCAATATATATGGTGGGTCTCTTTACAGCACGCATCCCAATTTCTTCGTTGATAAGGCAGATATAGAAAAATGTTTCAGACAAAACTTCTTCAGAACAATAGAGGTTATTTTTATAGTTTAATGAATATTACCTTTAGGTCAATTTCCATGCATGCATTTACATCTAAGTACGTTATAAATATATATTTATAAATATAAATATAAATATGTCATAAGTACGAGTATGTGTGTATTCATCTTTCACTTCATATTGTAAATATAGTAATTTCATTCATTGTATATGGGTGTGTATGATTTCATTTCATTCATCATATGTATATACAAGCATACTTGTATATATTGTATGAATGTGTGTAAGTTTGTGACTCGACTGATAGATAATCAGGAAAATTCAAGTAATATACGAGAATATTATGTTTCATTTGTGATTTGACTAAAGCTGTGATACTGTGCGATTATATTCATAAGTAGACGAGAGATGTTGCGTTTATAAATGTGCGTTTTGAATTTTGTAAGTTATTTACAAATAAAAATTTATCTATCTAACTATCTATCCCTCTAATTTTAATCCTTCAATTAGTAGAAGTACACGCGATACACTCTCGCTCTATTACAATCTCGGGATCTCACGCGTCTCGAAACACACACGTGAAATAGTGCGATCGAGCAAGGATCGAGGGCCGATCGCGCGCCTGAATGCTCCTTCTCCTTAATTAGACGCTGCGAAATCTATCTGGTTCTTAGACTATGAAGGTTATGTATTCACAGATCTAATATGAAAATGAAATATTAAAAATCACTTTTAATTATAATTTATGTTTTAAAATATATTGTTATCAAATATTTTTTGTTATTCTGATGAAGATTGAGCATGCATTCATGAATCTGTGTACCAACAAAATTATTCAATTTCTAAAGTGAAGTAATAACTATTATACTAGCGCCAGACGCTGGGTTCGTTAAGGCCAACGTGCCGCGTGGCGAGGATATCAACATAGGAAGGGGAGCGCGAAGGCAACGACCGCGAGAGTTTTTGGAGCGAATTATTTCCGAATTAGTGTCCTCTTGGCGCATGAAAGAGTATCATACTTACGGAGCCAAGATATTAGAGTATTATCCAATGTTCGTGTTACCTCGTCCTAAATCCTGGTTGCCTTCATATGAAGAGAAAACCGCGTTTTGCGTGTTGTAAGCACGCATTGTGTAAAAGATATTTATACTAAATAAACATAAAGTGTGTCTACTGATGCAAAATCGTTAAATTGAGTTGTTATTTGGCGCGAAGGCATCGCACAGCGCATTGGAATTTCTCCTTACCCCTTTCTTTATTCGGTTCCTTAATCCATGAATTACTCTCTACAGACTATGTCTTGACTGAATTGAAATATATAATGGGAAGAAAGATTTTTTATGTATAAGTATACATAAAATTTTACGCAGCCGGAGTATTTTACTGATCTCCATCTGAAATGTGACTAAATGCATTGTAACGGGGAGATCCGGGGAGAAAATTCTCCGACCCGGTCGTGTACAATATGAACAACACAGACTGTGTCACCCACTTTCACGTGCAATGGGGGAGTGCCTTATGTACTAGCCCCGCGGTCGCGCAACCAACGTAACGCGACTGTCGACTGGCCGCTCAGCTGATAAACAGCCATAGCAACTCCCGCGGAGGCGGCGTGGTCCTTTAAACCGTTTCGGTCACGAAGGGATTAAGGGCGGAGGGGAATAGGACGCTTCTCCGGGCGCCGACGTGGGAAAATAAATGACTCGATTTATTATTCCGAACTGTTTAAATTTTTATTTGGAGCGAAGTTTCAATTTTACAATCATTAAACTCTATAATTCGCTATTCGCGTCAAATTCTACGCCGAGTTACAAATCAATCGACTCCGCGTGGAATTACAATTTATTCGCGCGCCTAATCGCGATTTTGTATTGCGCATGCGCGCGGGTCGAATTCAAATCGCGCGCCGCCTCTAGTGCGCTCCCAGCGGCGATCGCGGCGCTCCCTTGCGGTCGATTACCGAAGCACACGGTAAGGGTCCTATGACGGCGAAAGGTCCGCGCTACATTAGTGCGCCCGCTCTTTCCTATTGTGAGAGAGAGGTTATGTTTCTCTCTCTCTCACTCGCTCGCGCAACGCCGCTATTTACAATATGAATGAGAGAGAAGTAATTTCTTTCTTTCTCACTCGAAGTGCACTGGCAAAAGTGCAACCGGCTTCGCAGCGACCGGTTAGACGATTGCACTAATTAGTATTGTGAGTTGTGACGTGGTGCTTTTTCGGTCCGGAGCCCCACGCCATCTTTCCTCCGGTCGCGCCATCCTGCCCTGATGCAGGTCCTGCGGTCGCCCCGGAGGGGACCCGGCCGGGCCAGCCCGGGCGGCTGGCCTACGTCGGTCGCGGCGGTTATGAAGTCGGGAGGAGGGAGGGTCCTTCAAAATAATTAGTTAGGAGGGTTTCTATTTTAAAATGATATTTATTTAATACATAAAGGACGACGAGGGGACAAACCCGCCCCGCCGCATTCGCCTGTACAAAAGTTGCCGCTGGCCCGCTCGCCCCGCACGCCTCTCTCTGGCACCGCGCATCTCGCCTTTCGAACCGGCCCACGAGCCCCCACGGGCTCGTGGCGGTGCTGACCTTGGGACCTAGGCACCTCGCCTCGCTCGAACCCTCACCGGGTTGTACATTAATTCATTATATTTGGGGGGAGGGACCGCGCCCGCGCCTCTCTCTCTCTCTCATTCGCGGGCATGCATATATTTCAATGCCCTACCTGGCAGCCGATTTCTCGATGATAATCTCGGCCACAATCCGGCCGGGAGGTCGCCGCGTCCCGGGTAGTGTTGGGACCGCGAATCAGCTGGGCACTCCTTTCTATCTCTCTCTCTCTCTTTATAATCTCTCTCCTATCCTGTTCGCTCGCTCACACTATACTTAATATCACGCGATCGGGACCGATGGTTCGGTGTCCGGCGCAAAACTAAACAGCGCGGCGAGGTCGCGCATTTTCCCAATTAACGCGCGCCCTTCCCGCCCCGCAGCCGCGGTGCCCAGCTGATTTCCTCACCTGCGCGCGCAAAGTCCGCCCGTCACAGCCCCCCCTCAGAATTGACATCCCCCGTGGATGTCCAGTCTGACCCCAGAGGGTGGCTGCCGCGCGCGCCTAGCCCTTCCCGGGCTCCTCACTCTTTTTGGACGGAGCTCCAAGTCGGTGCTTTCGCATAAAAGCAACAACTTCCGTTTGCAGCTCCCGCCGCACCTCGGGATCGGTCACGCCCTCGCGAATCTCCCTCAGCAGGCTCTGGGCGGCACCCAGGACCCCAGCAAAACCCTGATCCTCGGGGGGAATCGCTCCGGCAGGAGGGGGAACAGCCCTGGGCCCGGGCTCCGGGCCTTGTCTCTCCGGCCTTGCTTCCGCATCCCGCCGCCCTTCCGTTATGGCCGGGTCCTCCTCCTGGATTAAAGAGATGGAAGGTTCATGCAGAGTCTCGGGCGCCGCCACCAGTGCCATTACATTCGCTACTGGAGGAGGGCGCTTTGCGGCCCTCGTGGTATCCCGCTGCCGCCGAATCTCCTCCTCGGCTAGTTGCATGCGGTGATCCACGTATGCCGCATTCACCCTTCGCGCCTCCTCCAGAGTGACACCGGGACGCGCCCCTCTCTTTTCTGCGCGCCTCCTTTCATCTCTTTCCACGGCTCGCTCGATCCGCTTGGCGGCCGTTTCCCGGACCATGACCGCCCTCCGGGTCATCCTCGGGCTCTCTGCCGGTGCTCCGGACGCAGAGGACACCGCCACGGGGTATGGCTCATTAGTATGGCGCCCCCGCTTACTCGGGCGCCAGTGGGTGTCCTCTTCCCGACCCTCTACTGATCTCTGCCCCCCCCCCCAGGCGTGACCTCGCTCCCTATCCTCTTCTTGGCCTGCCTCTTCATAAAACGCCGCTCCCTATCTACCCGTCGGTAGGCCTCCTGACATCTGGGGCACGCTCCGATAGTTACGCCCCGGCGCCCGCAGTTTCTACAGTACATTCGCCGCTTGGGCTCCGGGCACTCGGCGACGTGATGTCCGTTTGACCAGCACCGCTGGCAGCAATTTGGTGGCGGATCTACTGCTGGATCAAACGGAACGGGCGCCAACGCTCCATAGATGAAATTAAGGCGCCCCACCGGCGCCGCCGGTGATCCCACCCTCAGCTCCTCCTGACCGACGGATATACGGGGTCCCTGCAACCTCCGGGTGCCCTCCACAGGGCATCCCTTCCCTATTGCCGCAAATGCTCCCCCTTCCCCTCTCGGCCTCCACGCTGGGTCCCGCCCCCGGGGTGTCGATGGTATACTCTGGGGGCCGCTGCCCCCCTTACCGCCTTTCGGGTGTTTCGCCCCTTGTTGCCGCTGTTCTGGCCGGGGCGTTGCTGATGCCGGTGGACTTGACGTTGGGTCCTTGGGAATCGACAGCGGATGACACCCGCACTCCGGTGGGGTGCCGGACGACTCATAATCGTCTATGGTCAACTGTCGCCGCCGCTGACGATTGGGCCGGAATTTCTGGCGTGCCAGCTCAGCCTGCCGCTCTTCTCGCCGCACCTCCTCCACGTAGTCCGCAGGCGGCGGAAGCAAGCCTGCCTGCTCGGTTGCCGCGGCCTCCAGGGCCAGCGGCAACACACGCCTCTCATCCCGCTCCTCAGAGGGAACCGCGGCCACCTGGGCCTGCGGCGTCCCGGCTGCTGGTGGTGTCGACGGGGCTTCCTCGACCTCCATGGCCTCCGTCTCTGGGCCTTCCTCCCGATTTCCGAGACGACCAAGCTAGATCCTGGGGAATGGAGATCAATCAGGTCCCCGAGCAAAAGTCGCTCCTCCTCCTCCATCGTCAATCTCACTGTTGGAGACCCCCACGGGTTCTCAACAGCAGATTCCGCCTGCCCTTCCTTCTCAGCCATTCTGTAAAAGAGAAAAAAGGTATATTATTTAACGGGCTATTAATCCGCCCGCCCACCTCCCTGCCTCGGTTTTTCCTTCCCTGGACCCAATCCCTCTCCCTCTGTACCGAATATGCCCCGAGCACACCATGTCCTCGGCGGAATGTATCTCTTCAAGTGCTGGACGTGCGCCTTCTCCATCCTCCGCCCTGTATTCTCCAGCAACACGACCGTTTCCCCCAGCACCTGCTTTACCGTGAACGGCCCCTCATATTTAGCAGCCAGTTTCCCGGATATCCCTTTCGCCGCCTTCGACAGGACATGCTCGCGCCGCATCACCAAGTCTCCCTCCTGGAACGAGGCATATCTCCGAGCTCGATTATATGCCCTACTCTGCCGCTCTCGGGCGTCATCATTATGTTTCCTAACTAAATCCCTGATCAGCTCGAGCCGTTCCATTCGGTTAGCCCAGATCTCGGGATTTACTGGGATTATCGGGTCCTTCCTTTCCACCTCCCTCCTCAGGCACTTGCTGGGTCGAGGGATTCTCCCGAAATTCAGGACGGCCGGGGAATATCTCGTGCTCGAGTGTACAGCCGTGTTTAGCGCGTGCCGCAACTCGTGCAAATGTTCATCCCAGCTACGATGATCTACCCCTGCATACTGGGCTATCATCGTTTTTAACGTCCTATTAACCCTCTCCACTGGGTTTCCTTGGGGGCTATAAGGGGGCGTCGTTACATGTTTTATCCCGTGTTCCTCCAGCATTCCTTGCAGGTGCTGGTTGACAAAATGCGTGGCATTATCTGTCAGCAGGAACGACGGGGTTTCCCAACGGAATAATATCAGCTCCTCCAGGGCGCTGGCGACGGCTCTCCCCGTGGCGGCACGTAAAGGCTTGAGCTCAATCCAACGAGTAAACAGGTCCTCGAACACGACCACGTACTTGTGCTGATGCTTACTCTTTGGGAGCTCCATTAGGTCCGCAGCCACCACCAACCAAGGTCTTTCCACTATCCTCTCACCCATCAGGCCTACCGGTCCCTGCTGGGACACTTTGTATCTCTGGCACTCTACACAGGCTCGCACAAAATCCCTCACCTCCTGATAGAACCCTGGCCAATCATAATCACGGGCCACTCGGTCGAAAGTCTTCTCGATTCCCAGATGCCCGGACGAAGGATGGCGGTGGGCATCCACCATGACCCTCTCTCGGTGCTCTGCGGGAACAACTAACCTCCAACCCTCCTCTCGAAACGCTATCGGATCCAGCAGTTTGTCTATCGAATAACGATACAACAGACCGTCATCCACTCCCCAATCTGGGAATTTCAGAGGGTTTTGTTGCACGTCTTTCAGACGTTTTATATACCACTGGTCCGATATCTCCTCGAACGCGGCCACCTGGGGCGCGTCATCTGCAATTGCCCGCGAGAGTGCATCCGGGACTTTGTTCAAAGAGACTTTTATGTGCACGATCCGGAAACTCCATTGCTGCATCTCCAAAGCCCAACGGGCTAGGCGCCCAGTGGGGTCCTTAAGATTCTGCAACCACTGTAGAGCGCTATGATCCGTTCGTGCTACGAATTCATATGCTTCCAAGTATGGTCGCAGCTTCTTAATTGCCCACAACAAAGCCAGACACTCCTTCTCGGTGGTAGTGTAATTCCGCTCAGCTGGATTTAAGACCCGGCTAATATACACAATCGGATGTTCTAACCCCTCGTCATCCTCCTGGGTCAACACGGCGCCAATAGCATAATTGCTGGCGTCGCTCTGGACCGTGAAAAGTTTCGAGAAGTCTGGCCGCGCCAGCACCGGCGCCTCGGCCAGGGCTGTCTTTAGCGTTACAAATGCAGCTTCCTGTCTCTCCCCCCATTTCCAATCCTGATCCTTTCTCAAAAGTTTGACCAGAGGTACCTTCACCTCTGCCTCCAACGGAATGAACCGTGAGTACCAGCCCACCATCCCCAGGAATGTTCTCAATTCCTTAACATTACTCGGGGCTGGGTACTTTAGCACTGGACTAACCCTATCCGGATCCGCCCTGAGTCCTTCCGCGTCCAGACGGTACCCAAGAAAAACCACGCTTGAACAACAAAATTCACATTTTCCGCGATTAATTTCAAGGCCCGCACCTACCACCGTCTGGAGCACGTACTTTAGCCACTCCAGGTGTTCCTTGAATGTCTCTGTCACCACGATAAGATCATCCAAGTACCCGAAAACATGTGGCGCTACCTCGGGCCCGAAAAGTGCCCCTATCAGCCGGCAAAACGTAGCCGGGGCGTTCGACAGTCCGAACGGCAGCCTCACAAACTGCCACTGTCCCGACCCTGGCACCGAGAACGCCGTGTATTGCCGGCTACTTTCCGTTAGAAATACCTGGAAATATGCTTTTTTTAGATCGACTTTCGAGATGTATTTAGCATTTCTCAGCCGATCCAGGATTGAGTCCATATTCGGTAAAGGATAATTGTCTCTCTGGGTCAGCTTATTTACATCCCGAAAGTCAATACAAAATCGGTAGCTGCCCTCTCCCTTACGGAAGATTACTGGCGCACTACACCACTCGCTCGCACTGGGTTCGATAATGCCTTTGTCCAGCATTTTCTGAACCTCCTGCTGAGCAAATTCCAGGATCCTCGGAGACATACGCCGGGGTGCATGCCGAACTGGTTTTCCCCCTTGTACGTCGATATGGTGCCTAATCAACGTTGTGAATCCGTGGATTTCCCCTGGCTCCGGGATAAGGCTATCTACCAGAGCCATCACGCGCTTACGCTCTTCATCACATACTTCCACGATACCCGCACATTCCCCTCGGATTCCTACTCCATGAACCTCTATGTCTTCCTCTATGAACTTCCTCCATCTTCCACTCGGGGTACGCCATAACCCTTGCCCGTGCTGCACCTCTAACGCCCATTGTCGGATGAAATCCACCCCCAGAACCATTTCGTAGTCCATTGTTGCTATGATCCTTACGTCCAGCATCTTTTCATCCTCGTCGATGCTGAACCAGATCCTTAGAACCCCTAACGCTTGTTGGGCCGACCCCGTGATTCCTCGCACCATAAATTGTACTGGTCTCCAACTATTTTTAAAATCCTGGGCCCTGCTAGCGTGAATGCACGAGATTTGGGCCCCTGGATCGTAAAGCGCTTTGAGTACTTTGCCTCCCAGGTTTACCGCACAAAACCAACAGTTCTCCTCCTGGGTGGCAGCCAGCGACTGGCCAGGCTGTATTTCAGAGCCTGCCGAGTCAGCTGTCAGCCCTACGGGCTTGACAGCTTCCCATACACCAGCAATATCTCGGTCACTTCCGGCGGACTTCAACGGTGGCACGACCCCGAAGGAGTTATCCAACGCCAAAAGGTCCTGCATGCAGCTCTCTGGCACCAGCGTCCTCGGGTCCTCAATATTCGGACCCTTTGGTGCTTCCCCTGGGAATGTCGGTTCCAAAAGCGTTTCCCAATTGAACGCGGGTTGTCCCTTAGATCTGATGATCTTTGTGACCGCCCTCGTTCGATCCTCCCCCTCCCTACGATTCCCTTCCCCCTTCTCTACTGTTCGCTCTATCGGGCGGCGGAATGTAGGGAGCGAGTCTACACCCCCGCCTTGGCGTTTTTTAAAGTTTCCCGAAGCGTCGTGCAGCCGGGACAGGTCGTGAATGTGTGTCCGGGCGTTTCACAGACCTGACAGCGCAAGGGTGCTTCCCCCCACGGGCAGTTTGCCGCCCAATGTCCGGGCTGACGACAACGCAAACATACCCTCTTCGGACACTGCGACGATTTGTGTCCCATGCCCTTACAGGAGTAGCAAGCCCCCGGGAACGGCCCTCGCCCATCCCTTCGGACATTATCCACGGGTCCGCTCGGGTTTCCTTGGCCCACTGGCCCTCCCCAACTTGGAGTATTCGCCGGAGAAGGAGCCGGATTTGCCGACGCCTGCTCTTCAAACCTCTGGTTTCGGGAACCCTCCCAACCCTGGACGATCCCTGGGAGACCGGCCACATTCGCTGGGAACCGTCCAGGGGCCACCCGGCCTCCGAGTCCCCCCACATTCTGAGAGTATTCGGGAAAACTGTCAGCCCGGTTTGGCCTATACCCCGGCCCTCGTTGTGCCTTCGGTTCTCCCCATTCTCGCGGAGGCCTTGGGAGATAACCCGACTTCATTTGGGGTTGCCCGGACACGCACTGGCCCTCCGATCCCTCGCGATTTCACCGGGCCCCTCGAGTTGGGTTGTCGAGCGAACCCGTCCCTCCACCGCATCAAGCCTGCCTTCATTTTTCCTCGGGAGTCTCCCTCCCTTGGACGTATGGACCTCCTGACTCTCATAACGTTCATTTAGGAGGTTAATCCTCTCCCTCCGTCCCCCTAATTGAACCAGCCTATCCAGGGTCTCGATGTCCTTATCCATCAGGTATTCCCTGAACTCGGATCGGACTCTCTCCAAAATCATACGGATCTGACGACGCTCGGATAGAGGGCGCCGAAGACGACTAGCCTGAGCTCTAAACGCGCTCACGAACTGGCCAATCGTCCGGTTTCCCTGGCGCATATCCTCCAAATCCCGTCGTAGATCCGTGTCCGACACTTGCTGGCAGAATCTGGCCTGAAAAGCGTTGGAGAACGCTGGCCAATCCACAAACGTACGTTCGAGGTTCTGATACCACCTACGGGCATCCTTCGCAAGCACGGAGTGAAGTGCCGCTATTAGGCATCTCTCCGTAAACCTATTCCTATTCCGAATCAGAGTAACCCCTTGCAGGAAGTCCATTGCGTCCTCCTTTTCATGATTGGAGAAGGTTAGGGCGGCATCCCGCAAAACTCGGGCGCAAAGAAGATCATCATCGGATCTCATTGGCCCCTCCGCTCTCGGATAGCTCGGACGTCCTCCCGATCCATCCCTTCTTCTACTAGTCCTATCCGCGGACTGTGAAGGCCTCACTGGGCCTCTTCCACCTTCCCTGACTGGGACTGGTGCTCCAGTCACCTCCCCTCTCCTGCTCAGCCCTCCGCGATCCCTCTGCACGCTACTCCTGAACAGATCATCCAATGATCCATCCGAATCCTCCGAAGTATCGGACCCTTCCGAGGATCTCTCGATCTCCCTTCCCCTCGCTCCCCTCTCGAGAGGTATCGATCGCCTGTGATCGGGGGTAGATGCAGCAGGAGGGCACTGAGGAGGAAGTGACGACGCTGCTCCTCTATCCCATTCTGGAGCCTCCCCTACGGTGTGTGTCATGCCCGCCGCGATTTGGACTCTGCCAACCGCCCCTCGCAAATTCTCGATCTGAGGCTCCAGCCCCGACAGTACTCTATGGTACTGGTTGATGTAGGGGAGAACGCCTACTCCTGAAATTCCCAACGGGATTGGATTGGCGGTCAAACGGGGCGCGTCAGTTCCTGACCACTGGAGTACGGGTCCCAATGGTCCTTCCCGACCATGTGCCGGCTGCAGGCTAGGAAGTAGAGCTGGTCGAACGATCCGCCCCGAATCCCGTCCTTCCAGCACCTCTGGACCAGGTTTTTGAGACATGACGTCCCGGATGCTCTCTGCCGAACTCTTCAACCCTGACTGGCCCGGTTGTTCAGCTTGTTTATCGGGTCGGGTTGCCTTCTGGCGGCCCACCCACAGGGCGTCGCAACATAGCGGAATCGGGCGTCGGTCGACCCCCGGGTCATCATCATAGCCGACAATCCAAGGCACGTCCGCCTCTGGCCTTGCCGACCTGACCAGGGAGCGCCAAAGCCGCTCCCGCAATTCTGGCTCCGTTCCTCTAAAATGGAGGTTACCGGTCACCAATTTAGGGGTCACCTTTGTAAGCGAGAGTGCTAATACCTCCCGTCGGAGCTTTCTGGCCGTCCTGTCTTCTAATAATGCTGGGACTCGCAGCTCATAATCCTGCATGTCCTGGTCCTCATCCTCGAACCTGCCCACGTTTCGGGCAAAGGGGTTAGCCAAACGGGCCTGCCCCTCCTCACCCTGGACTCCCAACCTTCCCTGCTGCTCTCCCTTAACGGACGGGGCCCGGGGTGGTGGCTCCATCCCCCGAGCCGGCTCGTCAAACCTGAGCCTCCTCCTTCCTGACCCCGCAGGGTCCACCTTTCTTTTGCTGCCGCCCTGGTATTGCCAAGACTATCCCAACGACCTCGTTGTGATTCGGTGGGACGCCTGAATAAAGACGCGGAGGAATTCACCCCTACAATCTCCTGGCCTCCAAATTAAAGAAAATAGATCATCACAAGTAAATATTTATATTGATATATAATATTTGTACGGTCGAGAGAGAGGAGCATTCCCCCCACGCCCGCAGGAATTTCCCCGAAATCGTAAATGTGGGATAGGGGCGTTCCCCCGGGTAGCAATCTTAATATTCCTTTGATCTGGCCCTTTAGCGACAATCATCCTTTCCTATCCTAAGTTTAATTCCCTGTTTTACATACTAAATGCAGTCTAGCGCTGCCCCCTACATTTGCCCTTGGCCATTTTAGTAGGCGGCACTCTCCCGGCGAAGCCCTCGGAGAACACTAGACTGCTAAAACTACGTCCTTTACCCCAGGATCCTAGATTGCTCCTATGTGGGGTGTTTCCCGGCTAAGCCATCGGAAACAGACGCATCGGGGGTCGCCCACCCCTTGCCATGCCTCGACTGAACGGCAGTCCTCGGCGATAGCGTTTTCCCGGCGAAGCCATCGGAAAAGGAATGGGTCGACCCTTAACACTCCTGTCGTCGTACCGATTGTCCTGATTAATCGGCTACGCGACGCCCCTCCCGGCTGAGCCTCCAGAGGGGTTGAGAGTGACCTCCTAACCTAGAAAAATTCCCTGACGACACACGATCCTGCTTATAACTAAACATTTATAAAATCAGCAGCGGGACGCGAATCCGGATTTCGCTAACCCCGAGCCCAGGGGACCGGAAGAAACAATCCCACCTCCCACTGCGCCTGCTTTGATACAGCCCTACTAGGCGTGGCTGATTGTCTCCATCCCTCCCCTGTCTCCAAAACTCTCCACACACACACTAACTCTAAACTAAAACAAGCCTGAACCATACAGGTCGCTGGCCACTGAATTTTCCGCTAGACTAGGCTGTTCTGCTAGTAGGGTGGGGTTCGGGACGATTCTAATTGCGGTACTAATCACCGACTTATCTAAATTGGGAAATGATAAGAAATTCTCGAGCAGGTTTCAAGTCACATCCCAATATCGGGCTGCTTCATACCGCTATCTGAAAGGTAATCCTCCCCCCTCCCCCAGCAGACAACCCACCCTCGGGATCATCCCTCCTTGGTTACTCTGACCTGGTCCAGGGTCATTTGTTTGGTCCTCCAACAATTCCACTAACCTAAAAGACCAACCTACTTTATTGTTAAATTTAAATTATTTATCCTTACAGAACCTGTCGCTAAAGGGCCATCCCGGGCGAAATACCTGGATGTTTCCTAGTGACCCGCCAGACGCGCCCATAGATGCCTCGGGCGCTCGAAAATACCTTGAAAGTACATCCACTGGGTTCCCCTCCCCCCCACTCGCTTTCCATGAAACACTCCCTGGGGGCTTGATCATGCCCATCACACCTGAAACTAGGTGCGTCCACGGGCTATTGAAACTCCGGAGTGCTGAATCCATTAGCTTGATCATGGGAATGCAAAAAGCAATGGCGTTGTCAAATTCATTCATTTAATTATTAATAACAATTAAATAAACGACTTCTAGCCATTGTTTCTGCAGCCTAGCTGGGGCGCTGATCTCACTCTATTAATTGAAAAAGAAACCAACGAGATCAGACATCCGTAACCTGCGCAATTGAATTAATTATGTTAGTTTGTTTAAACAAACCAACATAAAAAAATTCGCCGTCGCACGTCACGGGCTCATTGGCTCGCGAGGGATTTCTCGAAATTTTTCAGACTGAAAAAGAACAAACGAAATCCCCCGAAATTATCATTGGAACAGCAAAAATTTCATTCGAGAGGGTCACCCATCCAGTTACCGTACGCGGCGAATGCTGCTTAACTTTCGTACAAGAGGGTCACTCATCCAAGTACCGTACGCGGCGAATGCTGCTTAACCTCCCGTACGAGGGGGTCACCCATCGAAGTACGGTACGCGGCGATTGCCGCTTAACCTCCCGTACGAGTGGGTCACCCATCCAAGTACGGGACGCGGCGATTGCTGCTTAACCTCCGTAAGCTAGCATTCCCCTCCGACCGCGCCCGCGGGGATCCCCAACCGGGCTCTCCCTCCGCGCCTCGTCCCGCGAAGATCCCCAACCGTGCTCTCCCCGTTCGGCGCTACTCCCTCCGCGCCGCGTCCCGCGAATATCCCCAGCCGGGCTCTCCCCGTTCGGCGCTATTCCCTCCGCGCCGCGTCCCGCGAAGATCCCCAGCCGGGCTCTCCCCGTTCGGCGCTATTCCCTCCGCGCCGCGTCCCGCGAAGATCCCCAGCCGGGCTCTCCCCGTTCGGCGCTACTCCCTCCGCGCCGCGTCCCGCGAAGATCCCCAGCCGGGCTCTCCCCGTTCGGCGCTATTCCCTCCGCGCCGCGTCCCGCGAAGATCCCCAACCGGGCTCTCCCCCCGCGCCGCGCGGAGGTTCCCTCGTACGCGCTTTCGGCCGCACGAGCCTCTCCTACGTCTCGACGAGGAGGTCACCGCGCGCGGCAAAGTTTACATTGCCCACGCGCGGTCTTGCGACCTCCGCACAACAACATCGATCACGCGCGAATTTAAGGACGCCTCGAAGGCGCGCCCCAGGTTCGCGCGCGACCTCCATTCACGGGCACCTCTACGGGTACCCTTTCCGGCCACAAATATACGTGAGGGCGGCCCGCCTCCTAGCACGGGCGGCCGCCCCTCGCCTTCTCACCTCACAACTCCTGGGGGACACCTGGGGACAACTCCCCCCACCCGCGACTTCCCGCTTTAACACAGACGCATGCCGGCGTCCTGTCACGGTCGCCATTTGTGATGTGGTGCTTTTTCGGCCCGGAGCCCCACGCCATTTTTCCTCCGGTCGCGCCATCCTGCCCTGATGCAGGTCCTGCGGTCGCCCCGGAGGGGACCCGGCCGGGCCAGCCCGGGCGGCTGGCCTACGTCGGTCGCGGCGGTTATGAAGTCGGGAGGAGGGAGGGTCCTTCAAAATAATTAGTTAGGAGGGTTTCTATTTTAAAATGATATTTATTTAATATATAAAGGACGACGAGGGGACAAACCCGCCCCGCCGCATTCGCCTGTACAAAAGTTGCCGCTGGCCCGCTCGCCCCGCACGCCTCTCTCTGGCACCGCGCATCTCGCCTTTCGAACCGGCCGACGAGCCCCCACGGGCTCGTGGCGGTGCTGACCTTGGGACCTAGGCACCTCGCCTCGCTCGAACCCTCACCGGGTTGTACATTAATTCATTATATTTGGGGGGAGGGACCGCGCCCGCGCCTCTCTCTCTCTCATTCGCGGGCATGCATATATTTCAATGCCCTACCTGGCAGGCGATTTCTCGATGATAATCCCGGCCACAATCCAGCCGGGAGGTCGCCGCGTTCTCTCTCGCGTCCCCGGGTAGTGTTGGGACCGCGAATCAGCTGGGCACTCCTTTCTATCTCTCTCTCTCTTTATAATCTCTCTCCTATCCTGTTCGCTCGCTCACACTATACTTAATATCACGCGATCGGGACCGATGGTTCGGTGTCCGGCGCAAAACTAAACAGCGCGGCGAGGTCGCGCATTTTCCCAATTAACGCGCCCAGCTGATTTCCTCACCTGCGCGCGCAAAGTCCGCCCGTCACAGAGTGCCCTACCTGGGCCCTCGGGTGCTATCGAAAAGGGCGTTGCCAACTTCGGAAGGACAGCTTTCCACCACGAGGAAGCTGTCCAAAATCTGATTCGGGTGGGCGCCGACCTTTGTATTTACTCTCGGCGTTGGCGCAGGTCCACCGGGTCTCTCGGCTCCTTGGGGAAAAAGCGACTTTTCGCACTTCGTGCTTTTCACCTCGCGTCCCACTCTCGTCAAGGCTCCCGGAAAACGGGCTTTTCCCGCCTTTCTCCGTCTACACTTACCTGTTCCAATTTTCCTACCTAACCTCTTTCTGTTGGCCTTGACGGGCCCAATACTTGGCGCCCGTTATAGCATATTATACGTGTTCTATTGTACTAAATGATTTTATGGTTTTATATTATATCTCTTTTTTGTGAACAAATTAAAGTTTATATCTATCTTATCTAGTAACGGTTAGCCGTTAGTAAAGAGAAGACTATAATTACCAGAAACAGTTATACAAGCCGTGTAAACTTCAGTGATAGAAAAAGTAGCTTTCTCTGCTCAGACACCGTGTAATTAATCCCAACTAGTTATCTCAGGAGATACCGGAATAGCTAGGAGGAAAGCAGCCTCCCCCATGATGACAGCAAGCTGTAAAACCAATGAATAAGATAGCGAAAAGAAGACGCATAGAAACTGAGAGAATATTTTGGCGAATGAAAGTTAGGAAGTAAAGCCAAGGAAAACAAAGACGTGTAGGGAGAGAATACCGGAATCGCGGAGCAAGCTTCAGAATCAAGCGCGGGTAGAGTTAAAGAATTAAATACTTCTTATGCACATCGAAGTATGCAGCTGGATGATCCGGGTGCGACATCGGTCATCTTCAAAGCGGTTGCACCAGCATTCTATGCTGCACCACAGCAGAGGAGCCTACACCGAGACCGATGGACCAGCTGTCATAGAGTGGACTACCGGCAAAATACTTCACAGGAGCACTAACGACTCGGATGAGAAGAACGGCGAGCCGCGTCGGATCACAGAACAACAGACATACACATGCGCACTAGCAGCCATCTTCCTGATCATCATCCGCCGTACAGACTGCCGTACACTTATCGAGCAAAGCGCCAATAGAGCCTCGCAGTTGTAGTAAACCAATTCGCCACTGAATCAACCGTAACCACCGAGGGATGCGGAAAATGAAGCGACCAGCGAGCGGTGGTGAAAACTGCCAATAGGAGAGACATGCCCAGTGACATACACGCGGAAAAGTTAGCGCGTGAGCTGAGAAGTACTCCTCACTCTTGCAGCGCCAACCGAATTAAAGGAGACGGACTGAGTTACGATCGGGCGAGAATCTCACTATTAAGAGAGGGACGGGATAGAGTGTAGTAGTGAGTGGATGGGGTATGCAAAAGCTCGGCCGCTGTCGGTGACAGGTCGAGTTGCAGTGTCCGCGCGAGTTACTCACGTATGAGGCGATAGACTGGGTAAACATTTCCGTAGGTTAGGAGCACGATCAGTGGAAATCGGGGAGTTAGTCGCTGTGATAGGGAGGAAGAGTCCAGCAGAGCGTTAGTGTAGATCCGGCCAGCAGACGGGAGATAGTTACATAGTTAGGAGAAATAAAGAATACAAATTTATTATCGAAAAAAGCAGCATTGGTTTTTCTTATTAAACCCTCCATGAACTATTATTCGCTTTTATATTTATAAAATGGCTTATAACATGTTGTCTACAAAAATACTTAATATATTATCATAGCATAAAACGTATAAACTAGGTACCCTAATATGAATTGAATGTCAAGATATAAATGTCTCGATGAAAAAATTATTGTAAACGAGCCTTAATTAGGTTTGTTTGTTGCTATGAAAACTGTCAAACATATTTAGTATGCATCAAGACACGAACAAACAACATTTTTTTCATCGTGTTAAAAATGCTCTATCAGAATTAATATGCAAATGGCAGAAATGTAAAATGTCACACAACAAACAATTTCTGATTGTTTAAAAGCTATGAGAAAGAGCCGAAAGTAAGAAAAATGGGAGCAACATGAATCGGATGAAAGGCAGACGGAAAACCGAAAAAATACTTGTGGAAATTTGCTTCGGACACGAAAAAAGATCAATTTTATACCGAAGTATTATTGACGATGAAAAATGGATTTATTTTAAGAATCCTAAATGTAAAAAAGCCTTTAACATATATTGCAAAACCAAATCGATTTGGTAAGAAGACAGTGCTGTGTTTGGTGGGGCCAGAGTGGCCTGATATATTACAAGTTGTTAAAATCTTTTAAAATAGTTAATACTGATCGCTACCGGCAAAAAATGATCAATTTATATCAAGCATTAATCAAAAAACGACCTGAGTGGGCCAAAAGGCACGGCAAGGTAATTTTGCTCCATGATTTTGATATAATTTTGCACACAAAGCAAAACGGATTCAGGGTACAATTCAAGCACTTGGCTGCAATCTACGTTACCCGACCTGTCGTATTTACCAAACTTGACACATTCTAACTATTATTTGTTTTCATCGAATAAGACACGTATTAGCTGAGCAGCAGTAAAAAGTTTAAAAATTTGGAGAAAACAATGAACAATACTTTGAATAAAATGTTTTTCACTTAACCAATAAAATTAATGTTTTTTTTTAAAAAAAAACGATGAATTTATACCGGTTTGTAAATACTTTGGTCGTAGTAGTAGCAACTTGGGTAATATTTACCGAGAAAATCACTATTATATGTTATGCAACATATACTTAGCAGTAATTATAAATTAAATATCAATGATCATTTGATTCATTTTATATCACAGTTGTTCCAGTCATTCAAATTGTTAGGAGACTTCCAGAGCCATAATACTTTGAAACAAATGTTTTTCACTTTCCCATTAAAATTAATACTTTAGTTTTTCAAAAAAACACTCACTTTATGCCGGTATACTTAGTGTGTGTGTATATATATATATATATATATATATATATATATTACCAACAGATTTATTTAGCCTTTCTTTTTTAATTTATTTTAGCTCTACAATTGATTTAAATAATTGGAAACAAATAAAATATTTTATAATTATATATTACTTTCAGATTAGTAGAATTCTTTCTTTATATGATAAATCTTCTTTAGTTATTATTGATGAATTTGGTAAGGGCACATTAGAAATCGATGCCGTTTCTCTTTTATCAGCTACAATTATTGAATTTATTGATAAAATAGAAAAATGCCCGCATTTATTTCTTGTGACACATTTTTATGAAATAATAGAATGGATACCTCAAAATAAATTACTCAATGTACATGTGAGTATTCAACTTTTTTTGTATAAATTGTATGTATATGTGGTTGTACAAAAAAAATCTTTAAAAATTTCTAGCTTTTAAGTTTTATAATAGTGTTACGTCCTATGTAACCTTCTAATAAACATGAGAATTTTAATACTAAAATAAAAGCCAAAAAAAGTCGACGACTTGCAGATACACGGAGAGTCACCGAAATTCCAAAGTCGACTTTTCTCATGAGCCGGCCACGGAAAGTTTCAACAAGATAAAACGTGTCGAAGGAAAGCGGAAATGTCGGCAACGCTGTTGACTACCAAACGCGTCCAGCTAACTAGAGTAACTCTATCTCGAGAAGACGTGGCCAATATCTCCCCTAGCGCAAGGCGAGCGAGGCAGGAAATCATAAACCGAGGATATTCCACCCCTCTATTTGATCAAGCCTAAGCAGCCAAAAAGTGCTCGTTTCTAGCCACCTAAAATTTTAACATGGGAACTAGAAACGATGCATTTTTTATAGATGCGCGGATCCCCTCATGCGAATTAACGCTAATTCAGTTTGGGCAAGCGCTCCCCATTATTGCCTGTCAAACACACAGCGGGCGGGCAAACGGCACCCTACGCGGGAGGACCGCTAATGACCCCTACCGGAGAGTGCAAATTCTTCTTCGGCTTTGAAACTTATGACCGGCATAAAAATACGACACCCCATAAACTATAAAGGCCCAATTTATACGCAATGACAATTGACCATAATAACAGATATAAATTACATTTAGAAAAATTATTAATTTAACAACTGTCAAACCAATAACAACAAATTAAACCAACTTCGTTCAAAAACATGCCTCCTAGTGTTAACAACTTAAGGCTGTACATTTTTGACCTCGCGCCCTTTTGCCTGTTTTTATTGTTAAGCTAATAAATTAATAATAATAATAAATTAAGATTTAAATAAGGTTACGCAGGTCTGAAATGAATAGTCTTGCGGCCAGCAGCCCCGGGTAAATTATTACATAGGATTACGATACTATTTCTAAGCCTTTTGACAATTATTCTCCTGTTTTATTTTTTATAATTTCACTTGGAAAGCTTTGCACGCAAGCAAAGTCTCGTTCTTTTTATGAAGTTAATTTCGAAGGTTGAAGATTCCTTCTATTTTTCTGTAATTTCACCTGTAAGTCCTTGTGCGCAAGCAAGGTTTCGATCTCTTTATAAAGTAATTTTATGGAATAAAGTTGGTGATACCACCGCTAGTTCACTTAACGCTGTTCATTAGTAAATGTTGTTTATTTACACCATACAGTAAAATTTTTAAAAATTAAAAAGAATCAAGCGAGTTCTTATTGGATCAATTTTTTTTATTTTTTTTATTTTATTATTCCATTACCAATTCTTCGCCTATTTATTACCCTACTCTCAAAAAGAAAAATAATAAACCTTTATTTTTAGGGGCATCTACAGCTTCGGCTATCCCCCTAATTTTTTTTACATACATATACTTTTTTTATTTTCATTTTATTTTCACCTGAATTACCGAATATTTTTGTTAGGGCTCAACAGTCTTGCCCCTGCTACAAACCTTACACCTAGACGAAGGAATAAGGTATTCTTTCCTTGGTCGCTACAGTAAGATCCTGTTATCCCCTGACCTGTCGTTATAGATCGAGCCCTCAAATAATCCCAGTTTTTTCCTAGCCCATCCCGAGCTATTCTCTCCGAGAGAGAGGGGCTCAAAAAGAGCACTACTTTGCTGCAGTCAGTGCCTAGCCCCACTGCACGCAGTCTTATTATTATTGTTTTATTCTTTTGGGAATTTCACCCAACGACTACAACACACAATCACTATACAACAGTATATAATATAAATTTAAACTAAATTCGTTCATGTTCAATTATTTGACTCTGAAAACTCTGGCATTATCTAGTGTTGCACAACGTTTAAAATGACTGTCGCGTCCACATTATTAGTTGTGATGATCCTCACGGGATAAGCTAAATACTCGCTTTTCGAGCATTTTCATACATAGCTCCATTGATGTCACATTCATGCTATTCTTTTGATGACTATTATTATGAATGATGTTACTAATATGATAGTTTCAAAATTTCGAAAATCAATATTTTCAAACTGTGATGATATTTTACTCTTAAACTATTGATTTTTTTTCAAGGCATATGATACCATTTTTTCGTAATATCGTTGTGTATTCTTTATATAACTTATAAAATATTCATTTTTCCATACTGTGAAATTCAAATTCAGCATGCCAAAATATATGAGAAACACTTGCAAACACCTCTAATGTTTCTCGAATTAATGAAATATAGGCCAATAATAACAGGCCAATATCCATGAACTTTAGATCTATATATTGTGATATTATAAGAACAAAACAATACTATACGTTAAGTTTTTAATTTACCTTAATTTATTCCCTCGCCCTTCAGTAACGACAATTTGACTAATATGGGATAATAATTCTGGAGTTTTTTCAAAAAATTTACAATATTTGCATATGATGTAAATTAATATTTCCTATTAACTCAAGTTTAATAGGAAATTTAAGAAGAAAATTACATTTATGAGCAACGGAGGAACCTGCCAATCAACACTATATACAGTAACTTTTGCAGCGCGAAAGAGAAATCTTATTTATTGAAAATTCAATCAGTATTCATTGTTCAATGCGGTGACTTACCACTACCATTAACGATGCCTCTTCTGAGGGGGAGATCGCCGTACGATCACCAGCGAGAGCCGAGTTTTCTCACGTAGCCTCGCGCCCCCGTGTACATTAACGCGTCCAACGCCGTTGGAGCCGAGGAGCATCTCACGAGCGACCACCAAGAGGTTTAGTCACCATCCTCGAGCCAGCAGCCGCTTTAAGCTCCCGCGGTCAGGAGCTCCACTTTCATCGGGGCGAGTGCCATCGCATGTAGTAATTTTGTAAATATTTACGGGTAAATAATTATTTATATCTATCTATCTCTCTAATTCCCTTCTCGTCAGTTCTCTTTCTTATTCACTTTTCTAATTCCTTTTCACGTCTTTCACTCATTTTATTGTATATAATTATTACTGTATATATTATCATTCTTGTCAACTATCTTCATTCACACTAACATCCAAGTCTACATTTATCACATTACTCGATCTATTTATTACCTCATTCATTCTTAATCTTTTGTCTTATTAGTAGAATTTATTATTATCAATTCTTGATCATAGGCACATACTAGAGTAATCACTATCTCTTAAGCTTCTTAGAGTAACTAAAATCTTCCTCCTACGGGTGGAGGGGTTCGAGAAGACTTTTTAAAAAGCCTACTCTTGATAGATAAAGGTTGAGAGCCATCACCCTTTTTCTAATCACGTCTGAACTCATTACATACTGTTGCTCAGGTTTGTAGATTGAATGTAGCTCCAATAATGGTAAAACTTCAACTTCCTTATTCTATTTCATCGAAATTCCAGCGGTTATGAGAAGATATGACTGAGGACAGACTTCTGTCCAATTCTGCATTTGAGATTCGTCGCCTCTTCCACGGGTTCTTTCCATTCCTTTTCTGTTTCCGCTAGAATTTCAATCCCAGTTTCGTTTCTCATCTGGTGCGTGTAAGGGTACTATTGATTATTTTCGGTTACTGATATATCTTAATTATTAAATGTGTTGTACTATTTACACTATCTCTTTCCTGTTATTCACCTCAACCATTATCCAATGGTTATGGTGAAAAAGGTGAACAGCAAGTACTGCTTCTGCACCGACTTTAAAAAGTTAGTGCAAGAACGGGAGAAACACACTAGTTCTTACAAGGAAAGATACGAATAATATATACAGTTAATATGTTAAATTATTAAGTAATTCGAACTAACTAAAGCATAAATTGTTCCTTGCATACATATAAAGCATATATTTTTACAGGTATATAAGTACGAAATATATAATTATATAAGTACGAAAATTGAAGGAACATTTTATGCTTTAGTTAGTTCGAACTACTTAATAATTTAATATATTAACTGTTGGTTGAAAATTGAAAAAATCTCAAATTTTCAAACTTTGATGTTTCTTAACTTCGAAACTGTTAATTTCTTCTATAGATATGAAATCGACGTAGGATCAGCTCGACCAATAAAACAAAGATACTATCTGGTATCCAAAAAGATCGAAGAGGAAATGTACAAGCAATCGCAGGACATTCTCGACATGGATGTGATCGAGACCGCTTCAAGCGCTTGGTCAAGCCCGGTAGTAATGGTACGAAAACCAAACGGAAAGTACCGATTTTGCGTTGTCTTCAAAAAAGTCTATATGCTCGAGTTGAGCTGAGTTGAGCTCAAGGAGCTCAAGTCAGTAAGACGAAAGCAAGAGCAGCTAATGCTAGCTAAACTGGCCGAAGCGGCAGTAAATAACTGGGGTAGGCTTATGAGCTGACTCGCAGAGGTACGCGAGAAAGCCGCCAAAAGCGGTCGAAAATTTAGGCGAGAAACAATGACACATACCACCAAACGCCTAATTTTGCACGAAGAGACCTCGAAGGAGAAGCTAGCCCTGCAATATACAGGACCGTACGTGTTGACCCATCAGATTTGTTCAAACACCTTCGAGATAGCGGACAGAGACGGCGTGATCGAAAAACCGATACACGTCACACACCTGAAGAAATACTACAGCGGCAAGAGTAACGAAGACTTAGCATTCACGGCCACTAAAGAGACCGATGAAGAACAGCCGTGCGAGCCTGAAGTAACAGGCACCTCGCAAAGTGCAAGCGAAACCGCAACGGTGGACAAAGCGTCAATCGCAGATGTGCCTACTGCGTTGGATAGAGAAACAAACACGAGTAAACTCCTTCCCCGTGAGAAAGGGGAAACGGGAGCGGGAAGCGGAAAAGGGGAGACGGAACCGCTCCTATGTTTTTTATAAGGGTATTGAGGCAATAAAAATTTATGAATGGTGGGATGATACTTATTGGGGCTCAAAAATTTTATGTTAGAAATTTTCCAAGGGAGCTGAATGTAGGCTACAGGGGCGTCAATGTTCATACGGTCGAGAACGTCGTCAAGGACGTCGCCCGATGCAAAGGTGACAATGCTTTCGCGTTCCTCGGGAGAGGAACGGCTTCACGCCCAATGCAATAGCGGATATCTGTGCCGCAGCCGAGTTGCGCTGTACCTTTTAAGGGCTGTTTCGCCGCTCGAGTCGTCGCCGCCGATTTTTCTGTGAAAATCTCGAAGCGGGGCGAATCAGCAAGTCGGGAAAACGGAAAGTCTTCCAAAGAGAAAGAGAGAGAAAATAAGTAGCTCAAGGGCAAGTGGAAGCGCCCTCGAAGAAAGGAAAAATCACGCCTTGCCTCCATTATAAAATTTGAGCCCTTTTCCCTTTCTCTTACAATTAAGCTTAATTAAAGATTAATATTTTAATATTTATGAGGGTATATTATTATAGATCTTAAATTTTAAGGCCGATTCATTTTTTGTGGTAAGTGAATAGGGTACAATTGAGATGTATTGCTTATAATTTATTACTTAAGTTTATTAATTATGGTAGTTGTTCTTTGCTAATTGTTCATGAATATCGGTGCCGTAGGCCGCGTAATGTCGAGTGATTTACTTGGTAAAATACATGGAAAATTTAGTTTTTTTTATTGGAAGTTACGCTATTAAATTAAAAAAGAACAAGTATTCCATAAAGGACGGATATAATTATATAGTTAACAGATAGGGATTGATAGGATCAATCCCTTAATGGTTTATATTACTTATAATTTAGTATTTTTGTATTTTCAAATCTTTATCTTATAACCTAGCCTGTGTTTACGTCAATTTATTATTATAACCATTACGCATCCTTCCATCTGTAAGGATGAGTTATATATATATATTGTCTATTATATCTTAAAATTATTATAAATGTGGGAAACGTTTATATAATATACACATATGCACGTAATACGCAAGTACATCTGATACTTGCATCGACCTTATACATACAAATACAATATATATATATATATATATATATATATATATATATATATATATATATGCATGTATAACTATTTATGTGTAATATCTAAAAATTACGGATAATTAAGCAGAAAGAATAATATAATGTTATTGTATTCGTAGTCGCATCCATGCGCCTTCGTGTGACGTTCTTAGGAGTAAATTTATTATTAACAAAACAAAATAAAAGGCGATATTAATCGATTGATGTATCATTATGTGCTCCTAAAAACGTCTATTTTGGCGATGGCGTTTGGTGTATTGTGCAAGTCTCAGGGAGATCGACCTTTCGTTTCCTAGCCGCGCGAAATTATTATTTAACAATTTAAATTTGTGATCTTTCTGTTTGTAATTAGAGTGCATGTTTTTGGAAAAGTTCTACGCGCGCTTAGGAATGCGGTTGGTTTTCCTCGCGTCGTTTTCCCTTTTTTTTTTGGTTTATAAAAAAAAGTTTCGGCGTCGAAGGCGCGGGAGGCGTCTTAATTAGGCGACTACCTGACTGAACAGACTCTTTTCGTCGCGGTAACAATGTTTTTGGGTTAGTGCGTTACGCAGGACGCAACACTGCTTTGTTTATTGGGCAATAAACCTTATAATTTTGTTATATTAAAGGAGGTCTGATTAAACTTTAAATAAAGTTTATTAAATAATATATATTTTCAGAAATATTAATAGCACGAAGCTATTTTTATAAAATATAATAATTTTAGTTTATATTTATTGCTAAATATTTTATAATCATAAATTTATATTTTTCTCTAATTTTAATTTTTATGTAATTTCAGACTTTTGAATTTATAATTGGAAATGATTGCATATCATTTTTATATCGCATAATAAAAGGACGGTCAACACATAATTACTCATACGTTGTTGCTCGAATGATGCATCTTGACAGTGATATTTTAACTTTTGCTAAAGAGGTAATATACTAAAAAATGCTCTAATTACTGTTCATCTTACTCAAAATTAAATTTGAAAATGTTTATTTAATCTCCCACAACTTAATGTTCTATACCCATAATGGTTACCAAATAATAATGTACCAAAAATGTACTGCTACAAATGTTTTTAATTTATTTTATTTTACTGCGTACAATTATCTTTACCACGCATTGGATGTGGCTGGTTTGAATATGTGATTTTCCGCACGCTTGTAGGCCGTGGCTACTAATTAAGGCAATATGTACCAAAAATAAAGTTTTCGCAAAGGACAATTGTTTGTCACGTATCAAACGTATCGTAAAAATATTGCATATTTTAATTTTGTAAGAGTCTCTTGCTAAATGCGACATGAAATTAATCATTTATTGAAATTTTTTCAAGGATATGAGAATATATGACTTACATGAGAATGGAAATTGTACGGCTTGTTTTGCAAAAATAATTTTCATGCAATAATGTTTTCAGCAATGTAATGTTTTGTAAAATAATTGTCTTGTTTAAAATAATATGTAATTAAGATTTGTGTATAAAAGATGTTCAGACTTTAGCTAATATCAGTTGTAATTTACGCAGACATGATCAGCCTACAATTGTAGTTAGAAAATTATGTTCATAAAATAATAATATTTATGATTTGTACAGTAAACTAACAAGAATAATGCAAAAAGATAATGAATCAACAATAAACTACACTGTTAGATAACTACACTAAAATACTTACAAATTAAAGAATTAAAAAGAAAGGAAACTAATATTAATGAAGAAAAGTTTAAATAATTTTCATTCTTCTAGGGATGGTTCCCTGGGATCGTCCTGGACATCGGCCTCTAGCTCACTTAGCAGGGTTGTGCTCCCTCAAAATTATCGCCTCAATGGAGGCGTTGGGCTCTGGCCTCTTCGGTCGTCGCAACCTGTTATCCTCTCCCAGGCGCCGGTTTTTAAGTACCTAGCGCCCCTTTGTGCGCGGCGCCTAGCGCTTCTTCGTGCTTAGTATAGGAGGCGCCGGCACCAGCTCTGTGACACGGTTGGCGCTAATTTATGCCGTCAGCCGGATCGTCAAGTCGGCCGACAGCGCGGTTGCTGCATCGCCACCCTGCTAAATTTGCTGCAGGGCGCGCAGTAACTCCTATAAACTCAGGTGGCCCGACATCGTGGCACTGAAACAAAATAGGGAATGGACCATTATATACGTCGCTTACATCTCCGTGGGTTCCCTACGCGCTTTGGATCGCTCGTAGAATCTGGTGTTTTTATTGCCGCCAGATATTTAGGAAGCCTTTCTAGCCCAACGCAGTGGCCCCACTCGCATTTTGGGTGCTCCTATTGTCCGCGACTTGAGGAAGCGTATCGTCCGCTACGTCGCTATTTGCTACGTACCGCTTGAGATGCTCGGCGTGAATTGGTCCTTCCATTCTACCTTCAGCGTCTGCAAGTTCCTACGTATTAGTTCCTAGAACCTTTGTTACTACGTACGGGCCGCAGAACTTCGAAACCAGCTTCGCTGCTACACCTTGCGCATATGAGGAGATAACCCTGTTCCTCTTCCATACTAGATCTCCTGCGTACGACGCATTTCTCCAGACTTTTGGAGATTTGTTACAATTTCGATAGGATCTCGGTCATCCCCTCACTTGTCTTTAGGGACTTACGGAGGCTGGGCGCTTTCCTGATCGGCCCAATCACTGCAGCAGCTAACCCGCCCTTCTGCTGAGGCCGGTATGTCTCGTCCTTAAATAAAGCGGACTCAGCGGGTGGAGGAGACCGAAACGTTTCCTGGCGCTCCAGTACGAGCTGCGCCTCATTCGTGCTCGACTGAGCGCGCCTTGACCTTTTTGACCATTGCCTGTAGCCTAGGTTCCATTTGACGTACAGGCGGTCTATTTGTTTGTCTTTTGCGGGTACAGTCTTTTGTTTCCTCATTAAGGAAACCAGCGCATTCGCCTCGGCCTCGTGTACGCGTGTAGATCTCAGTCCCCAGATGCTGCTCCTGTCGACTCTCATACCCATAGCCTGCCCGCAGGTTTGCGCCAAACTACACACATGATCGCCTACTGTCCGAAATTGCAGTACCAGACTGCTACGCAACCACTAAGGAGCTCTAACATTGCTAGTAGGAGCTCGTTGTCGGACAGCTGCGCATGCGCCCAACATTCGTCAACTCAAGTCAGGAATTTTTTCGAGATCTTCGTTATTCTCTCCCGGGAACTTAATTCCCTACTTTCGTACAATTGCACCTATGTCCCTGGAATTGTGCCGGGACGGCGTGCTCGGAGCTTGTATCAACTAGGTGAAATGTTCCTCTTTTGGCGAACTCGGCGAGGTGGATCTGGAGATCCAGGACTCGTCAGCGAGTAGGTATCTCGGAAATTCACGCGCGTTTTGCACGGTTCCGGATATTCGCTTTGTTGACGCAACGTCGGCGCCATATCTTGATGTGCCCTTTCTAAATCTAGTCTCGTGTTTCATGCTAGACGCGACCACTGTTCGTCTAGCAGACGTCTGGGGCTCCGTCTGCCTTGCGATCTGCTGCGAGCATCTGCTACTGCGTCTGCTGCGTGAGTCTGCTTCGCCGCACATTACTAGAGTCATCTTCTGTTAGAGGTCGCTGATCTGGGCGACATCCCTCAACCAGTGTTCTTATCCTGTCTTCGCAGGACTCCGAATACATCTGTTTGTGTTGAGGTTGATGAACCTCAACCGTTGACAGAGTTGAGGTCTCGAGTTCAGGTTCGGACGCCTGTCTACCTAGCAGGGCGCCCAACTCCTTCAAACAAAGAGTGGATCCGCTTCGTCCGAGAGTTCCTCTGGATCGAGAATCGTTTGTCCGAGCCGACTCGACAAACTCGGCTGGGCGAAAATCGCCGTTCAGCCATCTTTCTAGTCGTGCGGCTTTCTCGAATTGTAAGCCTTCTGCGTTAAGCTTCAATTCGCTCAATGTCTCCTTCACATCCTCCGGTGGCATAAAAAATAGCCAACTATTAAGGTCTCTCTTGGCTTTGTGGATCGCGTTCGCGTCCATCGCAACCTGCTGCACTTTTGTTACCACTTCTTGATAGCTAGCTCGTGGGAGGGTAGCATGCTTTGTGATTGCACCTCCGTACGATAAGGGCTGGGAGGGAGGTCGCTTTTGCACGTTAGACAATAGCCCTTGTGACGTGGTGCCTCCAGGAGGAGGACCCAGCCATAGCGGGGGGGGGGGGGGGGCAGCGCCGGGACGCCGAGGCAGGGCCAGATGGCCCGGTGCCCGGACCCAGGGCTATCCTACCTGCTGCTGAAGCGTCTTCCTTGGAGGGCGGGAGGTAAGCCGGGATCCTGTGCGCCGCCCGGGGTCTGCTGAGGGAGATCCACGAGAGCGTGGCAGATCCCGAAATGCAGCGGGGGCTACAGGCGGAGGTGATCGCCTTCATGCGCAGTCACCGGCCCGGCGTCCCGTCTAAAGGGAATGAGGAGCCCCGAAGGGGCTAGGCGTGCGCGGCAGCCACCCTCTTGAGTCAGACTGAACATCCGCGGGGGATGTCAAGTTTGAGGGGGGGGGGGGGTTTGACGGGCGGTTTTGCGCGCGCGAGCGAGCGAGGGATCAGCTGGGC
Organism: Sycophaga agraensis; assembly: GCA_018906755.1. Classification (NCBI taxonomy): domain Eukaryota; kingdom Metazoa; phylum Arthropoda; class Insecta; order Hymenoptera; family Pteromalidae; genus Sycophaga; species Sycophaga agraensis. The sequence continues at coordinate 162,229 of JACCIE010000068.1, read as the reverse complement.
ACCGCGGCCGCGGGGCGGGAAGGGCGCGCGGGATTTGGGAAATGCGTGACCGCGTTGCGCCGTCGAGTTTCGCGCCGGGCACCGAGCCATCGACCCGGATCGCCGATCGTAGAGAGGCGACGCGCGAGCGAGCCCCGAATAGGAGCGAGAGAGAGAGAGAAGTAGAGAGGAAGCGAAGGGGCGAGAGAGAAAGAGCGAGCCTAGCTGACGCGTGGCCCCGACACCACCTGGGGACGCGTGAGGAAGCCGCGGCAAGTTCCCGGCCGGATTGTGGCCGGGACTACCGACGTGGAGGCGACGGCCAGGTAGGGCCACAAATTATTAATATGCCCCGCGAGTGAGAGAAAGAGAGGCGCGGATGCGGCCCCTCTTCTTCTCCGCGAATGTGGTAGAACTTGGCGGATAGAGTTTCTTCGCTCCAGTGTACTGAGTGTTCAGAGCTAAAACCTGTTTCTAGCTAATGCTTGGCTTCCTTCTCTTTGTCAGGTTGGTCACAAAGGGTTTTATTTCCGCTTTCGAAATCCCTTAATTTCGAACTAAGAGCTAGTTTTTGCTCTTTCTTGAGCTATTATTAAAGCTCAGTCTGATTCTTGCAGGTGGATCGAGACTATATATGTTATTTCCGTAATTTCAACTTTCAGAATAGGTCCTTGACCTTCTTAGGAGCCGCCTTGGCCTTCTTCAGTACGACTATCTGTTCATTTATTGTTGACAATTCTTGCATATACTTATGTCACATGTCCTGTAACGTACTTTCGTGGAGCAAGATTCCAAATTATTCTTGAGAGTTGTGAGTTTCTGTTCGCGTTTGTTGCGGAGCTCTTGCTGAGCAGCAGGTGTATCAAGTTAATGAAAATAATTGTAAATGTTATATTTGTAATGACACATAACCTTAACTTGTAGCATAGTTTTAAGCATAGTTAACATAGTTTTACCTTAACTTGAAAAAAAATAAATTTACAGTTATGAAAAAAATCATTGATAAACCAAGAAGTTATTGCACTGGACAACGTCCTTTTGTCTTCTTACGGTCAATGCAATTTATTCTTCATTTTCTTGCTTATCTAATGTCTCTCCATTTTTCTCAATAATATACTTTTTGAAAATCTTTATCATTATCAGGTTAGTTTTTAACCTCGGTTTCAAAAATAGAATGTTTCATATTATCAGAGATTAAATGTGACACCCTGTCTATTTTACAAGCCAGAGCATCTCCTTTTCAAAAAGATGTGCAAACACTTATTGAAAAACTCTTTTTAAGCCTGTACCGAAATACAACTAGGGATGAGGCTAGGAAGCTAAACACGAGTCCTGATTGTTCTGTTAGGTTTCCCTAAAAATTCGTCTCCTAGACACCTATTCGACAGGGTGATTGAGGGTAGAGAGGAACCTTGGAATAGCTACTACACACAGGTCATCCTCTCTTGTAGAGTAGCTGGCTGAGTTTATTAGGGAAATTGGCCTTTGCGCACACAGGAAACTCGTCCTTAGTTAAGCAAATCCCTAGGATTTAGCAACAAATAAATAAGTTTCTGTATGAAGGTAGAATAGGATTACTATTCAGCATCGCAGCAACTTAAACTAGTGAGAATTAGTGGGAAAAATATATTTACTTACTTGATTTATTTAGTTCTCTTGTTGATATCCTTTCACTTTTGGACTTGGATCCTTTCACTTTGGACTTTGGATTGATTACAACTTTTATTTATATTTTCGTTCATTAGAAATTGTGAATTACAGCTAAATTGTTACTATTTAAATTTAGTATTGGATTTAATAGGCGTACTTAGAATGGGCTGTGCGAAAAACGACTGGGATACGGTGGAGACAAAGACTAAATAATAATCAAAACGGATAGACCGAGCGTTTCTTTTATACAGTTGCCCCTCCATGAGAGCTGTAGGTAGGAGCAAGGCAATCTCTGAGCTCTCTTTGTCTATCTTATTCGTTTTTATGTGTTTTAGTCTCTTTTAATTTAATTTAATTAATATTTTAGATAAAATAATAATATAGTATGGAATTCGTGCATTTTAATAAATTATTGCATTTTTCTTGACTCTATTACGTTTACAATATTAAATAATTATAATAATAGTTATAAATGATTATAATTTAATTAGAGAAGCGGCGGGCGACCATTATAGCCACCGAGCATTCGGTGAGTGACACTGCAAAGGATATTGTGGGGTGAACGACGTGCGCGTCAGCATGCTGTGAGGTAGATGATATCCGGCATGATATCGGGTTATGGCGACCACGGGTGATACTAGTAAAGGCTATTTATTAAATTATATGTACTGGTATTGTGATATTATTAATAGTTTGTGAGGATGCGAGACCAAAAGGGCCTTATCCGAGAATGACACTTACAGAGCCAGTGCGAACTAAACTAGGGACAACTGATGATTCAATGTAGCTAGAATTATCCGAATAAAGCGATGCCATTTTATTCTTTATCAATTGGTGAACAATGTATTTATTATTCAATTCCTTGCATCATTAATTCATACGTCGCGGAATCATGAAGCGCCTCTTCTCGCAACACGATTTTCAGTATCGCTATTTTTTTCGTCGCAGTTGCCAAAGGAAATAAACCGTTTAGACAAGGCTCGATTGGCACTGTACAAAAACTTGTAGAGCGTAAGCCGTCGTTGTATACAAACGGGAGAGAAGATGGCTTTGTATTGGATATAGGAGAAGAAAGAAAATTTATGAATAATTACGGTCTATATATATATATATACGTCAAACTGTGATTTTAATATAAATAAGGAGATACAAAGGTTTATCCTTGAGGTATAAACAAAGGTCGGATATTAAAGTAAATATAATTTGCGGCTCTCACCTATCGCTTTGGGCTCTCGAAAAACAATGATCGTGATCGCGACGAAGACTCACGATCGTCGCTCGCTATCCCCTCCCCACAGGTCGCACGGAAAGCCCAGAGTTCTCCCCACTACTCAATAGCTTAGGCGCTTGAAAGCTTGCTCCAGAGGGCCGAGCGCGTCACCGGTCCGCTGACGCCGTGTCGTCCCAAGGAACTTACGTTCCTTGTACGCATGGATATGATCTACTCGGTCCGTAACGATGCTACCCTGACTGCCTCAGGTAGACTTCACTGAAGTCTACCTTAGCGCGGCTGGAGCCACGAGTCCCAATTGGACCCGCGCTAGCGCGGCCCGCTTAACACACACAGGTCGCCTCTTTCCCTATTATAAAGGAACTCTGGTCCGTGCTCCCTGTGGTTCGAAGTGGCGATTACAAATAAATCAACAATTGAATTATGAATATGGCTCGCCCTCAAATACTAATGCAAAATAAAATAAATCAAAAACACATTTTGTTAATCAATAAATCAAATCATAGAATATTTTATACATTACTATCTACAACAGGCTTAAAACTCTAAAAATACAAATCTAGATATTATACACATGAAATACATAGTTTTGGAAGATTATATTTGGTTCTATTTTTATTAGTTATGTAAATTTATGTCATTGTATTAAAACTTAAAATATAGGTTGATTGCATTCGATAAAGCGAAAAGTGACATTTAATTTTTTTGCGCACCATTGAGATTCAAACGGTCTATTCAAGTGATAAATCTGTAAAATTATTATAAAATTTACATAAATTTTAATCAGAAATATTACATGAATACAATAAGAGTTATTACAATTTCCATGTTTTAAAGGTCTTATTGTTAATTTAGTAATAATTAAACGTATTCAATTGATTTTTAATAAACAATTATTAATAATAAATAATCATGCAGTATCCTAGATTATGACAATAAAAATTGTAGTATGTATTGTATTTACCTGTAATTAAAATATTATTATGGGTATTTTTTTACAGATTCAAATAAAATATGCACTTAATCATTCACCAAATCATCCTTCTTATTTCCACCGGAAAATACTGTGAGTATCTAATAAATTCATTTGTATACTTTATAACAAGCACCATGAGCTATATGATATATTTTTGGAAATTAGTGGGTATCAGGATAAAATAAAGGTGGATAGTCCCGACTCTCCGGTTGGTTCGCGGGCCACAAAAACTCTCGTGTACGTGTCCAAACAATTACTTTATTTATCGATGTAGACTCCAGTGTTACAATTTTAGAAGCGGCACGCTCGTAAAAACTCGCGTCCGCGTCTCGCGGGGGCCAGGCCGGATCTCTCTCTACACTCGCCGCGCGGTTTCGCTCCTTCGCCACACCTGAGGTGGCGCCCTCGCTAGGCCACCACGTTGGCATCCGTGCTTAGCCAGGGGCGTCGATACGCGGGCAGAGGAGCTGCTTGCGCCGATGTTGATGGAGCTGGCGCTGCTGAACCGCCACATATTTATAACATGCATCATGGCTGCGGCCCTGAATACGTCCCTGAATATGTCGAGTAGTTGAAGAGTTGGACAGTACGGTTGACACCCATAAACTACGAAGTAGCGACGGAGGGGATAGTGCCTTCTGACACATGCTAATAATTGCTACGATCAAAATCTTTGCACTGATCAAAATCTGAGATACAATCGAGAAAGAGTCAGAAAAGTACTCTGTTCTAATGAAGGAATTCTGATTTCCTTCACAAGAGTAAGGCGAAATTTCTCAAACGCCAATTGGATATAAATCGGTTCGTTAGCAAGCTTCATCTATAGATAATGTTGGTCAAAGTCGGAAAGCGACATGAGCAATACAATCATTGGATCATCGTCTACCGGTTTAGGTGAAGAATGAGTCATGGAGGGTTAGTAAACCTGAGTGAAGGTTTTGCTCGCTATCCGCTCGACCAGGATGCTTAAGAGGGAGGTCGCTGACAGGCGAGGCACGGTTGATCATAAATAAGCAGAAATAAAGAAATAGAGAGAGTTTGCTGCTCGAGCGCGGTATTTTAAGGGTATTAGCTTGACGCTAAAGAACTACGGGTAGATCCAGACAAAGTAGGACCAGTCCTAAATTACCTCGCGCTAACAGATGCAAAGGAATTTCGTACATTCCTTCGTTACTATCTCCATTTCTGTCGATCGTTCGGGCTCTTCTTCCTCCTCCACGTACTGCTAATACTCCATCGGGCTCCTGCCGCCCGACTGGAGTTTCGCCTAATTGACAAGTAAGGAGATTAAAAAAAAACGTCCTGAGTGACCTTGCTTCCCTTGGACTTTGAGGAGACTTTGAGTAAATTGCGGTTCAAATCATAAAGATACAAATTCGGCGCGTTTCCACAAATGGATGAATGGCGATTGTTGCCCATCTGAGTTTGCCGATTCAGCTCAAAACTAGATGCATCGTTGACACAAAGGCAGATATGACATACCTGCTGAACTAATACACTAAGGTGAGTCTGTTCGAGGTGCAGCAACTCGCCAACTGAATGGAGCCAAGCAAAGTTGGCAGCCGTAGCGTCGAGCACAAGCTAACCGTCGAGCAGCTGAGTGGCTATATAATCTCTCGTGGATAAATAACTACCCTTTTCAGTAATAATTGTCTGTGTACCCGTTTCATATTCCGCGGCAGTGATAGCTACTGTCTCGTTTTTGCGCCTCTCGATAGTCTATCTCGCAGGTCTCCACAAAATTTCCACCACAGGTGAGCTGTCTACTATTTGCTACCTAAAAAATACAACTTATTTACAATTTTGAAACTTATAAGAATAATAACAATAATAAATATTGATGTAAAGTTTCGAATAAGAATAGCAATTATTTAATCGATTGTTTAATCAGCCATTGTATCAATTTTTCGGCAGTAGGACAATTTGACGATTAGCATTGTCCACTCTTTTTTATGTCAACTGCACGAGAAAGTGAATCCATTTCGGGATTCGGAAGAAGTCTTGCCATCTTGCGAGTTTCGCGTGAGTGACTTGCTCATTAAATTAGTTGGCGCCGGTTTCCATCAACATAACTTTGGCTATCGGTATGGCATTAGGATAAACTTTCGATATGGTACGACCCGGGAATGACAATTGGACTATCGCCGCAAGAGTTGCGGTAAGACTTCTACCGACTTGTGGCTGCTAAAGATGCTTTACCATTATCTATTGAAATTTTTCTTGTGTTCAAAAACATTCGAAATTGTCCCGTAGAAAATTATGAACATAATTTACTGTCATTATTATAACGACATTTTTTTTGCAATATTTTTCATATGTATTTTATACTCTTAAAAAGTGCATTTTCTAATATAACACAGGAGACAAATGCAAAGAAAATTAATTGAATTCATTGTTATACTATTTCAGGACAATGGAGGTTATAAATTTACTTTTCTCACCTGAAGCTGTATTACTTTTAACAGATTTAGAAAAATTTATACTAAATTTAGTAAACAATTATAAGTAACAGTAATACAATTATGATACCAATAGAATTAAAAAAAAACAATGGATCATAATCATTATAATAAATATTTTTGAACAAAATATATTTTATTTTTTTAATCCTTCTTCCTAAAAAATCATTAGTTAATAACCAACTCAAAATCCAAATATTTTCAACAAAAAATTTTTTACAGTAAATTCATAGATATTCTTTATTCTATGACGGGTACCAGGCACTGGGTCCGTCAAGACTAACGCGGGACAAACTAAGTTTACCTGTAATCTTACCTGTATCCGAGAGTCCCGCGCATCAGTGAACTAATTCGCGAAGATTGTTGTGCCGGCCACGGAGATAATTAGTGAGACGTGGTGACGGTCCAGGAGCTGAGAGCAGTGCAGTCTATCGCTGAGAAAGTAGACTGCATAGAACTTGTGCTCCAACTCCTAGAGCAGCGGTACGTCGTACGGGAACGCGACCCAGAGCGGTACCCCCGTGGGCAAATTTAGCTCGTCGCCGCAGCGCCTAACTAGGTAGGGCTTAGGTAGGGCAATTGCAACTTATTATATTGAAGTCAATAATAATAAGACCAGACATAGCGAAATTGGCCGTTGCACGTTATTGGTGCTGCGTGGGAAATGCGAGTTTTACGCGCGGCTGAACGAGAGAGAAAATTCTTCTCTCTCACTTGCACTTGTGTTAAGGTAAAGCGTGCGAGAAACAGAAGCGCGGCCCTTTAGCGCGTATGTGCCCTGATGCGGCGAAGATCGCGGATCGTCTCGACGCGACGGATTTTACGTGGAGTAGTGTGCGCGCGAAAATAGTGTTCGCCCGGCGCGTCAACCGAATCGGCGCTAGCGCTTGCACTGTACAAATTTGTCCTCCCGACGAAATAAATGATATTGTATACGCGGGCGATGCGCTGATATTTGTTAAAAATAAATAAATTATTTCAAATTGATGGTACGAGGACAATCACGAGGATGATCTCTCTTGCCCTTTATCTAATTTTAGACGGTATAAGCGGTTCAAGAGACCACGCCGCCTCTGCGGGAGTTGTAAGTACAACTCATCAGCTGAGTGACTAACCAGCTGTCATGCTACGTAGGGTGCGCGGCCGCGGGGCAAGTGGTTGAAACACTGCCCCATTGCACGTCGAAGTGAGTGATATCTTCTATATCACTCACATTGTACACGCACGGGTCGAGGATATTTTCTCCCCGGATCTCTCCGTTACAATAGGATTGTTAAATGAATTTATTAAACTATTTTTTAATAACTATAATTTTTATTGTAAATGCAAATTATTATCTTATGAATTCGAATTATTTTTTGTACAGGCATGAAATTATTTATTTGATGAATTATCTAAAAAATACAACAATATTTATTTCAAACTGTTTTGTCGTGCATATTACATGAAAAATACTTAAGTTGTCTTTTGTCTACCTCTAGAATCAGAACCTGTATAAGTAGTGATCCGTTTTGTTATCCTGCGTAGGTTCAATTTTACGAATTTTCGGCCTAATAAGAGCAGCACTTATCAAAGTAAGAGAAACAGATCCTTAAAGATTAACTCGAAAAGAATTTGTATATTTGCTTTTTATTACTTTACGTACACTCGTGAGATAACGTCTTGATAGCGAGAGAGTCGCTGAGCACATATGAGCTGCAGACCGCGAGGGAGCAAGTGAGCGTGGGTAATGAGGGTAATAGATGCACCGTCCTGCTGATGTATGCGGGAACGTAACGGTGCTCACATCGGCAGTCATTGAGCTGCTAATACAAGTGCTAATAGTATTTTATTATTAACTTAATAATTTGTTTAATTTTTTAAATTTATTAAAATAATGAAATTTACTTAATTTTAAAATCAGTAGTCACTTTTCAATGATGTTTTTAAAATAAAGAAAATTAATCTCAAACGGGTTCTAATTCGCGTTCTTAAACTCAATCATAACACATTATCATCATAGATATTAATGGTTCAAAGTTATAGCTTAAGCTTGTTTTTTGTTTAATTCAGCTCTAAAAGTCATTAAAAAATTACGCCACTATTGCTTTTTAACTTTATTAAGGTATTTGATACAATTTGATCTAACAGACTTTTGGATTATATTAGGTATATCAGATTCTTCCAGGAGTTCTTCAATGTACTCGAGCATATTTGATTCTATAGAGAACAATTATATATATCTGATCAGACAAATAAATAATCCTAACTCTACTTTACTGAGTATCTCACAAAGTTCTGTATTAGGACATTTTTATTCGACATCTATGAAAATCATCTGGCCCAGAAGGTGTTCTAGATTTTGCCAATGGCTTTACATGAACCTTATACCAAACCCTTGGGAGCTGTAACTATCTAGCGAATGATTGTACATGCACACTAAAAAGGGACCAATAACCGGAAGAGCCTTCACAACTACATTATGTGGAATACATAGAAATATAATAATGTATTAAGACTTATGCTCTTACATGTATATTACTCGATGTACACATCGTTAATCTCATTTAACGATTCGGAGAAATGCGTTGTACCGAGTAGTAAGGTGAGCAGCTCATGAAATTCAACGAGATGGTCGCTTGGTTTATCGAACCCTGCCCCCGCCGGGAAGGGGCCCTAATCGATAAACCGCGGGGAAGTCGACGTCATTCGTCCCGTCCTGGGTGTCTAGGACAGCCCGTAAACCGTAAATTTATGAATATAGTAGGCTGCCTGGCATCAGAAGTTACCGTTCCGTCACGGGTGAAAGCAACATCCTGCGTGGAGAACGAAGTGAGAGCCTGATTTGCCTCTGAGATAAGGTTAGCAGTCTATCTGTCAGCCAGACATAAATTTAAATTTATTGGCTGGTTGGGGAAGAAGTTCGAAGGCATAAAAAAACCCAATTTATAATATTTAAATGTCTGTGCATTTTTGTGTACAGTGATAGGTACTGAATCATCGTCGATTATGTGTAGCGACGTTGAGGAGGATGTCAAGTAGAATAATCTTATTTGTAGCTGTTTCTCACGTAGGTATGTAAGTCATCTCCCAAGATAGTGTCAAGTAAAATATTCTCATTAGTAGCTGTTTCTCACGCCGATATGTGAGTTATCTCCCAGGATAGGTCATGCGAGCGACTCTTATACACATACATAACGCATAGAATTTCGGTCTGTCACATAGATATCTAAGTTACTTCTTGTAAACTAATCTTATATAGAAAGATAAAACAGCATACAGATAGTACTAGATAATAAGAGCTGCGATGCCTATAAATACGTGAGCCTATAAGGGACCAGCGGTTCAGTAATATAGTTAAATTCATCGTGTAAGTACATCTCTCAGGAGCTCTGTCACTATATTGCAATAAAGATCAGACGAATATATCTTTGTCCAATATTCACTTTCTGCCTTCCTTGACGCCAAGATTCCTGCAAGTACTCACACGCGCCTTCAACTCGACCATTTGCTACCATCGCGTGAAATATTCATCTCGAAAAGATGACAAGGACTTGGCACCTGTATATATCGCGTGCTCTCGTGATGGACACTTTAGATCGATTCTCTGGACTGATATCTAAAAAAAATACGTTCAGAATCGATGCCGTCTCTGGTGATAGTAATTGCTCGTAACAAAGTCTGATCACGACTGCTGACTTGAACTGTGATAATCGACTGACTGTTATCAGTTCGCAGAGCTTTCCCTTGTGATGGCAGGTTATATGGAGGGGGAAATAAGTATTGTACTTGAAAAGCTGTGAGATGGCATCGAAAACACCTGGAAAATTCCTTAGACAGTCTACGAAATAGACTGATGCTTGATCGTTGCACTTCTACCATGTAGCTCGACTTAGCGCATTCGAACATTCATACCGCGCGCAGACACCAAAAACACTGTTTGTAGACTCCTGTCTACCTGCGCAGCATTTGCGCCATTCGGAAAGGTTTGAAGTCCGACTATCGATTATTGTTTTGATACTATGTCAAATATTTTGTAGGTATATTTACAAATATACACTGCGTAAGAAATATACAATGTGATTGTATGCGACTTGTGTCCTGTAGAGATTATTGCTATGCTCACCCTACTTTACATTATTTTTCATATATCTTTAGAATACTTCCATATATCTATGCTCTTCAAAGCGAGCGAGCACTACATTTTGAATAAAAACTCAGGCCGTCAGCCATGTGCTTGTTCTGGCGAAATATTACTTATTGTAATCCCATAATATGGAATCAAACTGCGTAAATTCAGCGTAACTAAATAGAGATTAATAAATTTAAATACTTTAAGAAGATGAGTAAAATAATATTCTTTTGTACCAGTAAACATAACCCTCCGCAAATTCCATTATAATCTACATATTTCTAATGTAAAACTAGATAAGTAAGTTAAATTACATCACGAGAAGGGCCAACTTCCATTTTCGGATCTTTCCGCCCGCCGAAAGTTCTGTAGGCCGGAGGCGAAGTCACGCGTGCACCTTGAATATAATTATGAATAAATCGGTCCTTCCGAATATCAATTAAAGAGCCTGGTTGTTCAGGAGCATGAAAAAGCGTTATTGAATCAACATACACCAAATTGAAAAAAATTATCATGGTTCATCAGGTAGCATTGAGCATACCGGTATCATTAGAATATAAAACAAGAATCAGAAAAAAATAAAAGATAATAATAATAACAATAATGCCATATAATACCCAATGGACAGCACGAGAACTCGAAACTTCGTAGAGTAGGACCCACTGGAGCAAGGACAAGCCGTCACTGCAGGTGGAGAGACCGCGCGTACACAGACGTTTCGATAATACCGAAGCGATAGCCTTGAGGCCGAAATAAAAATCCCAATTGCCTCTAGACTTTCTATCCCCTAAGGCAATTTACAATGATGGCCAATGCGGCAGACAAGGAAATTACCGGCGTGGATGTGTGATCCTTTTCAAAAAAAATAAAAAAAGTTAGGCCATACCACTCCACATGTGTTACATACGGAAAGTAGATGGGGCGTTTAGGCATCCGCCTAGAGGACATCTGCTGTCAGAAAGGGGAGCCCCTGACACCTCGTTTGCCGTTACGGTCTTCGGGCTCGATATATCCGCATGCAAAGAAAAATTAAGAGAGAGGTCTCGGGCCTCTCGTATCATGAGCTAGCCACCCAGTTGCTATGAAACCAATTGAACCCGAGAGAAACTGCACCTGAATGAAGAGTTGCAGTGACGGTTCGCTGTAAAAGAAGTGAAACCCTGAGCTGATGTTCCCTGGTTCAAAGGGTGCGAAGATAATATTCATTATCTTCATTCTCAGGTAGATTTCTTATCTCAGCCATTGTTCAGTCTCATCAAACACGAAGCATTGCCTTCTTGCCGAATCAATTGGGTGTCGCAGTCGATATTGAAGGTAATCTCGAATCAATCCATGATTTTTTTCGTTTAGGATTCTTTAAAGAGATCCATTTTCATTACCAGTAACAATTTGATACAAAATTTATTATTTTCATGCCTTGAAGACAAAATTTCGAGTATTTTGTCGGTTTTTCATCCGTCTTTCATTCAATTTATGTACCTCTCATTTTCCACACAAGGTGTACATGCAGCACCTAAAACGATGTGTGCTACCCTGGACAAAATTACCAGATGGAACACAAGAGCGGGAAAGGGTAAGCACAGCTAGGGGCCAAGAAGGGGGGGCGTTCGCTTCTAATTATATTTTCCTTGCTTCAAATGCTATTGATAGCTATTGATTCGCCAATGATAGCCTAGGCCACGGTCGATTTGTCACTGGTCGCTCTAATTCCAGCGCTCTGGTTAGCGAAGCGATTTAGCTACAGCTGCCTGATCTCAAAGGCCAGCGAGCACACCGGAAAGGATAATTTATTTTTAATTATTTATTATAATAAGTAAATGGAACATTTAACTATTTAATAAACCACAAGGTAGCTTTATAAAGTTATGCGAGTTTTTATACTCGAATTTGTCTACATTTCTCAAGACAGGCTTAAGGTATCATTCTAGTTAAAATTAATATAAATTTAAATTTATCTTTTTATGTAAATTACAATACGACCCTTTTTCTAGAACACCATGCATCCAATACGACACTTACTTGGAAGTTCAAAGGAAAAAGGAAAGGTCTACTCATACAACCAAGAAATGCTCGAAAACTATAGAAAATAATATCGGAAGCTCTTGGGATCAAATTAGAACTAGAAGTCCAGCCCCAGAAATTTACGAAAGCGAGTTGGTTAATATCTCTTACCCTAATAACCCCATCATGGCTTTTCCACAAAATCTGACAGTGTCCAAAAAGGATGCCGCAAACTACGTACAAGAACTAAATGGAAAAATATTCCATTAACCAAACTTCTACAAGAAGTTAAAGAAGCAAATGACACGATTGACGAGGCAGTTTATGGAAACCTTTTAAAACTAATAAAAAGGAGAATAAGTTTTGAAGCATGAGCTTCAATAGAAAATCTGATGATCCATTTCAAAACTATGTACGCACTAAACCGCAAAATTATTTCACTACTGACTAGACTTAGCTATGAATTCCACGAGGTGGGGACTCAATAATAGCATTTGCCAAAAAAATCCGAGCAATAGGCGCTGGACTATTAGAAGCTCACTAAAGCGCTAATATTGGTATAATAGATCCTGGTTTTAGACAAACCATTCAATTTGCTATAATAGAATGTTTCAGGCGAGATGTCAAGCCAAACTAATGCATAGTATTCAAATATTTGTACATATTGCCTTAAGGAAATTGCCATACAGCTGACAATTGCTAGAAAGAAGAAAGAGACAACCTCTTGCTCCAAAACCAAATCACATGTCATATATATCTTGTCACGTGGCGGTTACCGGGTGGCTAATTTCGCCCCGGCTCCCAGTCACCACGCGACTTAAGGACTTTCCGTCCTTTCCTCCTGCTCGTGTCGTCGCACGGAAAATCCGCGGACGCGGCGGAGCGAGCCTGGGTGCTCGCTGCTATAGGGAAACGCGAAATGGGAAAAAGGGCGCGTGAGATAATTACGCGGATATTGTATTTTAAATTAATTAATTATTTATTATAATATTTTACAATTAAACCCGATAATGGCGCGACGCTATCTACGTAACTCTTTCTCTCTCTCTCTCTCTCACTCTCCCGACGCGGAAGATCGCGTGCACACTACAAAATATATATATATAAACACCACTTACTTTAGTGGCGGCGGCGATCTCCAAGTTGGCGGGAAAGCCTCTCGCTTTGTTGTGGAAGCTAACACTTGTTTCGCCAATCTCTAACCACCAGGGCGAGATCCAAGCGTCCCATGGTTCGCAAACTTTAAACTGTAGGTGAGTGCACTTGCACTTTGGTGCACCGCTCTCTCTCTCTCTCTCTCTCGCTCTCACTTTAAGTACTCGCGTCGCACGAAAAGCGTGGCGCTTCGCCGCTAATAGTCTCGGGAGGCACCGTGTCCCGAGACACACTGATCGAAATCGTGCAATCAAGCAAGGATCCAGGGCCGATCGCGTGCCTAATTGCCCTCTCTCCTTCATTAGCCGCCACGGCCCGCGTGCGTTCCCGGGCGACAATTACCGCGGTGCGCCAAATTTCGCGCAGCCAAGTACCCCCACTCGGCGCATGGTCAAGGCTGCGAGCACAAGCTCAGTACAGCGGCGACCACGGCGAAATACTCGTCGCAATACCCCCCCCCTAAACTTCACATCTTTCCAAATGTCAAGTTTATTCATCCGGTTGGTCGCCGCCAACCTTACACGCTTATTTGGCTACTCTACTTCACCGATCCACTAAAATTATCTACTTAAATTAATATCACAAAAAAAACTAAGCGTGCAAAGTTGGGCAAGCAACCGAATTCAGAACGGAATTCCTTTGGTGTTATTGAGGCCACCTTCGCAAGCTCAATGCTACCGCTCTTCCGCAAGATCTGCTGCGGATTCGGGTGGTCCCGGAAGAACTGAGCCAGTGCCACTCGCATCCACACTCTATCCGCAGGCTCGGCTCTCCGGAGTTCGCCGAGAAGCAGCCTGGCCTCTTGGAAGGCGCGAGCCATCTGTGCGTACCGAGTCCCTGTTCCAGCAGGCACAACGATCGGCCCTGACAATCGGACAAGCCTCAGGGAAACGGAATCTCCGTTTCCCACCGAATCGTCAAATGCCTCTACGGACACATCCATGGGCTGCACAGGGCTGCCTCCAAAGACCCTGCTGTCTCCGCAGGAGGCATCAGCGGGGAAACACCCGATACTCCAGCGCCCATTCTGACCACCGTCAGATCAGCCGCGGAGCTCCGTGCGGTCTGGATCTCCGCGTATGAAGCTGACGGCGTCAGGCCGACGCTTTTGCGATCCTGTGTCTCCATCTGCTTTTGCACTCCCTCCGCTACCAGAACGTGGGGTGCCAGAGTGCGCGATGCTACGGTGGCTCCTACCCTGGCTCCCGAAACCACCCGAGGCGGCGCACTCAACCTCTTTTGCACCGAGGTGCTGTCCGTTCGCGGCGGTGGCTGGGGCTTCGGGGCCTTCAGGCGCGGGGCTACCGGCGGTGGCGCCAGTGCCGTCTCCGATCGCGGAGATCGGCGCCGGCGCTTTCCGCCCTTACCGCCACTTGAAATCTCCCATCCCCCCGCCACGTCCGTACCCACACTCGGCGCAACGCGAGCATCCACGCGGGGATGCTTTTGGGGGTGGCTCTCCCGGATCCGCCGGACTCCCATACTCGCCAACCACGCTGCATGCGTCTCACCACAACGTGGTCAAGTGTTCAGGGTTTCGCCCAAACGCCCACAGTTGTGGCAATACACCGAGTGCAGGGGCCGGAGACAATCGACACGATTGTGCCCCTTCCGCCAGCAACGGTGGCACGAGCGTGGTGGCGGATCAACGGGCTCGTCCATCCTCCCACAGAACATGCACCCTCGCCCCAGCTCACCGGGATCACTGGCTTGTGCGGATCGACCGGTGGAGCGTTAAGCCGAGGCTGCCTGCCCCATGCAACTCACGGCCTTGAGGCCGGACACAACCTTCTCTCCCCCGCGCGCCTGCCCTCCCGAAGTCGGAGGCCGCTGGCGAATTACCTCCACATACGGAGTGCTCTGAACCAGCGGCCCCTTCGGGTCACTACATCCCCCAACGCCATCCACTACCTTCCTCGCGCCTACCTCCTCCTCTTTCGTGAGGATACTCGCGCTCGCGCTCGCGATCGCGGATGCGGACCCTCCCCCCTTTGCCCTCTTTCGCCACTTTCTTTTTCCAGACGCGGAACGCTCCGAGGTCTGCCCCGCCGTGGATATTGAGGGCAGGGGCAGGAGTACGCCTGAAGTCGGCTTCCGCGGCAATGCGAACCTCCATGGGCTCGACGACAGGGTTGGCTGGCTCAACCGCCGCCACCGCTACCTCTACGACGGCCGCCTGCCCGTCACACACGGGCGGCGTAACCGCCGTGATGCTGCTGTCGCCGGACGTCGACGGCTGCAGGCCTGGGCCCGCAGATGTAGATGCGGTCCCGCCGCTCGTCAACTCCGGCACCTCCATGTCCTCGTCCGAGGCGTCGAGGAGCAACGCCTCCTCCTCGTAGATCGGAACGCTGTCCCGGCGAGCTTGCAGCTCCAGCCGGAGCAGCCTTTCGAGGCACTCCTCGTCGCCCTTACCCTCAACCACCCCCGTAGCTGGCTCAACGGGGATGTCTCCTTCCATTTCTCCATCGTTCGCCACCTGAAAAATGTAGAAATTGATTAATATCACGCTAAACACTACACTTACACTCAACCTCTGCCATGACACAAGAACAGATATTGACTTCCGACACTTCGTCGGTCGGCACGTTAGCTCGCCTCTGTGGTATATACCGCTTTAGGTGCTGAATATGCACCTTAGAGGTCTTCCGGCCAGCATCTTCGAGAAGAAAGACTGTGTCACCAAGCGCTTCTTTTATCTCGAAGGGACCAAAATATTTTGGTGCCAGCTTACCGGAGACTCCCTTCGCAGCATCCGAAAGCGTGCTCTCGCGCCTCCATACGAGGTCGCCCACCTGAAACGACGCGCCTCTTTTGTTGCGATTATACGCTCGGGCGTTGCGCTCCTGGGATTCATCGTTATGCTTCCTCACGAGATCCCAAAGAACGTTCAATCGTTTCAGACGGTCAAGCCAATGCTGAGGGTCGGCACGAACAACTACCTTCTCTCCCTCAACTTTACGTCGCAAACTCTTCACTGGCTGTGGGTGGCGCCCGTAATTCAAGAACGCTGGCGAGACTTGTGCTAGCTTGCACGGCCGTGTTAATGGCATGTCGAAACTCATGCAAGTGCTCGTCCCACTGACGATGATCAGCCTCGACGAACGTGGCAATCATCGTTTTCAACGTCCTATTCGTACGCTCAACCGGACTGGCTTGGGGGTGATAGGGAGGCGTGGTTACATGCTTTACACCAAAATCTTCCAACATCTCCCGGAGATGCTTATTAACGAACTCTGTACCATTGTCCGTCAATAAGAACTCGGGAGTCTCCCACCTAAACAACACCAACTCTTCAAAAGCTTTCGCCACTGCCTTCCCGTTAGCCGCACGCAATGGTTTCAACTCAATCCACCTCGTAAAAAGATCCTGAAACACTAAAATGTATTTAAATTGGCTCTTACTACGAGGCAGCTCCATCACGTCTGCAGCCACCACTGCCCATGAGACCCGCCTAAGAGACTTTATAGCGCTGGCATTCACTACACTGCTGTACGTATGCACGCACTTGGTAGTAAAAACCAGGCCAATAGTACCCTCTTTACCCTGTCGTAAGTCTTCTCGATTCCAAGATGACCCGACGACGGGTGGCGATGTGCCTGCTCGATCACTCCAACTCTATACTCATCTGGTACGACGAGTCTCCACCCCTCCTTTTGAAACGAGATCGGATCCAAGATCTCATCAGGAGAATAACGATACAGCATGCCATCTATCACTTTCCATCCCGGAAATTTTCGAGGGCAACGCTGAATTTCGTTTATTCTGTCATGATACCAAGGATCAGAGATCGTCTCAAAATTCGCCACAATCGCAATCTCTCTATCGGTCCCTCTAGAGAGAGCATCAGGAACCTTGTTGAGTGCGCCTTTTGTATGCACAATCTCGAAGTCCCACTGCTGCATCTCGAGGGCCCAACGCGCTAGCCTCCCTGTAGGGTCTTTAAGATTCTTAAGCCACGTTAAAGCGCTATGATCTGTTTTAGCAACAAATTCATAGGCCTCCAAATATGGCCTCAGTTTCTTAATCGCCCACAATAAGGCAAGGCACTCCTTTTCCGACGTAGTATAATTCCTCTCAGCCGGATTTAAGATACGGCTGATATACACAATCGGATGCTCAAATCCATCGTCATCTTCCTGAGTCAAAACGGCTCCAATGGCGTAATCACTAGCATCGCTTTAGACCGTAAATGACTTAGAAAAATTCGGACGAGCAAGCACAGGGGCCTTTAAAAGCGCGTTCTTCAAAGCATTAAACGCAACCTCTTGTCCTCTCTGCCACTCCCACGGTTGATCTTTCTTTAACAACTTCGTGAGGGGCACTTTAAGCTCGGACTCTTTCTCAATAAACCGTGCGTACCAGCCCACCATACCCAAAAACGTACGCAACTCTTTCACATTCTTGGGTGCTGGATAGTTGAGGACCGGCTCAACCCTTTCCGGGTCATGCCTTAATCCGTCAGCATCCAGCCGGTAACCTAGGAAACGCACACTCGAACAACAAAACTCACACTTCTCACGATTTACCTCGAGTCCGGCTTCCACAATCCTACGCAACACAAACTCTACCCATTTCAGGTGTTCTTCGAACGTTTGCGTCACCACTATCAGATCGTCCAAGTACGCGAAAACGTGAGGTTCTATCTCGGGTCCAAATAAGGCCCCGATTAACCTACAAAACGTCATCGGCGCATTTTTCAATCCGAAGGGTAAACGAACGAATTGCCATTGACCGGAGCCAGGCACAGCAAAAGCTGTAAATTGCCGGCTATCTTCAGTCAAGAACACCTGGAGTAAGCTTTCTTTAAGTCGATTTTAGAGATATACCTAGCTTCGCGCAACTTATCCAAAATTGAATCTATATTCGGTAAAGGATAGTTATCGCGTCTAGTCGTCTTATTGACATCTCTAAAATCTATACAAAACCTATAGCTCCCTTCTCGCTTGACAATCACTGGTGCACTACACCACCCACTAGCGCTACGCTCAATAATCCCTTTCTCAAACATCTTTTTCACCTCTTCTTGAGAACCTTGGGAGACATACGCCGAGGCGCGTGTCTCACCGGCAGAGCACCCTGGACATCGATGTGATGTTCAATGAGAGTCGTAAACCCGTGAAGCTCTCCGGGTTCTGGAAGTATCTTTTCCATCAAAGCCTTCACTTGCTCTCGCTTCTCACTTCGTATCTCAACGATACCACAGCATTCTGCGAAAATTTTCGGATCTGAACTCAATTCACCAACTTTTGAGAAAGGACGCTATCTTTCACCAGGAATTCTCCAGAAACATCCTACCAGCGATAACTCAAAACCATACTTGAGATCAAAGTCTACCCCGAGAATGACAGGGTGACCGGTATCCGACAAGATTCTAAGATCAACTGCATGCTCGATATTCTCTACTTCAAAGAGAACTTCAAGCACTCCAAGGATTTTCTGAGTTCCTCCAGTAACTCCACGAACCGCTAGCTGAGTCGGTTTCCATTTGTCTTCTCACTTAAATTTATCGACTAAATCTCCAAGATTAGCGGCTTTTCTCGCTATGAAGTAAAGTGACGAATGAGATAAGCTATTTATATGTTTTTTAGGAAGGATCAGATCTAAATTTTGGAAAGTATTGGATGCGATCCGCCAGATTTTATTATCTAAATATACGTTACATCAGAGATGAATAGAGAGATAGCCGATGCTATAGGCCCAAGCCGCGCCAAATTCGATGCGCCATAGCAATACGCACCCTCGCAGATAAAATTGTAATCTGTCGCACTTGAGGGGAAATGAGGGGAAATAAGGGAGAGGGAAGAAGTAAGCGCGAGCCACGAGTCGTGTCCATGTGACCGGCCGCAGGTATGTGTTGGTGCGCCCGATCGCGGCCAAAGCTGGCTCGGCTCTAATCGGCGAGGGAAGGAGCGCGAATGACGAGCCACGTCCGTGTGCCCGTCACTCTTTATGAGTGCGACTGTGCATGACTCGATCGTTTGCATGTGTCCATGACTCGCGGCCGCATCGGAGGAGCCAGCGCGAGCAACGAGTCAAGTCAAGCCCAGATGGACGCTCGTGGCCAGCACTGTTTCTGTGTGCGTATGTTCATGATTCGGTAGCTAGCTTGTGTCAGTTCGTCGGATTTTCGGCGGGTCTGCTTGCGGCTGCTTTTCTGCTGTTCGGCCTCACCTCGGACCCGAGGCCCGAGCTCGGATCTCAAGGGTGAAAATGATAGCAATCGTTTTGCAATGCACGCAAGATTTATGCCTCGATTTATGCACATTTTCTAACAAAAGTAAAGATAATTTAAAATCAATAATATTAATATAATTTGACGATTACATACAATAAATCCACTTTATTTGCATAAAAGACTTCTTCATTCGACAAATAACAAATTACTCGATAGTCGACTATGTAAAAATTCCAATTATATTCAAACAATTTTCCTCGTAATTTTCGTTTATACCTATGTGCATTAATTAATTATTAATTCATAATTACATATGTATATTCTATGTTGTTGCATTCGGCGAAAAAGTTTATAATCGTATCCCGTTTTTAGGGACTTGACTCGTTGCTCGCGCTGGCTCCTCCGATGCGGCCGCGAGTCATGGACACATGCAAACGATCGAGTCATGCATAGTCACACTCATAAAGAGTGACGGGCACACGGACGTGGCTCGTCATTCGCGCTCCTTCCCTCGCCGATTAGAGCCGAGCCAGCTTCGGCCGCGATCGGGCGCACCAACACATACCTGCTGCCGGTCACATGGACACGACTCGTGGCTCGCGCTTACTTCTTCCCTCTCCCTTATTTCCCCTCATTTCCCCTCAAGTGCGACAGATTACAATTTTATCCGCGAGGGTGCATATTGCTATGGCGCATCGAATTTGGCGCGGCTTGGGCCTATAGCATCGGCTATCTCTCTATTCATCTCTGGTTACATATTTTGCCTATCTTAATGTAGCCAGTCCTAACTGTTTTAACAACACTACTTATATTAGTACAAGAAATGTTCGCAAACAGATATTTATTGGAAGAAAAGAGCCATAATGCAGAGTTTAAGGTAGTTTTAACCACTACCAAATATTTAAATATCACATTTCTAAGCTTACAAGCGAATAAGAGTAAGGTTATTGAGAAATTTTTGAGTTTATCACAGCACTTTTGCATATCTCATTTGCAGATAGGTTTTCGAATGGCGCACATAACAGTTTACTACTGACTTCGTCATAGTTGTCTAATTCGACTTGGCTCGTAAAAGCGTATAGGAGAAAATTTATTCTCAAATTGCGGTAAGGTTAAAATTTTATAAGCTGCGAAGCTAAATTTGTCCACAAATTTTAATAATATATCGATTATGAGTTCGTCATGAACTACAAAGGCGCTGGTCGCAGTTATACTAGGCAATCCAGTTTCTGTATTTTCGCTCAATAAAAAGGGCCATCTGGCACTAGATAGGGCTTCGAAGCTATTCCCCACTCACACAATTTCTTCAAAGACAGACAAAACATTCATTGCCTTCAAAACACTAACAAAGACATTGAATTTTAAAACTATGTATCGACGGCGCATTGGGCCGTCTTCGCAAATTTGTAAAACTTACTATGGCTCTGGGTGATATGCCGCTTTATGTTCAAAAGACCTTTGGAGCTTTCATTAATCACTTAGACGGCTCGCGCGTCTAGGCTTATTTTCTAATTATTTTATAAGCTCTTTGAGCTTATTTAAAACTCCAGCGATTTTGGAGGACACACACACACACGAAACGAGTAAAAAGCGTCATTCAAATGCATTTTACGGACGATAACCGATTACTTTGTATTAAAAACAAATACAGTATCGGTGCTCAGATCAAGTACTGATTGAGGAATCTTGAATTATTTAAATCTGTGCGGTTAGGCCTCTGCGCCGCAGTAAAGCAGTCACGGGCAGATTACGGCTGAAGCCTACGAAAGCTCGCGGAGAGTCGCAAATCCGCATGTCGGCAGTCGGCTGATCGGCTCCAACAATCGACTCACCAATACAGACGATACGTCATACACAGCTGCAGCAAACAGCGCCGGCTACATGAGCGCGTTTCTTTGCGCGCACTCACACCTTCTATCCGATCGGAGCCGAGTTCGCTTTCGGTAACGATAGGGTGTACCAATACAGACAAACAGCTCGCTCGCGCGCAGTCACGCACACAAACAGCACCGGCCTCATGGACACGATTTGTGGCTCTTGCTCCATTCTACCCTCTCCCTTGTTTCCCCTCATTACCCCACAAATGGACCGACTTACGATTTCATCCGTGAGGGTGCGTATTACTACGGCGCGTCGATATTGGCGCGGGTCGGTTGAATTGTATCGGCGATCTCTCTATTCATCTCTGCTTCTATATTATTTAGGATCTGCCTTGGTTGGTTCAGATCAGTTCAGATCGCCATGAGGGGGATTCTTAATCTCTTTCTTTCTCTCTTCCTGATTATTTCATGAAATACGTGAATAAAATGAATGATTTAGTCAAAGAAAAATATTTTGAACAAATAGTTTCATTTTTTCAAAAGTTTCAGTGGCTCTATAGAATACCAATGACTAGGATATTATGTAATAATTCATTAAATTTATTTCCTGCTGATTGGATAGAAGCTTTAAAAAATCTTAATAATCATGATTTAAATGATTTTGTTGTAAATGGGACAGTGCAGGTCTGGATATAATTATGTATTGTTTATGATAGTTCTAAATTTATTTTGATAAATGTTGTTGTTAACATATCATTTTTAGAATCATTGGCCAGAGTCATTAAAGTGTTTTGTTCATGATTGTCATAAGTTTAATAAATTGCCAAATATAACCACATCTTTGCCTATAGTTAAATTACCCCCAGAGTTTACTAAAAACTTAAGCAAAAAGAAACAACACGAAATATTTCATTTGACACAACTAATTCATGAACATTGTTTATTGACAAAAATATCTCTGATCATTGATGTAGGGGCTGGTTTGGTAAATATTTAGTATAAAAGTATGTAATTTCATTTAAATGTGTTTGTAAATAATTTCAATTTTTTACAGGGTCATATATGCCAATTATTAAACTATTTATATGGGTATCAAGTTTTAGGACTTGAATCCAATTCACAAAATGTAAGAACAGCAAAAATAAGACAAAAACTTCTTTTTCCTCATTCATTATCATCTGTAAAGTTTAGATGTTGTCATATTACTATAGAATCCATAAAAAATATAGAATTAATCATAGAACAAGAATTTAAAAAAATTGAAAGTATTTGTTTAATTGGACTTCATGCATGTGGTGATCTAAGTGTATTCATGTCTAACATATTTGTTGAAATGAAATTGGCAAAGTTACTTATTGTAGTACCCTGTTGTTATCATAAGTTAAGTTTTGTAGATACTAATAAATCTTATAAATCGTGTATGCAAAATGAGTATTTTAAGTATTTTCCACTCTCGCAAACACTGAAAAATGTTGTTAAAAGGTTAAAAATAGACATTGGTCAATTCCTCACAAGACCATTTTTGCGACTAGCCTGTCAAGAAAAGTCAGAAAGATGGTTCAACATGGTTGAAGAAGCTCATAGAAAACATTCATTTTATGTCCTTGCAAGAGCTGTCCTTGAATTATACAGCACTCAAAGTAAGCATATTATTGAATTTGATTCATTATAACTTAATAAGAATTTTATTATGTTTATTATAACATGTGCTATACATTATTCACTATTTCTAAATAAAATATCAAAAAGAACTAAATAAAATATTTTTCAGATGAGCTAGAGTTAAAAAAAATTGTACGGAAAGGAACAAGAAAATCTCAATGTTCTAACTTTGAAAATTATTTAGAGGATTGCACAAACCGATACCAATATGAAAAGAAAATAATCTACTTCGGAAAAGTGCAAATAAATTCAATATCCTGGAATCAAAGAATAAAAACTGAAATATTAGCATTGTGGAAAAATAATGTAGAAAAACAACAAATAATAGAATTATACACTGCCCTGCAATTACTTCTCCAAAATGTAGCAGAATCTTTTGTTTTAGCTGATAGAGTATGCTTTTTAAATGAATATAATTTTAAAACAAATATTTTATTACCTATGGATAAAATCTTATCACCTAGAAGTTATGCAATTGTGTCTAATAAAATAATACAATAAAAACAATATTAAAAAACTGCCCAGCTGAAATTTTAATTTTTTTTAAAATAACACAAAAAGAAATTTAAAATAAAAAATTTGTGATTAAAATTACATTAATGTTTTTAATTTTGATCAACCAAATTATATCAAATCTGCTTCTTATTAGCTGGTTTATTGTTTAATAATATTTTATAATGTTAAAAATGTCTTCAAGTAATCAAATATCACGATAAGCGAAAATTTGAATTTAAAATTTCCGACAAAAGTTTGAAGCTTTGAGGGCAGAAGATGCGTATTTGGCGTAAGTGTGAAGTTTGGTTGATCGGATGGTTGGTAGAAGTAACGTTGGGTAGTTGACCGTACGCTGGCCAGGTGGAGCATTATGTCCCAGGGTTACCGACTGAACTCATCAGTAAGGCAATGTCGGTCACCCCTGCCTTAGACCAGTGCGCTGATAGGCGGACATCTCGCGCGCACTTTGAAATAGGAGGCGCTGGAGGGGATGAAGAAGGAATACGCGCCAGCAAGGCGCGCTATAAATTGTACCACATTAACATCATTAAATGTAAATAAATACTACCTAACAATAAATTAATATTTGTAAAAAATATTATGCAAGTCATATGCTTGCGTAAGTCCCAACATGCTCTAAAACGTCTATGCAATGAGCCTGCTCTGTACTCCACTTAATATTGCAGCTCTTTGCAACACTAGCTGGCGCAGCGGTGGCTCCTCAGAATCGTGGCCGTGGCTAGTCGAATTCAGGCCAGATTGCGAAGCAGCCTAGCAACTCGGCCTTCAACTGCACGGCATGCTTTCCGCGCCCTGCCGTATGCTGCTCTCTCTCTCTCACTCTCTCTCTCTACACTCTCCAAACTCTGACATGACGTTTCCACATTGCCCTCGCTTTAGTGCATGGAGGTCGGTCGGCGGTTTCGCGTTTACTGCTGCAATCGCTCTACACGGATTCACTCTCGCTCTCTTTTAGGGGTGGCAGATTCCTCGAGGCGGGCTGCATGAATATGAACTCTCTTAGAGGCACTAGGGGAGTTCACATTGAGGGACTCCGTCTTCATTTACATGATCATCTTACTTATCATCTGTTCGGTGTAGCAACCTGGTTGGGTTCTAGCATCATGAAGTCATCGGGATTGATGGATTTTCTGTAGTTCGGTAGATCGCAATGTTAATTATGGGGTGTTAGTGATTAAAGTGTATTCTCTAACTCAAACACTGAGGGGCCTGCAAGGCCAGGGGTACTGGAGTACTTGATCTGTTCTGAGCAGAATCATATCTCTGAGCTACTCGAGTGTGTCGGTCCCCTCATTTTTCATTTACGAGGAACTCTATATTTTGGATTGGATTTAGATTGCAGCGATCAACTCCAGATTATAGTCACAAAATCATTCTCGGTGATCTGAATGCTGATCTCTGCACTGTCAGTAATGATGCTGTGTTTCTTCGCAGAGTCGTGGCTGAGCTGTCCTTTCAGATTATCCAACACGGTCTTACGCATACCGCATCCACATTCCGCACCTGGATTGACGTCATTCTTGTGGAGGATAATGATTCGGTAATCGTCGCTGCCAATACACCTACTCCTTTTCATACTAAGTATAACATAACTAATGTTATAGTAGAGGTTACTGAATCTATCTGTTGCTCTTTCAGATGTAGGGATTATAAAAGCATCGATAGTGATGGGCTTGTACAGTTGTTGGCGGACTGTGATTGGGGGCCGTTATTGGCAGAGGATTTTACGTTGAGTCAGCAGTTGCGAGGCACAACTACAATTTAATAACGGCAATAGATGTACTCGCCCCCCGTGATAATTATGAAATCAAATAAAAATCGCCGTCCTTGGATTGCACTTGAGCTTCGTGACTTGCAGCACAAGAATGGGGTACTGTACAGGCAGTGGAGACGTACAGGACGAAGGCAATTCTTCGAGAACTTCCTCGATCTCCGCAAACACGTTCAGAAGAAGATAGATCAGGCGAGGACTGAATAAGTTCATAATCGTCTGTTCGACTCTCAAAATTCCAGCAGAATCTGGCGTGAGTTGCGGAACCTAGTGTTGCAGCTCGTTTGAAAGTGGACGCTTTCCTGAGGTATAGAAGAAGGCTCATGTGGTGCCATTGGCCTGATCAAAAACACCTTTTGGACCAGATGATTTTCGACTTATTTAACTACTTTGCTTTCTTTCAAAAGTGTTTGACAGAATTGTTTATGACCAGTTTATGGAGTATTTGGTGTCTCATAACATCCTCGACCCACTCCAAACTGGGTATCGACGGCATAGTTGGACTGAGACTGCTCTGTTGAGATTGACTGAAGACATACGCACTGATATGGATAAAAGACAGGTGACGTAACTGTTACTATTTGACTTTAGTAAAGCGTTCGACACTAAATGTGCGACTCGTCTATTAAACTGTAATAGAATCTTCTTGGCTCTCCACCACGCTTGGTGTTCATCAGGGTTTTGTGTTAGTACCATTGCTGTTTTGCCTTTACATTAATGACCTTGGTCTTGCCCTTGACTCTATCGATGTAAAACATATTTTATATACCCATGACCTACAGGTTTACCATAGTTTTTCTAGGAATAACCTTGAGGTAAGAGATTGTTGAGGAGTATTTTGTAATTCGAAATCAACAAACGGATTTATATAGCGGATACTAGAAGAACAAGCCTTAAGCCGCAATCGCACACACATACAATATATTTGTATTACAATTTCATTTTAGAAAATCAATTGCAATTCAATTTACGGTTTATGCGCACATAATTTCTTAACTTGTATAAGGTCCTAAAGTAGGACAACAATAATTCTATTTAATTCTGTATCTCTCATGTCATCTATCATTTCGAAAGCGGATATGCTGATATAACAGTATTAGAGTACTAGGGGTTATTTGATTTAAAAGATATTGAATTAGGTCTATGTATTTGCGGCAAAGGTTAGGAAACGGGTCGATATTTGGCGGAGGTAGCGTTAAGAGATGCATACGATGTATCAGAAATAAAACTAATAATTTTTTAATTTAAACATTTTTTAATATATTTTTCAATTATAGCAAAAATATGTCGGTTGTATTTTGATCAGGAGACAATGTCTTTAAATCCAGTTATTGAATCATTTTTTGCAAATTTCAATGTAAATTTAAAAAATATTTAATGTTTATCATAAAACCAAGCCTGAAAAGATAAATGTATTACTTCCTATATTGACAATTCGGTGCAGAGAGTAAATAGTACAAAAAATGCGATTGTATCGCGACAATTATCGGGGTGAGTACTAATGCTCTCGGTGCCTCACTTCGGTATATGGGTTGCTATCTTCGCTGCTAATAGTTCCGAAAGCGACCGACTTAATACCGCACCGGTATACAACCGTAGATAGTGTTGTCTTTTAATAAAAATATTTGGATTTTTATGGCCTTCCACCTGCTTGATAATTAAATTCATCTCAGATGAGACAAAAATTTATAATCAAAAAAATAAAATTAATAGTGTAACATATATAATTAATTATATATTTTTGTTTAATTATTTTTAATTTCATAGAAAATTATGTCTATTTATTATTTATCTCAAAGATTCGTTTCGATTGGCGTCCACGTCGCGACTTCCAGCGCCCGGTTATCGCGCCACTTGTTTTGTCCGCATCTGCGCTTTTGCACGTCCGATTTGTCTAGTCAGTTATTTTCCCTCACGTACGCGCCCTGAGCACTTCCGATCCGGCCTGGAAGAATCCCCCGACTCGTGGGCCCACTCACAGCGATTTTGCAGGTTGGTGTGTCGGTATCAAACCGTAATTCTTTTGGCTGTTCAAATTATCTGCACGAAATTTGAATAATACAAGAATACTATTAAGTTTTGTAAACACTTTTAATATGTGAGAATTATTAATTTCAACAAAATATTATATATGTATAATATTTTATTAAATATAATTAAAATGTAATACTTTACTTAGAATAATATAGTAAAATAGAAATTAAATAATCGATTATGTGAGTTATGCGGAAAACAAAATAATTTAATTATACTTACTTATTAAAAATATCTACAAAAATTGAGTATTTTTGTAATAATTCAAATTTTATGCAAATAATATGAGCTACCAATAGCGAAGCTAGCGCCTCCTTGAATAGACGCATCAGGGTCCGGACTTTTGCCCCTTATTTAACATATTGCGAGTGTATGCTTTATTCAGCGCACCTAGCGTTTTTGATTGTAAGCTTTATCAGGAAATCAGCTCTCTTCAAGTTTTGGAGTTTGGTTCCCATCTCTTTTGCCCTTGACCTATCTGCAATTACATCGACTTAATGTACAGAATGCGCGATCTTTGTATTTGACAGTTTGACTGTAAGTGATTGCAAGTCTAGCACAGGAATTTCAACAACTAGATTTATAACATGTTTAATTTCGTAAATGCATGAAAACCCAGTAGACAAACTGAATATATCTAAAGGACGATGGAATCGTATCCAGAATATTACCCGAAGTAAGATTTCCTTTTAACATACGATGTTTCTTTATATAAAAGTGAATGCGAAGAGTTTGATTCTCAAGTTTTAATACGTGCATAAATTTATTTTTACAACTCAAGCAAGTTTATACTTAATGCAATGTTATACAAATCGCATCACTGCAACAAGATTAGTATGTACATGGCTTATAAGCAGTACGTTTTTAAACGATTTTTATATTTGGAAAATTATGTAACAAACAAATTAAAAATTGCTAATCAATATACAAAGTTTAGTAATTTTCAAATTAGTAACATCTTTAAAATGATTATACATTACTGAATTGATAAGAGAATGCTCTTGTAAAATTTGTACTTCTAGTTTACAAAAAAATCAATTGTTAATTCTACATAATTGCAGTATAAGCCAATATTCATCTCCATCTAAAGAACAATGTGTTGTTATTGTGAGAAATACAACATTTGTAACAAATTTATATAATGGAGTTCCTGATAATCTTTTGGTGAATAGTATTGCTTTTATTGTAAGTATTAATAATATATAAATGCATTCTTTTAATTTTAATAATTTTCGTACAATTTTTACATTAACTTTTTTGGAAAATTTGATAGTGTATAACTATTTCTGATTTGATTAGGTTTTAGTATTATTATTTGGCTTACTTCGTAAAAAAGCATGGAATTATGGGCGATTAGCACTTTTGCATAAAAATGAAAACAGATGGATGGAATTATTTTATGGAGATAATGAAACAAGGGATGTTGAAGTAATGTGCATTGAAGCATCTGTAAATTCACATTTATCTCACATGGACAGAGGATTTCTATCATGGATAGTAGTAGCTTTACGATTACCGTAAATATCATATTCTTAATTAAATGAAATTTTTAAATTGTATTAAACGCATTTAGTTAACCAATAAGTTGGAAATCATTAATACAATAAGTTATTTGTTCAATTTTAAATGTAAGTATATAAGTGTTTTATGTTAATCTTTAATCCACAGGGATGCAGAATTATTAAAAAGGGCAGGCCCAGATGGTTTACTTTATGTATCATTTCAAAGACATTTAATTGTGCTGACTGCTTTAATGACAGTGGTTTCCATTTGCATCATTTTACCAATAAATTTTCATGGAAATGTGACTGGAGATCCCAATACTTTCAGCCATACTACTTTGTCCAATCTTGACTCAAAATCATCTTGGCTTTGGGTACACACATTAGTACTTCTTTCTTATTTACCTATTGGAGCATATGTAATGAAGAGATTTAGAAAACAAGTAATTATATTTTATATAATTTAAATAAAATTAATGG
Source organism: Sycophaga agraensis (assembly GCA_018906755.1). NCBI lineage: Eukaryota > Metazoa > Arthropoda > Insecta > Hymenoptera > Pteromalidae > Sycophaga > Sycophaga agraensis. Next base: position 132,704 of record JACCIE010000068.1, on the reverse strand, counting down.
GAAAAAAACTCACTCGTACGTGAATGCACGCTCGCACATGCATACGCATAATGTCTAACTTCATTTCACAAAATCTGTCAAAATAACAGCTTTATACATTAAAGCCCTAGTTTGATTTGAGTAAACAAGCATAACACTAAGAATCTGAAAAACAAATAAGATTGCAGTATAGATAATATGTCATACCACTACCATAGTGTTGTTAACATCTACAAGGAACAAATAATATTTACGAAATTAGTCTTTTTTATACCTGTCCGATTTAACCTATATAATTATTATTTTTTTTGTAATGAACATAAAATCAGCTAAGATATATTTAGAAAACCGTAAATTATACGTGCCCGGTTGTTAGGAATTGCTCGACCTGCGACTCTTTTTATTTCAATATCATCATAGTGTGATGTGGCTGCTTTATCCATCTATGTAGTACCTGCATCAATTTTTCATTTCTAGTTACTTTGTACACCTTATCGAGTTAAATAAGCTAACTATGAGTCATTAGTCATCAGGCGCATAATTGTTAATCGATTAGATAGGTACAAGATGGTAATGGGAAAAAAATTTTTATATTCCCAAAAAATTTAATTTAATATAAAGGTATTCTATTGTAATTAAGGTAAATATGATGATTTAATCCAGAAAGCGTGCTCAAACCGGTTTATTACTGGCATATCTTTTCAAATGGCTGCGTAAGATTCTACAATTTATTATTTTATTTAATTAGGTTATTTAACTTTCTTTAAGGTGAACATAAATTCATTATGAATTTCGAAAAACAGGGAATATGTAATCGATCAAGTGAATCGCAGCTTTAAAAAATTATACCATCCAAAAGAAATTACGAAAAAATTTATTTTCTTAATAGCAAATTTATTTCATTATCTTTTCAATGAATATAAATTCACTATGAATTCCGATGCAGAAAAGTTTCCGAAGGGAATGAAAGCGAAAACGTATTTGCATTCGTACATACATGCACTCATGCACTCATGCACTCATGCACTCATGCACTCATCTACATCTGTAATTTCTGCACATCACTGAAAATTTTTGTACTGCTGACCAATAATTAAGTAGAATAGTAAGAAAATGAGTAAAAATGTTATCTCATATTCTAAATTGATCATGGAGGAATGGTCAATCATGGTTCGAGCTATAATATTGTTTTTGTGACCCGAGAAGATGAAATGTATATTAAATTTAAAGAATTAAAAAATAATTATATTGTTATGTAACATATGTATTAATTAGATCTGCCAAAATGTATCCTTTTCTCTCTTTAACTCTCAGAAGATTACAATGTCGGAGCAGTAACACTACGTCGTCATCGGAACCCCAAATACGCAAAGAAAGGTCGCCGGAAAGGTATTGCTCGGCTTCCTTAACACGAAACGGTTGAACGTACAAGGGCAGATTCTACATTGGACGCGCCCGTCCTGCAGTCTAAGTTCCGGAGCAGCGCCGCTAGGGGCCCGGAGGACTAGTCCACCACGAGTACCCCTCGAGCCGAAGGTAGTCAGTAGCCAGAGTCTTTCTCTGCGAAATTAGCTGCGCATGACTCTCTCCCTTCTGTGTGTGCGACACACGTCACTTCAAGTAGTCGTAGCGAAAAGTACAACGATGATAGTGAGAGAGCGAACACCCAAACCTCCTAGAAGTACCGACAGAGAAGTTGATAGCGGAAAGCATAAGAAAGAGTCAGTCTCATGAGTGACAAGAACCACGACGATCCGGGGACTGAGTGTCCACGGTCTGCAAGCACAATCGCGAACTAATCACCCTTTCCCCAGAAAAGAGTTTTCAATGCCTGCTCTGGCGGTCGGGGCCACGGGGAAGTCAGCCCTGTATTTGTGGTGATTGAAGAAGTGCTCAAGGAATTGCCATTGTCCTGTTCGTTTGTAACGTCTATACTGTGCGACACTTTTGCGCTGTAAGTCAAGAAGCTCAAGTTCTATGAAAGGCAGGTGATCCTTATTATCAAACTCCACCGCCTGTAACTGCCCCTAATTACAACCCGTCAACAATTGAATAAGCCTCTCATTGTCGATGCTCTCCTAATCCCTACATCTAAAAGAGCAACCGATAGGTTTAGAGGCCTCCAAGGTCCCGCACTAGAACCGAATAGAGCAGAGTTTGATGTGCGGGACCTTAGAGGTCCCACATTGACAGTTTCGTGGTACCGGTGTCAGAGTCACACAGTTTATCAAAATACTAAGCTTCTTACTCCTGGCAGTATGGTGTGTGAGAGTGCCAAGCATCGGGACTTCTACAGTATCGCATTTCGCTATACTCGTCAATTCCAAATTCCCTTTCAATGTAATTATCCTCTCCCCTTGAGTAGATGCCGCGGCCGCGCCCACTAATTGCCGCGCCACACCGAATTTCGCGCCTCTCGTTGCGTCCCACCCGGCTCGGGGTTAAGGCTTCGAGCACGCGCTCAGTACAGCGACGACCACGACGAGATACTCGTTGCAAATGTTTAAACAATTTACAATGTTATTTTGTTGCTCACTTAATTTTAATATATTGTTGGGCATCTCGGTGGCCAGTCCATCCAGTCCTTCTCATTAATTCTTCCTCCCATTTCTTTCAAATTTTTTGATTCCGAGATCTCATTAATGACCAGTGAGCGATCCTCACACAGAGCCGCCAGCTCGGCTGACTACAATTGATCTTCTCCAGCTCAGAGACTCGACTTATAAGAGCCACCATTAACCCTTCCGTTGCTGGTGTGGATAGAGTTAAATCAGAAACTCCTCGCAAGAAAAGTGTTAAGATCGGCCACTGCTCCATCAATGAGATCAAATCTGAAAAAGTCGATTATGGACACTGAAGAAGTCCGATCGCACCTAAACTGCTTCAGATATGATCTATAATGATGAGTCGAGTAGCGAAGTTGATGATGTTGGCATCAGGCTCACCATAAAGGTCGCAGTAGTGCTTTTGAAGACTGTTCGATTTAGCGGCGCCTGCCGCACGGTGACCCGTTCAGCAACCATGTTGGCGCCTCTCACCGTCTGCGCTACTACAGAGAATTATGAGTGCTAGAGGAGAGAGCGCACGATGACATTGGCCCCGTGGATTGGGGGGCAGGCAACGTTGCCCCGCTCGGTTGACTGCGAAGCGGCGAAGGAAAGTGCAGGTATGCCTGAAGGTCATCGGCATATTAAACATATCTTACACACATGGAATTAAGCAAAATATCAAGATCGTTAATGCAGTCTATCACTATTAATTTAGGCCAAGCATTATAGACTTTTTTTGTTAAAGTAACCATTGGGAGATTATTCAATTATAATTTTAAAAACGGGTGTGAAAAATTAAAGTTTCCTACTAGGGCTGTACATCTCATTTTTTGTTCTAATGCTTCTAAATCCAATCAAAAATGTTTGCGAAGTTGTCAGTTTTCCACAAAAAATCTCGGGGAAGCTAATTATTTAGCCTGTAAGAGGCTGAAATAAAAATACCTGCAGGTACACTGGCGAAAGCTATAATTTTTAAAAGGTGAGAACTGTAGAAAAATGACTACAAAGATACTCACCGAGAGAGGTAGATAGGTAGATATTGTATCACCATCACAATTAAATACAATAATAATAATACACCACTGAATTATACAAGTATAGTGATAGACAAAGTACATCTATTAGTGAAATATGATAAAGTTTTACAACGATTTCATTAATTGTGACGTTGTCACTTGTGTGAGAGAGAGAGAGAGAGAGAGAGAGAGCGTGTGAAAGTAAGCAAGTATGAAAGAGAGAAATATGAGTTCGACAGAGACGGCAGAGGTAACGCGTAATCGCCGACCAACCTCCAAGTGCTTACGTTGGGCGTGATAGACGAGAGACGTGAGGGCAACGGACTAAAATACTGTAATTACGCGCAGAACCGGCAGCTCCACTAGAGGATCGAGCCGTCAAACCGCATGGTAATATGGCGCCAATTCGGCAGGCACCCATGGAGTAGGAATCCCCTGTGGACTCTGTCGACCGCGCTATGCTAAACGAAAGTGCGCACGGTGGAGAGCCGCCGCTGCCGCTCCGCAGCATAGAGGAGCCACGCCGTGTCAGCACGATGTGGCATGCCATGTTCGGGTTACGCGACACCGTAGCCGACAACACTTAGAAACATGACGAAGCCGAGGAGATGATGACAGCGAGAAGTAGCCGAGGATGGGAATGGTCTTACAGGCCACCCAGGAGAAGCCGGGACAATACACGACGTGGGGTTGAGGCACATGAGAAAGGCACACGCTTCGTAGGCTTCGCTCGCCATTGCCGGGAGAGGACTCAGAGGAGAGAGCCCGCGCCCCTTTGCATCAGCGCGTCCCGACAGATTCGATTTGGCGGTCGTTTCGTGTAGACGAGGAAATTGATTTTGGCGGTCGTAACGTAAACGGATGTTTTTGAAGTCGTGGCGTGAAGATGTAGAAGAGTTGAGTCGTGAAGAGACGTGAAGCGACGTAACGGTCGTAACGTAGACGAGTCGTGACGAAGAGTGCAGTGCAACGAAGAGTGAAGACACCGCGAGATCTATCCCGAAGGGTCTCTTGACAAACGCCGCCAGCCTCCAGTGAAATCTTGGGCCACTGATGAGAGTGAGCGAAGGCTACCTGTGACCTCGCTCACTCCTCCAGGATCCAGCGATAAGTGATGCAGCCGATGCCACTCCAAGGATGCATAAGTAACGGAGCCGACTAAGTAGGACTGATTAGTCTGTTAGGGTTTAATGAGCAATGCAACCGACGTCGCCAGCGACAGACGGGCGGGACAGACAGTCGTCGCCTCTAGCATCTGACGGAAGGCGAATCCAGACGCCGCCGTCTTCAGCATCCGCTTGGTGCCCAATATTGTTTATAAATTTTGTGAGCACGCCGTGGAACCGTCGCGAGGCGGAAGGGCTTCTCCTGCGTTGTACAGCAAAGCGACACGTTATACAATTAAATAGGATGATGTCTTTCTAAGGTCTGAGAGAAGAAACATTTAATTCTTCTACTCTTTCTTGTTCTTCATTTATTGGCACCAGCTAGGCTGTACGACCTGTAACCAACAAGGTTTAGCACCGGCATCTGATCTCAGTGCTGGTAAGGTGGTAGATTCAAATATGCTGTTCATCCGAAGAATAGAATGAAGGTCGTCCGATGAGCCCCACAGGCAGAGGGCCCACTAGAAGAGACGGAAAGAGTTTAAATAGAGAGATTGCAGTTATGTAAAAAGCGAAGAAGTATTTTGATTGCTTCATAGAAAGGAGAGATAAAAAAGAATTGATCGAGAAGGGGAGGGAACGATCCTAAAGGTGTCCAGATTCTGATGTAAGTTGGTGCACTAGAAAGCAGGGACAAGACCAAAGGATATGATCTAAATCCTCGTTATTTTCACCGCAGAGACACAGTGGGGAGTCGACTAGGTTTTCGCGGTGTAGGCTTAGATCAGGAAGGATCACAATTGAAGGAGGTGATTTCCCTTCTTGAAAGGTTCTTGAAGGAGTGAAATCGTGGTTTGCAAGTTTGAGAGTAACAGTAATTAAAGTAAAATGATCCTGCAAACGGGCGATATTTAAGTAGATAATTATGAAAGTCAGCTGCCTTAATTGGCTTGGTGAGGAGTGTGAAGTCCGAGAAATGTAGGGGAAAGTTTAATAAGGTTTAATAAGGAATGGTAAGTAAAGTACTGAGATCTAGTTCGTCAAAGGCTGATTGATGTCAAGAAAGGCTGGGGCTATAAATTTGTTGTTAATGAAAGAAGTGTATATAGACGTAGTTAGAAATGTGAGATTGTCGTAACAACACTTGTCCTTTCGAAAGCCGAATTGGTAGGCTGGAAGGATCTTGTATCGCTCGATCCACTAATTAAAACTTCTCAGAACCATTTTTTCCAGGGTATTCAGAAGTGATTGGGCGAGTATCTTTGGGGATAAAGAAAACTAAGAATTCCTTTCAATAAGATGGGAAAATTCTTTAGAGATAAATCGGATTGAAAATAATAAGTAGAGAGTGAAAAACGCTTCAGAGATTTTTTCTATTGAGAAATATCGGGCTTCCATAATTGATGACTAAGAGGTCTTCTTCAACTAGCAAGTGCAGCAACTTGTCCTCGGGTAAAGGGTACCCTCATTTAAAGCTCTTTAGATTCAAGAGTATTATACTTATTGTAGGTGTGTACAGGAATGAAGCGAAAGGATACGCGTATAACAATGTCCGTCCTAGCTCCCCTATTGTTCGGTCTATCGTTAAGGGTGAGGTGGAAGTCTTTGTGCTGGGCTGGTTCTTCTGAATTTAGCCATGTTTCTGAGTGCTTCATTGGAAGCTGCAAAAAAAATTTATCGCTTTTTTGCAAGTGGTTAAGAAATTGGTGTTGGTTTTCAATTGTAGAAGGTTTTTATAGTTTACGGTTTTTTCGGAAGTACATTTCGTCAGTACAGTTGTTCTATAGTTTACTTAGGTGCGCCCTTGGAGCTCAGGATAAGGCTGCAACGCTCATAGAATTCTTATGTACAAGTATGTGGCGGGTGCTAAGTGGGATGATAATATCACCCCTTCAGGATACGATAGGTTTGGATGAGAGTAGATAGTTGAAGGGAATATTTTATGTAATTGCAGATCTACTAGATATCACGGCTGCGTAAGCCGGAGTACCTCGCTGATCTATTCTTTTCTCGCGCATCTGATCGGTTGGTCAGGAGCGACGAGATTGTCAAGATGTTTCTGTTCCGCGGATGCGCCCCGAGACAGGAATTAGATCTTTCTCTGTTCAAGGTGCTAATCTGTGGAACAAACTAACATCTTGCATAAGCAATGCATCCTTCCTTTCTGGCTTCAGGGTGCTAGTGATGAAACATTTGAGGGGTTCGGACTTTACAATTACGAATAACTCTAGTCAGTCGTTCTCACACAATCTTGTTTGTAATTCGCGCCCTAAGTTTAATTGTTTATGTGTAGCACGAGTATGCGTTTGGTTTTAGTATTTATCCTTCACTTTATACTGTAAATACATTTATTTCACTCATTGTAAGTGTGTATGTGTGTGAACTGACTGATAGATAATGTAAACTGTGAGAAACGTGACTTATTTGTCAAATTTTATGTATCTGTTAATTTATTTATTTATAGGCTGTTTATTTATTTATAGAGAAGATGGTTCAAAAACTGACATCTTCGATCGAGCACAAATTAATAGATGCAAATTCACTAACCTAGTACTGTGGTTATGTTGACATTCATCGTTCCTGTATGAAATTTTTGACCTGCCCATTTTAAGCGGTACCTAATATTTTATTATAATAATAATCTGAAAATATTTCATCCATCTTCAAAAATCGATTCTAAAATTCTCTACAAAGTGATACCTTATTCTGTTGATGACTGAGAGAGCAACCGTATTTAGAGGACCGGCATTTAGTAATTTTGAATACTCTAAGAAAATAGGTAAAAATGCTATATCATATCATAGATTGATCATAAAAGAATGGTCGATCATGGGTTGAACCAATATATTAGTCTTCCAGCCCGGATTGATGTCAATCGGTTCTATGAGAAAAATCATAACATAGAACTAAAAACTAATTTTTAGCAGCCGAGGACTTATAGATACAGAATTAATTGACTTAATTGCTGTCTCACTCCAGGACATTTTAGGAGTGAGAAGTTGTGTGCACATAAATAATAAAATAAATAATTGAATTTTGATGTTAATATTTGAATGTAGTTCATCAATTAAAATAATATTATAAAAGATATATTACAAAAGATATACGAATAATAATTACTTAATGCGTGTATTAATAATATGGCAATACACAATATTGCCGCCGCTCGACGAGCGAATGCGGTATAGGAGATTGTGGCTTCTCCCTTTACTCTGGGAGTAGTAATAAATTACTATTGATATTAAACAAAACAAATATATAGTCGAAGAGCTGGTGGCTCAGCAGAGCGTTTACCGAATCGCGTTCTAACCCCTACACGCGGCAAATCTTGGTATTCGATCGCGTAAGGTAGTTAACGGGCGGCGGACGCGAATTACTGATTAGAAACCGGGCGGCGGTTGCACGTTAAATTAATGACGGACAGCGAACGCGAAGTGTCGTCGAGTCTCTGCCCGTGAAAGGTCGTAGAGTGCTGGACAGCAGCTAGCATTGCCTGTCCCTCGTGTGCACGAGCAAACGTAGGGCGTCCGCTCTGAGCGAAGGCGACTTTTCCCTCTCGGGAGGTCGATGCAAACTCACTGCGCAGAGCTCCGAACTGCGCTCCGGCGGCGACTCCGCTCCACACGGTACTTCCAACGGCTTTTGGTTACCGCGAATAGTCGCGCCGGGAGAAAAAGGCGCTTCCGCAAGGTCACGCGTACGTCAATATCGTTTGCTTAATTCAAATAATTTTGAATTCTTTACATAAATATATCTTTTTCATGATTATAAGATTGATGCATAGCGCTGTCTTGAGATCGGCCGCTCAGTAACGCGTGTCCCAATGTCGGGGGAGAGATAGGAATTGATCGCGAGAGTAGTTGGTGACTTCTTATCGGCAGGCTAGATGTCAGGCCGATATTTGGAAAGCTGCGGAAGGTCGGTGCAACTGCGCTTTCCCTGGTAGTCCAACGGCTGATCTTGAACTGTGTCCAAGATTACGGTTACCATTAACGACACTTCAAGATTAGGCGTCTGGACCGTGGAACTCGGGCGTAGGTGTATCAGTCAACGGCTGAGGGACCGGTGTGCGCAGACAGAACGTTGTCGACTTAATTGCTGTGGTTGTCGTCACGGATGCCTTCGTAGATTTAGTTTTCAGACTAAAATCGAACTAATTCTCATCGTTGGATCCTCTTATTTTATACTCTGATTCCACTCACTTTGTATGATCCGTTTTAAAAATCGACGGAGGAGTTACTTAATCAATGTTCGGCAATAGTTATTATATTGGTTTCCATATGATTCCTTCATTTTCTTTAACTAAAATTGGCGAAAAGTTATTTGAAAAACAGATTTATCAGAAATATGTTTAATATTTATTTCCTTATTATTAAGATTAATCCATGCATCATCATATTCTATTGATAAGATACTAGAAGAATCTCGCAATGTCCACTTCTGCAATGTTGTCTGCTGTCCTGGCCCAATTTCATGTGGCCGCGATAAAAAGCTCTTTTTGTTGCTGATATACTATTATATTGTAGATACATTTTATTGATGATTATTTTGCTATTATGAAATCTAAAGTTATTTTATTTTATTTTTATTCAGCTTACATCCATATCTAAAGCTAATGTTTTTTTTAAAGCTAATAATTTTTACAATAATAGCTATCCCGTCAGTAAAACTGTTTGATTGTGAAGAAGTTACATTTGACTCTTTTTTTATATTGTAAGTGCATCTAATAAGGTTAAAAGACTTTTGATTTACATGGTGTATTATTTACTGTCTATTATGTATTTTGTGGTACATTTATTGTGACTACATTAAAGGGTTCATTATGTATAATTGTTCATTATCATCCGCGTCTCGCTCCACACTAAGGGCTCTAGCGACCCGAAGAACAGTGACCCACTAACCACATGACATGCTCTTCGCCACAACATGAGCAATTGCTGAGGGTTATCCCTCATCGCCCACAATTGTAGCAAAAGAACATGTAACAGGGATGGGGCCAATTCTAGAAATTATACCCCCGCTCCCAAGCGTAGATCGTCGGATCGACCGACCAGTCAGTCGGGATGTTCTTCACGTCTTGAAATATCTCTCCCTGTTGTTAACCTTCCATGGCTCTTGATTTGTTGCAGTCCGATAGGGACTGAGAATGTCCCGATACACAAATCTTCTTCTGCTTCTCCATCTCCGGCTTGCTCCAACAGGAGTGCGTCGCTTTCTCCAGCGATCCTTGATCGAGCACCTGACCACCTCCTTGCGCAGACTCTCGCTTCTCACAGTAGTTTGCGTGATCACAATGGTAGAGGTTGTAGTAGATTTCTCCACCTTTATCTGCCTTACTACTTCTGCCCAACTCCCAGCGCCTTCAGAGCGATCTCGCTCCTATACTCTCTCATTCGCGCTAATCCTTGTTTTTCTTTCTTCGGGTCTTCTTCTACCCCTGGAGACTCTCCTTGAGTTCGCGAAGAGGCGCAGGTTCAACAGCAGCACTGACCATTAAGTCTTGCCGCGGAACTGCCGTGACGAAATTGTCCAGGAGTGACGCCGAGAATTTCACTTAATTAACTCTTCCCTCTGGCCAGAAATCTAGAACAGTAAACAGACAGCACACAATCGCTCTTTAATATTGCACATACAAAATCCTTTAACCTCTCGATGCAAAAAGAATTTTCTCAACTACAGCTCGCACTTATACTCTCCTCATCTTCAATCAACAGCAATGCCAACGTATTCAGCAAAAATCCTAGATTATACCTCCTCTTCAAATTTGCCAAATTTGCGCCAGTGTCAACCACAAGCGCGCCACATTAGACTTTCATATTGGACTTCGAAGCCCCACTTATGCACGAAATATATCCTCACAGCACGAATAAAAGAAACCATAATACTGGGATTGCACAACGCTCAAATACCTCTACCACCCAAACGAATCGACAAATATAGCCGGTTGTCGGTCTGAAGACCGGCCACCAATCTATTTTTATCGGTCGTCAGCACTCGAACACAATGTCTCAAAATCTCTCTATTCAGACAGAGTGATGGATTCCTTTCAAAACCTACAGGCCCATTTTGCGAAGCATCCGCAGTCGTAGCTCGTTTGCTAAAAAACTTGAGCCGTATCAGGCGCCTCAACAGACGATTCAGATACGCTATCTCGCTATACACTCTTTACAGTGTGTTATAAGCCGGGTGCTACTTTCATTAATTTGCAGGCCTTGGAGAGTTTCTGCAACTCTTCCGTAAAGTTCTGCAATGCTTCCAGCACCTTCTCTAGATGTTTCTACTTCCTATCGCACACAGATTTCCAGTTATCACCTCGAGCTTGACAAGGAAGGTTTAGCTGCTTTACTCCGGCTGCTCCACTCTCTTACTTGATTACCGCATCTCTTTTCTTTACACATATGATAGATTTCTCACCAGTCCTCTCTACAACGCTATCTCTCATGCAAAGCTCAGAAGACGCGTCTTTGTCCCCGCTTTGGCGTTTCACAGGAACTGTCGAACATCTGCACAGTTGGAGCAGTTCCTGAAGGATCCGCCCTTCGCTCATACGCCTGAAATTCTACTCTGACGCCTGTGTATTGGCAATTTGCTGCCAGGTGGCCGGGACGATGACACCTGTAGCATAACTGCTTTAAAAACCCAAAGGCCCTATGCCCAATACCTTTGCATTCATGGCAGATCAGTAAAATAGATCAAAATCCGCGGGCATTGGTACACCTTCCGTGTTACTCGCATTGTATACGGCCGGGTCGGAGATATTTTCCCCCTGATCTCCCCGTTACAATATATATATATATATATATATAAACCCAGACTTTTGAATGCACCCTATATAAGCGTATATCTCCTTAATAAATGTATATATATATAATAAATGAGCATATAACTTACTATAGTATTAAAAACTGTACCCGAATTTCTCAAACTCATTTGCAGTCGTATTTGTTTTATTTAAATATCTTAATATTATATATTTTGATAGCATATATACATACGTATATGTGCTTACTTTTTGATTTTCCTTTTAAAAGGAAATATATTAATTTAAAGGAACTTTTTGTGTTAGGTTAGAGATATGAAATCTGAAGGAGAATTAGCAGCTAGAACTTTATTAATAACAGAAATACCAAAACATCAATGTAATGTACAAGGATTGGTGGAATACTTTAAGTAAGTATCATTCTAAAAATACAGCTGCTTGATATTTGTTTTCAATAAAAAATTTAATTTACAGAGAAGCTTTTCCGACATTAACCATTGAAGATGTGAAATTGGCCTATGATATTAAGCAACTCACTAAACTTGATGCACAGAGAGATCGTGCTGAGCAAGCTAAATTATACTGTGAAAATTATAACAGAAGAAAAGCACGATTGCAAATGTTTCCGCGATATTGCGGACAAATTATAGGCTGTTGTTTAAAACAGGTGTAGTTTTGATATTATCTGTGTTATCTATTGACCATACATATTATAAAAAAAGACCCTTAAAATTTTCAAATAATGTAATTTATGAGCCGTTTATTGCTTGTTAATTGTTTATACTAATAATTAATTAAATTATATAAATAAAATCATGTCTAATAAAAATATTTAAATTTTTTTAGAAAAGCATTGATGCACTTGAATTTTATACAGCAGAAGAGATCCGATTGATCGCCCTGGTAGATGAAGAGAAAAAAGTTGCTTTGAGCAGACCAATAGGTATAGCCTTTGTGACTCTAGGTACTGAATGGATTAAATAAATTCTTTATTAGTTATTCTAAAAATGTAGATTTTTTACGTATTTGCTACTTATATTTTTTCTTAGGTACTCCGGGAGCTGCTAGAACAATGCGTCGACAGCTACGATCATCACCGTCCATAAATTGGTTAGTTGATTATGCACCTGCACCCGCGGACATCTTTTGGGAGAATTTAAGTATTGCCAGACCCTGTTGGTACTTCAACGCGATTTTGATTAATGCTTCATTGGGCCTTACTATGTTCTTTCTTACAACCCCTGCTGTAAGTAATTAATATAATCAGTAGGGATAGAATATATAAGGTTAGTATGTTAGTGAAATATGTCTTGAGGATATAAAGGCTGTAAACTTTAATAGTGCTAATATATTGAATTTTTCATTAAAGATATCAAATGCTATATAAAACCTGCCATTTTTAAACATATTTATGATTTTTTTATAGCAAATAGTAATCATGCAATCTGAAACTGTCATTTTACTCAAATATAGTATTGCACTGACAGTTATGAACCTATCAGTTCATGTATAATTGTTAAAAAATAAACATCATTAGATTAGGATAAAAAAGTGATTGCTTCGTCTTTTAATAAATTCTTTTAATTTAACAAATTCTATGAAATAACCAATATTTTTGATTAAAAATCACTGTTTTTGGCATATTATTTTGTTGTAATTGCAGAAAATTTATCCTTCTAAGCTACATAAGTATTTCTGATAACCAATACATCCTTAAAGAGTGTTTCTCTAACTGATCTAACGAACGATAAAAAAAGCAAAACTAGTTGTAAATAAAATTTAGTTATTCAAGCTTTCCTTTAAGGGTGTCACGTCCGGCAACGATAATAGTAATTTAAATTAAGCGCGAGCTCTTACGTCGAATCAAAAGATATTACGTTGAGAACGCGACACTTCTGCTCGCACTTCAGTAGAAGACTGAGTGTAGCTTTCGCCGATTTTAGGCCTAGGCTTGCGCCCAATAGCCTGGGAACAGGGCCGAAAGGGGGTAACCACTTTTTATGGTATACCTTGCCGGGATTATCTCCAAGGCAGGGGGTCTGTGGATTTCCCCAAGACATTGCCCTTTCTTTATTTGACTGGGAAAGCTTTACAGTTTGCTAGCTCTTAGCAAGGTTTAAGGCCGGAAGCCTACTGTCCCTTGATAAATCGCCCACTGGAGGGATCTCCAGAACGAACCAGTACAGTGAAGGAATGAAGAGTCAGTTAGTCCTTGCTGTAAGGATATTCACGACCAAAGGCCGTAGTCCTTGTAAAGCAGGAGCTAACCAGTTGCTCAATATAATGCTTTATCAAGGTATCCAAAAGCTTGGGTGAACCTTGCAGCAATATAGCAGCAAAGGGTAAAGATAAAAGCGAGAATATTCCCTTCTCTGACCAGTGAGTTCGGTCAGGAAGCTTTCTAGCCAAGAGAACGGAGCGTTCTGATTTTTCGTGGGTTATGCAATGGGTTTTATAGCGCCAGCCGCCGCTGGAAACTAGCAACGCCGCAGGTTTCTTGGAAAAGTCGCGAGCGGAGGCGAAGGGCAGCAAATTAGGGCGTGAGTTTCCCTCAGCTGGGTCCTAACCGCCGCTTTCCCGGTGCAGCGGAGGTTACGCAAGACGCGTTTTACATTTGGAGTCTTTAGTAAGAGAGAGAGAGAGCTTATGGGAAATAGGCGCCAGGCCCTTGAGGGTATTCTCTTAAGCGTGGGCGTGAGGGAGAGAGAAGAGAGGCGGTGGTGAAGGAGGAGAGGCGGCGCCAGGCGCTACATCTCTGACAGAAAGAGGAACGGGGGGTAGTGAGGGACGTGTGAGTGCGAGAGAGAGAGGGAGAGTGGGTGCGACAGAGAAGGAAGAGAGGTAGTAGTGAGGAGAGCGTGAGTGCGAAGGAGAGGAGAGCGGCGGGTGGTAAGGGAAGGGTGAGTGTGAGAGAGAAGGAGAATATGTGCGAGAGAGAAAGAAGAGAGGTAGTGGTGAGGGAAGTGAGAGTGCCGTCTACGGTGCATGCAGGGCGGCCGTTTTGGGGGAAATCCCTTTTGAGCTCTTCTCTTATTATTATAATTAGCTATAATCGGAGGTATCGGTTGTTACATAATTTGCGTATCATTTCGATTCTCTTTAATGGAGTTGTTTCGTTTTCGAATGATGCTGATCGGACTATTATTAGTTTTCCGCTTATTTTTTGTATTTACTTGTATTGTCTTTTTCTATCGCGTGTGCGGTCTTTTCTGAAAGGGAAAATCATTCTCTATTAACTGGTATGTACGGTTTTCGATGTAATAGTTCGTCACCGGCCCGGTCGTAAACGCAGGGGGTGGTATGGGCGCTCGATCCGTTTCTTGGTTTCTTTTATAAGATTATATATATTAATTAAAATATGGAAGCGTTACGCAGGACGTAACAAGGACAAAATAATTGGAGGGAGATAAAAAATTCGAGAAATTTACTGATTTATCAAAATTCAAATAATGGTCGAGTAAATTGAGAAACTTGATTGTGAACTATTTAAACTGCAATAAATAATTCGTTACATGCAATAAGTTTGTATATCATAGATTTACTTTATCAGTTTCATTATTTTATTATAATTTAATATAATAAATATTATTTATTTTTAAATGGAATTGTAAATAATGTCAATGATGCTTTAAAGTTACTAACATAACACTGAAGAAACTGTGATTGCGTATACGCTCCACGTGCATAGTACGCGTAAAGTCAGTGTGATGTCTAGATACAGTTCCGAAAAGTATTCCCAAATACCCTACGTACGAAATCGGCTGAAATAGAAATAGGGGTAGAAGAATTATATCTATATATATTAATATTTTTATTTTTATTTAAAAATTATTATTATGATTATTTAGGGTTTTAATCAAGAAGAGCTTAATGACTTTGCTTTAGCGTCCGGTTACGTTCGAAAAAGGAAGAATTAAATTTTCATTCCCGACGAGCCTTCGTCAAGGTAAAGGAGGGCTCGCAGCTAGTCTCTTGTATAATTCTTTAGGATCTAAGTCATACATCGTTAAGTCGATGGTGAGATACCTCCAACGCAATCTCTCTAGTTGTCCTTTTTCTTCTTTCGGTGGGTGTGGGTGTTAAGGGCGCAGATTCCGACCTCTTGGGTAAGATATGGGAATACAGCGGAATCAAGCCTTCTTGCAAAAGTCGGCTTAGTATCTCACCCGGTACTCCCATTACTCCAACATGATCTTGAGCGTTTGACCTGCTGACATATACGCAAAAAAGGGTGTCCGCAGAATTATGATCCGGTTCATTGAGTAGACAATTTAAAACTAGTTATCTACCTTACAGCCAAGGTAAAGCAATATTTTAAAAATCGACTCAGACCTTTAATCCTCTGAAGCTTAAAGATTTTAATGCAGAATTGGAATGGACATTGTTATTTAACTACAATAAAATTAAATCCAAGGTTAGAAACACTTGAACAAAGAATTTCACTCAGCAATACCAATGACAGAAATTTTACAAAAGAACTCGTTCACTGTTGAGAAATCAAATACGATAACTGTCAAATGATTCACTAATGCTAATAAAGGAATGCAATTAAATATAAAAACGGGTGTATTAGTTCAAAGTTGTATAAATTTATGACATGTATAATAATAAATGGAGGGAGGGGAATCACCAAATAATCACTCGGGGGCTCTGGTGCAATACTCGTTTATTTACGCCCCGGCGGACAGTCCTCGCCCGGACGCACGCTCCCGACGGGCAAACAGCGATCACTACAAACAGCGTGGAAGTCGCCCGTAGAGGCGTATGCCAGGCCGCACGTGAGGCCCTCACCTCGGATGCGCGAAGGCAGTGAAACCGTCCGGGAGGTGTGTCTGGGTCGCAAAGGCCCTCGCCTCGACCGAACAGGTCACCGGAGTTCCGCCAGTTGGCGAGGAAGGGCCGCAAGGGTCGTTGGCTACCAGCCAATCATGCCCGGAGAGCCGCTGCTCTCGCGGCCCCGAGATGCCAGGGGGGGGGGGAGGTGTCTCATCGGGTTCGAGGCACCACACATCGCGCGCGCTCTCTTTCCCGCGTGCGTCTCCCCCAAAGTCACCTGTCGGTGAGGCCTGCTGGCCCTTGCTTCGAGGATCCGGTCCGGACTGGGCCGGACGCAGCGGTCGCCTCGCCGCCGGCCCCTGGATGCTGTTGGGTGCCGACGACCTTCTCCCCAGATGATGTTGGGTAGGCTGGTATACTCACTCGACCGGCCATGTGGAACGCTACCCAAGGGCTCTCTCACATATTTCATATTGCCGAAATTCACAGCAACTCGAAGAGGTCAGTTTTGAACATTGTCTAGGACAGTTAACAGTTTCGGTGTTTTATGTCACTCGAGGAAATTTGAGTCGAATAAAGAGGTTATCGCTGAAGCTGAAGTCTATTTTGCGGAAAGAGATAAATCATTTTGCAGAAGTGGTATTGAAATGTTAGAGCGGCGCTGGAATAATTGCGTTGCTTTTGATAAGATTAAATTGATCAATAAAGATAAATTTGAACAAAATAAAATGCAAAAAATAACGGTATTCTTGGATTCCATTTGGGTTGTTTCTGTGCAAGACAAGTTTCATGCACCTCAAAGATGTCTCACGTTAGGTGCCGAACGTGTTGTGAAATTGTCACGTGAATGTACTTAAAAAATAAAAACGTTCCAAAATATTATATGAAAGTCAAACATTCCTGAGCCTAGCAATGTAATATCGATTTTTAGTAGTAGCTTTATGAGGAAATTGTTTCAGAATCAATGTAATCTATTAAAGAATTTAAATATTAAAGTGGAAGTATTAAAAGAATTTCGTAGCAGGCAGCAAAGCTTTAATGGTTTCAAAAGTATTACTTTAACCTTTGATATGTGAGACTATTTGCGTTATGTTGAATGACTTCCTATATACTATTGATAATTACACAAACTAAAACTTAAATTCTACACAGATTCGTTCTATTATATATAGTTAAACGACAGGTCCGTCCTGTATAATTTATACTTGTACTTAATAGTTACTATCAGATGAAGCTCTGGAAATACTACTCGTTACACTAATAAATATTAAATTATTCGAAACTGTTACTATTGTTTCATAACCTTGCTCATTCGAAAGTAGTTTAATGATCACCAGATAAAGTAGGAAACAAGCGCATTTGAATCATTAAGCGAAATAGATTTTACATTATCTATAAAAACTATAGATACCTTTTATTCGTACGAAAAATTTGATTATTGTCAAAACCTAGAACAGTAATAACCGCGCCGGATAAGCGGCATCTTTTCCCGATCATGATTCTGCTTTGCATGTAGGTGAGAATTGATTCCTCTGCAACTTTACTCTTCTTTGCTAAGGTTTCACGTTCCGCCTGCTGTACGGCTTTTCGCAAAATCGACATGAATGTTCGCCTTGAAATCCTCCAACGCTGTCAGCTATCTCTTCCGCTCTAACCGAATCGTCGCAGGGCCATTAAGGTACTTCTTGGCAGTGACGAGTATCTCTTTTGGCGTTCAGGAGTAAACCGACGTGATTTGGCTCATTCTCTTCAGCCTTGCTTTGACTGGAAATTATGAATTCCTGCCCCTGAAGCGGGGCAGCGTCCACGAAGTCTCGACTAAACTCATCGAGACGGCCGTCCCCAGCGCAAGTACAGCATCTCGCTGCATCACGTTCTACTTACGCCGTAGGAGTTCGACCTCGCTTAGCAAATCTTTGTATGTATCATTCACTACTTTCTCCTGCTGTACCTGTGTCGGTTGGGTCCGCTGGCCGCTCCGTCCTCGAGCTGTCGTGTCTTCCCGCTCCTCACGTTCATAATCCTCTGGTTCCATGTCACGTCTCTTTGGCATTTAAGTTTACTGCACGTCTGTTTTCAAACCTTTCGAATGACCGATACCTTGAATTTTCTCAACAGCTGTTGCCGTGCAGGTATACGATCAAGGATATGGGCTTTTACCCGAGAGGTATTTCCGGCATTGTTATTGCTCGCTCCGTCGCAAAGGTTGTCTTGCACATGCGTGCTTATTGCTCCAAATATGCACTCGACTATCGTGTTCTTCTATTAATAACCTGGAGAAACTCGAGCATCTCTTTTAACTGTCGTTGTAGTGTTCTTTTATACCGCGTCTATCCTCTTTTCACGTATCCTTCGTCTTATCCATCTTTTGTTTTTTAGCATATTTCGTCAGTTCCACCTTAATTCAGTCGAACGTTTTTATAGTATACAGAATTTGTCTTATATCCTGTTGCCGTCCCGTCTATCTTGTGATGTGTGATTGCCGCTCTTATAATGTCAATCCTGATTGGCAGACCTTGAGTATACACGGTCGTCTTCCCGGCGTTTTCTCATCATCGTCGTCGGCTTCAATAAAATTTACATTTAAAATAATACACTAACAACAATTTTACAAAAGATTCTAGCAGAATGAATTAATCCTAAAGGCAATACTAAAAATTCAAATCGAACTAATGATGACATTGTGAAAACTTTTTTATAATATCTAATTCTCTCATTTTCATTTAATGAAATGCAGATACTAGATCAGTTGAAAAAGTAATATTTATTTTTACCAACTTCATTAAAGATTTCTTTCAATATCAGGTTGAAAATATGGGTTTAGAATTAGTTTAACATTTAAGTGCCTGTATTCAAAAACTAGTCTCTATTTTTTCTTTTCATCTAGAGCTGTACTATGTTATTCAACTACTCAGCAACGTGCATTAAAAGAACTTTTTGAATTTCTTACCAGAGTTCCTTCAATAGTGGCATGCTCACTGAATTTATGTAGAAAAGGACGCCAAGCGAGCGACCCCTGGCTAACTGATGGAGACCCTCTCCTGGGGGCTATGTAGGATTAATTATCTTACTAAATTTCTTCAATTTTTTATAAATACTAATAATATAATTGTAAGATGTCTATTTATAGTTATCTATTATTTTGTTATATATTTTATAATTTACGCATCAATATGTTTATAAAACATTAATAATATGGTTATTTGATTTTTATAATTACTTTTAGTTGTAAAGTGGTGTTATTTTGCATAATGCAATATATGGGTATATAGATGTATAATTAATTAAAATATAATATAATTTTTTATTCCTCGTAGTTATTTCGAATTTAGTCAAGCTATTGATTTCCGGCATATTTTCGTCACATATGCGATTGCAGTTTAGTATGACCTATAATGCGGTTTATTCTGTGGTTCTAGAAAATGTGGAGTCACCTGCTTATACTGCAATTTGTTGAACTCGGACATTTACACGAAGCTAGAATATCGGGACGCGCACTGAACCGCCGCGAGTCTCATGCGCGCCCTCTCTTGATCTAGCAGGACTTATTATCCTACAGTAAAGAGACCGAGGTGCGATCACCGGCTTAAGTTAACTTAAATATAAATTTTATCACATGTTCATCATTATCACAGATGTAGCGCAGTATATAGCAATAAATAAATAAATAACTAATTGATACATAAAATTCTACAAAGAAGTCACATTTCTTTCATAGTAAATTATCTATCAGTCAGTACACACTCATACACTCTTACATATAATGAATGGGATGAATGTATATACAGTGTAAAATGAAGGATAATACATACATACTCAAGACACACACATATAACTAGTTTAAGGCGAAAATCAAAACAAGGTCAAGAGGACTACTGACTCGAGGAATCCATAGTGATATTCTTACCCCTTAAATGCTTCATCACTAGCTCCGTGAAGCGAGAAAGAGAGGGCGCGTTTCTAATACAGGATGTCAGTCTGAGCGCCTTGAACAAAAAAAGATCTAATTCCCGTCTCGGTGCGCATCCAAAGAACGGAAATCTCTTTAGGTTCACCTCTAACCGGCCGATCAGATTTATTCCTGACCGCGATCCGGAATTGCGTAAACTTCTCCAGTAGATCGGACTATACGAGTAGTCCTCCCTCACCACGACAACGGTAAAGGGATTGGTGTGTTCGTACGAAGCCGGGCCGGTGACTCGCCATGCGCTTTGCGGACTGCCCTTTGTTTCGCTTGCTAGTCTGTGAGTCAGAGATCAGGATTTAAGCTCTTGTCACCTCTTCTGATCCACTTCCAGCTCTTGTCCTGAGGTTGCTCGATTACTCGGCTCGACTGTCTCGCAAGCTTTCCTCTCACGGGCCAGTTTCTTCTTCAGCGAACCACACATCCTATTCTTGGGTACAACCGGAAGTATACTCCCTGTGCCAACCGCCGGCTGAAGGGTCTGTGATCCAGAGAGGATAGAGGACAATCTGCAGTCCTCAATCCTCCAGACTGATTCTGATATTGAGATGGGAATAGATCTGGCAAGAAGAGATTACATTGATAGTTGTTTGTTCGACTCTTAAATCACTATCTGGAGTGAGTTGCGAAATATTGAAGGCGTCATTTTGTGGACTAACCTACAACGGAAGCAATTACTCCAGAAAATACGAGTATCAAGCAATTTTTAAAAATGGTCATAGATGAACGTAAGTTGAAAGTTTATGGAATTTATGATATGCAAAAGATATTAATTTGAAATAGATCTACAACTTTGTATGAACGATTATACTTGAAACAGATCTTCAAATTGGTGCCGTGATTGATCACAATAAAAAAAATCAAAAACGGTTCATCGATTTAAAAAGTTATTTGTTACTGTATACTCATAATAAACAGGAATTCTTGCGTCAGTATGTGACAATAGACGAAAGCAACAATTAGCTAAGTGGTGAGTAGTCCTTGAAGGAATAAAGTCATCTATTATCAATGTGGGATAAAGATAGGCGGGGTACAGGTAGAAGGAGAAGACTATTATTTCTTAATCAAAACAGTTTTAATACTCAGTTACACGTTACTACAATGTTCTCTTAGATGTACTCGCCTCGGCGGTCGCCTCAACTCTCCCTGTGCCCCTTTTCCCTTTCCTTCGACAATTCCTTCAGTTGGGGACCTGGACAACATGTATCGCCCAGACCTCGAGCCGCCCGGATTTTTCCCCGGCACCTTTAGGCCGAAGTCCCGCTCAGTCCCAACGCCGCTTACCTGCACGCTCTATCTCTATCACTCATACCTCTATTTACAATACCACATCAATATGATTTTAGTACACTTAAAGGTTATTACGTTGATCAATAAAGAAAAGTTAGTAGTGATTAGGACTCATTGAATGATTTGTTACGTCTCTAGAGAACTTTTAAATGCTGAGAGCGAAGGAATTCAATAGTCAAAAGGATGATTACAATTATGAATGACAATTTTGTGGTGGAAAATGTGATTTCAGTCCTATACTAACAGTAAAATTATAGATTATAAAGGACGTAGTTAGTTTTCTTAAATATAGATGCAATATAAGATTTCCAGGTATGATACCTCTTCAAGTTTAATTTAATTAAAAATTAATGCTGCCAAACATTAAATTAACGCTAAGTTATTAATGATTTATTTTAAATACTCCATGTCGGTACAGCTGAGAGTGAGGCTTATAATCGTATATTTTCACGTTCAAAAACAAACACCGGAGTATTGTGTTTAGAAGTGCTGTTTTCTCAATCATTTATCGATTCATGAGCAAAATGGCACTTTAACCAAATATCGGTTAGATATAAGTACACACGTTACCCTTCCAAGCCCATGCCTTTTATTTTCACTTAGTCTCATATTTACGCGTGAACAACTGTATCCTTTTAACTTTAACATTTTAACTTGATACGCTCATACATTAGTAACACTTGTTTTTGCAATTTTTTACGTAGACATATAATACGTTATTGCGTGACAATAAATCATTTTACCGTATTAATGAAGGGGTTTCACTAATTTACCGATTGTACTATAGATATTTAGTAATTATCTACCTAATGCATGTTGTTACTAGTAATTATAGAACATAAATATAATTGACCTAAAGAATTCTTAAATTCAGCAATTCATATAATAGGGAATGATTGTTATAAGAATCATTGAGTAATTTATTTAAAAATAATGAATTATGATAAATTGTATATATGTTGTAGGTTATCGTGACAGCAGTGAACAGCATGCCTACTACGGGGAAAATAAAAAAATTAAGTCCCCTACTTTCAACTTTCTTACCGACAGTTTTATTAGTAAGTGTGGCTGCACTTATGCCGGCATTGGTCGGTAGAAGTGAGACACTTGTCAGACATTGGACTAGAAGTAGTTTAAACCGCGCAGTTATGAGAAAGACATTACTTTTATTACTGTTAATGGTCCTCATTCTGCCAAGTTTAGGTTTGACTAGTGCGCAGGCTTTTTTTGAGTGGACTGTCACTGCTGGAAATCATACAGCTAGGTGGGAATGCGTCTTTTTGCCTGACCAGGTATGGTAATGCATAGTTTCCTAATGAAAGTTTATATATTTATATATAAAATAATTAACATATAAAATATATCAGAATTTTTTGTAAAAAGTAAAAAAAATTAAATAGTTACTTAATTAAATTATTACTAATATTCGATAGGGAGTCAAAATATTTTGCAAAGGCTCGAGGACTCCTACAAGCCCGATGCAATCACATCATCAACTGCTTGGCTTTATTTCATAGCTAAGAAGTTTAATTTTAAAGTTCTTACATTTTCGTCAGTGCAAACACGTGGCGCGAAATCTCCTGCCTAATATTCGCACAGACACACACCACTTCACATCGGTAGTAACCTACCATTCCATCTGTTCTCACTGCAGTATCATGCAACACATGAACTTCGAGACCTGCTGCGTCTCTGCATAGGCGAGGAGTGCGATGTAAATACTGACGAAGTGCAACAAGTGTGGACTGTACTGTGATCCTACATCTCTGATGCCCCGTGGGTTACCATCGTATAGGCCCTATCCAAGCATACCAATAAAACTCTGCAGCAGGATTCAATGAGATCTGCAATACAAATGGGCCTACTGCAGTGCCGCTATTTAAGGCAGCAATATTTAGAGCAAAAACAAAAACAACATCGGCGCTTTACTCGTCGTTGTAGATCATTTTCAATTCGCTGCAAAAGCTATCCGACATCTCAGCATCTACGATTGACTTGTTCTGCAACAGATTTGATCTTATCCATCGGGCAGTGGTTTGATCTATACTTCTTTCTTATGAGGAAGCTTAGCTCTTCATTTGAAGATTCTGAGGCTCTTTCTGCATCAGTAGCATATGAGTCGATGATAGTTCTCAATCGAGTCATTGGAAGAGAGGATTAAAAAGCAGTCAGCTGAACTGGGAATGCCTGTACGAGGATCGACTACTACTATTCAGCGAAATAAAGTTCATTAAATAATCGGTTATAGGAGTTGTCTGTAGGATCAATGATAACAGTCATCGGGATGGGGGTGTAGTATGAGGATGGTTGGAAGCTCGGGGGTTAAAAATAAAATAGTTCAAATGATCTCAATAATAATAGTAGTTACTACAATAATTTTAAAAACAACAATAGTAATAAATTCAATAGAAAAAAATCTAAAAGGTAAAACTATAGGAATTGATGCCCGCCGCGGCACGCATACCGGATATACGGATTATATATATAAATAGATATAGGGCTTACCCTACCCAGCGGACGCTGTCTGTTAGAGAGCCAACGTCAGAATGTCTAATACTTTCTAACATTATTCCAATTCCTCTCTGTGTGCCGAGAAGAGGGAGGTCTCGACCGCTGATGATAGTATCTAGCTCATCGTCATCAAGATTTTGGACTGCTTAAATGCAGGAATCAAGCCCTCTGATGTTGCGTTCGACATTTTCACATTAATATGCCCCTCTTTTGCGAACCGTGTGTTTACCATACAGATGGATGTGCACTGGGGAGTACAAATAGGAGGATTATTTTTGCCGCCCTTTCATCCATAATTACGACAACTGTTTCTTCTCGAGAAGTGGAAGATCTCATCTTGGCAGCGAGGCATGAGTTCACTGCATTCTCTGCGAGAGATGTCAACTTTTTCCGTATGGGTAAGGCAACGTTGGCTGTTATAGAGAATACTATTCTTATAATGAAGAGGTTAAGTCGAGGTTAGTACTCGATATTCAGGCAGCGCAAAGACACTACGACAATATTTGGCTTTAAATATATCTGGCACCGGCGCGGTACATTGCTCGTCAGATCGGATGTCGGTTATGGAGTATAAATTATTGCCTCTCATACGGAAATGATTAATATCTTTTTAAGTATATGCTTCTATGCTGCCCTTGATCCCCAGTAATGTTATCGCTGCTAACTCTCTTACTATTCGACGCAGAATGAATGTGGAATGGGGTACAGACAGCGATTGTAATGCGAGTAACCTAATTATCGATGTGAAAATTAGTGATGCGTGACTGGATAGTATTGAGGGTGTGGATGGTATTACTAGATCTCTTAGGGTAAGGTTCCTGAATGAAAATGATCTTAGGGGTGCTAAAAAAAGTGACATTGAGACACTATGGTTTTTTCCACTCCGACACTGAAAGGTCTGGTAAGCAGGGAGTGCCAAAACATTTAATTTGTATAGTCTTAGTCATTTACAGGCCTTCTTCCATTTTGTTTACTCGCAACTCCAATTAATTGACAGAACTGATACAACTATAGAACGAATATAAACATAATATTATACTGGGAGACCCGAACCTTAATCTTTGTACGAATAATGGTGCTGCTGCATTTCTTTACTGACTCGCAGTGGAATTATCTGTACAGATTATCCGATAAGGCTCCACGCATATATCACCTATGTTCCGCACTTTGATTGATGTGATTTTTATTGACGAGAATGATATAGTGTGTTCATCCGTGAAAACCGCTGTATTTAATGGTAAGCACAATATTATCAATGTTACGTTCAAGCTTTCTGCTCCTAAATCCGTGTGTGGTTCTCTTATGCAGATTATGAAGGTATAGATAAGATGAGTTAGTGGATGTATTGAGCTACTGTGATTGGTGGCCACTGCTGGCGGGTGAACTTATTATTGCGAACTGCGAAAATTAGGATTGTTCCCAGGAGCCAGCAGGTTCTTGGGTAAGCTCAATCTGGATGAACTCAATTCTCACTTTGCACGTGTTTCCATGTCAACTTTGAGTGAAGCTCTGACCGATGCCATTCTTGACTCTGCATGTGATGATGTATTTTCCTGTAGTTCAGGAATTAATAATGATACTGTTTTAGTAGTTTCCAAATTCTCGTCACAAGCAGTTGTCGAGGATAATGAACCGTATTTTGTTGCAGTAATAACTCTTACGATTATTCCTTATTATTACTCATTATTCTTGCGAGTTCCTAAAAGATTTGCAGACGTCATTCCAACATTGAGGTTCAAGGAGGCAGACGAGGCCCAATGCGAGACTGCTCCGGCCGCAGCTGTCCCGTGTCTGGCTCTTGCCTCGAGGTTATCCCTAGAAAAACTATGGTAAACCTGGAGGTCATCTGCATATTGAATGTGTCTCATACCCATAGAGTCGAGAGCAAGACCGAGGTCGTTAATGTATAGGCAAAACAGCAGTGGTCGTAAAACAGAACCCTGAGATGACGAGTTGCTCTCTTACAAACAAGTATGCCCATATCCACATTAATACCCCTCGCAAGAAGCCCATTCGCATCAGACAAGTTTTGCTGAAGTCAAACAATAAAAGTAACGTCACCTATCTTTTGTCCATAGCACTGCGTACGTCTTCGGTCAATCTCAGCGGAGCAGTCTCAGTCGAACTGTGCCGTCGATACCCAGTGTAGCGTGAGTCTAGGATGTTATGAGACACCAAATACTCCATAAACTGGTCATAAACAATTCTCTCAAGTACTTTTGAAAGAAAGCAAAGTAGTGAAATAGGCCGAAAATCCTCTGGTCCAGGGGTTTTTGATTTGGCCAATGGCACCACATGAGCCTTCTTCCATACCTCAGGGAAGCGTCCACTTTCAAGCGAGATGTTGTACAGACGCACTAAAAACGGACCTGTAACCGAATGAGCCTTAAGAACTACATTTTTATTTAATTTCATAATTTTCTCTGGGGCGAGTTCATCTATCGCCATCATTAAATTATAGATGAGCCTCGCAACTGTTGACTGAACGTCAAAATCCTCCGCCACCAACGGCCCCCAATCATAGCCCGCCAACAACTGCACAAACCCCTCACCATTAATGGTCTTATAATCCCTATATCTAAAATAGCAACAGATAGGTTCAGGAACAGGTACTTCTACTGTAACATTAATCATGTTGTGCTTATTATAAAAAGGAGCAGGTATTCTCCTCCACAAGAATGACGGCAAACCAGATGCGGAATGTGGGAGACCCAGAGCAGATCAAGTACTCCAGCACCCCTGGCCTTCCAAGTCCCTCACTATTTGAAGTAGGTTCACTTACTCGGAATCGCTTGTCAATATAAAGCGCGAACCTCCCGCCATTAACATTGCGATCTTGCCGATATACAGAAAATCCATCAATCCCGATGACTTCATTCATGATACTTGAACCCAACCAGGTTTCCGCTACACCGAACAGATGATAAGTGGGATGATCATATACGATAATCGTAAATGCAGACGGAGTCCTTCAATGTGAGCACCCCTAGTGCCTCTAAGAGAATTCACATTTATGATGCCCGTCTTGAGAAATCTGCCACCACTACTGAATCTCGCAACCTTATCTTTATTATTCCCCCTCCCGATACCAGTGACGGAAAGTTTGTCCAATCCAGTCAGATTTCCCCACAACTAGAATGTCCATCCTCACACCCTGGAACTGTGTTGATAATTTAGACGAAACCAGAGGACTATGTCTTAAAGAATTCCTGGCCCTAGAACACCCTCGGTGTAAAGCTCACCAGGAATGCATGCTCATGAAATTAATAAACTCCTGCCGAAAGGCTACAGCATGAGTCCTACCACCTTCTCTTCAACTAATAAGAAATTTACCGCGTCGGTGCCAAACATACTTGAAACATACATCGCGCGCAGTATCTTTGCACTGTTTGGACGCATAATATTTACCTCGGCTTAACCACATGTTTATAAAAATAATACATTGTCTGGTATCAGACGCTGCCACATGTGAGCCTGAAAACAATACATCTTGAGTAAAGAAGACAGTAATAGCCTGCATTGCCTCTAAGACAAGATTAGTAGCTTCCATTGTTCTAAGCTGCACCCTAATTGATGGGATTAACGGTTGGAGTTTTTCACCAACCCCTCCATGTGAACTCTGCGTTTGCACCCCGAGCGGCATCGCGGAGACTAGGTCATCAGGTACGAAGGAGGGGATTACAGAAGTGATGACGTCAAGCGCGATATTAGAGGGTGAGACTCTTATGCCATCACAGTCGACCATCCCCGTGACGACGAGCTCAATCTCATCACCCACTGTCGAGACGTCCCTCACATTATCCTGATCATTGCTCGAAATATGTCCGGGAACCTCGAGAGCCGATTTACTGAAACGAATATTGCTACTTCTATTGTTCCTTCTATTGTTATTATTATGTTTTCTATTGTATTTATGATTATTGTCGTTTAGTTTACTATTGCTTGTTTTAATATTTTTAGGGTAATTACTGTTACCCAACGATACGTCCTCCTTAATTTATTAATTTAACGCCCGCGTTAACTTATCTTTATCCATTCGGATAAAGCTAGAACTACTTCTGTTTACGCTCTTATTTACACTATTATTATTCAATTGCGCACTTATTTTGATTAAATTGTCGGACATCTCGGTGGTCAGTCCATCGACCTTCTCCTTAATTATTACCCCGATACCGCTTATTTCCATGATAAAAGCAAAAATGTTCGTTTGTGCGTGGCAAGTCTTTAAACCTCCGACAGCCATAGTCTTCAAGGCTGATAACTTCTCTTGAAAGTAGTTTTTTCAGAAACGATTGCTTTGCATAGCCCTGCATATAGATTCGTAACGCGTTTCGAGCCGTATCTCGATGTAATCAGAAGAGAAATATACTTTTTTTTAAACGGTAATCGGTTTTTGTTCTTCTTATTCTTAAGTCGTCTTTGAAACGTTTGACGCCACGCACACAACCTAGCTTAAACTAGCCCGCTCAAACGCAAGGTTTTCATTTTATAAAAAAGAATAAGCCTGCGTATACTCGCTATGTTTGTATGTCGGTAAATTAATACATTGATATTGATCGTCGGCGAAAATGCAGGTTCTAAACCGCAGCTCGTCCGGCACGCTTTCTTTACAGTTTATCATGAAATAGCCAAAACTTTTTGCAGTGGCATTTTGATAAGCCTCTTGTATAAACTTTGGATCTTCGGGGTACACTTGTCGAGCCAAATGCATAATTTAAATCCCGTTTCAAAGATTTTTGAATAAAACAATGTATGAATCATTGAGATTAATGTCGCGAGAATAAGTACCTTTGTGAAAAATTTATTGGGCGATAAACGTGGCACTTAAGTTTTTACGATGACTACCCTTCGTAAAAAGATCCACGATTACAAGGCTGGACGTTTCTCTCATCAAATCGTCATTTTTGTCATTTTTTCGTAACCACGAGGAGTATGTAATCTTTTTGCCACTCTGGGTAATAAAATAACATCCGATATAACGTTTGTCATTTTATTACAGAGTTTCAAAATTTTTTTTACAAAATTCAATTTTCCGTAGGACGTTTAATAAATATAATTTGAGAACCATGGAGAATGTTTTCGAAAATTCAGAGCTGGTAAAAACGACACCATAGATAAGCCAGCCGGCGGAAGACCTGTGTCGATGAATACCGTTCAAATCATGGAAAAAATCGTGTTAGACCGGCATGTGGCATCTCGTGACATCGACCAGGAGATGGCACTTAGTCAGCGAAATATTTTAAACCATCTGCAGAAGGCTAGATACAAAAGAAAGCTTGATATTTGGGTGCGGTACGATTTGACACAAAAAAACCCTCTAGACTGAATCAACGACTGCGATATGATGTTAAAATGGAACGAACTCAACCCAGTTTTAAAGCGGATAGTGCCTGGCGATGAAAAATGAATCACATACGACAATATCAAGCGAAAACAGTCGTGGTCGAAGGCCGGTGAATCGTTCCAAACAGTGGCCAAGCCAGGATTGACTGTAAACAATTGGACCGCTTGAAACAGATGATCAACCAGAAACGTCCAGAATTGGCCAGCAGGAATGGTGTAATATTCTACCAGGACAACGCCAGACCACACACTTCGATGATGACTCGTCAGAAGCTACGGGAGCTCGGATGGGAGGTTTTATCGCATCCAGCATATAGCCCGGAGATAGCGCCAAGTGATTACCACTTGTTCCTGACCATGGCGAACGCCCTTGGAATGTAAAGTTGAACTCAAAAGAGGCATGTGAAAAGTGGCTGTCTGAATGATTCGCAAATAAGAAGGGGGACTTCTAAAAGGGGGGTATTATGAAGTTGCCGTCTAGATGGAAACAGATTATCCGGTGCATATTTGAACTAAATCCGAACACTGTAACGCTTTTTATAAAGCATTAAATACAGAGCAAAAAGCGGAAGGGAGATATTTACCAACCATATATATATATATTTATATATTTATATATATATATTTCTCAAAAGTGCTTAAGAGAATTGCTTATGACCAGTTTGTGGAGTATTTGGTGTCTCGTAACATTTTCGACCCACTCCAAACTGGGTATCGACGGCACAGTTGTACTGAGACTGCTCTGTTAAGATTGACTGAAGACGTTCGCAATGCTATGAATAAAAAACAGTTGACGTTACTGTTATTGTTTGACTTTAGGAAGGCGTTCGACGCTGTATGACTTGTCCCGAGGGGTGCTGACATGGATCTGGGCATACTTGTCTGGGAGAGAGCAACTCGTTATCTCCGACAGGGCCACAAAATCTTCTTAACTTTCCACCACGCTTGGCGTTCTACAGGGTTCGGTGTTAGGACCATTTTTACTCTGCCTTTATATTAATGACCTTGCTCTTGCCCTAGACTTCAAGGGTGTAGGACTATATGCCGATGACCTCCAGGTTTACCATAGTTTTTCTAGGGATAACCTTGAGATATGAGCCAGACACGTAACAGTCGTGGCGAGAGTAGTCTCGGACTGGGCCTCGTCTGCATCCTTGAGGCTCAATGTTGGAAAGGCGTGTGTGATTCTTTTTCGAACTCGCAGATTCTTTTCTGACTTTGAGTTGGCCGGATTCAATTCTATTGAACTTTGGGAGGGAGCAGTCGTGTCTTTGTCTGAGACTATAAAAAGCCTTGGTGTTGTGCTAGACGCAGATCTTAACTGGAGACCATATATTGAATTGATTTGCAAATGAATCTACCAGGTTTTATATAGTTTACGTTTTTTCCATCAGTACACCATGGAGGCTCTTCGTGCCAAACTGGTGCGTTCACTGGTCTTTCCACATTTTAATTATTGTTTTACTGTTTAGTTAGATGCTTCCCTTGAGTTGAGGACAAGGCTACAGCGCTCACAGAATTCCTTTGTGCGGTATGTGATAGATGCTAAGTGGGATGATCATATTACCCCCTTCAGGATCCGCTTGGGCTGGATGGGAGAAGATGGTTGGAGAGAATATTTTATGTATTTGTAGATCTACAAGATCTTACGGCTGCGTAAGCCGGAGGACGTCGCCGATCTTTTCTCTCCTGATGATCGAGGTTTCTGTTCTTTGGATGCGCACCGAGATAGGAATTAGATCTTTCTCTATTCAAGGCGCTCATCTGTGGAACATACTGCCATCCTGCATAAGGAATGCATCCTCTCTTTTTCGCTTCAGGGGTCTAGTGATGGAGCATTTGAGTGGTCGGAGCATCACAATAGATTTTTCTAGTCAGTCATACTCATAATCTTGTTTTAATTTGCGCCCTGAATTAGTTGTATGCGTATGTCATGAGTATGTGTGTATTCATCTTTCACTTCAAATTGTAAATATATTCACTTCACTCATTGCGTGTGGGTGTTCGTGATTTCATTTCATTCATCATATGTTTATACAACCATACTTGTATTCATTGTGTGAATGTGTTTACGTGTGCAACTCGACTGATAGATAATAAGGTAATATATATACCAAAACTGCGCTTCATCTGCGATTTGACTAAGACTGTGATACTGACTTTTTGGGACGTGTAACCCCCAGCCTTTGCAAACAAGAGGTATGTTGTAGAGATCCGCTTTGGGCTTAGCTTCGTAACCACGGTACCAGGGAATATTCGTGTTTAGCAAGGCAGAATGAACCTCTGCTTGCTACCATTATTCGTTCGCCTCCTCATTGGGACTTTAAAAAGTTAAGACGTTGGTTAGCTGCAGTTCAGACGCCGAACTCGAAGCTTGCGCTTCCCGCCGGAATTTGTTGGCTGTCTGACACTTCCTACTGGTGACACTCTAGTTACAGATGTACATGATCCTATGCAACTGGACAATACGCGGTCGTTCGGCCTCTTCCTATTTAAAGGCTATTATTTCAGGGCAGCCGACACGACTCCTCCCCCCTTCAACGGGATGGATCGCTACGGCTAAGCTTAGACGCTTGCTACTTTATGGGTACGAATGAAGAGGAAAAGGGCCGCAAAATAATTTACGTGCGAATATTTTAATATTAAATAAATATTTATTATAGTTTAGTATAATAATTCGCCTGATAATATTATTCCAACTATAGTGCGATCTATCTATCTATCCCTTTCTCTCTCTCTCTCTCTCTCACTCTCACACACACTCGTGACGTGGGCTGTTCACGCACAAAAATTAATATAATTCACTACTTATTGTAATAGCGGAGACTCAGCTTGGCGGGAGAAATCTTGATCATTCTCTCCCTACTGCAGAGGATCCACGGGATATTTTCGGTGGTACTCCACCTTCCACCCGATACATAGCGTTCTTTACGGACACCACCATGTTTCCCGGGCTTGCCCTCCTGAAGTTGGAGAACGCTGGCAAGCTAACTCCAAATACGGAAAGCTCTTGACCAATGGTCCTTCCGGGTTCGATTTCCCCCCAACAACACCCACAAATTACCCTGCCTACCTCGCGCTCTCTCACGAGTCGCGGCCGCAATCGCATTCCCACCCCTCTTCCTCTTTCCTCTCCTTCTCTTCGTTGGTTGCGAAACACTTGAAATGTAAACCTCCCTTAAAAATGTCTGTTGCATGCAGATTAATTAAATTGTAGATTAAAAAAAAGTATTAATTAAATACGTGGTTGTTTTACAACTTACATTTCTAGATAGGCGTTGCGATCTATTTGCAAAAGTTGTAAATTAACAGAAAAATTATACAAAATGTTTTACAAAAATAGAAAAAATATTTACGTGTATTAAATCAATGTCATTGTAAATGTACCAGATATATCTTCAAGAATTCAACATACTGTCAATCACAGATTTGCACTAAAAGAAATACTTTATGCGTATTTAAGAATAAGGATAAATAATTCTAAAAAACTAAAAATAAATTCATGGAAAAAAATAAGAATATTTAAAAATGATACCA
Organism: Sycophaga agraensis; assembly: GCA_018906755.1. Lineage (NCBI taxonomy): Eukaryota > Metazoa > Arthropoda > Insecta > Hymenoptera > Pteromalidae > Sycophaga > Sycophaga agraensis. Next base: position 99,873 of record JACCIE010000068.1, on the reverse strand, counting down.
CGAACTGTTTATTTTATTGTACTTGCTTACTCTTCGGTGAGCATGTAACAAGTACTCTTAATACAACTTACGTCTAGTTTTTAAAGATTCTATGCTGTTCGGATTGAATCAAAGTGGATACAGCTATGGACGAATAAGCAGGTTGCCCTTAAGGAAATCGACAGGAATAATCAACTCTTCTGCAAAATATCGTCTCCTTTTATGTTTATTTTCATGATTTGTCCATAGTTTTCATACTCTTTGATTCACATTTCTGTAATTCTCAAGCATGATCTTGTTTATTAATTTGTGATCTTTTCAATTTCTTCATCTAGTATATTACGCATGTTCATTTGAACTAAATTTCTGGCGTGCGTAACAATAATCTAATCTTCACAGAACAAGAGCCATTTACTCCAGTAACAATAAATACAAGAGCATACAGAGCAGGCGCATTTCGAGCTTCTCTTACCTGTGTTCCTATAACGATGTACCCTCAACTGTTTAATAAAACGCGGCCTCTCTCGTCGTTCCGCACCTTACTTATTAAAACTTACTTATAAAAATTTCATAGAAATAAATATTCTATAAATAATAATATTAGGTGTAATATTTAATATAAAACTTTAGTGATTTGTATAATTGAAATTGATTATTAATTTTTTCTATTTTCAGGGAGCTTTGTTTGTAAATTATGTTATTACGGCAGCCTTACTAGGATGTGGTCTTGAACTCGTTAGATTTCCAGAGCTAGCTCTATACACATTCAGACTATGTATAGCTAGAAGTCGAGCTGAACGTATTTATGTTAGGAAAGCTGTATTGTGGGAATTTCCTTTGGGTGCTCATTATGCATGGTTACTATTGGTATTTACAATGACTACGGTATATAGTCTAGCATGTCCTCTTATAACACCATTTGGACTGCTATATTTATTAATTAAACATTTAGTAAGTTTATTTATCAATATATACATTACTTTTTATATTAAAGAAATGATTCTCATGTAATTTTTTTAATTTTCCAATTTAAAAGATGGATTATGATACGTTCTATATAACGAATACTAAGTAATTCTACTAATTAAACGAAAATATGAACAGAAAAGGTACAGGCGTATCCGAGCGCCAGTAACGCCACTCGCTTCACTACTGGACATGCGCATGTTGGTAGCAGAGCCCTCTTTTGCAACTATCCAATAAACCTTTTTCAAACACCCGCAATGAAATACTTTAAAAAAATACTTATTTTTGAAAACTTACTGTAGTGTAAAATGCCTACTGCATATTAAAACAAATCGTACTACTTAAAAACAATAATTTTCTTATTTCAAATAAGACCTCACATAACTGAAAAATTAATAACTACGGACATTTTTTTAACTACTTTTACTATTGATTATTAAAGGGAAACAACCTTTAATAATAAAAAGGCAAAACACGTATATTAGACTAAAATATTGAGCATGCTCCAATCTTCTTCATTTAAGAACAATTATATATTATAGTATTATTAATTACATTGGAATAAACAATCCAAGTAGCCCCCTTCTACCCGTCATCCTCGTGCACATCCCAGTAGAGACGCTAGGGCTATCTGTATCATCGCTTCGTCTCTCTTCCCCCAAGATGTAACTCGATATACCGCCTCTTCCCTCACTTATTGACTCTCTTATATCTGTCAAACCTACTCTTATAAGAATACCCTCAAGTTCCAGGCACCTAGATTTCTCAATACTCTCTCTCTAGCCACCAATCTCAAGTGTAGTAGCGATCCGCGCGGTCTCCACCTCTCCAGAAAATTGACATTTCTAAAAAATTACCAAAAGCCATACAAAATGCTTTACATGGCCAGATGGCCAGAATTCTCCATTCTTTCGATTGGTGACGTACCCTGTAAAGGAGTAGCTAGTAAGAGACTAGAATTTTCTCCTTTTCTAAACCGTATCTTGCTGCTGCCCTATCTTAGAACTGACATGCTGCGGCTAATGTTATATGAGATAGAGTATTGAGCAATCTGGTTACTGCTTGCTATACAGGACAACGGTTTTATCGTAAACACTTAGCGGCAGAGGGTGATTGGACTTTCCTCTTTTCCTCTTTGTAATCGAATTGTATACGGGCCAGTATGTCTGACGTGTTAAACCGTTTACAATTTGGGTATACATTTGATTATCCCTTCGGTCTTATTTTTTTTTAGACTTGTGACGTGATGCTTCCTCTCCGAGAAAAGCGTGTCTCGGAGGAGCCCGGGGCACCAGCCACTGTCGAGAGGCAGGACACTAGTTCCTCGTCCAGTAACAGCAAAATTGCTGGAGTTTTCGCCGCGAGCTTCTTTGGGAGCTTCTCAACCGGCGTCGGATCCTGCCCGATCGTAAGGGCTCTACCCTCTTTGTTCTATCCCCCCAGGTTGTTTCCGAGGAGTTTTTTTATATTAAAGGGTCCCGCATTTGGAAGCCAATTTGCCAATAACTCCTTTCAGGGCGCCCAGTCGTCTTCCTAGAACGTAGTGTACCTACAATTTTGATTGTAATGCTTTTAATGAGGGCGAGTCTCCAGCACCACCAGGGGACCGAGTCAAGGCGCCCCATCTACGGCGGCCTTTTTCCTCTACGGCAACGTCCTTGGCCAGCACAAGCCCAGAGAGAGAAGATAGGGCCAGCAGGCCTCACCGCCAGGTTGGTGTGGGGCACCGCGCGCGACGCGGCGGAGGCGGTGGGCGGCCCCATCGCCGTCTCGGGGCCGCGATAGCGACGGGTGTTCCACGCGGGATCGCCTGGTATGCGCCAGCAGCGAACACCAGTGACCCTCCCGGGTAGAGTCAAGGGCCCCTAGTGCGGCCCGGCTAGGCCTCGCGGGCCGTGACAACCGCCAGTACGAATCGGGCTGCGTCCTCTTTTTCTCTGACGTAAAAGGTTAAGGCCTTTTCCCTCACAGCTCAGGTGCACTACACCATTTTATTTACTCTGCCGATATTGGATCCGAACACGGCGGCTTCCAACATAGTTTGCTCAGTTGCACTGTCATCGGGCGACAGAGAGTGTCACCGTTTTCGCTTTGGCCAATCGAAGCCTTGTACCAAGGTAGGTGTTGGAGCTTTCTGGCGCCCCCTTTTTTTCGCGACTCGAGTTTCAAAATCTTCGAGTATAGATTGAATTTTGCGTACGTTCCTTTATCCGCCGACGGTTTGACGGGCCTTGAGTTACCCCTCGGAGTTTGGTTTCGCCCCTGCTGTCACATCGAGCTGAGAATAGCCAGCGTTGAACCTACACCGTTCTCGCCCTCCTCCAGCCTCTTATCTATCACCACAAGAAAATATGTACTTGAAACTATATAATATATTTATAATTAAATTGAATAAAATATCAAATTATTTAAGTCGAAAACCCTGAGCCAGGAATGACCTACGATATAACGGGCAGGCTAGTTGACGCTTTAATTTTTGGGTACAGGTCTCCCACTCTAAAAGAGGGTGGATTGTTAGGTCACACGTGTTTATCCATCGACAAGTGATTTTTTTCCTCCATACTACGTTTTCTCTTCCTATCCATTTACGTATGAACACCTGTCCTAGCGAGCTGGAAGTGCACTTCTACTCGCATTAGACTGGTGTGATGGATGTTGATAACGTATCTACTACCCGCCAAACCCGGTATCGATGTCCAGGCATGTGTCCTTTGCCATTATCAACCCCCTTCTCGCAGGTAACAACATAATTGGTGAGGGCACCCATCCTAGATCATCCCTTATTGGACCTGTTTAGATAAAGCGGCCAGACATCCCGTCTCATTGTCACCTTTCACCGTTTATCTAGCAACTGAGAGAGCTGTGCACTTTAGGACAGTTTCGCTCTCTACTCTCAACCGTTAGTATCGCCCCAGCTCTTCCCACCTAGCAGCCCTCTAGCTATACTTCGAAATGGGCTACTGGATTAAGGTAGCTAGGGAAAGTGCTATTAATAAAACTTATTACCCTTAACTCACTTAATAAAACTCAAACCCCCAGGATCGATTAGAATTAATTTTCCTTTAAAACTTATCACTTATGCTTACCTCTAATTGAACATTTAAAATATTCTTATTAAAAGCCGGAGCTCCCCTCTCCGACTATCTACGGCCTCCATAAACTCGGGAGTCATTTACCGTCATTTACCTATGCCCTACAGTCGAGTCCTGTGAGCGGACCGCAGATCGGTTAGCAGGGTCCTTCCCCATTCCTGCAAGCATGCGTCCGGTTGGCAGGCACCGTGGCACCGTGGTGACGACGTTCGAGATCGACTAAGAGAGACTCTCCAGCCGCTTGCCCTTAGCCCGCACCCTCAATACGGCTTCAAGACCTCTCGGTATCCGTCGGGCGGCACGGGTTCTCTTGCAGTGTCAGGGCCGATTGGAAAAATGCTGAGGCCACCTCGCCGCTACCCCTCCGTAACTTGCCCGTTTCCATGAGGCTTAAAGGTCTGTCTGGCTGCGCGGGGGAAGAGCGGCGCTCAGTCCTCGTCATTGTTGTCCGCTCCTCGTAGCTTCTCCCACTCTCGACTGCATCGAGCTCTCGCTTTACATCAAATTATTTCTTACTTCAATAAACCTCAAAAATTGACTGTAACTAAAATCTAATTTATTTAAAAACTCCTATCATTAGCCGCAACAGGCCCTTCTGGTTCATAAAGACAATTAATCGATAGTTAGTGATTGGGGCAATCGTAGGCGAATAATTTCGAAGACAATTGCTTTGGAGATAATCTTGTTACAGTATATCGTAAAAACTGGTTACCCCCTTTTTCGCGATACTGATCTTAGCTATTAGGCGGAAGCCTGAGTTTAAAATTTCGGAAAAGCATTCAGTCTTCTACTGTTATGCATCGTGTAAACGCTTAGAGACAGTTCGTTGTGAAAACATTATTTTCCCTGTGTACATATATCGGACATAACATACGGTTATGGTACCATAATTTTGCGTAGGATATGCGAACATGGGCGCGATTCTGCGCATGATTGCCCATAAAGTCGAGGCGATCTATGTGAATACACTCGTTTCTTGGATGAGAAAGCAGAATCGAATTCACAGTGTTTACAAATAGATTGACAGGCTATATGTCAACATGACCCACAGCGGCAAGCAATGATCCCGTAGGATCTCCACCACCAGTAGAAGCTGTTATGTTTCATGATGAGGCGTACAAGCATCTGGAAAAGAGCGAGGTGACTGTATTGGTAACAGTTCCAGGCATGCAGTCGCCAATCCCAAAGAAAAAACCGAAGGAGGAAGAGTTTGGCTAGTTGATGACATACGTCCGCGACTTTATTACAGAAATTAGAAGATCACGCACGCGTAGTCCTGTACAACGAAATAAGCGAATTATGGGATTAAAGAAAATCTCTCATCACGAGTCGAGAATGTTGTTCGTTCAAGCAGTTGCACTTATAGTCTCGACCTTCAGTACCGTTTAAACAGTTAATACATTAACGTTGCATATCGCGCAGCTCGACATCAATCCAAGGAAAGCCACTTAAATTAAAGTGCTTTACGGGAGCTAGACTTTCAATCACCTCTAATGGATTTAAGTTCAATCGCACGACCGCCGACCAATAAAAGGAGCCGCAGTATTGATCTCTGAAGACACGGTATCATCGTGATCAATTCAAAACACCATCAACCTAAGTACGGAACGTCGGTAAAACATGTATGGGGCCGAACTAAATGATCTGTACAGATAATTTCGCCTGTCTTCCAAGTCGACGAACAAATGCATCATCATTCTTGATGCAGAGATCCAGGTTCAGATATCCGTCCAAAATCTTATGATTATATTCATTAGATCATTGTCGCAGTTTATTTAATAAATTAGGGTCATAAATAAATAAAGAATGAAGAGATCTGACAATTGCAACTAGAATAGGCGCATAAAAATTATTCGCCACCGAACAAATTACATATTTAGTTTTATAGAAGGAGAGAACATTAATATTATTACGCTTATAAATGTACAGTACAACTCCTCGTCCATTCACATTCAGGTCTTTTATAGCATAAAATATTCAATACTAATGACAGTGTCCGATATATTTACATCCAACCAGTAATTCCATGCCTCGCCTCCAAGATAACGTCTGCTGCTTTTTGAGACGATAGAGTTACCCTATTAATAGTATAGAATCAGTAAAATCAGTCTATTTGATCTGAAGGTACATCTTGATGTACAGGCCGCTACCAGGACAAAAGAAGGGGAAACCCATCTGAAAATGTCGAAGATAATGACACAGGATGCAACACCCGAATTTCTGTAGTTCAAAATCCAAGTGACGATGAGCTTGAAACTGTCATCAGCGGTCAAGACTTCCTTTTCCGCGGCACACGAGTAGAAGCCATAAAAATGCCTGAAGGAATAATTTCTAAACGATTTTCTTTGTGATTCATGGTGATAACAATAATCTCAAAACTATTATCTTGTTACCTCGAATTGTAATGAATATTGTTGTTATTTTGTTCATTGTGCTTTCGTTATTTAAACTATTACTACGATGACGCTGCAGAAAGCTTACAGCCTTTCTGAATCTCCGAGCGTAATAGTATAGAATTGCATGATTTACTATACAATCTACTACTGATGATATGATTAAGGAAGTATGATTAAATAGTATGGATAAAGTAATGGAAGTTGATAAGGCAGAGTTCCAGCGATATTAAAGCTGTTTACTAAGTGTTCAGTGACTCGAAGAACTTGAGTGGTAACATGTCGGATAGAACATCCGTATTAGCAGTTAAGGATGATACCTTTTGATTTTGCATGTATAGGTAACCGCTTGAGAAGATTACTCTTAACAATTTTTTTCAGAGTGCTCATCGCATTAATACATTTGTAGCTGCATAGAGATGAAAGATTTCCTAGCTTTTATTCCAGGTATACCAGTATGAAGTGAGCATTTTTTGTGAAAATAACATATATATATATTTATATGGAATCAAAGTGCTGTTCAGCCAATGCGTGTCTGCCCATTGATAAAAACAAATGGAAGTGGGAAGGAGAAAGTCTGGTGGGTAGCAACTCCCAGCCAAGTGCTTTCATTTTATCCTGAACCAATTTTGCTTTGTGTGCAGGTGCATTGTCATAGAGTGAAATTACGTTGCCGTATCTTCTGGTCCATTATGGTCGTTTTACGATCAATGCATGATTCAAATTGACTATTAGTTGTCGGTAGCGATCAATGTTAACTGTTTCACCAGATTTTAAAAACTCATAATATACTACGCCACTTTGGTCCCACTAAACACAGCATTGTCTTCTTGTCGAATCGATATGTTTTTTTCTGTTTAAGATTCTTGAAATAGATCCATTCTTTATCGCCAGTAACAAGTATTTTAAGCAACATTTCACAAATCTTTTTCGGTTTTCCATGTGCTTTTCATTTCATTCGTATTGCACTTGTTTTCCACACGTTTGGACTGCAACGGAGTTGCTCAATGGATGGTTGCTATTTCTTGCAACTCTCCGCTCTCCTTTATTGGTCACATGTAAATCAGTTGCCGGCTTCAAGTCTTGATTCGTTCTCTTTTCTCCATATCACAGGTCACATCACTCCACAAAACGTCCCCTCTTCGCCATGAATACGGAACTCAACCCGATGGCACAGCGGTATATCGGTAATGTTTTATGGTTCTTCTTTTAACGTTATCACGCTCTTCTACTTCATGACTCTCTTTCTTTCTGTACGCTTGTCACCTTCAACGTCACCACAGTCTCGACACATTTTTAGGATTCGATAGCTCGTTCCAATCTGAATAGACGTGACTACGTCAATTCTTGATAGAGGTCAGTCGATGGCTTCGCAAGTACATATCCTAGTTATTCTTTTATTCGTCAATTTACGTTCTATTCTCTCTTTTACTTTCACACTCATCTCAATGCACTTTCATTTATTTATAGTATTTTCTTCACTTATAGTCTCTTTCTCTTTTGAATGAAATCGTCACCAATAATCGATGATAGAAGAAAGTAACGAAACATGGGTAGAATTTACTATTTTTCTATTGAAATTTGTTTACGTTTTATATACTTGTAGAAAATATACATATGCACTTTGTTATCTAAATGCTAAATTAAGAAATCCAATAATTTTTAATTTATTTGTCAGTTAGATGACCTCTAAAACAGAAGCTCTCATGAGATCACTTGCACCTACAAGGATCACTCGTTGCTTATCTATAGCAATATCGATAGCAAGACTAGTATAGTCAAAAATAGTTACAAGTACTATCTGAAAATAATACCCTTTCCTGAACTCTTATTGATACTTACTAAATAGATTTCTTTCTTTCAATGTGTGACGTGATGCTTTTGCACTCGGAACCCCACGCCATTATTCCTCCGGTCGCGCCTCCTGCCCTGATGCAGGTCCTCGCGGTCGCCCCGGAGGGGACCCGGCCGGGCCAGCCCGGGCAGCTGGCCTACGTCGGTCGCGGCGGTTGTGAAGTCGGGGGGAGGGAGGGTCCGATGAAATAAATAATTGTAAGGGGCATCTATTTTAAAAGATATATTTATTAATATAAAATAGGCGACGGGGGGACAGGCCCGCCCCGCCGCATTCGCCCTTACAATCTTTGCTCCTCGTCCCGCTCGCCCTGCGCGCCTCATCTGGGCGCCACGCGCCCTGCCTCTCGACCTGGCCGGCGAACCACCACGGGCTCGCGGCGGTGCAAGCACCGGACCTCCGGGTATCAGAACCCTCGCCGGGCCGCACACTGGGTCGCGCTATTGGGGGGGGGGGCGTCCGCGCCTCTCTCTCTCTCTCACGCGCGAGACATAGTACGGTACGGCCCTACCTGGCCGTCGCCTCGGGTGGTGTCGGGGCCACGCGTCAGCTGGGCTTGCTTCCTCTCTCTCACTCCTCCGCCTTCTCTCTATCTCTCTCGTTCGCTCGCACGTTGCCTACTTAATCGGCGATCGGGGCCGATGGCTCGGCGTCCGGCACGAAACTAGCCGCCGCGGCGCGGTCGCGCATTTTCCAAAATACCGCGCGCCCTTACGCCCCGCGGCCGCGGTGCCCAGATGATTCCTCGCTTGCGCGCGCAAATCCGCCCGTCACAAATGTAATGGTACATCTCCTTTAAGTCAATATTTTCTAAAACTTTGGAAATAGAGTAGACTATGCTAATTTTGCTTTATGCAAAAACTGGAAAAATAATACTTTAAAGGGAATCGTCGAAGATTTTGAGTAGTATGTTTAAAATAATCGGTAAGCAATTCTTAATAAACTGCATCGGGTATCTTCCGGACATTTGGCATTTATAGGTCGTTTTTATCGCCTTAAACAACTCGACAGATGTGAAATGTCGAAAAAAAGTCTTTCATTCGGTGATATTTTAACCCTGCAAAAAATAGTAACAAAAATAGGTAAGGTGTCTATGCAAAATGCTTTGAAAACATCATACCTGCTGGAAAGTGCCTAGAGTTCTTAGCTTCCTTATACTAGTCCTGTTTCATTGATGCGATTCCGAATTATTTTGATAGTATGTGCATTATAAAATTTCGATTTATTACATTTGAGATAGCAATGATGTAGTGGATCATGACTAAACCAATAAAACCAACTTCGAGCTCTATTGGTTCCCTAATTATTTATTTAAATGTGTTATGTAGTGCCTCCTTTCAGAGACTCGCCTGCTCCAGCAAGTTCTACGATCGCCCTAGCGGGGACTTATGTCAGCCAACTCGACAGGCTCTGTGACAAAGATATCACGCGGCTGAATCAGTGTAGGAAAATTTGGAAGGAAATGACAGTTGGTAGTGGCTGCTCCGTGTAAGGCCAGGACCTTCCGTATGCTGTCGAGAAGTGCCGCGGACTGCATAGGTAGAGAGTGTGGCAAGGAGTTGGCTAGCTACCAATAAAAAAAGAGTCTCTCAGGTAGGAGAGGTGGTCTCCCCTGTTATTGTCTTTAATGATTCAGGTAGTCGTGGAAGAGGAGCGTACGTCTGTCAGGTAACACCGCAGGAAGAGGAGACTAACTCGACTATTGCCTGTTAGAGCATTCGGCGCATCTGTAGCTACTCGGGAGACCCGATTCAATGCGAGTAGGCGTGATGGCATTTTGGCCGCGTAGCAAGCGCGCGGCACACGGTCTTTAATCTCCACCGTCGGCCCCGGTTGATTGATGGCTCAAGCAGAAACCAGTAGCCTTCCAGGTTCCAGTTCACTTATAGTTTCGATGGTCCGCCTTTCCTTGCCTCACGCGAGCCTTATTGTTACTTTTGAAGACGAGATAGAGTTTGACGTAGTGCTTCCACAGCAAGGCCGACAAGCTTCGGGGTCAAGGGTCCCGAAGCACCAGCCACTCTCCAGTCGCGCCGGTCTGCCTGTCGCGCAGGTTCGTGGTCTCCCGGAGGGGACCCGGTCGGGCTAGCCCCGGGCGGCTAGCCTCGCTGCGGTCGACGCGGTGGAGATCGCAGAGGGAGGGAGGATTCAATAATGATTAATTCGGGGCTCCTCGGGAAAATACTATTTATTCGCGGCCCAACACGCGCGCAGCGCCTACGACAAACTGGCGGTTGTCACCGCCCGCGAGGCCTAGCCGGGTCGCTCAAGGGTCTCTCCACCTCGCCGCTCGCACGATGACGACATCCGGGGACGTCGAGCCGGACCAGAAGCGGCTTTGCCTCGACCCGGGCGGGTCACCGGAGTTCGCCAGCTGGCACAGCTTCGTAACAGTCAGCTCCGCGCGGGAAAGCCGCCGCTCTCGCGGCCCCGAGACGGCGTTGCAGCTCCCGCAACGTGTCTGGCTCCTGCCTCGAGGTTATCCCTAGAAAAACTATGGTAAACCTGAAGGTCGTCAGTATATGTCTTACACCCATAGAGTCAAGGGCAAGAGCATCGTCATCAATATAAAGGCAGAACAGCAATGGTCCTAACACAGAACCCTGTAGAACGCCAAGCGTGGTGGAAAGTTAAGAAGATTTTGTGGCCCTGTCGGAGATAACGAGTTGCTCTCTCCCAGACAAGTATGCCCAGATCCATGTCAGCACCCCTCGGGACAAGTCATACAGCGTCGAACGCCTTCCTAAAGTCAAACAATAACAGTAACGTCAACTGTTTTTTATTCATAGCATTGCGAACGTCTTCAGTCAATCTTAACAGAGCAGTCTCAGTACAACTGTGCCGTCGATACCCAGTTTGGAGTGGGTCGAAAATGTTACGAGACACCAAATACTCCACAAACTGGTCATAAGCAATTCTCTTAAGCACTTTTGAGAAATATATATATATAAATATATAAATATATATATATATGGTTGGTAAATATCTCCCTTCCGCTTTTTGCTCTGTATTTAATGCTTTATAAAAAGCGTTACAGTGTTCGGATTTAGTTCAAATATGCACCGGATAATCTGTTTCCATCTAGACGGCAACTTCATAATACCCCCCTTTTAGAAGTCCCCCTTCTTATTTGCGAATCATTCGAACAGCCACTTTTCACATGCTTTTCACGAGAAGCCCATGAGCTTCATACAGTTCAATAGACGAGTAGGACATAGTGTCAAATGCTAAAGTCAAACAATAACAGTAACGTCACCCGTCTTTTATCCAAATCTTTGCGTACATCTTCAGTCAATCTCAGCAGAACAGTCTCAGTCGAACTGTGCCGTCGATACCTAGTTTGGAATGGGTCAAAGATGTGTTGTTATGAGACCCCAAATACTCCCTAAACTGGTCATAAACTATTCTCTCAAGCACTTTGGAAAAAAAGCAAAATAGTGAAATAAGCCGAAAATCATCTGGTCCAGAAGGTGTTTTTGATTTGGCCAATGGCACCACATGAGGCTTCTTCCACACCTCAGGGAAGCATCCACTTTCAAGCGAGCCGTTGTACAGGCGCACTAAAAACGGAATGCCGTCCTCACCAACTGCTTCCGATGTGAACTTGAATATTGATAGTACAATATCATTAATATTTATATCTTTAAAGCGAAAATCATCAGCAGCAGAGTTGAGCACGGCATGTATCCGATTCTCGTCGATAGTATTGACACAAACACCCGGGCAAAGTGAATGTTAAGCTCATCTGACATGAGCCAATTCAAAGACCCACTTGATTGTGGAAGCAAACCAAGCTTTGGCAACTAATTACTATGCAAAGCAGCCGGTATATTAGCATCGGAGATTACCGAATCATTGTTCTCCACCAGAATCACATTAATGCAGGTACGAAATCTGGGTGCAATATGCATAGTACCGTGTTGCATAATCTTCAAGAACAGCTCCGCTGTAAGTCTGCAAACAAACACAGCATTATCACAGTCAATGCAGATATCTGCGTTCAGATCACAGAGAATGATTTAATGACTGTAATCCGGAGATAATCGCCGCAATTCATCCAAAAATTTAGAGTTGCTCGTAAATGGAACATGAGAGGACCTATAAACAACACAAATTAATCTACGGTCAGAGGCACGATACTGCACCAAGCAGTTCAAGTATTCTAGCATCCTTGGCCTTCCAGGCCCCTCAGTGTTTGAGGTAGTTTCACTTACTCGAAATTGCTTGTCAATATAAAGCGCGACTCCCCTACCATTAACATTGCGATCTTGCCGATCTAGAGAAAATCCATCAATCCCGATGACTTCATTCATGATACTAGAACCCAACCAGGTTTCCGCTACACCCAACACAAGATAAGTAGGATGATCATGTAAATACAGACGGAGTCCCTGAATGTGAGCACTCCTAGTGCCTGTAAGAGGGTTCACATTCATGAAGCCTGTCTTGAGGAATCTGCCACCCCTACTAGAACTCACAGCCTTATCATTATTGTTATTAATTTTATTGTTTTCATCGTCTATATTGTCTGGCATCAGATACCGCCAGACTCCCGTCGTAGCACAGTCGACAAAAATTACTTTTTTTATAAGATGTTTTCTGTTGTGCTTATTCCGATTAATTATTTGTTTACTATTGCTTCGACAAACGTTTGAATCGAGTTCGATTTGAGGTGCCTCAGCAGATGCCTGCACAAAGTTTGGAGCTTCCGCCCTTTTCAAGGGGAGCGGATGCGGAGAAAGGATCGGCGGATTCACTGGGGAGTTCGCCGTCCGTTCTGGCTACAGGCGTACTCAAGAGTACGGTGCCGAAATAGTTGACTAGTAAGGAGTAGACGGTGGCCGGAGTTATAACCGACAACCGAATGTACCTGACTGCCCCACGAAACGCCAAGGATGTTTGTGCATTGTTTGATCCGGGTTCCATGATTACCTAAATTGACGCTGAAGAAGCAGCTGCATTTAAGGATAAATGGAAACCGGCTTAGTTAGCCGTTCGTGGAGTGACAGGAGGAGTATCCCAGAACATTCTTGGTATGCTTGAAGTTGAATTCGAAGTGGAAAATATCGAGAGGGCAGTCGAGTTCAGAATCTTATCAGATAAAGGTCACCCTATTATTCTAGGAGTAGATTTTGATCTCAAATATGGTTTTGAGTTATCGCTGTTGGAATGTTTCTGAAGAATTCCTGGTGGTAGATGGTGTCCTATCTCAAAGATGAGTGAGCTGAGTACCTATCGGAGTATTTTTACAGAGTGCCGTGGTATCGTTGAGATACGAGATGGGGAGCACGAACAAGTGAAGGCTTTGGTGGAAAGGATACTTCCAGAATCCGGAAGCTCAATCGATTTTTCGAAAGCTTACTTCTCGATGTTGTTGACTGAAGTCAACCTGAAATACACTGCTTTTGCTGCGCCAGACTTCGGTTATTGGTAATTCGTTCATTTACCTTTTGGATTGAAAAATGAGCCAATGTATTGTAGGTTAGTTGTCTAATCTAATTACGCAAACGTTTGAAGAGCACCTGAAATGGTTGGAATTTGTGTTGCGTACCATAGTGAAAACCGGACTTGAAGTGAATCTTGAGAAGTGTGAGTTTTGTTGTACGAGTGTGCGTTTTCTATGTTACCGGCTGGATGTTAATGGATTAAGGCCTGATCCTAAAATCGTTGAGCCAGTCCAGAATTATCCGGCCCTAAGAACGTTAAGAAGCTATGCTTTTCTTAGGAATGGTAGGCTGGTATGCACGTTCTATTGAGAGAGAGTCAGAGCTTAAAGTGCCACTCACGAAGTTGTTGAAGACAGGTCAAACATGGGAGTGTTTAGAAGAACAAGTTGCATTTAGTGTTTTAAAGGACGCGCATGTAAAGGCCCCTGTGCTTGCCTAACCGAATTTTTCTAAGTCATTTACTGTCCAAAGCGATGTTAGTGATTACGCTATTGGAGCTGTTTTAATTCGGAAGGATGCTGATGGGTTTAAGCATCCGATCGTGTGTGAAAAGGAGTGCATTGCCTTATTGTGGGCAATTAAAAAACTGAGGCCGTATTTGGAGGCCTATGAATTTGTTGCTAAAACAGATCATAGCGCTCTAACGTGGCTTAAAAATCTTAAAGACCCTACAGGGAGGCTAGCGCGTTGGGTCCTCGAGATGCAGCAGTGGAAGATTGAGATCGTGCATATAAAAGGCACGCTCAATAAATTTCCTGATGCTCTCTCTAGAGGGATTGGTCGAGAGATAGCGCTTGTGGCGAATTTTGAGACGATTTCGGATCCTTGGTATCTTGGGAGAATGTACGATGTGCAGCGTTACCCTAGGAAGTTTCCAGAATGGAAATTATTGGATGGCATGCTGTACCGTTATTCTCCTGATGAGAATATTCTTGGCCTGATTTTTATTATCAAGGATGTGCATACGTACAGCAGTGTAGCGAATGCCAGCATTATAAAAAAGTCTCAGGCGGGTCCTCAAATTTGATAGGTAAGCGTATTGTTGAGAGGCCATGGGCAGTGGTGGCTGTAGATGTGAGCCAATGTTAATATATTTTAGTATTTTAGGATTTTTTTACGAGGTGGATTGAGTTGAAACGGTTGCGTCCGGCTAATGGGAAGGCGGTCGTGAAATCTTTTGAAGAGCAACGGTCTCGCCAGCGGTCTCCGACTTTGGAAGGGCAGGCACGGGAAGGTGCCCCATTACCTCGCATGGTTTGGCCACCCTTGTTCCGGTGGCTGATCGAGGTCAGAAGCGGACCGAGACACAAGACTACAAAAGCGTCAGCCTGCCATCCATAGCACCATCTGAGGAGATCCGAGCTACCGTGGAATGCCAAGCGTCAAAAACGGTAGTCGCGCGGAGCTTACAGACTGATCTGCTGATGGTGAGGGTCGATGCAGCAGGGTCAAGTAATTTTCCGGTGATGTCTCCCGACAGGTCGATGGGAGTTGAGGGAAGATGCCCTGTGCATCCGATGGAAGGGTCCGATGCATGCAGCACTTGACTATTCGGTGGGAAACCAACATTTCATTTTCCTGGAGCTTGCCTCGATGTCCAGGCCGATAGTCGTGCCGGTCGCGATGGCAGCAGCTTTCATATAGATGGCTAGTGCTTTCATAGAAGCCTGTCTGCTTCTCACTGAGGTATGGAACGCAAAGCCAGAAGATGGTGTGCGGATGCGGATGGCTCTCGCTCAGGCTTTCCGCGGGCACCCGAATCCGCAGTAGATCTGGACGGTCGGTGGGAGATAGAGAGAAGGCGTTTTCGATAACACCAGAAGCCGCCGCCTCTTCTGAATCTGCTTGGTGGCCCGACATAGCACGTTTGAATAATTTTCGTAACGATTGGCTAGAGAGAGGACATACTAATTGTAACATGTAATATAACATGTAATTAACTTTTATTCCATATATATTTCAACCAATTTGGTTTTTGTAAATTCGAAAACGTATGGATGTGCACTGCGATTGTGACAAGCAGAAATGTTGCGAAATTGTGCGATCAAAACGGACGGACGTAACGCAAAAGTATTGTGACATGAAAGTGAAGCAGCGGTAAGTGTAACATATGAAGAGTTAAAGTGTCAACAAGGAGAAGGTCAGTGCAGAAAAGAGGAGGAGAAATTTCTGCTATCACTGCCTGCTCCCCGTCCAGGATTGCAGTACTATAGAGATATTGAGAAATAGTACAACTCCCTTTTAACTGGTGGCGACAGCCACTGATACAGACACCGCCCACGGTATTGAGTCAACGGGCGACAGTCCCGACGCCGTCCTCCATTATCCGATGGGCAACTGGCACTGACGCGGAAGCAAGACGGAAGAGGAAAAATGAATGGTCGACCGTAGATTCGTGAGAGGCGACTAAGTACGACCGACTCAAAGTAATGTCTGTACACTGAAAATAGTGTCTCGAGCTATACCACTGAACAGTTGAGGAAATACTAAAAAATTTTCTTGCCAGTCTCGAAACTGTCAAAAGCAGACCCGCGAATATACGGGCGTTTAAAGAATGGTAAAATTTTGCCCCTGCGATCAAAAAGAGCGGCTTCTGTCGTCGCTTCGCAACGATTAAGAATAAGAAAAGCGATCAAAATTTTTAACAATAAGTGAGCAAGAAGGCGAAGCTATACTACAAGAAGGGTATAGGGGAATGCGGAGTCACTGGAACGCCCTTATCTTGGCGGAACTACGTCTCGCTTCTCAGCTATCCAGTGGTATATAGTAGCTCGAGACAATATTTTAAAAACAAGCTGTATATCAAGTTCTCGCGGAGGTTTACACAAGTGATATCGTGACGGGATACATCAAATGATAGATTAGTAGTTTGATCATTAATGCATGAATATAATCGTAAATTTAGTATAGGGACTTTTGTAACAAGAATTTAGAATATAAACCTCCGTGATATAAGGTTGGCAAATATCTCCCTTCCGCTTTTTTGCTTTGTATTCAATGCGTTAAAAAAAGTGTTACAGTGATTGGATTTAGTTCAAATATACGTCGTTTTGTTCGATAATCTATTTCGAGGGAATCGTGAAATTGGGATTGTAGGGAATTTAAGATATTAACACGAGATCGCGTTAATAAAGAGATCACTTCAAAGTGATGCCATTTTTAAATTACTAGTCTATACAATTTTTTGAAAATACGAAAAAGTCGAAAGTAAAAATGTTTAAAAATTTTAAATACAATCTACTACAAATTTTTAATTTTTATAACTTCTATAGTGCATTGCATACATCTGTTGTCCTTTTTAGGTCGATCGACACAATCTATGTTTTGCTTATAGACCAAGCATTGGTAGTGGTCAACTATCAGGAGCGGCTGCAAGTGCTGCAGGGGCTGCTCCAGTTTTAGCACAAGCTGCCTTTTTAGCCCTTGGTTTAGTGAGAACGGGATTGTCGCCTTTAGCAGCTGTCCAGCTCATTGGACTAGCAGCTAATATATTGGGTCTCGTTACGGGGGCAACTTTACCGACTTCAAAACCAAAGGTATCAACTTTCTCTTCATAGCAAAACTATTATACATATATATTTATCCAAAAGTAGACTCAAATACATTCAATTATGCTCAGAAATAATGCAATCCAAAAAAGGTATTTAATAAAATAAAATAAGAGTCTAAAAAGTCTTAAATTTAGAAGAAAATTTCAGAAATGGCCTATTCAGAGTGTACTACCGCTTTAAATAGGTTGTTGGTAAAGGAATATTCTTACCGAATAAAGTGTAATGGACAGAACTTAAGTAATTCCTCCAAAAAATCTAAAGTGAGTAGTCATGCAAAGTGAGAGGATCTAGAGGATAAAAGAAAAGAATCCGATGAGATAGTGACTAAAACAGTAGTCGGCAAACTAAACCAACCGAGGCACTCTTGTCTAGAACCGCGACAATTGAGTCGCCCAAACTCTGACTGAGAGCGCCGGTCCCCAAGCCGGCGACCGCTGCACCTCCATCTAAGTGCCATAGCGTAGACACCCTATCTAGGAGCCCCACTAATCTGCTCATCAATGCATATATAAGTTATGCTATTTGACTGCTGCGGAAAGTGCCACTGCACCGACCATTCGCAGCTCTACAAAAATCGGCGTACTACCACTCACCAGCAACTTTTTCTCTCTTTCTCTCTCTCTAAGTACATGCAGACGTCTGCTGATCAGCTTCCTACTTAATTTGCATTTAATAATACTAATCTCGATGGGAAGTCTATATATTTTGTAGAGGCACGAGGATTTTCGCAGGCTTTACGCAATCAGAGCATTAACTGCGTGGCTTCAACAAGGAGCCAAGGAGTTTGCAAATTATTTTATAAGGTTGGTAAATATCTCCTTTCCGCTTTTTTGCTCTGTATTCATTGCTTTATAAAAAGTATTACAGAGATCGGATTTAGTTCAAATATATGCCGTTTTGTTCGATAATCTGTTTCCATCTAGATGGCAACTTCATAATACCCCCCTCGTAGAATTCCCCCTTTTTATTTGCGAATAATTCTGACAGACACTTTTCACAAGCCTCTTTTGAGTTCAATTTTACACACCAAGGGCGTTCGCCATGGACAAGAACAGGTAGTAATCACTTGGCGCTATCTCTGGGCTATATGCTGGATGCGATAAAACCTTCCATCCGAGCTCCCTTAGTTTCTGACGAGTCATCATCAAAGTGTGTGGTCTGGTGTTGTCTTGGTGGAATATTACACCCTTCCTGTTGGCCAATTTTGGAAGTTTCTGTTTGATCACCTATTTCAAGCGGTCCAATTGTTTACAGTAGATGGTAGAATTAAGTGGCTGTCCATGTAGGAGGAGCTCATAATGGATGATTTCCTTCCAATCCCACCAAACACACAGCAAAACCTTCCTGGCCGTCAATCCTGGCTTGGCCACTGTTTGGAACGATTCACCGGCCTTCGACCACGACTGTTTTCGCTTGATATTGTCGTATGTGATTCATTTTTCATCGCCAGGCACTATCCGCTTTAAAACTGGGTTGAGTTCGTTCCATTTTAACATCATATCGCAGTGGTTGATTCAGTCTTGAGGGTTTTTTTGTGTCAAATCGTACCGCACCCAAATATCAAGCTTTCTTTTGTATCCAGCCTTCTGCAGATGGTTTAGAATATTTTGCTGACTAAGTGCCATCTCCTGGTCGATGTCACGAGATGCCACATGCCGGTCTAACACGATTTTTTCCATGATTTGAACGGTATTCATCGTCACAGGTCTTTCGCCGGCTTATACATGGTGTCATTTTTACCGACTCTGAATCGTCAAAACCATCCTCCATAGTTGGAACTGATAGTGTACCATCCCCCAAAGCACCATTAATCTCACAGAATGTTTCTCTAGCGGATTTGCCTTTAATGAAGGGAAATTAAAATAGCGCGAATTTCGGAACAGGTGGTGCGAAATCTCCCGATTATTATGTGCACGGCCACGCACCACTAAACATCAGTAGTAACCCGTAAACCATCTACCTTCTTCTGCAGCACCATCTTGCAGTGACATCAACGCATTCGCCACTAGACACATCATTATAGATCATATCGGAAGCACTGAAGGTGCGATTGGACTTCTCGGTGTACATAATCGATAGGATGCATCAGCACAGAACAGACCAGCGACGTACTCCGGCTTACGTAATCGTAATATCTTATATATCTGCAGGTATGTTAAACATTTCCTCCAACAGTCTACTCCCATCCAATCCAATCGAATCCTAAAGAGGGACAGATCAACCCACTTAGCACCTGTCACACAAGAAGTGCGTCACACATTCCGCACATAGGAATTCTGTGAGCGTTGTAGCCTTGTTCTTAAGTTCAGGGGCGCATCTAAACAATAGAATAATAATTAAAATCAGAAAAAACCAGAGAACGTACCAGTTCAAGCACACTGTTGTACAGGCGTACTAAAAATGGATCTATAACCGGACGAGCCTTAACAAGTACACTATGCGGAATACCATCCTCACCAACTGCCTGCGATGTGAACTTGGATATTGATAGTATAATATCATTCATTTTTATATCTTTAAACTGACAAAAACCATCAGCAGCAAAGTTGAGCACGGTATGTATCCGATTGTCGTCGATCGTATTTGACACAGACACCGGCGCAAAGTGAGTGTTAAGCTCATCCGGTATGAGCCGTTGCAAAGATCTACTTACTCGTGGTGGCAAACCTAGGTTCCGTAACTCATGCTAGATTGCACTGGAGTTTTGAGAGGCAAACGAGCGATTATAAACGTATTCAGTCCTCACCTGATCCTCCCTCTCTTGAACGAGTTTGCAGAGATCGAGAAATTCCTTAAGGAATTGTAGCAGTCATGTCCTTCTGTTCTGTCGGTAAAGTACCCTACACTTGCATTGCAAATGACGAAGCTCGAGCCCAATCGAAGCTAGGCGCTTTTTATGCAGGTTAATTACCTTTATTGGTGAGAGTTCGTTGAAATTGCCATTAGATTGGAGTTAAGCCCCGCGAACGCAGTCTCAACGTTAAGATGGTTCGCCAACAACGGTCTCCAGTCGGAGCCCGATAACACCTGTACCAGCCCATCACTATCAATGTTCTTATAGTTATGGTATTCAAAGGAGCAACAGATAGGCTTCAAGAACAGCTCCGCTGCAAGTCTGCAAACAATCACAGCATCATCACAGTCAGTGCAGATATTTGCGTTCAGATCACCGAGAATGATTTTATGACTGTAACCCGAAGATAATCACCGCAATTCATCCAAAAATTTAGAGTTGCTCGTAAATAAAATATGAGGGAACCTATAAACGACAAAAATTAATCTACGCTCAGAGGCACGATACTGCACCAAGCAGATCAAGTATTCTAGCATCCCTGGCCTTCCAGGCCCCTCAGTGTTTGAGGTAGTTTCACTTACTCGAAATTGCTTGTCAATATAAAGCGCGACTCCCCTACCATTAATATTGCGATCTTGCCGATCTAGAGAAAATCCATCAATCCCGATGACTTCATTCATGATACTAGAACCCAACCAGGTTTCCGCTACACCCAACACAAGATAAGTAGGATGATCATGTAAATACAGACGGAGTCCCTCAATGTGAGCACTCCTAGTGCCTGTAAGAGGGTTCACATTCAGGAAGCCTGTCTTGAGGAATCTGCCACCCCTACTAGAACTCACAGCCTTATCATTATTGTTGTAAATTTTATTGTTTTATATCGTTACTCCTCCCACTACTGAGGACCAGCAACGGAGCATTTGTCCGATCTAGTCAAATATGATCGGCCCTTATCCCACAATTAGAGCGTGCATCCTTACAACCCTGAGTCAACTCAGACGAAGCGAGAGGACTACGGCCTATAGAAGTACTAGCTACGGAGCCGTCACAATAAGCTCCCGACAAGAAGATGCTCGTAAATGAATTTATAATCTCATTCTGAGAGGCAACAGCATGAATCCCGTTGCCCTCTCTCCATCTAATAAAGGAATTATCGCGTCGATGCCAAACGTACTGGAAACCGAGATCGCACGCAGTGTTTTTGCACTGCAAGAACGCACCATATTGACCTCAGCTTAAACACATATTTATAAAAATAATACATTGTCTGGCTTCAGATACCGCCAAATGTGAGCGAAAAAATACAACATTTTGAGTAGAGAAGGCAGTAACGAACTGTCTCGTTTCCAAGACCAGATTAACAGCTTCCATTGTTCTAAGCTGTATCGTAATTGATGGGATTGACGGTTGGAGTTTTTCATCAATCCCTCCATGTGAACTCGCCGTTCGCGCTCCAAACTGCGTCGCGGAGACCAGGTTATCAGGTTATCGGATATCTCAGTGGCCAGTCCATCTACCTTCTCCTGAATTACTCCCCGCATATCCTTCATTAAATTTTTTAATTTACTAATCTCATGCATTGATGAGCAGTGAGTGATCGTCACACAGGGCTGTCAGCTTGGCTAACTGCGTTTTATTGATGCTTTCAAGCTCAGAGACCTCCTCGCAAGAACAGAAGTTAGATCGGCCACAAATCTGTTACAGAAATGGTCGATTGTGGACACCGAGAAGTCTGATCTTACCTTTAGTGCCTCGGATATGACCAAGAACGAAAAGTCTAATGACGCTGCTGTAGATGCAGTCTTCCGGATCATCTTGCAAGTCGCAACGAGGCACGTAGAAGCCGTTTGTATAAACAACGCTTGACGCACGGTGTCCCGCTCCGCATCCGTGTGGACGCGTCTCTCCGTCTGCACTACTCCAGGCGATGATGAGTGCGTAGTCGGAAGAGCACTTGCTAGACTCAATCTCGCGGTGCGAGGGGCAGGCCGCTTCGTCCCATTCGGTTGATTGGCGAAGCGGGAGTGTAGCTCGCTTATTGCTATTATATTTATATTACAAGACATGATGTTCGAACCTTAATGTTCGTTGACATTCATAATATTCTTTAATAAATTATATATTTCTCAATATAAATATTTTGCGTATTTTTATGTTATTCAAAATTCTTTATATTAAATTTAACCCGCTTGAAGGCAACTTTCTTTGCTTTTCAAGTATATTTTTATTAAAATCGATGAAATGAATCTATAAAATCTATTCGAACCCGCGCCCCCCAAAAAAGACAAAACCAAAAGCAGAACTTAACCCACTGAACTACCACGGTAATAACATGTAAGTATTAGAAATCATGAACATACATGCGTGTGTACATACATGCATATAATATGAACGTGCATGTATGAACGGAATAATATTTAAAGTAGTTATCTTCTCGTTCACTTTAGTCCTTAATATAAGTTCATCTGATTAGTATAATTAAATATACAAAATAATTATTTAGATATATTAAGATTGATTGCATAAATAAATGGGATAAATAAATAAAAATAAAAACTAAAACATTAGTATGAAACCAATCAATGAATATATACATAGTAATTAAAGAAAATGACTTTCAACCAACAAGAATTAAATTACACTAAAACTAAAGCTCCATTGGTTAATTATATCTTACATATTATATATTATGTAAGATGACTGATTGTCTATCATTTAAATTAGAATACATTCGTCGATGAACCTGACGCCGTGTGCACCGCACACTGCTCTACGCGCGCCGCCGGCCGGCCACGCGTAGTGACCGCGCACGCCGCCGCGCTCACCCTAAAGTGAGTCGGCTCCCCGAGGCCTTATAAGTAGTCCGCCGAACGCGCGAGGCAGACGTGCCGAGCACTCAACCCCCACTCACACGTTCTCGTTACCCTTGCAAACTATTGCCATCGCCACCTAGCCCCCGTTGATTTTTTACCCCGAAGACCATTTGATTGAAACCCCCTTACGCCCGGTCCCGGCATTGGCCGCCCGGGGAGCCATCGGCGAGGAACGAGCGAGGACTTGAGTGCAATACCACGAGCGCCGCCTTCTCCGGCTTGACTAACGCCACGACCAAGTGGTGGACAAACCTAAGTAAGATGTACAATCATGAAAATTTTTAAAGTCAGCCAGTGCACTGATTGACCAGATCTTTTGTAGTCGTGAATTGAATTTAGCAAGCCAGCGCGCAATATACAATTACTTGGATGCGAATTTGGCACATGGGCGTATGCGCAGTACGTTCAGCAGGATAATTTTATGTACCTTTTGACAATAAAGTAAATTTTGGGAAAATTTGATTTTTATATAAATAAATTCTTATTTATTTGCCGCGTCCGCGTCGAGAGCGACCGGTCAATCCCCCGTCCCTTTCCCCTCATACGTGCTTACGACACTGCCCCATAGCCCGTAGAAGTGAGTGACATCTGATCTCCCCGTTACACATTTATAAAGTCAAAACTAATAGCGATTCAAATCAATGACATTGCTTTTTTAAGTATTTTAGAGATGTTTTATTATTTTTTGAGATAGTTATAAATAATTTATTTAAATAATTTATTAATTTATTGCTTACGTATTATGTATTATCCGTATAAACGACACAAGAGGGGAACTGTATAAAAGAGAAACGAAGGTAGGTTCAGAGGTGCGCCCAGTGCAATTTAAGTATCCAGGCACCTCAGCCTTCCACAAACCTTAATGTTGGATAGTGATAGTACTCTTGCGTAGAATTCATTACTTAAAATACATTAACACTCCTAACCAGCTTGGAGATCAGTCTGACGTAGGAGCTGCTGTCAGTTTTGACGGTGGCCACAAGTACGAGACCGTCCGGATCCGGCCGAACCTCGACGATGCGGCCGAGTGGCCACGTTCCGTGAGCGGCTACAAGGGTCGGATCGATGACGACCATCAGGTCTTCGTTGCTGAGATGTGAAGACCATTGGGTCCACTTGACCCTCTGTTGAAGCGTGTTGATGTACTCGCGTCTTCAGCGGGTCGAAAAGTGATCACGGAGCGCCTGGACCAGCTTCCCATGAGTGAGATGATCCGGATCCGCAGCTTCCTATGAAGGGCGATCAAAGGAGGCGGAGGCTGTCTCGGTGAGAAAGTGAGGCGGGGTCAGCGTTTGTAGGTCGTTCAGGTCGCCGGAGAGCGGGGTTAAGGGCGGCTATTCATGGCCGCCTCGACCTCGACAGAACGTGGCAAAATCGTCATAGGTCAGGCGACGAGGACCGGAGACGCATCACAGGTGGCTTTTGGCCGATTTGAATTCAGCCTTCCACATCCCATCGAGGTGTGGGGTGATGAAGGACCAGCTAATGCGCTGATGCGCCAGGTGTCCCTCCACCAGCTTCCAGTCGAGTTTGGCCTCGCGTAGTTGTCAGGTGAATTCCTGGTTTGTCCCTCCGAAGTTCATGCCGTTGTCGCGCCAAGTCTCGAATGGGCGATTACGCAGACCGATGAATCAAGTCAGCGCACCCAGGAAGCTCTGCGTGGTAAAGTCCCCGGCCAGCTCGAGGTGGACTACCTTAGGCAGATGAATAGAGCGATGTAACCCTTGGATTGCCGCAGTTCTCGGCTCTTGGGTCGCAAGATGTGTAAGAACCCAGCCCGCACCTGACAAAGGCTCACGAGACGGGCATGGCGCGTGACGTCGATAATTGATCCATGAACTACTTCATGGGCCGAGCGGCGACCCAGGCACAGACGGGGCACTATTGCTGGAAGCTTCGAAGGGCAGTTCGCCCAGCGATGAGCCAGGACCGCTGAATGGCGTGCGAGTGAGGTGATGAAAGCCGCCATGCAGGCTGCGTTCGTGAGCCCAGAAGATGACGAGCTGTCCCAGATGACTTCAGCCTGGCAAGATGACGGAATGCTTTCTGTCGAGAAGGAGGTCGGCGTTGCCCAAACGTTCGCCCACTCTTAATGTGCCGTCTTCGTTAAAGAACGAGGCTAACCGTCGGAGGACGCTGGCCCTGGCTACTGGCCAATTAGCTTGGAGTAGCGCAATCTCGCTGTGGTAGCAGCTTCGCTGAATCAGACTGACTGCTATAAGGAAGGTTTGGTGATGATCGACGGCTGAGATGTGACCCAGGGTGGCCGAGAGTCTGGGCAGGTGGTCCGAAGAAGCAGCCGCTGGAAGCGGGCGAGAACACTGAGGAGTCGATTCAGGTGAGAGAATCGGGCAAGCAGCTCGAGATCTGAGGGAGCGACTTGGGACACCAGACATCGGACTAGTAGCTAAGCGGTGATATCGGGTGGCAGAAAAACGGTCTTCTGGGTGGATCAGTCCCGGATTGACCTGGAGAGCCAGGGTGGCCCCTTCCACCATAAGTTGGATTGCTGCAGGAGGGTGACTACGGCTCCGAGCAAGGCGGTGACATGGAGCCAATGAACGCTCGGGATGAGCTTGTGGATGTGATCGACACCTGTATAGCTGTTCTTCTAGCGCCAGTGAAAGACCACCTCGGAGTCACTCCAGGCGTGGCAATTCATCCAGGAGATGGACATCTGGAGGGCGGTGTCGTTCAGCAACTTGGCGGCGAGGAGCGGCGACTGATAGCAAGCTGGTGTAGTGGCCCTCGCGATCGGTAGTACGGCAGTAGACGACGACGGTCATTGTTAGAATGCGGGCGTCGGCAAATCTGTGCGGCTCGATGAATGTGGCTGGCCGATTGTCAAGCCAGCGAGGGATTGCCACCTGTTCTACCATGGCCATGGTCCGTCAGAACAGAAGCCACCACTTGCGATGAGGTTCGAGAACCATCTCGTCCCAACCGAGGGTCGCCTTTCGTAGGTCCTGAATGAGGAGCTTTGCCACGAGGGTGGCTGGAGCCAGCCATCCAGCTAATGCATAGTAGCTCGGGGCGATGTCCTCGAACGGTCTCCAGAGGATGTGCTGGAGGTGGATGTGGTCTGTGCTGATCCAGATCTGGCTAAACATCATCTGAATGTTCGTACGGAAAGCGATCTGGTGTTTACGCCAGCAGGCGATAACCGCTGCCAGGTCACTCTGCAGCTTTGAACCAGCGTGGAGGACGTCGTTCAGGCTGCGCCAGATGTCATGGGCTGCGAGGCGTTCAAGACTACGAGAAGCTTCTGTCTGCTGTCACGTTGCTGCCATATGCCGTTGTATGGCAGATAGTTAACCGGCAGGTAGCGGGACTTGAGTTCGGCGGTCGTGACCAGTCTCATGTGGCCCCACTGGAGGTAAGCGATCATGAAGGCCGTGTAGTCCTTCTGGGGTCTCCTATCTTCGCGCATGTAACGATGAACGCACGTCAGGGCATGGCGGGCCGTGGTGCAGTTCGTTCCTATTTGAGTTCGTCGGCCTTGAGTGGGAGGGGGACGAGGTAGCGGCCGGCTCGGTCCCGAGTGTGGTCCGAAACGAAAATCTGTTCGCACTCCACTTTGGCTCTCGAGTGGGTCGAGGAGGCAAACGTGCATCCAGGCGGATGTTGGAGAGTTGGAGATTCCCATGATCTCGACGCACGCCCGCTCGACAACATCGCCCAATTGTTTAGCGAGCGGTAGGCAGACGAGATTGGTCTTGGAGCACGGGTCGAACAGCGTTCGAACTCACCGCGTCCGGCGTCGGCCATCTTTGAGGGTGACGATCGCGGTCGAGAGGACCGCTAGTCACAGGAAGGGTTGTAGCTGGTTGAGGCTGCTCCAGGCCATCTTCGCTGCGATTTTCTCAGTCTAGGGTGGGCTAGGCCGCCTGAGATCGGCAGCTCTGGACGAGATGTGTAGCTTTGAAGTAGTTGTAACATAGTCCGTGACGAGCGACCAGTCTCCTCCTCTCCGGCACACCATAGACTTTGAATTCATTACAGTGATCCAGATAGTGAGGCGGTTCGCAGAGCCAGCCGCGAACTTCGGTGTAGCTGTTCTCAGTCTGCCAGTAGTTGTCCTCGACAAAGTAATGGGATCTCTGCGCGGCCTGGAGGCTGACCAGTGGCTCTCGAAGAACTCGAGATGACTGAAGGCAGCGCTTGCCGTCCACTGGTCCAGAGGTCGATTAAGTATCGTCCGGCAGAGGCGCCGCACGACTCTGAAGGGAGCGAACTGGGCACCTAGCGCGTTAATGGCTGAAAGACAAAGCCGTCTAGATTAGCACCCAGAAGAGGCTCCACATGCGCCGCGGGACGAGAGGAGGCCTCGCATGCATGACTCTACTCGCTACCAGGACACGAATTCTTCTGCTACGTTGCCAATCTACCGGCGACGTGCGAGACGGAGTCGATCCTACACCCTGAGAAGGCAGCCGCACGACGCGCAGTTCCCCCTAAACAAGACTCGGTCCGGGCCTGAACGCTGGCCGCGGCTGGGCGGTGCGAGGACAGGCCGTACCAGTGTGGCGCGCGAGTCGATTCCAATCGATGCGCAGACCAGCCGATCGTCCGTCAAGCGGAGGCTCTCGGCAGCGAGACTACTTGACGGAGTTCTCACAGGGAGCATAAAACGAAGAACGCCTGACACGCAGACCCCGATTGGGGCCGGCACCAACCAAGACGTCAAGTCGAGCAGGTCCGAACGCCAGCAGATGACGGATCGCGGGCGGGAGCGCTGTGTCCCGTTCGCATTAAAAGATCTATGAGAGAGTTCCGGTTCGAAGATGGCGGCTCCTTTGTTCCGGAGCGCTTCAAAGTCGCGGCCCAGCGAGCGGCCATGAGAGGCCACGGACGGCTCGCCGGAGCGGAAGGACTCGCCAAAAATGACCGCCGCAGAAAGAGGGGGGATTTGAGAGGACTCGTGGCGGGAGCAACTTGAAGACCTGGTTTCGGCAGAGCAACTCGGAGGACGAACGGCGAAATCAGATGGAGGGGTTGGTGAAAAACTTCGACCGTCAACACCATCAATTAGAGTGCAGCTTTGCAGAATAAAAGCTGCTAATCTCATCTTGAAGGCAAGACAGGCTTTCACTGCATTCTCTACACAATATGTTGCTTTCATCCGTGCCGGAATGGTGACGTCCGATGCCAGGGAAGGTACTATACTTATAAATTTGTCAGTGCAAGAACACTGCACGTAACCTTTGCTTTAAGTACGTCTGGCATCGGTGTGGTAAATTTTTTATTAGAGAGGGTAGTAGGGCTCATGCTGTAGCCTCTGAGACTGAGATTATGAACATATATATGAGCATGTACTCGTCGGGAATTCTGCTGGAGGGGGGGGCTGTGTACTCAAACATCGCTGATTCGGTCATAGGCATTGGTGGATTTTCTATAGTACGGTAGGATCGTAACATTAATGGTGGGGGAGTTGCGCAAGCAATTTAGACAAGTAACTCAAAGTTAGTGTATTCTCACCCTCTGACACAGAGGGGGTCGGAAGGCCTGGGGTACTGGAATACTTGTTCTGCTCAGTGGAGTATCGTACCTCGGAGCCTGCATTAGTTTCTGTTGTGTATTGGCCTCCCCATGTTTTTTTACGAGGAATTTAAAATTTTTGGACGAATTGCGACGATGATCTCTGGGCTAGAATCACAAAATCATTCTCGGTAATCTGAACGCAGATCTCTGCACTGACTGTGATGATGCTGTGTTCGTTCGCAGACTTGCAGCGGAGCTGTCCTTGACGATTATCCAACACGGTTCTACGCATATTACACCCAGATTCCGTCCCTGGATAGACGTTATACTAGTTGACGGGACATTGCAATATAACTATTCTAGTCTCATGTCCTTATGGTTGTGTGTTTTAATTTGCGTCCTAAATTACGTTTTCTGTTACGTATGTATTATGAGTTTACGTGTGTGATTGAATCTTATCTTCATTTACGGTAAATACTTACATTTACTCATTGTGTGTATGTGTGTATGATTGTGATTTGACCGATAGATAATAAGAAAAATGTGATTTATTTATTATTGTCACTGAGCTACATCTGTGACATTGACGATACTGTGATAATCTGTGATAATTTTTTTATTTAAGTTGACTAATGGTTGTGCAATAATTTTTGTAAAATTTTAAAAATAAATCAATTATCTATCTATCTATCCTTAACTTTGTCGCGCCGCGATCAGATCAAGCCTTTGTTGCGATCGAAGCCTTTGTTTTGCAATCGATGTCTTTGTTGAACGATTTCGGAGCGATGATTTCAGGCGTTGCTATACCGGTCTATAACAATGATGATGCATACATTTTCAGATTATCGGCGGAACTATTTTTCCAAATAATCCAACATAGACTCATACTCATTGCAGGTAATTCAGTGTCTGGAGTGTGGTTAATCGATGACGATATCGTTGACTGATCTTCCGCTAATTTGTCAGCATCTTTTCATAGAAAACAAAATATTATTGAGTGATCCCGATCAAGTTGTCGTTCGTTTAAATAGATGAATTCGCACGCGCCAGTACGTTTGTGACTCTTGAAGCATGCGACATCTTACAAAGATCGGGAAATATATAGAGAATTCTAAAATCTACTTTTTATAATTTTAAAATACTAGTTAAGCCATCAAGAATTTTACCTTGCCGGTTGTAATTACAAGACCTAATTACACATAAATGTCAAAAATAATCATCCAAATAACATCTGCTTAATTAAGTCAATTTATTTGACAGACAATAAAAATTATATTTATTAGAAATTAAATTGTAGCTAGACTCGAAGGCAGGAGCAAGAGAGAGAGAGTGATATTATAATAACGTATTATTTTTGGTTTAGGTTAAATAATTCGATGAAGCACTTTTGGATAGAGTTCATTCGATCGTGAACGCTGGAAACGCAGGTCGCCGATCGATCTATCGCGCTGCATTGAGAGTAGCGCCAGCGCCTTAGTTTGCACGGTTATTGATTTTTTCAAGTTTGTAAGAAATAAAAAGAAGTTGGACAGAGCTATATGTGGAGAATGCTGTGTATAAGACAGTTCGTAGTCCAATTCAACCAATTTAGCCGGTTATTTTGATAGTCACGATTGCGGAGATATAAGCCGGTACGTTGTTATAGTGGAAGAGCACTTTTTTCTTCTTTAAACATGCTTGGTTTTGCTGCAATTCTGTGTCAAATCAGCCAAATAATTGTATATAGTACAACTCTGTAACTCTTTGCCTTTCTCTAAGTAGTTGATACAGACCACACATTGTGAATCCCAGAAAACAGACACATCAGCTTCCACAGGGGGTCAAAACAAAACTATGAATCGAATTTGGGTGAAATTTTAGCAGTAACCGTCTATGAAAATTGGTATACTTCATGATCATGAATTTCTCTTACTGTACTAGGACTATCAGGTAATGACACTAATGACAAAAATTAATGTACTTAAGAAAAAGAATTATTTTTATAAGATTTTTTACTAAATTTATAAAAATTGATAATGGAACGTTTCCTTAACATTTTAAAGATATGAAAAATTTAGATTTAAGAATTCTTTATAATTTTTCTATAATTCGCATTTATATAAATACAAATAAAAAATTGTTCAAATCGGTTTGTCATAACCCCACCTGTAGCGGCGATACGAACTGTTAGTGTAGCCCGACTTGCCATGCAGCGGATCAATTACATTGATCCAATATATCAGCCGAGTTTTAAGATTGGATGAGAAGGACTATACAACATCGGAGAAAAAATATCACGCACTGTTATGGTGAATTAAAATACTGAGACGATCTTAGTAGTATGAATTTATTGCGAAAACAGACCATGGTGTGCTGAAATGCAAAAGAGCAACTTTGAAATAGTGCATACAATAGGATCATTGTATCTATCGTGAAAAGTGCCTCATCGAACCTAGTGGAGAGGTGGAGATTGGTCGTGTCTGTCAAACTCAAACTAAGAGTGATTCGAGATATTTACTGCCAGCCATCATCAGGTTGCTTTTAAGAAAAGTTATGACCGGATTCAGTAAGATTATTTTTGATACAAGTGAGTTTTGAAAAAGCCATAAGCAGTAGTAGCGGACGACGTAATGGAGTGGCAGGAAAGTCTCATTAGCGTTTCTAAACTTTCGGTCTACATGAGGAGCTCGTGAAATTAATGCCAATTTCGGTGATACTCTTTGCGGCTGTAATAACTGAGGGTTGGGGAAGCCGCGAAGATTATTTTCTCGTTGCCTCTGAATAGCAAATAAAGAATAAACATAAAGGTTGATTAGTTATCAATAGCAGCTGAGCAGAGAAACGTCATGTTAGTCGAACGTAACAAGGAACTACAGTGATTGTAGACAACCAAACAGAAGCAATGCTCACGAAGGCAGCTTACTATCGGGGACTATGAGTCTGCTATCACGCTATCTTCGAAGAACGGGCCTGCGATCTACATATTTGCCTAGGCGTTAAGCTTGCCTCCTTCAAATGCGAAGACGCAGTCGCAGGGTGCTAAGGGTGCTAAAAAAGATGTATGGCTAGTGAATGAAAGCGAATAATAAGGTTTGACGGCTTATAAAAAATCTCATAAAAAATATGTAAATACATAAAATATTTCCTCCATCTGTCTACTCCCATTTAACCTAAATAATGCCTGCAGGGATGGTATGTTGATCCCGCTTAGCACCCATCACATATCGTATAAAGAATTCAGTGTACGTTGTAATCTAGTCCTCAAAATCATGGACGCATCTAAATAAACTCGAGAGGAATAATTAAGGTCAGAAAAGACAAACCGTGCTAGCTTTACCCGAATAGCCTTCTTGGTGTACTGAAGGAAAAACCATAAACTATACAATACCTGATTAATTATTTAACAAAAAACTTATTATGCGGTCTCAAAGTTAGACCCGTGTCTAATATAATACCAAGGCTTTTCACTGCTTCAGACAAGAACATCACAATGTCTCCTTCGAGTTCAAGCAAGTTGAACCCGGCAAGTTGAAGGCGGTGATAGCTCAATACGATATAGCTCAAATTACAGTCACCACGCATATAACTCTAATTTTCAGAATATCCTTGGAAATCTGAGGTTCCTTTTCATCTTCTGCACTTCATACGATCTAATAGTCTAATAGGTGAGATTGTGTCGAATGCCTTACTAAAGTAAAACAGAGAACGACACCGAGTAAGAGTACATGCACGTTGGAATACTAACGCAGATTTTTCACAATGAGCTTCTACCAGTTGGTGCGATTTTTATTTGAAAGATCGGTAATAAATCAAGATCGATACCAAAACTCAGTAAAATGTTTTAAAATGTCAATATAAATTCGTTTAAATTTTATATTTTTTATTAAAATATTTAAATTAAATTTTACCAAATCAAATTTTATTTAAATATTCTATTTGTTAGAAAAAAATTCTATTTTTCAAATTTGATTTTTTTATTATATACAATTATTAGCAAAAAGTAACTTTTTGAATTGTATTTTGTTTATATATATTTTATTAATATAAATTAATAAAATTTTAATTTTTAATAATTTACCTTCAGAACCAGTCATCAAGAAGAGATTTATCTGGAGGCCAAAATTTTGTTGCTCCGGTATTACAAAAACAATTAGTCATGGATAATCTGGAGGAAACAGTTGCAGCAGATTCTACATCTTCACAAAATTCACCAAATTCAAAAATTTACACAAGTTCTTCTATTCAAGAAAGTCCAGAATTATATCAGGATTACGGACGAAAACCCACAAATTTATAATTCGTTACATGTATAAATTATTGTCTATTTATTTCACATACTTAATGTAAACAAGTAAATTCGGCTTTTTCAATTACTGTTTAGCAAAATCATAAAATGGTTGTGACTTTTATTTCTCAGTTATAGGAATTAAACGAATATTTTTAAATTAGACATTTATTACAAAATAAAATGAATAAAGTTAATTGAATATTAATTAAAATATTTGTTAGTATTATAATTTTTCTATTATGTCATATTTTCAAATAGTTTTATCAATTTTTTTATTGTAGTGAATAATGTGAGTTTGTAATAAACTTTAATAATTATTGACTAATTATTTAGGAATAATAAAGTTGGCTCTCCTATTCCTTTAGAGAATGGAAGTAGTCGACAGACAAATAAACGAGCGCATGAATTTCTGGTTTTAATTATGATTCTAAATCCTCAGCGGTACCCCCTGGACAAGCAGTTGTCACAACGTCCGACGTGTAATTCATCAGGTAGAAGGTAAGGAGCTTTTCTGCTATAGGAATGAGTGTAGGGAACACCGCTCCCACGGCAAATGGACCGCTTGCGGATGGGAGCCCTGCAGAATACATGCCAGTGCGTATTCCGCACATGCAAAATTCCTTTTGAAAACAAAATCGAAAAAATTCTTGCTTCTCTCGAGTTTTCCACCGATTTGAACGATTCTAAGTCGAGAATGTTCCTCTTAGTGAAGTTATAAGGATCCGTTTCCCTCACAATCGTAATTTATATCTTACTTGGCCATAAAATTTGAGCTTATAGTTTTTGATGGGAAAGGTATGCCAAGGAGGATGAACATGTTTGTTATGTATTTTGACCTGCAAAATATTATAGTTATTATTTTGAAAACATGACACATATATAGTTAAACAATTTTTTTTGCAGCAAACCAATAATTTTATTTTTTGTTCGAAAAAATTTTTTTATTCTTTGAACATTTATCAACAAAAAATAGTATCAATACTTATACAAAAAATTAATACTTTCAGAGTTAAAAATCGTCATTTTCGTCATTTTCAGCATTCAGTTTTGTTGTATGAAATTTTAAAGTAATTGGAAACAGATAGGGCTTAAATTATTCTTTGATGTTCTCTTTACCAGCTTGAATTTTTACTATGAGACTCAAGTTATGCAAGATTTATGAAGACTCTTTTCATGCAATCATAAATTGTAGCCGGGTTAGGCTAGCCAACTGGATAAGTTCGATGAGATGATGCTGCGATAGATTTTGCAAAGAATTTGGCTCTACCAATTTAACGTAATATAGGATCGTTATGTGAAAAGGACGGAGAGGAAATATAGATTCTGTATTGACCTTAAGGATTTGAACAAACGGACTATCAAATATGCTTACCCGTTTCCAATAATTGATGTAATATTAGATAAATTGACGAAGACCAGATTTATTGCCAAGATAGATCTAAAATAGTTATACTTCCTGGCGCTAATGGAAGTAACAAGCCGTACACGGCCTTCGTGACATCTAGGACTGGATTTTTTTGAATTTCGAAGAATGCCTGTCAGGCTGATTAATGCACGAATGACATTTGAATTACTGATTGATCGCTTGCTCGAGCTAGAATTTCGGCCTTACGTTTTTGTAATGAATCGGTATTTAGGATATCTTTGAGATCGAGAGAGAGAGAGAGAGAGAGAGAGAGAGAGAGAGAGGGGATTGAGACTAGATTTCGAAAGGATTTATTCGGTGGATATTGATAAATATTCGGAACTAAAATTACCACTATTTAAGCTTCTTTGAAATAAACTGGTTTGGGAATGTCAGGCAGAACAGCAGAAGGTTTTTGACTAATTAAAAGTCGTTCTCACAAGAACTGCAATATTGGCTCGATTTTTCACGAAAATTGACTATTCAGTCTGATAGTTACGCGATAGGGGCGGGGCTATCGCAGGAGTTTGATGATAAGGAATATCCAATAGTTTATGCAAGCAGACTTTTGTCTAGAATCTAGAATCTAGTATCTAGCGCTATTATGGGTAATTAAAAAGCTTGGCCTTGTATACAAGAATTTATCTTCGTGATTATCACTGATCATAATGCGTTACTTTAGTTGCAGAATTTGAAGGACCCTACGGGACGTTAGCTCGCTGGGCTCTCGAAATGTTACAATGAGATTTTGAAATAACACATAGATCCGGACACGCTATTGCGAGAATTTGATTTTGAGGACGAAATTTTGTTTGATCTGTTATTAGATCTAATTCTTTAACCCAAAGCGAAGTAGTATCTAGTAATTCCTCAATTAAAATATGAGCGGGTGTTGAAAAAAGCTCATACGGAGGTTTTATAGGGATATTTCGGTATTGGAAAGACGTATGACAGAGTCGCTAAAAATTATTATTATTGGCCTGATATCCGGTATGAGCTATTTAGATGCGTAACTTCTTATCCCGAATGCCATCAATATAAAATAATTCAGTTGGCTCTTGAATTTAATGAAATATTTCCATGGCTCGTCACAATTAAAGTTTATAATAGTATTGCAGGACATTTTCAAGCGGTGGGTTGAATTGAAACCGTTGCGAAAAGCCAAAGACTAAAGAGTAGCCACAGCTTTTCAGTAATTAATACTTTTTAGATGAGGAACGCCGAAAGTGTTTTTACGAAATGATAATATGTTATCTACAATATTTTTATAAATATAGAGGTCACTCTTTTATAAATATGTAGGTCAGTCTTATTGAAAATTAAACCAGGAATCCAATGGTAACGTTGGATTTGACTTTATGTTTCACCTTGAAGGTCATTTCAAAATCAATTTTCTTTCAAATTGGAATTCCTATTTTTAACAACGGCAATCGAAAGAGCAGGAAATTTTACGTCTAAACATATACTTAGAACATAGGTCAAGAATGACCTTCAAGTTCATTTGTAGGTGGTTTAAGTTTAATGGCGATTTGACATTGTGTAAAGTTTTTATCATTTTTGAGAGGATCGTTTCATTAGTAACTTTCCACGAGGAATCCAATAGTAACCTTGACATTATCATGTATTCTTGCTATCACGATATCTTCACAAAACGATCGAAATCGAAATCGTTTTTATTTAACTTGTGAACCAGTTTTAATTTAAATGGGTAGAATAGCATCATTTTTAGTACATTTGTTACGTGACAATGTGTCAATATTTTATGAATAATACAACATTATAAATAATATAAATAATATAATAATGCGAGATGGCGTGCATTTGAATTACACCCGGACATAGGCGTATTCCTCTGCACAGGGAAATGAGTCCGCAACAGTGATGCCAGAAAACTAAGACTTTTCGCATCTGCGCAGAGCGTCTCTGCGCTGATAGGCGGAGAGCTCGCGCACAGTTTGAAATAGGAGGCGCTGGAGGGGATGAAGAAGAAATACGCGCCTGCACGGCGCGCTATAAATTGTACCACATTAATATTATTAAATGTAAATAAATATTACCTAACAATAAATTTTGTTATAAAATAAATTAGCATTTGTAAAAAATATGTATGCAAGTCATATTAAAGTCGAGTTAAATTTAGAGGAGCACGTAACGTCCGGGTTGCGGACTATGACCGGAAGCTCGGGACCTCTTTTTCTCCCCGGCGCGATCATTCGCAGTAGCCAAAAACGGTTGGAAGCACCGCGCGAAGCGGGGTCACGGGGATAGCCACGTGATCCTCTCCGAACGCGGAGCAGCCAACGCTAGCTGCTGTCCAGCTCGGTAGAGTTTAATACTATTGGACTTTGCAAGGGGACAGACGTGTCTGTCTGAAACTGTAAAAAGCCGCAGGTCTTACTTGGAAACCACATATTGAATTGGTTAGTAAAAGAATCAACCAGGTGTTATATAGCTTACGCTTTTTCCGTCAGTACACCACGGAGGCTCTTCGAGCGAAGCTGACACGTTCTCTAGTCTTTCCTCATTTCAATTATTGTTCTATAGTTTACTTAGGTACGTCCTTGCAGCTTAGAACGAGGCTGCAACGCTCACAGAATTCTTGTGTACTCTATGTGGTGGGTGCTAAGTGAGATTCTCTGTCACAGGACGCATACTCTAGATGGCTAGTCCCGCCCGAATTGCCAGATTTCGCACGTTTGTTTTAGAGATTCAATTGCAGATACTCAAGATTTTACGACTGTGTAAGCCGGAGTACCTCATTAATTTATTATTATATGTTGGACGAAAATTCCATCATATCTGCTCGCATTACGGTTCCTCGACCACTCGACCATATCTTTACAGATTTGTAAGATCTAATTGGCTATATAAACCGCAATACCTTACAGAATCCTCTTCTTTTATGACACTTTCAATCGTCTCGTTAAGGGTGATTCGAAACAGCTTGTTGTTCTACGGATGCGCACGGAAATTAGTATGAAATCATTCTCGGTTTAAGGTGCCAATCTGTAGAACAACCTATCACCTAAAATAAGAAATATTGCATCCCTTTGTTCCTTCAAGCAACTGGTAATGGAGCACTTAAGAGAATGGGATCTTGTGACTAGGCACTGTTAAATGCATTCTTACTTCCCATACTTGTATTCATTTTATCTACGTGTATATGTGTGCGACTCGACTGATAGATAATAAAAAAATGCAAGTAATGTGTATTTATAATTTATGGCAAAACTGCGTTGTATCTGTAATTTAAACTAAAGCTGTGATAGTATGTGATAACAGAGATGAATAGAGAGATAGCCGATGCTATAGGCCCAAGCCGCGTCAAATTCGATGCGCCATAGTAATACGCACCCTCGCGGATAAAATTGTAATCTGTCGCACTTGAGGGAAGTGAGGGGAAATAAGGGAGAGGGAAGAAGTAAGCGCGAGCCACGAGTCGTGTCTATGTGACCGGCCGCAGGTATGTGTTGGTGCGCCCGATCGCGGCCGAAGATGGCTCGGCTCTAATCGGCGAGGAAAGGAGCGCGAATGACGAGCCACGTCCGTGTGCCCGGCACTCTTTATGTGTGCGACTGTGCATGACTCGATCGTTTGCATGTGTCCATGACTCGCGGCCGCATTGAAGGAGCCAGCGCGAGCAACGAGTCAAGTCAAGCCCAGATGGACGCACGTGGCCAGCACTGTTTCTGTGTGCGTATGTTCATGATTCGGTAGCTAGCTTAGATAGAAACTTGTCTATATAATTTAATTAATAATTTTTTAGCGTATTTTTTAAAAAACATGTTGTGTATAATTATCCCTAAAAATAGAATCGAAACGCGAATCTTCAGATAGAAAAAAATATAGCTATGTACTTTCGTGATCTTAACTGTATGCATTAATGTCAATTGAGTAGAGCCGAGAATCAAGACTTGCATATCACTATTCTACACCAATTGATATTTGATTTTAAAACGGACAAATATTAATTTTCTTTTATTATAAAAAATTCTTCTGATTTAAAAAATAACGCAAACAATATAGTTCTTTCATAATACAATATATTGTTTGCAACTAGAATAAATTACTTCAATATACAAGATTATAAATACAGTGTACGATGTAAATCATGTAAAAAATTATTTAATATAAATTAATTTATTTTGGTGCAAATAATATCATATTATACTGCGATGAAATTAATTCCTACTTAATAATCTTTGTATACATAGCACAATTTGTATACAACAGTATATTTCAAGATAACCAATTATCGAATGAAATGCATTGATTAATAGCATTTTAATCAAGGAGCGTTTATATTTTATAATTAATATAATTTAAATTTTTATTAATATATAAAATTCTCTTCATAATATTTTTATACTAAAATTACATTCGTGCAGTATAGCTGTTTAATTAAATAAGAATTTTGTAAGTATATTTAATATTATTTGATTATAAGTATAGCATTTGTTATTCAGATAAGCTATTTTTTATACAGTATATTTTGTCGATTATTTATATTTATAAACTATACTTTCGCGTCTATAAAAAATAGTCAGATTTCTACCAATCATTAATTATGCGTGGTCGCTCTAAAGCCTGCACCAAACTGCAAGAAATCGTGATGTCGTGCTTGCGGAAGGTCGGGAGTACCTGATGAATCCCTCCCGCCATTTTTACGCAATCCGAAGCTTCCGATGGCTTAGAATCATATTTTACAAAGATCTACGCCCAATGCGTTTAATCAAATAATTTTATTATTATCCATTCTTAAAAATCTATTAATATTTTTTACTGTATCAGATAATCAGCTTTTATAGGTATGTAGTACTAAACCCTACAAATTATTACTTATATTGTAATTGCGATTTATTTTTATCGTATACTCTTCTCTAAACATTAATATGAAAGATTATTTATAATACAATTTTATGCGTGTACTATACAACATATTACTATATTAAAAATCAATTTTAAATTTATATAATACATGATTATTTACATATATTACTTATCTGTTTTAAACAATAAGTTAATATAAATTTGATACTTATATATTTTCACGTTCAAAATAAGAAATATCAGGTATGTAAAAATTCCAATTATATTCAAACAATTTTCCTCGTAATTTTCGTTTATACCTATGTGCATTAATTAATTATTAATTCATAATTAATTCATATATGATTGTATTTTTATATAACTCTTTTTAACTTGCAACTAATTGCTCAGTATCAATCTGTATTGTATAACATGTTGATAAAGTAGCTG
The DNA here is from genome assembly GCA_018906755.1 of Sycophaga agraensis. NCBI lineage: Eukaryota > Metazoa > Arthropoda > Insecta > Hymenoptera > Pteromalidae > Sycophaga > Sycophaga agraensis. The sequence goes on along the minus strand of JACCIE010000068.1, from coordinate 60,508 downwards.
CTACTTATTAAGCGAAAATATATTCCAATACATGTATCTATAAAAGTATACACTTTGGAGGAGCTTAGTTACATATATGTATATTCTATGTTGTTGCATTCGGCGAAAAAGTTTATAATCGTATTCCGTTTTTAGGGATAATTATATGCAACATGTTTTTTAAAAAATACGCTAAAAAATTATTAATTAAATTATATAGACAAGTTTCTATCTTATGCTCTTTCGTGTGCATATATATGATTTGTATCTTTTATGCAAATAAAGTGGATTTATTGTATGTAATCGTCAAATTATATTAATATTATTGGTTTTAAATTATCTTTACTTTTGTTTGAAACTGTGCGTAAATCGAGGCATAAATCTTGCGTGCATTGCAAAACGATTGCTATCATTTTCACGCTTGAGGTCCGAGCTCGGGCCTCGGGTCCGAGGTGAGGCCGAACAGCAGAAAAGCAGCCGCAAGCAGACCCGCCGAAAATCCGACGAACTGACACAAGCTAGCTACCGAATCATGAACATACGCACACAGAAACAGTGCTGGCCACGTGCGTCCATCTGGGCTTGACTTGACTCGTTGCTCGCGCTGGCTCCTCCAATGCGACCGCGAGTCATGGACACATGCAAACGATCGAGTCATGCACAGTCGCACACATAAAGAGTGCCGGGCACACGGACGTGGCTCGTCATTCGCGCTCCTTCCCTCGCCGATTAGAGCCGAGCCATCTTCGGCCGCGATCGGGCGCACCAACACATACCTGCGGCCGGTCACATAGACACGACTCGTGGCTCGCGCTTACTTCTTCCCTCTCCCTTATTTCCCCTCACTTCCCCTCAAGTGCGACAGATTACAATTTTATCCGCGAGGGTGCGTATTACTATGGCGCATCGAATTGGGCGCGGCTTGGGCCTATAGCATCGGCTATCTCTCTATTCATCTCTGGTGATAATATTTAAAAGTAGACTTAAGATGTAATGTTTATGACTGTTAGTTTTGTACAATATTTTGTAAAATTATTTATAAATAAATATTTGTCTATCTATTCTCTCGTATAAATCTATTTATGCAGTGCATAAAATTAAAAATGTACGAACAAAAATGACCCAATTCTTAACAGGCGTATTAGCAATTAAATGTTATTTTCTTTGCTTTTGTTACTAATAATCTTGATTTAATCGGTTTGTTTTAATAAGTTAGATGTTTTGTCAATTAATTGTCAACATTTTACAACTACGAGGAAAAACGCGCTTTCGTTACACGTGTGCTATACACAAAAATAATGAGAAAGTCCGATATTCTTCAATAGAAAACATTGGAAGCGAGAAATAAAATGATTATAGTAAAAATAATTTAATCAATGCTACATGTATAGTTGTGGGAGTGTGCACAGCGTGTATAGTCGCATCGTACTTGTCTGACAGAACAGCGCTAGTCCACTCTCAAGGAAGTCATGATCTGTTTCTGCAAGTCATATGAGTGAAAACAGTTTTTACTGCATTGAAAGAGATCCTCCGCAAAAATCACGGTACGGAACTACAATCTTCGTCAACGGGCTCTTATCACGCACGATAACGCGATTATTTATCATCGTATTTGTGCGACTTGATCACGGAACGATCGGCATACGGTCTTTGCATGGATCTCCGAATGTCATTGCGTAATGATTCATCTAAGGGCCCCTACATGGCCGTTTTTTCCGCTTTCGTGATGGTTTTTCCTACCCTTTGGAGTCAGACACTTTGCATTAATATTTTGAGCTATCTAGAGTGCGAATGCAGTTCTACCAATCCTAAATATTTCATTAGAAACAGGGCACTAAGGCGGCCGCTTCAGCATTGAGCCCTTGGGGCTCCATGTCTCTAAGCTCTCTTTTGCACTCATCTTCCTACAGGAACTCGAGCATCGGCCGCCGGATATAACGTGTCTGCAGTCGGTTGTTCGGCTCCAACAATTGAACTTATCACTACACGCGGCATTTCATACACATCTGCAGACAAACAGCGTCGACTACATAAACGCGTTTCGTCGCTCCTGCTCTATTCCTCCCTCTACCTTACTTCCTCTCACTTCTCCCCAAATGAAACGATTTACGATTTCATCCACGAGGGTGCGTGTTACTACGGTGCATCGAAACTGACGCGTTTTATTGTATGGACTATCCCTCTATTGAGCTCTGCTTTCTGTGAGGAGCACTCTCTTTGTTGGCATTGGATTTATACTTTTCTTTTACATATAACTTCTATTTTTGTCAGTTTATGTGAGTTTGTATGAATATAATGGCAAAATATTCATCCGATTCGGATTCAGACCAATGCAACTTTAAATATCATCGTAAATATTCACAAAAATCCAGGTATAAATGATTTTTAAGACTTTCCACTCATGTTTAGATCAATAGCATAAAAATTGAATTTGATGCATTGAATTGTACAAATGAGAATTAATAAATTAAGATCTTTATCTTTTTTTTTTTGAACAATAGTAAATGATATGTACTAAATAGTAAGTAGAATAATTACAATAAAGATCCATGCAGTTCTCTAGATTCTAGTGATAGTTCTTCTTCATGTCAAAAACGCTTTAAGTATTTAAAAACACAAAGATATTGTTCCTGTTCTACAAGTAAAAATAGGGATAAAAATTCAAAAGGATGTAAGCATTCAAAAAATACTTCAAAATACTTGCAAAAATACCATTCATATAAACCTAGATCTTCATCTGCTGATCATAAAATAAAAAAAAGGTCATTGACTCCAGAAAAATTTATAAGCAGATTCAATAATTTTCAATCAAATCACACAGGTATAACAGCTGATAAAATTTGTAGTACTTCAAAAGGTAAGTGTACAGTATTTATGTTAAATCATTATCTCAAAATTCAGTTATTTAAAAAATTAGTTTTGTTCAGATAGTTTATTTTTGGATGATATCAAAACAAAATCATCAATTTTAAATGATATAAATAGTGATATGTTTGTATCAAAAGAATTTATTCCATCAACAAAAAATAAGGATAACATAAATAATGAAACTACCAGTGTTTCTCAAATAATTAATATGACTATTTCTTCCAATAGTATTTTTCATGCATCAGTATGTATAATAAAAGTTTTGTAATATAAGGATAGAACAGGTTTGAATGATATGTTTATTTTCTTTAGTTGAAAATTAAACTAAACAAAATTATTTTTATTGTATATAAACTAATGCTCTAAAGATTATAGTTTTTGATTTTTAAAACGATTTGCTTTTCATGACATAAAAATAATTTATTTGTTTATATTCTGACTTAACAGTGGACAAAAAAAAGTTATAAAGTGATAATAGATGTCATGTAATTAATCTCATGAATTGGAATTGAAAATTCATGTCATTCTTAATATTGTAAATTAGATTGTATATTAGAATTAAAAAATACAAGAATCTGTTCTGTTCTTCATAAATAGCTACTCATTAAGTTTAATTTATTTTAAAGACAATTATTTTTTTAGATAACAACTGAAAAAGAATTAAGGTTTGACAGATGGCTAAAAAAGATATATTCTTTAAGGCAAAAAGCAATCAATGAAATAAATGTACTTTCCTAATTTTGATGCATTATACATTTGTAGATGACAATAGGTTTTTAAATTGTAAGATAATTTTCAATTTACTAGTCAATATTTGTCATATGAGAAAATTATATGAAATTATTTTAAACAGTCTTACTTTTAAATATTGAATCATTCTAAGTATTTAAATTTGGAATTCAAATTTTAGTACTGATAAAATCATTAGAAATGATTACTATATTATTAAGGAACAATGGATTGAGATAGAGATGAATTTGCTACTTCACAAGAAATGGACCACTTATTCAAAACTACACAAATAAAACAATACACATGCACACACACACATGTGTATTATAAATATTATCTCTAAATACAAACATGTATAAAGTTTTAAATATACTATCTATAGTAAAAATGTATTTTACTAGATTTTAAATGTATTACTTTTTAGTATGAATAATCAAAGATTACAAATAATAACTAATTTATTGAAATATTTGTAAGAGATAATAGAATCTTAATTTTGGTTTTAAATATTGTATTTTAAATGAATAATGAAATGATGTATTTCACTAAAATTATAAGCATTATTAGTTTTTAGAATTTATACGTTTATACAAATGAAATATATGTTTAAAAATGATTATTACACATAATCAAATTAAGTATTATGATGTAATAATTTACATTTATGAATAAAAAGAATACAAATATATTTATAAGTATTAAATATGCACACTTATTCGCACATAAAAAAAAATACAAATTTTTGAAAAAAACAAATCATTAGATACAACAATCATTTAAAGCGACATATCAAGTACCTTTATTTGTAACGTATACTTCTGCGCATATACAAACAGCTTTTAAGTGACAGTAAAATCCACTTATTGTTTTTGTTAAAATTGGTCTACTTTTAAAACCACTTTCGTGTTGAAACATCGGATTTTAGCAAAAATGTAGCTTTTTGAAAATTGGCCATATTACGAAATTCATCTTAAATTTGGGAATAGTTCTGTGGCGTGGTACTCTGTTGCTCCTCGCCCACCGCCAGGTGTCGAACTCCAAACCCGCAATCGCCTAGGCGTCTCCTCGTTTCCTATATAAGCCGGCACGAGTCGTTTTCCCGACAGAGCGTCTAAGGCAGAGGTTACCGACATTGCCTTACTGATGAGTCCAGTCGGTAACCCTGGGACGAAACACTTTACTTGGCCAGCATACAGTCAAACTACCTAACTTCACTCTTATCAACCATACCCCATTCACACTATGCGCCAAAGTTCTATTTTTATGAATACCAGCCCACTTATATCTAAATTTGTTTCAAAAAAGGTACGATCGGATTCATGTGCAAAAGTACTCCCCTAAGATTCTAATAATTAAAGTGGAACCTCTCCCAAATTTCCGAAAAAAATGTTGAAAAATGCGTTTTTTAACTAGCTATATGTATTATACGCCATCACTATAGCAAAATAAAATAAAGTCTAGCAGGTTCATGCGCAACAGGTGTGTCTGCTGCGTATATATTTTAAGACCTATTCCATCAGTTAGAAGCAAATATGATTGTACAATTTGTACCCGCAATACCAATTAATACAATTAAAAAATTTTAAATAGAACCCCTGTCGTCTAAATTTTTAATTTTATAAATCTATTAGTTAATTACTATATGAGTTAGTTTTTATATAATATTTTTTTACTTTATTTCGCAATAAACTATAACGTTACAGAAATCAAGAAAACTAATTTCTTCAAAAACCATGTGAGCATTGCAAAAATAAAATAAAATAATTGAATTTATTTCAATAAATGACCGTCATTTATTTTTCATTCTAATTGAATCTAAACGATTCAATGTTTTTTATATAAAAAGAAAGCAGTTTGGAATTCGTGCAGCGCATAGGTCTAGGTGTTACGAACAACAGTCAGGGCTATCGTTACGTAATACGGTTGTTACAGCAACGATTTGATACAAATTGCTTTTAATTATTTACTTAAATTTTTAGTCAGCATCAATTGCTCATAATTCTAGTTCTTTCTGCATATCTTTGAGCAGAGATGAATAGAAAGGTCAGCTGAACGGCTTCGACAATACAGGGACCCGAATGCACCATTGTAGCTTAATGGTAGTTCATACACAGCTGCAAATCAGCGCAGGCCACATGGACGCGTTTCATTGCACGCGCTCTCTTTTATCTAATTAGAAACGAATTGAACTTTCGGTAACAATGCGCTGTACTAACAGGCCAGCAGCCTGCTCGCGCGCAGTCACGTGCATCGACAGGTGCTCCCTCTATATTTGAAAGAAAGAGAAAGATGACGTGTAAAGCGAGAAAGGTATCGGGCCTTGATGATGATAATAATAGTTTAAATCAAAGTTGTGATATCAAAAACAATACCTATGTAAATAACCGTGATAATCACCTTGAAAAAACATTAAAACATGCAATAGTAAACACATCAATAATAATAAATACAGCAGAAAATACAATAATAGCATTAGAAACAGCAAGTGCTCCGGTAACCTCGACATATTTTGAGCATCGGTCAGGACGATGCGAGGGAGGACTCGGCAGTGGATGATGAGGTTTAGCTTGTCATCACCGAGGTGCACCCCTGTGCTAGTATAGGAGTCTCGCCTTCTCATGCTGCGCTTGACGTAATCACTTCTGTGATCCCTTTCTTCGCACCTGATGACCTTTTCTACTGTGCACATACGGTGACGTCTGATACTAGACAATGCACTATCTTTATAAATTTTTTGGTTAAACCGAGGTCAATATGGTAATTTTTCATTATATGGAGAGAGGGCAATAGAGCTCACGACGTAGCCTCTGAGAAGAATATTATCAATTTATTTATGAGCATGTACTCATCGGAAACTTCAACGGGGGTTCTACAGTCAGAAATTCTGTAAACCATAGCCCTTGTGTTTTGTCTAAAATATTAGGACAGCCACATCATTATTGTGAGAAAAATCCTAATTGTGGGATAAGGGCCGATCAAATCTGATTAGATCGGGTAAATGCTCTGTCGCTAGTCGCCGGGAGTAGGAGAGGGAATAATAACAATAAAGCTGCAGGCTGCGGAAAGAGTGATAGATTTCTCAGAGCGGAGTTCATGAATGTGAACTGCCTTAGAGGTTCTAAGTAAACTCACATTGTAGAATTCATCTTCATTTACATAATCATCCTACTTATCATCTGTTCGGTGTAGCGGAAACATGGTTGGATTCGAGCATCGTGGATAGGATCATCGGGATCGATGCATTCTCTGTAGTTCGGCAAGATCGCAATGTTAATAGTGGGAGAGTCGCGATTTCTGTTGATAAGCAACTCCGTGCAATTAAACAAAAGTGAAGAGGACGAAGGTAATTCCTCGAGAACTTCCTCGATCTCCGCAAACACGTTTAGGATAAGATAGATCAGGCGAGGAATGAATATGTCCATAATCGCCTGTTCGACTCTCAAAATTCTAGCGCATTCTGGTGTGAGTTGCGGAACCTACGTTTGCTACCACGAGCAACTGGGTCTTTGGATGGGCTCATGCTGGATGAATTTAACACTCACTTTGCGTGGGTATCTGTGTCAAGTACCATCGATAACGATTAGATACATACCGTGCTCAACTCTGCTGCTGATGATGATTTTCGGTTTAAAGTTATAAATATTAACGATAGTGTACAGTCAATATGTAAGTTTATATCGCAGCAGTTCGTAAGGATGTCATTCCGCATAGTGTGGTTTTGAAGAATTTTCCGGTTATAGGTCTGTTTTTAGTGAATCTATACAATAGCTCGCCTAAAAGTGGAAGTTTCTCAAAGGTGTGGAAGAAAGCTCATGCAATGCCAATGGCCAAATCAAAAACACCTGAACTTGATAATTATTGGCCAAAAACACTGACCTGCTTTTTCTCGAAGGTGTTTGAGTGATATGTACATGACTGGTTTACGGAGTACTTAGTGTCACATAAAATTTATGAATAAATACAATTTTTTTTAATTAAAAATAAATATTAATTTCAATTATAAATATACAGAAAATGTAATTCAATCTCGATAATATGCACTCATAGATGTCATGTTCAGCATGATATTTTTTTCTGCTTCGCTAGTAATATGCTGACACATGAGAAATTTCGTATATACATACAAGTGCGTTAAAATTAAAATAAAAATAAAAAATCTGAATTATATTATAAAAGAAAATTGCATTAAATAAAATTGTTATATTAAAATGTTATGCACAATAAAAATTTATATAATTTTAACATTAGTATTCTGGTGATAGTTAATTACTATGCTATACCAAGTATTATGGAGATAGACTAATTAACAACTTTATTTACCTATAAACAATTAGATTCCGGTTCGCATACGTTGTCACGTAGCTTTGTCTCCGGCAAGACTGACCTTCGAGGGGGGGGGGGGGGGCATTGGGGCCCGTCGCCTACTACTCCGCTTGTGTGTTGAATGTATCTATACATTGTGACGTGGAATCACAAAATTTTAATAATCTGAAATTTTAAGTTATACAAATTTTAAAAATTTTATTTTCCCGATCACCTCTACCCTAGGCGCGTCGCGTGCAAATTGCGAATTCACCAATCGGAGGGGGGTTCATTTGAAATAACTTAACATTGCTAATTAAATTTAAATGATAACAACATTTATTAAATAATATAGGGATTCTACAAAATTTCCAATACAAATGTTTAACAAAAAAAAAAAACGTTTAGCCGATATCTACGGAGATATCAAAATTTAACAATTTAACTCGACTCGACTAAATTGTTATACCCGGGAAATCACGAACATCTCGAAAAGAATAAACAATTTATATAACATCTCGAAAAAAACTGCATCAACCTGAAAAGGAAATTCCGAGCTGAAATAAAATATACAAATCTCGAGAATATCACTGATTCAGGTCCACCGGCTATTAGAGAAGAGAGAGAGGACAAAACAAAAAAAAATAACTAAAGAACTCACCAGCAATGCCAAATAGAAAATAATAATAATTTAGACAATAAAACAAAATCCAAGTTTCCGGCCCACGCACCTTCCCTAATTTATTTTGGAGTGTAATCCTAATCTCCGAAAATACTAAGAAATGGCTGAGCCTCGACTTTTGGTATGGTTCCTTTTCTTTTCGAGATCGGGCGACGAGTGAGTGTGTGTCCCGCTTTTCATCGGCTCGGAAACTCGATTTTCCCTCAAAAATCCATCTAGCATCCTTGTTATGCATATTAGGCAATAGTATTATCCTTGTCTCGTACATTTAGCAAGAATACACTATTGTTCCCGCCAATTTAAGAAAAGAGGGCGTTACAATCAATTATCCGGCCGCGCGACTATTTAAAGGCTTATTACTTTTTATATCATAAAAAGAAAGAAAACACCACCAAAATTCTCAAAAAAATATAAAAAAAAATCCCAAATAATTTAATAAAAATTTATCAATTATCATAATAAATCAATCAATAGTCATCAATAAACTATCCTCCAAAAATCGTCTTTTATTCTCTCTCTCTCTCTATTCAATAGCTAACACTTGACTATACCAAAAATTCGGGTAAGGAAAGTAATAAGTACGCACGGTATATATATACTCGAACTATATTTAGATTCACGATAAGGAAAGACAAAGACGGAACATCTCGATATTTCTATTAATTCTAATCCCCGGGGAGGATTACTATTCGCCTCCTGGTGAGCAAAAAGAGACTACTTGATTGGTCCTCGACATATTTTCCTATAGTCGCCTCCATGTACTCGCACCTTACTTGCAGCTATCTCTGTTTACTGTCACCAGCTGATTCTCCCCAGTTGTTTTCCTCAACAAATCAAATAAATTTTGTTATTAGCTGGGGATTAAAGCTAATTGTTTTTAACCTGCAGCGATGCAATTTCCTATCTTGCTCGTCACCCGATTTCAAGTACGTATTAATGAAATCTATTAACAAATTATTTTATTTGTCCCAGGAGGACGACCACTCGTCATAACATATAGATACAATCAGCCACTCAGTATTTAATTAGATATTTGAATTTCTCGCGTACAATGTAAGAAACGTGAGAGACAGTACAGGCACGTATAAAACATGCTGTAACCTTCACAGGGAGCCTATAGCTACTTAGTTTTATCTTTGTTATTTTTAGAGCCGTGCAAGCGGATAGTGCGATGCACAAAAAACATGTGTGAGATAATATTTTTTTTCTGAAATAATCGACATTATGTATTTTGTTAATAAATTGTTAAATAATTCATCAGTTATTATCTTCAAATATGATTACTTATCCGTTATTATTTTTATACTTAGTAACGGACGTATCCTCTAAAAACCCCAACATCATGCATATGCACTCTTGTACTCTCTTCCGCATGCATACTTTCACACATACACTCAACAGTCGTAGCATTCTCTCTCTTTCTTGTTCTCTCTCTCTCTCTCTCTCTCTATCATCCATGCAACATCCTTACAGCTTTTTAATATTAATTGTTCAAACATGTCTTTAATAACTAAAAACTATAAACAGCTCCTTCGATTAAATCCAACAGCTTCTCCAACGGCGCCCACAGTTCCAATAAGTCCTACGCAATAAAATAATAATTTATACGAAATAGTTCATCAATTAATACTAAATTATAAATTTGTATAATTGTGAACAATTCACAAAGAATTTTAGTTTTAAAGGTTATACGAAGAGCACCAGCGATTGTTATTTATTAACACAAACTTGAGAAAATATTTTTTATATAACAGATATAAGCATCTGTTTCCATCAATACAAACAAATTTCTTGAACAGCCTTAAATAGCTTTTGAAACTAAAATGTATTTTTGAAAACCTCAAAAAGTATTTTTACTTAACATTTAGAGTGTTAGTCTTTTAATAATACATCTTTATTTGCAAAACGATTTGAATAAGATTGACATATCACTTCTATCATTTCTTCTATAATAATTTTAAATATTTTAGTTTTTAATTAAATATATTTTTAAGTAGATGTAATGCGCACAAGTACTTTTTGAATAGCCTTTGAAACAAAAAAGTTTTTATCTGATGACCATTAATTACTACTATTAATTAACTACTTACCCCGAAAAGCTTTTGTACTATACTGAAGCTCTCAATTTATGGCAACCCAGTTGGCAGTCTTCGGTATCCTCAAAGATCAGGTGGGTAGCTACTACTCCGACTCCAACAGTTCCTGCAATATTTGATGTACATATCAGTCAATTTAACCGTACAGCTGACAGGTAGCCAAACGTTAAAGGGGACGGCAAAAGAAATGAACTACAGAATTTAGATAATGGATGTGATGGATTGTAGAAAAAGTGTAAGTGTATATACTTTTCATTCTACTTTGCACTCTGTGTTATTTGATGGTAATGTTTCGAATTATGACTATCGTTACTAATATGCACTACTGTCGATTTCTGATCCATCTTCGGTTTTCAAAATATGGCATGTGTCTTTGCTTCGTTTACCAATTTAAATAGGAGTGGAAAAATAAAGCAAATATTTATTAACTGAATTTAATTTAATATATTATCAGAATTCAATATATGATTTATAAAAATAAAATTATTTATATTTATTGTTTATAGAATTTATTTTTATAAAATATTTTTTATAAGATGTTCTAGTTTAATTCTTGATAATTCATATAAACAATAAAATATAACAAAATAATTTATATCTATAGTCAATGTTGTATCTAAAAAACATAACATTCATCGTCGCTTTTTAATTTATATCACAAAGTATTATTAAGCTTGTTAATATATTGTAACGTCCTGTCCCTATTACACAACAGAGCGTCTCAATTTCAATAAGATGTACAAACACCTGTCGAATGCTTCCTTTTAAGCCTGTACTGAAATACATGAGCTAGAGATGAGGCTAGGAGGCAAAACAAAAGTTTTTATTGTACTGATAGGTTTCCCTAAGAATCTGTATGAGAGGAATCTAGGACTGGCTACTACACACAGTTTGTCCCCTGATTGTAGAGTAGCTGGCTCGGTTTATTTGGGAGATTGAGTTTTACGCACAGAGGAAACGCGTCGAATAGAATTACTATTATTATTAGTTTAAATTAAATAAATATACACTTAAAATTATTTGTATGTTTGATTACTTGATTTATTTGACTCTGTGACGTGGTGCTTCCGTCGGGAAACAGTAGGCTTCCCGCGGACCCGGAGCACCGCGCCATTAATCCCCGGTCGCGCCGTCCTGCCTACGTGCAGGCTCTCGCGGTCGCCCCGGAGGGGACCCGGCCGGGCCAGCCCGGGCGGCTGGCCGACGATGGTCGCGGCGGTCTGTAATCGGGGGAGGGAGGGGGGCATGACAGTGAAACAATATGAGAGGCCGCACTTCTCTTTATCAAAATATGCTTTATTCGCGGTCGGGGAGGACGACACCTCCCCGCCGCACGCCTCCTTTACAAGACAACGTCCTCCCGATACAAATATCGGGCGCCGCGGGGTCACGCGCGCTCGCCGAGGACGTCCGCCCGGACTCTCGCAGAGCCCTCCACGGACGCCTACAGCCGGGTCGCCGCCGCTGGAACACCGGGCGCATTGCACCCAGGCGGCGGGCTCCGGAGAGCCCCTACACCTGGGGCGGGCGCCCACAGTCCCGCCTACCCCGCGCCGGTCGCGTCCGCGCCGCTCTCTCTCTCTCTCGCTCGCGCGCGCCTTATGGCCTAGGGCCTACCTTGGCCGGCACGGTGATGGTCCTCCCGGCCACAGACCGGCCGGGAACGCTGACCCCGGCGCCTCCCCGATGTCCTGGGGATCGCGGCGCTCGCTCCGGTCGCTCTCTCTCTCTCTCACTTGGCGCTGCTCGCTCTATCTCTCTCGCTCTCGCGTGGCACTGCCTGCTCTTTCTCCCTCTCGTACTTTTGGCGCGTGTCGCGGGGAGAGGGGCACACGCCGAGTTATTAGGTCGCGGTCGTGGCCCGCGCGAAACTGGCCGCGCATCGATCCGCGCCTGTCGATCGCGCCGCGGACCGATAGCTCCGCCCTTTTCGGCGCTATGGTCCCGCGCGCATCGATTGTTCGGCCGCGGCCGCGGCGCCTCGCGAGATCGGTTCCGCGCGCGCGCCGATGTTATTTGCCCCGTCACAACTCTGTTATTGATGTGCTTCTTCTTTGGGATTGACTGTGTAACGGGGAGATCCGAGGAGAAAAGCTGGCCGACCACTCAGCTATTGAAATGTTGTTTTCTCTTCTCGCGGAGGCAGCGTGGTTCTTTGAATCGCTCGTACTTACTTAATTTTCAGATCAGAGGAAAAGGTTATCGGCCAAATACGACGCCAACGTTATAAATAAATAAAGTTGGTTGTAAAATTTAATTAGAAAGGCTTTATTTATTTCAGAAATTCGTTAATGGTCAGCGCGCATACAAACTAATTCGGTCTATTACACGATCCGGTTATGTATTATTTGCGCATGCTCCCTCACGTAATCACCGATATTCCATAAAATGATCACTTATCGCTTTGCCCAATCGTACGCTTTTAATGATTACTTGCTACGCGGGAATATTACGCTTTTACCCGCGCAAATCTACTTCATCGCCTTTTTGATTTCCGCGCCGCAATGACAGTCGGTGGTATCATTTCGCGGAAACAAACAGATAGAATCAGTCACGGTGATCCCACCTTAAGGGGCCTAACTGATTAGAGGGGTCGCGCGTCTAGTGTTATTGCACAGCCTGTGCTTTTATATCTGAAAGTGAATGAGCGGTATTTTCTCTCTCTCACCCGCTACAAATTCCCGCGCTTCACAAAATAGTTTACAACCGGCATCGATGGGATATCTGGACTGGTCTCTCCCCGAGGACGTAGAGTTGCGAACTGAGCGCCTGTGGGAATTCATTCTGGATCCGCTCCGAATCGGTGCCGTCTCCTGTTGACCTTTTCCCAGGAAGGCGCAGTGTCTCCAGAATCTACAGCTATATCATAGTGAAAATCCGCGAGGCCGTGATGGCAGTTATACGTTTGATCTTACTCTCTCGGGCGCTGAGAAAGCACATTAGCTCTCTCGTGCCGAAATTACTCTCGCGCCCCCTTCTCTTCTTGACGTTGGCCATGACGGACTCAGCGCCTAGCGCTCCTTATAACTGATTATAACTTTTATTTATTTTGTTTATTTAAAATTATGAATTATAATATATAAGGTTGGCAAATATCTCCCTTCCGCTTTTTTGTTCTGCATTTAAAGTTTTATAAAAAGTGTTATAGTGATCGGATTTAGTTTAAATATGCGACGTTTTATTCGATAATTTTTCCATCTAGATGGCAACTTCATAATACCCCCCTCGTAGAAGCCCCCCTCCTTATTTGCGAAGAACTCGGACAGCCATTTTTCATAAGCCTCTTTTAAGTTCAATTTTACTCCACCAAGGGCGTTTGCCATGGGCAGGAACAGATGGTAATCACTTGGCGCTATGTCCGGGCTATATGGTGGATGCGATAAAACCTTCCATCCGAGCTCCTGTAGCTTCTGGCGAGTCATCAACAAAGTGTGTGGTCTGGCGTTGTCCTGGTGGAAAACAACACCCTGCCTGTTGGCCAATTCTGGACGTTTCTGGTCGATCACCTGCTTCCAGCAGTCCAGTTGTTCGCAGTAGATGGGAGAATTAAGCGTCTGGCCATATGGGAGCAGCTCATATTGGATAATTCCCTTCCAATCCTACCAAACATACAAGAGAACCTTTCTGGCCGTCAATCCCGGCTTGACCACTGTTTGGGACGATTCACTGGCCTTGGACCACGACCGTTTTCGCTTGATATTGTCGTATATGATCCATTTTTCGTCGCCAGTCGCCATCCGCTTCAAAAATTGGTCGAGTTCATTCCGTTTCAGCAGCATATTGCAGGCGTTGATTCGGTCCAGAAAGTTTCTTTGCGTCAAATCATGCGGCATCCAAATATCAAGCCTTCTGCAGATGATTTACAATGGTTTGGTGATAAACTCCCATTTCCTGGGCGATGTCACGAGATGCCACATGCCGGTCTAACTCGATTTTTTCCATGATTTGATTGGTATTCATCGTCATAGGTCTTCCGCCGGCTGGCTTATCCATGGTGTAGTTTTCACCAGCTCTGAACCGTCGAAACCATTCCTCCGCGGTTCGAAGTAATAAAATACCATCCCTTAAGACACCATTAATCTCACGGAACGTTACTCTAGTGGATTTGCCTTTAATGAAGGAAAACTTTAAAATAGCGTAAATTTCGGCGTTAGTAAACTCCATGTTTATAAACTAATTATGCATAGCGTCAGTTTATAGGTTATGTCAAGACCATTTAAATGATGTATAGTATTGCCAGATATGAGCTCTGTAGCGTTTTGTAAACAACCGCGAAATTCAAAAGACAAAAAGGCAGAAGGGAGATATTTGCCAATCTAATATTTAACATTTGGATTTAGGCTTAGTTTTGATAGCGCGCGAATACAATCGCTTGATTTCGAAATAGAACGAGCGCGGTGGGCTTAGAATAGACTGTGCTAAATAAGACAAAGATGCAGTGGACACAGAAATTAAATAATATCCAAAATGTATTTTTTTTTTGTTTTTTATTTCTATGCTGGGAGGTTGGAAACTGCAAAAGACACCCTCCCGAAGGGCACACATTGCTGCCGATAGGCGATGGGGGCCGATCGAATTGTACTGACAAGTTTCGTGGAGTAATTCGAAAGTTAGGAAAACGAGGAGGGATATTGGGAATGCTGGTTCGCGCCACCGACGTAGTAAATAAATAAAAAATTTATTTATTGTCCTTTATTTGTTATTAACAAACATCAGTGCATCGCACGCGTATACAAACATATCATTAATTACATCGCGCGGACGAATTTGTACTACGCGAAACGAAACGTGCGCAACGGTTTCGCAGCGATCGCTTCTCTCGGGCGCCGAGAGGACACTAAACTTTGATTGATTTGCGCCCGAAAGATTCACGGACTCCCTGCCATTTCTCTGTTTAGCTTAGCCGGTAAATTTAGTTCGACCCGCGTTGACCTTCACGGGCCCAGCGCCTGGCGCCCGTTATAAAATATATTAACACGCTTAATAATGCTTTGTGATATAAATGAAAAAGTAACTATAAATGTTAGTTATATTTTTTAGATATAGCATTCAATACAGACTTCAATTATTTTGTTATCCGTTCCTGTTTTGACAAATTATCAGTAATTGAATTGGCACATCTTGTAAAAAATGTTTTATAATAATGAATTCTATATTTTAAACAAATATAAATGATTTTATTTTTATCAATCATATATGGAATTTCGATAATATATTAAATTAAATTCAGTTAATAAAGATTTCCTTCAAATACGCTCGTTTTTCTTCAGTTTATTTCTGCTCTATTTTGTCTCTCCTATTTAAGTTCGTAAACAAAGCAAAGGCACATGCGTTATTTTAAAAACCGAAGATAGCCGATTTATTATGAATACGAACGATCGCAAGCGTATGTATATGCATCAGAAATCGACAGTAGTGCATACTGGTGGAGATAGTCATAATTACTCCGAAACGTTGCCATCGAATAACACGGAGTGTCAGATAGTGTGTCTATCTCATGCCTCAAAACGCTCCTGCGCAGTAAGCACATCGCGCTGATTGGTACCTTAGTCTCGGCTCTTTCGTGCACCGTTCAAACATTCAAATCAATATACAAAATTACAGATATTCAAAATTCTTTTTAACTTTTTTATTTATTAAATAATCATGTAATTATTTTTATATAATTTAATTAATCAAAAATGTAGTAGGTTCACCTTTTTAAGAAAATTGTAAAATTGAAAAAATACGTATTTAATGTGTAATAAATAAAATTAATAAAATATCTA
Organism: Sycophaga agraensis; assembly: GCA_018906755.1. Taxonomy (NCBI): domain Eukaryota; kingdom Metazoa; phylum Arthropoda; class Insecta; order Hymenoptera; family Pteromalidae; genus Sycophaga; species Sycophaga agraensis. Next base: position 44,081 of record JACCIE010000068.1, on the reverse strand, counting down.
TTTGTAAGCTTATTTATTAAAAATAAGAAAATATTTTGGTTTTGGCATTAATAAAATTGTGTATGAGTAAAAACGTTTTTGTAAAAGAATTTTGAATGTCTGTAATTAGTATGTTGATTTGAATGTTTAAACAGCGCGCGAAAGATCTGAGACTAAGATATAGCGGACGTGTATTAACTTTTATAAATAATAATTAATCTATTTCTATTATTTAAAAACAATCAATTTATTTAATTTAATAACAATGAAATACATACATACAATCTACGCGCAACAAAATAAAAGTTATTAAATTAAATTTGCCAAAAATTATCTAAATAAATTATCTATTATAAAATTTATCTATTCTTTTTGTGCAGCGATTTTTTATATTTTCTATTGTAGCTAACGTGAATAAACTTATAAAAGTGATTAAAACCTTACTAAATTCCTCGAGTTTTGACAAATTCTTTCTACATTTACAATATTGATTCCAGAAAATAACTGTACAAATTGGGGTAGTATTAAGGTTGGAGTAGAAATAGTTCAAATAAGACGCTGCAGCATAGGGTTAGTTCTCCCTCTCCGTCTTTTCTATCTCACTATCTCTTTCTAATTGAGGCGAACGTGGCGCCCTCTCGAATTTGTCGAGCCCGTAGATTTTAGCCACTCCTCCTATATGAGTTGACCCCCCCCTGGTGCTAGCCGCCTGGTTCGGCATATGCGATTTGTGACACTCTGATATAAGTGTATTCAGTACGTTTATGTTGGTTCTTCCTTATCTTTGTTTTTATCTACAATTCTTGGGCATCAACGAGATAACAATTGGCAACAACAGGTTTGCAAATTATCAAACAATTTGAATACGTTAACATTTAAAATATACTCATGACTGCAATAAAAGTTATGTTGGATTTTTCTAGGAAATAGTTTATTTAAAATACAATGCATCGTCGGGGGGGTAAACGTATCCGAATGGATGATCCAGTACCTCCAGAGTATGAGACTGCTGTTATTAATAATGTTTCTGAAAATTACTGTGAAAGTCAAGAATCTGAATTTCATGATCCAAGTTTAGATCCTCAACTATCTTTATCAAATACATCTAATATGAGAATAACTAGGAATACTAGAGCTAGACTTCGGGGTGGTCCCATTCAACAACCAAAATATAAAGAAATCGATGAGGATTTTATACCAACTACTACTACTCCAAAAAGTCGATCTGCAGGAAAGGGACGTGCTAAGCGAACTCAGCCTTTTCATACTCTTGAGGATGAAGCAAGTTTGTACTTTGCAGTCCGTAATAATAAATCTTCTTTAACTGGTATTGTAGATGAATGGATCGAAAAATACAAAATTAATAAAGATAATGCTCTTCTAATGTTAATGCAATTTTTCATAAGTGCTAGTGGTTGTAAGGGACTTATTACAGTTGAAATGCAAACTTTAGAGCATGTACATATAATTAGGAAAATGACAGAAGAATTTGATGAAGAAAGTGGGGAGTACCCTTTGATCATGACTGGTCAACAGTGGAAAAAGTTTCGATCAAATTTTTGTGAATTTGTACAAATTTTGGTTCGCCAATGTCAGTATTCGATAATTTACGATCAATTTCTTATGGATAACATTATTTCATTACTTACTGGTTTATCAGATTCTCAAGTTAGAGCATTTAGACACACTGCAACATTGGCAGCTATGAAACTAATGACTGCATTAGTAGATGTCGCTTTAACAGTTTCTATAAATTTGGACAATACTCAAAGACAATATGAAGCAGAACGTCAGAAAGCTAGAGAAAAAAGAGCTGCTGATAGATTAGAGTCTTTGCTAGCAAAACGTAAAGAACTTGAAGAAAATATGGATGAAATAAAGAACATGCTTACTTATATGTTTAAATCTGTTTTTGTTCATAGATACAGAGATACCCTTCCAGAAATACGTGCTATTTGCATGGCTGAAATTGGTGTTTGGATGAAAAAATTTCACCAAAATTTTCTTGATGACTCTTACTTAAAATATATAGGATGGACTTTGCATGATAAGGTAGGGGAAGTTAGACTAAAGTGTTTACAAGCTTTACAACCTCTTTATGCTTCAGAAGAATTAAAAACTAAATTAGAGCTTTTTACTAGTAAATTTAAGGATCGTATTGTAGCAATGACTTTGGATAAAGAGTACGATGTTGCAGTTCAAGCAGTTAAATTAGTAATTTCAATATATAAGCATCATCGTGAAATTCTGACTGACAAGGATTGTGAACATGTTTACGAGTTAGTGTATTCTTCTCACAGAGCTGTGGCTCAAGCTGCTGGAGAATTTGTAAATGAACGCTTTTTTACTTCTAATGAAGAAATTGAAATAAAAACTAAACGAGGAAAAAAAAGATTACCAAATACTCCTTTTATAAGAGATTTAGTTTTATTTTTTATTGAATCAGAACTTCATGAACATGGAGCATATTTAGTCGATTCACTAATAGAAACAAATCAAATGATGAAAGATTGGGAATGTATGACTGACTTATTAATAGAAGAACCTGGTCAAAGTGAAGAAGCTCTAGATAACCAACAAGAGACTTCTCTTATTGAAATTATGGTTTGTTGTATTAAACAATCTGCTACTGGTGAAGCACCAGTAGGTAGAGGACCAACTCGAAAAATTTTATCTGCTAAAGAATCAAAACAAGTGCAAGAAGATAAGCAACGTTTAACTGAACATTTTATTCAAGTACTTCCTCTGTTATTAGATAAATATCGTGCTGATCCTGAAAAACTAGCAAATTTATTACTAATTCCACAATATTTTGATTTAGATATTTACACAAAATCTAGACAAGAACAAAATTTAGATTTTTTGTTAACTAAAATTCACGATATTGTAGATAGAACCCATAATACAGAAGTTTTGGACACTGCAGCAAAAACTCTTGAATATATGTGTGTTCCTGGACCATCAATTTTCCGAAAGTGTGACATTGCAAGATCAACATTAATTGATTCTATTGTAATTAAGTATAAAAAAGCTGTTAGTTTTTTTAAATATCAAGTAGATGGAGCTGAGCAGCCAACTGAAGATGAAATATTTTCTGTGGTTGAGTCTCTTAAAAAAGTAGCAATTTTCTACAGTTGTCATGATATGAATACTTCTGACATTTGGGATTCATTATTTAAAGACATTAAAGATTCTCAATATAGATTGCCTGAGGAGGCATTAAAGTATTGTATTAGTGCTTGTTTTTTTTCTATAATATGGTCTTTAAATTTTTTAACAGAATTTACAGATTCAGATCCTAGAGCTGAAGAAGAATGCCAAAAATTAAAGGTACGAATACATGAATTTATGAATTGCATGTCATATTTTATTAGTTCAGAAAATACTGATGAAGTACAGCTATTATTAAAAGAGGAAGCTTATAACACAATATGTGACTTGCTGGTCATATTATGCAATCAATTAACATCTCAAAAGAATCTTCTTCTACATCAACTAATTTATGAACCAGATCAAATTATACAAGAAATGCTTAACAAATTCATACAGCAATATGTATTTTTTGAAAGTGAAGATGAAGATCACGATGAGCATTCCAAAATAGAAGAACTTCATAAAAAACGCAATTTTTTAGCAGCTTATTGTAAATTAATTGTTTACAATATGATTCCAACAAAAGCTGCTGCTGATGTTTTTAAACATCACGTGAAATATTATAATGACTATGGAGATATTATTAAAACAACCATTGGGAAAGCCAGGGACATTAATAAAACTAACTGTGCATTAACAATGCAAACAAGTTTAAATATTTTATATCATGAAGCAGCTGAAAAAGGAGAAAAGATAGGTAGAAATAGTGAAGAGTTCATTTCTATTAAAGAACTTGCAAAGAGATTTGCTCTTTCTTTTGGACTTGATGCTGTTAAAAATCGTGAAGCAATAACTGCTTTACATCGCCAAGGTATATTGTTTGCTGTTTCATCACAAGATGGTGCTGAGGTTGATCCTACTGGGCCTCCACCAAATCTTTCTTATTTAGAGATTCTAAGTGAATTTACAAACAAACTGTTGAAACAAGACAAAAAAGTTGTTTTGAATTTTTTAGATAAAAATCTTCAAGCAGGAATGCCATCTTCAAAAGAAGAAGATTGGCAACCATTATTAGTTTACAGGAATAGTTTACTACATGGTGAAACTGACACTGTACCAGTGACTAGTAAGCGAGCTTATACTAGGCGTAGAAAGGATCAAATCACAGAAGAAGAAGATGTTGATGATGCAGATGAAGGTTCTGAACACGAGTTTGTAGGATATACATGATATAAAATTATAAACTTCGACTAAATACCGAAAACTGAAATATACTTAAATTATTTATACCACTATTTTATTTGTAAAAAAATGAATTATAATGAACTAGATTAATATTCGATAAATAATCATTTTTCACTTCCTATTGCATAATAAGGTATAACTGAAACTATTCCAATATAAAGCAAATCAAGATTTAGAAGCTTTAATTAAAAAATAATTTTATTTTGCTACATAAAGTGGCTTGATTGTTTAATTCAGTAACAATGCGAAGCTACAGAAAGGACCCATTTATTTATTGCGTGCCTTGACAATAATTTTAATTTATTGTATATTAATTTAGTTAATATAAATATATTTTTTGATTTAATAATAAGATTCATATTCCATAAATATAAATCTAAAAATCATCATCGTATAGTGACTAATCATCGTATAGTGACTAATCATCGTTATTTTTGTACTATTTTGAAAATATTAATAAGACCCTATGATGTATAAGAAATACAGCGTACTTCGTACATGTGACGCAGCGCTTTTTCTCAACATTCGAATACCTCGCTCGCAAGACCGAAAATCGTCTACTTCGCGTATATTTTTGATGGGATTTCGGAGTATTAAAACAAGTCTTTTCAAAATTACCATTGGATAATTAAATTATGAGTGCAGCTGGCAATTTCGAAGTGGAAAAAATTCAAAATATAGTTGCGTCAGGAATTGTAAAACGATAAAATCTACTTTTTGTGTACATTAAGAGTGTAGTTATAACTATGTATTACGTATTAATATAAAATCCCTTTAATTTAGTAAAAAAAATGTTGATATTTACAGAAAATAAGGACTATTTTATTTTCACTAAAATATTTTTATTAATAACTAACAAAATAAAGTTAAGGTTAATTTATAATATAAAATTAATAAAAATTATTCAAAATATTTTCCATGATTCTAATCTAGTTTACAACGCTTATCTCTGAAACTTGCAAAATACTTCTTATGATTAATATCTAATTTAAAATGTTCACCTGTGAAAGTTAATAAATTCAGCGTTAATAGCATCAACCTTTAATAATAACTCGACTTGTCGTAACGACGTGCAGATCACGACGTTGGATTTATGTTGCGACCAGTGATGCCAGAAAACCAAGCGTTGATAGGCGGAGAGCTCGCGAACGGTTTGAAATAGGAGGGGATGGAGGAATACGCGGCACGCACCTGCATAGTGCGCTATAAATTGTGCCACATTAATATTATTAAATGTAAATAAATACTACCTAATAATAAATTTTGTTCTAAAATAAATTAACATTTGTAAAAAATATGTATGCAAGTCATATGCTTGCGTAAGTCCCAATATGCTATAAAAAATCTATGCAATGAGCCCGAAGGTTTAGACTACAACATTATGGGTTTAATTATTTGAAAAAATGGCAAATAAGATTTATTTGCTGACATAATATTATTCCTTATAAGCTAATTATACACTTAGATTACAATCTTTGAAGAATCTTACTTCGCAATATGTTTGGTTATTGAAGGGTAAAAAGATTTACGGATTATTTTAAGCATTAATAATAATTTATTTAAACATTAGTAATATTATTAAACAATAAATTTCAAAATTCAATGTTCTATTGGTTGTTTGGCCGAAACGAGTAAAATGCGTCTTTCGAATGCATTTCACGGGCGATAATTGAACAGTTTGTATTAAAAACAAATACAATATCGATTGCTAGGTCGAGTATTGACTGAGAAATCTTAAATTCTTTAAATCAAGGCGTAATTTTTATTTTTAATTCGTTGATAGCCGAGCGCATTTTGAGTTGCACGGTTAGGCCTCTGCGCCGCAGTAAAGCAGTCACGGGCAGGTCGCGACTGAAACCTACGACAGCTCGCGGAGAGTCGCAAATCCGAATTTCGACAGTCGACTGATCGGCTCCAACAATTGGACTCACGAATACAGGCGGTACGTCATACACAGCTGCAACAAACAGCTCCGGCTACATGAGCGCGTTTCTTTGCGCGCACTCACTCCTTCTATCCGATCGGAGCTGAGTTGGCTTTCGGTAACGATCGGGTAAGAGTCGGGCTTTCGGTAACTAGCGCGGTCACGCATACAAATAGCGCGGGCCTCATGGACACGATTTGTCGCTCGTGCTCCATTCTTTCTTCTCCCTTGCTTCACTTCATTTCCCCTCAAATAGAGCGACTTACGATTTTATCCGCGAGAGTGCGTATTACTAAGGCGCGTCGAAACTGGTGCCGTATTGTCCCGTTGTGAATCTTCACTTTTGTGTGATACACTGAATCAGTACTCCGCATGCGCACATAATGTAACATCATCGGATTTGAATAATGGAGATCCCGCAATTATTTGAAATAGAAGTTTGATCTAATATAATGAAAGAAATATGCATATTTAAATAAAATTAGTTAAAATGTAAAATTGAATAAAGTACTTGATATTTACTTGTCTTTTAATTTTGAGCTAATATGTATTCTAGGAGATTAATGGGGTGTGTTTGGAGATTCATACGATCGACAATTTAAATAATGATTTGTTATTCGGAATGGACTGTCGTCACTCGATGGACGAATGCTGCTATCGTATGCGGCTTTTCCCTCGTTTCCTTCGACTCAGAAGTTCCCAGGGAAATCGGTCGAAGAAGTAGTCAAAACTATAACTGTTATTATTTAATAGTGATTATATAATATGTAGCTTGTTTCGCTATTTAAAATGTATGCGACAAGTCTAGTCCGCCTGTCCCAGCGTAAGGTCGTAACTGGACAGCTAGCTAAAATCACCTAACTCTCACATGTACGAGGCGGCCGTAGCACGGTCGCTCTGGCAAAGGCAAAGCGGTGGGGCGCCTTTTACTTGTGCGAAGGGCGGACTTGGCGAGAGAGCGATTTTTGAGGTCGACTTGGTCTCGGGTGAAGTTTTCGCCTTCTTGGTTCTCACGAATTAGGCATGGTACTTGACATTGTTATGTGGATAATGAGAGAAAACCTCAAATCGTATTTCAGACTGAATATTCTGAAATTTCAAAGCTGGATTCTGATGAGCATATTCAGTTACAAGAGGCACTAACGAAAGCTCTCAGTAAATAGTTACAGAAAATCGGATTAATGAAATTGATCAAGCATCGAATACTGGTTGAAGATCCGGACCTATACAGTATTGACTACATAGTATGTCACCTAAAATATGACAATCCCACATTGCATTTAATAATTATAATTATAGGGTGTAAATTTCCTATGCTAGATTTCCGCTATCAGCAAAGCATCGAGCCTCAAATCACAACGTCTCAACTCTGCGTGTCATCTTATGCCTGTTACGGTCGCGCTCGACTACCACTCATGCAAGGTGTGGAGATGTGGAGGATCGCGACCTTCCAGGTCGGAGAGGAAGGAGTCAAAGGCACGGGATATAAACAACTCCTGGTGCTAACTATCCCGGAATCACACACCGAGAACTTAGCGGCTATTGACGACAGGCCCTGGTACGACCTCGGCAGAATACACCTTAAGGTATTCCACCAAGAGCCGAAAAGGCCTGTTGTAGGGGAAAAAGAGGTAGAGAGGGACCAGATGGAGACATAATGGCTCTATCGAACCTCTCTGTTTCGCAAATTATCTTGCATCACAGCAAACGCGCCTCTGCTATTATACAGACAAAATAGATTATAACAGGCACCAGGCGCAGGGCCCATTAAGGTCAACTTATTACGGCGCTCGGAAATATAAACAAAGGGAAGGGAAAGGAAGGGGGCACCAAGGTGAATTTTCGGCACGATTCTAATTCGCGGGAAGCAGTATGCTCTTGGAGCTCGAGAAGCTGACACTTTGACAGGTATATGCCACCGTGATCTCGCGTATTTTCCCGACAGTAGGAGAACTTAGAGTGTTGTGCCGACCTCTCCACCAGGAGTCACGATGTGACGGCGCCAGAAGTTCTACAGAGGTGGCTGTTAGATCCTCCGACGAAGCCTCCTGTTCTCGGGAGCGTGACCCGCACCACTACTCGCGAGGAGCTGCGCCTTCGTGGTCCAAGGACAACAACGTGCGACCAAGTGAATAGGTAGGACCAGTTAAATTATTACAATAAATACAGTCGGATGCGACTGTTCCTAAGAGAGAGGAAGAGAGAGAGAGAGAAAGAGAGAGAAAACTCCTCTCTCACTCGCACTCGTACACCCACGAGGTACGCGCGGAAAAGATGGAGGAAGGGCATGCGCGTGATCGAGTAAACGAGCGGCGCAAGCGAATGCTGCGCAATTTTAGATACAAATAAAGCGTAGTAAAGCGGTTTTTTTTCAATGATTCAGTAACATTAAACGAACCGATTAAAGTTAAAATAGGGGATGGTAGATATTTAAATGCAACGAAAGTAGGATATGTAAAGAGTAAATTTAAAGGTTTTAGCAATGAAATTAATATTGGAATGAAAAATCTATTTTTTATTAAAGAAATGAACAAAAATCTAATTAGTTTTGTTAAAGTAACTCATATAAATAAAGTAATAGCAATGAAAGATAATGCTAAAATTTTTGATAAGATCAATGATTTGTTTGCAATTACGTGGGAGGCAAATAGGATTTACAAAATAATAAGTTATACAGATAAAAGTATTGAATCTAATGTAATAAGAAAAGATATTTGTGACGTCCGGCTGAGAGCAATCAACGACACGCGCAACTTTCGTTGCTGATAAACATACTCGTATATATCCTCTTTTGTTGCCTATGCTGGAGCGCAATAGCACGGGCGAGGTCGGGGCATTTCTTCTGGTCCTTTATTTAATAAGTAACAGAATTAGGGGAAGCTTACGGGAGCTGCCGGTACGGAGACTGGAAGTATTTTATATGAAATGAAGTTCAGATGCTGCAGAAATTTAAATATAACATTAGATAAGAAGATGGTTATTATTATAATTTCCTTTTCTTTATCGGTGAATGTTAATGTAGCATTTCGTCGCTTTTCCTTTCTCTCTTTCTGTCTCTCTCTCTCTTTCTGGTTGCTGCGAAGTTTGGATGGCAACGGATTTGCTGGTTTGTCCTGAGGATCTAAAGGTTGACGAAGAACTGCTGGTGGAGGGTTGTTTACTTTGGCAGGTCACGTCGGGAGAGCTCCTGCCCTTCACCTTCTTGGGGCTTTGAGATGGCCGGAAGGCGATGGCCTTTCCGCTTATCGGGCCTCTTAGATCTTCCGGGATCAGATTGGCGTTTTCCGGATCCTCCCTAGTTTCTTGTGAACCCGATTGGAGTTTCCGGGTCCCTCCCCTTCGGGGGCGGCCAGCACGGAAGTGCAGAGGTGCGCTTGGAGATAGCATATCAAGGATGTTTGGTGAAGTTGAGTAGAGAGAGAGAGAGAGAGAGAGAGAGAGAGAGAGTGGAAATCAAGAATCTCTACCTCTTTTATGTTTACTTGCAATTATTTCAATTACAATTTCAATTCGGTATCAAACAATTATCGCGTTTACAATTATTTCGGTTATAATATCGTCTAATTTTCTTGGTGTCGCAGAACAATTCTTTTACTTATTATTTAATATAATTTAGCACAATTATATTATTTTAACTTGGTTTGATATTTTCCTATTCTGAAACAGTTTTCTATTTTTACGCATTTTTAATTTAGCCTACCTACCTACGTTGTAGTTGACAATAGGCGGTTTGTTTAAGAGAGAGTTTGGTAAAGAGCTATTTCAGAGATATCTATAAATTGATTTGTGGTAGGGAAATATCTTTCGGGCCTTTGCGAGCTGCAGGATCGGGTTTTCTTGATAGGGCCCATTCCAGCGCAGCGGACCTTCTCGGCTTAATGGGAATGCGTCTCCGCTCGTTTTGCCTAATCCTTTTATGGACTTGCTTACTCGAGGTATCGGTGGACTAAATAGGCCCCCCATATCTTGAGGAGGCGAGGATATTGCTTCTTCATATGCGTCGGAAACGGCCTTGGGCAGTGGGTCTTTCGCCGTTTTCAATAGGGTTTACAATATGTAGCTGCACAAATTCTGCCGATGGAAATTAATAGTAGGTGCTTTACAATTGGAAAAGTTCCTGATGAAACGCTTGTAGAACAACCGGATGTAACATAGTAATAAAATATTGAAAGAAAAATGGCATAGAACGTTAGGACATATGAATTTTTAGCTGTTTAAATACTATATGTAAATATGATATATTGATAGGTTTACCTAAAGAATAGAATTAGAATATATTAAATGTGCTTTGCGTATAGACAATAAAATGCATAATATACTATTTGATAAAAATAGAAAAAGAGCCAGAGAAATTTTAGAAATAGTGTACACAGATTTAAATAGGCCTCACTTTCAAGGATACAAAGGGGAAAAGTATTTTATTACTTTTATTGATGAGTACAGTGAAGTAGCTAAAATCTATACAATTAAGTGAAAAAATGAAGTACGAGTATATGATAAATGTAATGAATATATAAATTTAGTTGAAAACAAAACTGGGAAGAAAATAAAAACTAAGATATGATAATGGCACCGAATATTCAATTCAAAGGAACAAACCTCCTTACAAGATATTTTTTATTGAGAAGCCATATATAAAATATTTAAAATTATATGGCAGTAAAATTTTTGTAAGAGTACCTGAAAGTAAAAGAAATTCAAAATGGGATATAAAAGCTGTATTAAGGATTTTAACAGGTTATGATGTAACAAGATACAGAGTTTTGATTAAAAATGGAGTAATTGTAACGAGATATGTTGATGTTATTGAAGAAAATGTCATGTATAGGTCTAAATGATAGTGATATAGAAGAGGAGAATGTATATAAAAATTGTGAAAAGGAAAAGACCGAAATGGCAAATAATAAAAAAAATGAAAACTTAAAAAATGTACACAAGAATGATGAAAAGGAGGTAGAAGTAGTACCTGAATTAAGAAGGTACCAAAGAATCCATAAAAACCAAGTAAACTTGATGATATGTATGTATATCACGGTTGTATTTATGTAAATTACTGTAATGCGGATAGTCCTGTAAGTTTTGAAGAGGCTATTGAAAGTAACGAATCTTGTTTTTGGATTGATGCAATGAAAAAAAAATGAACTGCTTAAAGAAAAATAAATCGTGGCAATTAGTTAAAAAGCCAAAGAATGAAAAAATATTAGATTGGAAATGGATTTATACAAAGAAAAGCGACAATGTTTAGAAAGCAAGGATAGTTGTAAGAGGTTTTCAACAAACAAATATATTGGATGATATTTATTCTCCTGTGGCTAAGCATCAAACGTTAAAAGTATTATTGTCATATTGTTGTCAAAATGGTTTGTTAATAGAAGAAATATATGTAGAGACAGCACTGAAAGAGTATGTATGTTAAATAAAGCGTTGTATGGATTACGCGAGAGTCCACGAGAGTGAATAAGTGCCTTAACTATTTGAATGGATTAGATTTTGTAAGAAGCGAACATGATTATTGTTTATTCACTAGCATTAAACATTATTATTCAACATTATTGTTAAAAGAATGGTGTACGGATACCCACAATGACCAGCGCTATACGTGCCAGTGGATTGGGCACAGGGCGCAGCAGTGCCCGACGTGGACACTGGGACACCTCCCCGCCCGGTGCCCGCTAGGGGTCACATCGATGCAATGCTCCGGATATGACCGGCCTGGTAGGATATTCACAACGTGCCTCTATAGTATCCACGTAAGCCAGAATTCGACTGACAGCTCTGCGAGGGAAAATGGCGAGTTGTGGGTAGAGAGTGGCGGAGTTTTGTGGAAAAGGATCTGCTTGAACAGAGAAGAGGAATCATGGGCGAATGTACCGGCAGAGTTAAGATCCCCGATCTGTAGCGCAAAAGCGAAAGAGTACTAGTAGATTCAATAATCCCACAGCCTGGAAAGTTGCAAAACTACACCACACTCATAACACATCACATAGATGTTCAAAGAATACAATCGATTTAGCATGCGGTGGAGATCCAAAAGATAATCGAGAAAGACATCATCGAATCAAGCGTCAGTGAATTGTGTAGCGAGCACGTGATTATCGTGAGTGTGCCCCTTGCCTTCACACTACCCGAAGGACTTAAGGCGTGAGTGGCAGGAGTAGGTACAGAAGCGCCGACGATACCAGTCCAATCGCTGTCGCTAGGCCCAGCTCACCATGGACGAATGCGAGTCTTGCAGTACTCCAAGTAGCTCGAAGCCGACGGGCGGCCTACCATTAGGGCTATCAACGGCATCGGCGCAGTCCACCAGCGCCGCAGCAGCAGCCTTAGCTGTCACGGTAGCTATGGTTCCTGCATTCCGGGTACCCCACCGACCCACCTACAGCCGCGTCATCGCTGCGGTTCGCGTTTCCCCCAGAAGGGCGTAGTCGGAAAACCGACAGAGGGTGACGGAACGGCGGGCCCTTCTAGGCCACCACCCCCTACGCTGGAGGCGTTAGAGGTGCTAGCTAGCATGCTAGCATCTACCAATTAACTGCCGATTATCCTTGATTGCTTGCAGCGATGATGTCTATTCGGGGGGTACCTCTAGGGTCGGATACTCTAAGTAGCGAAAAAAGCTGAAGGGACAGCACACACAAAGCGCTGAATGTGCTGAAAAGCGCGAGCTGCGCTGTTTGCATACGGGTAAAAACGGCTTCACTCCTCTCGTACAATTCAGCGAGTGATGGTCACTACAAAACTACGCGCACGCCATCCGCGTAGTGTTCTTAACAACAGGGCCTCGCGGGGGACCTACTCCCACCAAATCGATTTTTCGTACCCGAAAGATTCGCGCTTTCGTGCCCCCTTCGCTTTTGTTTACTCGCCGAATCCGCTGGCTTTGCTCGCGTTGGCCTTGACAGACCCGGTAGTCAGCGCCCGTTATAATATATGTAATATGTAGTTTATTTATTGTTAATCTGGGGGCAAGAATTAGTATGGTAATAAACAGAAACGTTTCTCTGTAAAAATGAGTTTATTATATTATAACTACTATTTACAATTTAAATCTAAGACAATGTTTATTGATTACACATCTATTCTCTTACTTATCCCTCACGGAATACCAATTACAAAATTCGTTCTAACAAATTCGGTTAACTCTTACCACGTGTTTTATTTTGTTAGTACTATACATTATTGCTGAACTCTTACAAAGTATTATATTTGTCAGCACTATACATTATAGATTAACACGGTAGAATTTAAATACTCAAGAACTATACTACTTAGTATACTCTGTGTGTGTGTGTGTGTGTGTGTGTGTGTGTGTGTGTGTGTGTGTGTGTGTATTCATCCTTCTCTTTATATTGTAAATACATTCATTTCATTCATTGTATGTAAGTTGTATGAGTGTGGACTGACTGATAGATAATGTAAACTGTGAGAAATATGACTCATTTGTAAAATTATATTCTGAGGAAAGATCTCGATGGCAAGAGAGTCGCCGAGCCCATACGAGCTGCAACGCGTGAGCATGTGTTCTTTCACCTAAAATTTATTGGTGCATAATTTGCTGCGTATTCCCTATACCACGTCTCCTAGACTCTCCTCGTAAGTTTAAGCGAAGCGTACGCACGTCCCGCTGCGAGCCGACATTCGGCGAATGCTCCCGCGTCTCAGCGCGCATAGCACGCCGCTTCACGGCTGCGCGACCCAGCAGTCCCGCAACGCTAATGTCCCGACTCGTGATCGTGCATTAAATTCACTTCTCAGCCCGGCAGGACGAGGTTTCGTAAGCGTAGGCGAATCCTACCTTACAATACATACAATTATTTATTTATTGCCATATACTGCGCTACATATGTGATATTGACGAATATATGATAGAATTTATAAAATTGATATGTATATATAAGTAGACTTACGATGATTGCGTATTCTAATTGTTAATTTGTGCAATAATTTTGTAAAAAATTTACAAATAAACTATTATATATCTATCTATCTCTCTCACTCACGATACAGGATATTCGCGCATTACAATTAATACAATATATGCTACTTACTGTAGAATCGGCGACTCTCAGCTTGGCGAGAGAAAACTCGACCTCTCAGCTGTACTCAATCTCGAGCTTCTATGACCTTCTCGACCAAAATTGAAATAAGTTCTGCCACCAACAAACTCACTATCTATAGATCTATTACTGCACTGCCGTGCACTCAAGAGCACGCCGTATGTACTACGGCACTATCTCGATAAATCTCTCTCTCTCTCTCTAAATATAACGGAACATACTTTGATAATACTTCCTTTTGCCCGCTTCCCCTCTTGTCGCGCGCAGCTTTAGCTGTAGAGCTGCTGATAGTTGAGCGTTGGCATCGATGCGGCGATAATTATTGACGGTGTTGCTGCTCATTATAGTACAGTATTCACTATGAACGCAAAGATTACCGACATTATTTTGCTCGTCATGCACTTTATATTTCGATCTTAAACTTATAAAGAATTTCATCTATTTTAATAATTTAGTTCAACACCATGCATTGCATCTGAGAAAGTGAGTGAATGATGATAGTTGATAATTATAGTTTTTTAAGTGAAATCTTTTCTTTTGCGGTACTCCATTCTAAAATAAACGGTTAAGATTTAATATTTTTTTTTCATATTTGTATTATAATGATTGTGTGCTTGTAGTCGTTGGGTGAGATTCCCAAAAGATTAAAACAATAATAATAAGATTGCGTGCAGTGGGGCTAGGCACTGAATGCAGCAAGGTAGTACTCTTTTTGAGCCTCTCTCTCTCTCTATCTCGAAAAGAATAGCTCGGGATGAGCTAGGAGAAAATTGGGATTATTTGAGGGCTCGACCTATAACAATAGGATATGGGCCAACAAAAATATTCGGGATTCGGAAAAAAATAAATGAAAATAAAAAAAAAGTATATATGTAAAAATAAATTAGGGGCATAGCGGAAGCTATTGATGCCCCCAAAAATAAAGGTTTATTGTTTTTCTTTCGAGAGTAGGGTGATAAATGGGCGAGGAATTGGTAATAGAATAATAAAATAAAAAAAATTTTAAAAATATGAGTAGCAAGTAAAAGGGAAAAAGAGAGTTGAGTAACAAATAAAAAAAAGAAAATTGATCCAAAAAGAACTTGCACGGTTTTTTTTTAATTGTTAAAAATTTTACTGTATGGTGTAAATAAACAACACTTAGTAGTGAACAGCGTAAGGTGAAGTGGCGGTAGTATCACCGACTTTATTTAATAAATTTTCTTTATAAAGAGATCAGGACCTTGCTTGCGCACAAGGCTTTAAAGGTGAAATTACATAAAAATAGAAGGAATCTTCAACCTTCGAAATTAACTTTATAACAAGAATGAGAGAAGAATATTCGACCTCCTAACGGGTCCAGTGGACGAGCGACGGAGTCGAAGTGGAATTATAAAAAAATAAAACAAGAAGAATATTCGACCTGTTAATTGGTCCAGTGGACGAGCTACGGAGTCAAAGTGACCCTCGAAACTTGTTTTGTTCGGCTCTTAGACTCTTCGCCGCAATTTTTGGAGCCGCCGAGAAATCGGTAGAGAGGGCAAGTAAGACAAATGAAAAGCGAAGAAAGCGAAGGCACTTCTCTAGCGGGAAGTTTCGAGTGCCTTGGGATGAAGCAGCACTCCATAAGGCGCTGTAAGAGTGAGAGAGAAGCGGGAGTTGACAAGGACAGAGAGATAGGACCTCTCGCTTCAGTCCTCTAAAACTCTAAAATTAGTTAATTGTAAAAAGGCTTAGAAATAGTATCGTAATCCTATGTAATAATTTACCCAGAGCTCTTGACCGCAAGACTATTCATTTTTGACCTGCGTAACGTTATTTAAACCTTCATTTATTATTATTATTAATTTATTAGGTTAACAATAAAATAGACAAAAGGGCGCAAGATCAAAAATATACGAGTCTTCAAAAAGTAACGAGAATTTTTAAATTTCGCGGGTTTGGAGAGTCCGCCTATATAAAAATTTTTTTTATTATATTGGTACACATGCCCCTGAAGTACGATAAAATTTTTAGGAATATTCATTGCTTACTTTTTAAGTGGCAGATGCTAACGTAGACGTATTTTTTCGAGCTTGGCGATTTTCGTTTGTGAAAAAAAATGGATCAAAGAATATGTATTCAATTTTACGTAAAAAATGAAATAAAGTGAGTGAAATTTGTAAAATGTTAACAAAGGCATATGATAAGTCTGCTATGAGTAAAGCAAGGATTTACGAGTGGTATAGGCGTTTCCAAGCCCGAAAATGTTGAAGATGACGAACGACCCGGACGCTGAAGCACATCAACAACCGATGAAAACGTGATAATTTAATGGCATAGTGCATCATGAATTCTTGCCACAAGGTCAAACAATTAATAAGGAGTACTACCTACAAGTTCAACGTCGTTTGCCTCAAGCAATCCGAAAAAAACGCCCGGATTTGTGGCAAAACAATTCATAGCTTTTGCACCACGATAATGCACCTGCTCATACTTCATTGCTTGTTCGTGAATTTTTGGTCAAAAGCAAAACTGTAACGATGCCTCAGCCTCCATATTCGTCAGATATGGCTCCATGTGACTTTTCTCTATTTCTAAAAATAAAGAGAACATTAAAAGGCCGTCGTTTTGCAAGCATAGATGGCATTAAAAGCGAATCGCTAAAAGAGCTAAAAGCTATTACAAAGACCGAGTTTCAAAAGTGTCTCGAGGATTGGAAAAAGCGTTGGCAGAAGTGTATTATATCCGAGGGGAATTACTTTGAAGGGGACAAAATAGATATTCATGAATAAATAAATATTTTTTTCATAAAACAAAAATTCTCGTTATTTTTTGAACACCTCGTATAGCCTTAAGTTGTTAACAGAAGGAGGCATGTTTTTGAACGAAGTTCGTTTAAATTGTTGGTATTGGTTTGACAGTTATTCAATTAATAATTTTTATAAATGTAATTTATAACTGTTATTATTTTCAATTGTCATTGCGTATAAATTGGGCCTTAGTTTATGGGGTGTCGTATTTTTATGCCGGTCATAATTTGCGAAGCCGGAGGAAAATTTACACTTTCCGGTAGGGGTCATTAGTGGTCCTCCTAGGTAAGGTGTCGTTTGCCCGCCCGCTGTGTGTTTGACAGGCAATAATGAGGAGTGCTTGCCCAGACCGAATTGGCGTTAATTCGCATGGGGGAATTCGCGCATTTATAGAAAATGCATTGTTTCCAGTTCCCATGTTAAAATTTTAGGTGGCTGAAACGAGCACTTTTTGGCTGTTAAGGCTTGGTCAAATAGAGAGGTGGTACATTCCTCGTTTTATGACTTCCCGCCTCGCTCGCCTTGCGCTAGGGAAGATATTGGCCGCGTCTTCTCGAGATAGAGTTACTCTAGTTAGCTGGACGCGTTTGGTAGTCAACAGCGTTGCCGACATTTCCGCTTTCCTTCGGCACATTTTATCTTGCGCCGAAATTTTCCGTGGCGTGCTTATGAAAAGAGTCGGTTTGGAATTTTGGTGACTCTCCGTGTATTTGGCGAGTCATCGACTTAATATTTTTATTTCAGTTGGCTTTTATTTTAATATTAAATTCTCATGTTTATTAGAAGGTTACGCAGGACGTAACATTTATAACGTCCATTTTTTATAGAAAAACAACACTTGCTTATTGTCTTAGTCGGTACCTCCGGTCGGTAAAACAGTGTGTTTCCGTCTTTGCAAATCGAAAGTCGTAATCTGGTAAACTCATAGGAAATTCTAGTGATTTAACATTATTTGATTTTTGTGTATATCTCACTTAATTTAATTTAATTTTGAATTAAATTAATCTAATACTTATTAATATTAATTTTAAACATAAATGTACTAAACTGATCGATGCTTAACAAATTTTTTCCTTACAATTTATTATTTTTAATTAGCTAAGCATTATAATTACATTCTGTTTAATACAAGCTAAATAGTTTCTATCGAATAGTCTAACTAAATTTTTTATCTATTAAATTTGTTATTATTCTTTAATATGAATCTACCGGAAGACCTTATCCATTTATTTTACATAAAATTTACAATAAATAATTTTTGTTTTATACTCATACTGTTTTCTCAAATCAATTCCAATTCTTAAATGATTCTGTTAAATTCTATTAAACAATCAATAATTAAAAAGTAGGTTTCAAGGGTCATCAGTTGCGCCAAAATTACCGAGTTATTGTACTACAAATTTAGCCTTTTATTTTTAAGTATTCTATGTATTGCGTATTTTAACTTATAATTTAGCTTTTCAATTTCTTATTGTTGTAAATAGTGATATTACGATTGTTGTGTAACGCGCTTAATTTATTAGTTCATTTTCTTTTTTATTATAAATTGAACCGTAAACAAACTTATCATTTTATCTTTTAACAATTATGATTTCTACCGTAAACCTTAATTTTTAGACTAAACCAGCTTTTTAATGTCATTAATTTCACTCTGCCTAGTTATACTCTATTCAATCAATTACCATTTTATCAGTTTTCATTTTCATTTTTCTGGATCATTTTACTTTTTATCAAACTCAATACCTCAATCTTGCCAGTTGATAGTCAAGTTATCATATTATCATATGCTTTTTTATGTTACAGTAATACAATTTCAAAATAAATTAATTTAATAATATAATAATAAACATAACTACTGGTTAAATTTTTTTATGTTAATTGTTATCTATTTGTTAGTCGTCTACTATTGTTACTACTATCTTTTACAAATTTAACGCACAGTTACAACAATATCAATATTACACACATCGAATTTCTGTTCTCATCCTTTATTTATTACTTTTGCTTCATCCACAGTTGCTCGTGCCATTATCACAGCTAAAATTCGACTTTGTAAAGTGCACACAACTTCGGTTGATACTACAGTATTTGGAAATCTTAATAAAAGCTCATATTTATCAAATTATCTCATTAATGTAAATGAATTTTTACCTCCGGATACCTATAAAGTTCTTATAAGTGCTAGAAGTAAAGCCAAAATCGCAAATAAATCATTCATTGTGTTCGTTAGGTCTGGCAAAATCTTTGTGAGGAGAAGTAAATCTGACACACCCATTCAAATATGCTCTGAAAAAGAACTTGAATCTTTTCTGCTTCACTATTCTCCTCATCCTCCCTTGCCCCTTCCACACACATAAATGTCAGTGCTTTATCTTCATCCATTACTCGCCCATCATGTTTTCAAACCTCTTATCATTTGCCCTCGTCCCGAAGGTCGTTCAGTGTCTCTCATTTCAATGTTAACTCTCTAAGGGCTCACATTGAAACGGTCAGATTTTTTCTGATCTCGCGCCCCTTCTTTCAAGTTTTTAGATTACTGTTCTGCGATTCTCACGAATCTATCCGGTGAGCTCAATATTAAGCCAGATCGAGTCCTCAACACAGGTATTAGATACATTTATGGTGTAAGAACCTTGTACGCAATATTTTGCTTGTGTAGTGTACAGAATACTAAAGTATAAACGTCCTCATTACCTTGCGTTATTTTTTTGGAACATGTTGCTCAAAGGCCGGTGAGGGGTGATACGACTCCTCTTACTATTCCCAAGTTCAAAATTGAGACCCCATGTCGCTCATTTCATGTCCTCACAGTATATTTATGGTATTCTCTTCCATCTGCACTCGTTAACATAAATTCTCTTACCACTTACAAATGCTCTATTTTCTTACATCTGCTCAACTAGTCATGCATCCAACACTAATTTTACCACTATTACTTTTCCTTTTTCACATCTTTAATTAATTTATCTGTTTATTGAATAGCCTTCTTTTCACTCAGTACTACGTTAATTCTGTACTGTGCTCTTTAACAAATTACCAATCGCCTCTTACATATTGGTAATAAGCCTTAAGAAAACAATTAATTGATTAATTACATAAATATATAAATAATTAAAGTAAATGAATAGATAAATTAATTATAAACCATAAATAGATTTTTGGCGTAACATGAATACCTTACACATGCGAATATAGTACTAATTGTTGTTACTACATACATTATATTATTTTGTACTATATTATTCTGTATCATAAGATTAGATATTTCCTATTATATTATATTATACTATATACATTCATGGCACAACATTCCGTACCTAAATACATTTTTTAGAATTCTAATTTGTGACGGGCTGATTTGCGCGCGCGAGCGAGCGAGGAGTCAGCTGGGCACCGCGGCCGCGGGGCGGGAAGGGCGCGCGGTATTTTGGAAAATGCGCGACCGCACCGCGCCGTCTAGTTTCGCGCCGGACGCCGAGCCATCGGCCCCAATCGCCGATTACGTGAGGCAACGCGCGAGCGAACGAGAAAGTATAGAGGAGCGAAGGAGTGAGAGAGAGAGGAAGCGAGCCCAACCTGACGCGCGGCCCCGACACCACCTGGGGACGCGAGAGGAAGCCGCGGCGACTTCCCGGCCGGATTGTGGCTGGGACTACCGACGAGGAGGTGATGGTCAGGTAGGGCCATCCAATATTATGTCCCGCGCGTGAGAGAGAGAGGCGCGGACGCGGCGGCCCCCCCCCCCCCAATAGCACGACCCAGTGTGCGTCCCGGCGAGGGTTCGGCCGAGGCGAGGTTCGGCTTGATACCCGGAGGTCCGGTGCCCGCACCGTCGCGAGCCCGTGGTGGCTCGCCGGCCGGGGCGAGAGGCAGGACGCGTGGCGCCCGGATGAGGCGCGCAGGGCGAGCGGGACGAGGAGCCAAATTGTAAGGGCGAATGCGGCGGGGCGGGCCTGTCCCCCCGTCGCCTATTTTATATAAATAAAATACATGTTAAAATAGATGCCCCTTACAATTATTTATCTTTACCGGACCCTCCCTCCCCCCGACTTCACAACCGCCGCGACCGACGTAGGGCAGCTGCCCGGGCTGGCCCGGCCGGGTCCCCTCCGGGGCGACCGCGAGGACCTGCATCAGGGCAGGAGGCGCGACCGGAGATTTACTGGCGTGGGACTCCGGGTGCAAAAGCACCACGTCACAAATTCTAATTCTCTCTCTCTAGGTGTTGTACTAGACGCGAGTTTTACCTGGAGGCCGCATATCGAGATAGTTAGTAAAAGAATCAATCAGGTGTTATATAACTTACGCTTTTTCCGTCAGTACACCACGGAGGCTCTTCGGGCAAAGCTGGCACGTTCTCTAATCTTTCCTCATTTTAATTATTGTTCCATTGTTTACTTAGATGCGCCCCAGGAGCTAAGGGCAAGCCTACAACGATCACAGAATTCTTGTGTACGGTATGTAACGGGCGCTAAGTGGGACGATCATATAACCCCCTTCAGGAGTCGATTGGGTTGAATGAGAGTGGACAGCTGGAGGGAATATTTAATTTACTTACAGATCTACAAGATCTTACGGCTGCACAAGCCGGAGTACCTCGCTGATCTGTTCTCTTCCAACGCTTCAGATCGGCCGTTTAGGGGTGACCCTCAGGAACTTTCTGTTCTATGGATGAGCATCGAGACGGGAATCAGAACATTTTTTGTACAAGGTGCTCATCTGTGGAAAAATCTGCCATCCTGCATTAGAATTGCGTCCTCCCTTAGTCGCTTCAGAGGGCTAGTAATGGAGCATCTGAGGGTACGGGACAATGTAGTTTAACTATACTAGTCAGATGTTCTCATGGTTGTGTTCTAATTTGCGTCCAAAATTTATTATAAGTATATGTGTGTATGATTGAATTTCATATTCATTCACTGTAAATACTTACATGTAATCATTGTGTGTATGTATGTATGATTGCGATTTGACTGATAGATAATAAGAAAAATGTGATTTATAGATTTATGGATATTTATTTATTTATTGTTGTTACTGCACTTCATCTGTGATGTTGACGACACTGTGATAATTTGTGATAATTTTTTATATAACTGACTAGTGATGCTGTGCAATAATTTTGTAAAATTTTACAAATAAATCAATTATCTATCTATCTATCTATTTCTAACGTATTCCTGCAGAGCCCAGGGAATGTGTCTATTGCCCTATCCTGGCCTTTCCCAGGATTTCCTTTGCACTTGTGCAGTTTGGGTAAAATTAAAAAACTACTTCAGGACAATCACACACTGATATTGTGTCCCAAAATTCTGCACTTATAGCAAACTCAAGCACAATGCGGCTCAATGATCAATGCCATTACACGTATAACACTGTCCGTAAAACGTTGCATTGGCCACTGGTGATGACATCGGATCACGGCACGCCGTCTTTGATCCCGCGTGGAAAGAGGCATCAGTATTTATCGACTATTTTGAAAAATAAAAATCATCAACAGCGACTGTACAATAACTCTATTACATAGCGTTATTGGAATATTTGAAGGACGAAATGGCGAAATAGCTGTCTCATTTGAAAAAAAACGAAAGTGCTGTTTCATAAAAACAACTAAAAATACTGCGTCACAAATCAATAAAACGATGGCAAAATTACATGAATTGGGATTCAAATTGCTTCCGCATCCAGCATATTCTCCATATCTGTTCATCATGTTTTTCGGTTTTCAAACATAAAGAGAATGCTTGCTGAAAAGAAAATTTAGCGTCGATGAAGAAGTAATCGCAAAAACTGACGCTTACTTTAAAGCTAACGACAAATCGCATTATAAAGATGATATAGAAAAATTGTATAACCGTGTCACGTGGCGGTTACTGAATAAAATTTTTTATTCAGTGCCAAATAGGGGCAAAAATCGCGAAATTGATTATTTTGCAAAAAAAAAATTAACTCGCTATTTTTGCTCACCGATTGCTCACTAAACAAAGAAAAATATTCCCGCTCCACGCTTTATTATAGCGCGGAGCCACAAACTACTACCCCACCTTTATACTCACACACTCTCTACACACTATCGCTATCACTACACACTAACACTAACTATATAAATCGTCCGCAAATTTCGCGCCGGCTCCCTTACGAAAAAGCGAAAATTTTCCGTTCGAGACCCCTACCGCCGGCGTCCTGTCACGGTCGCCAATTCGTCACGTGGCGGTTACTGGGTGGCTAAGTTCGTCCCGGCTCCCAGCCACCACGCGACTTAGAACTTTCCGTTCTCTTCTCGCTCGATGTCGCCGCACGGAAAATCCGCGGACGCGGCGGAGCAAGCCTGGGTGCTCGCTGCTATAGGGAACGCGAAAAATGGGAAAAGGCGCACGAAATAATTACGCGGATGTTTCACTTTTTAAATTAAATAAATATTTATTATAATATTTTATAAATAATCAAACCGACAATTTGATCGACGCTATCTACTAACTCTAACTATCGTTATCTATTTCTCTCTCTCTCTCTCTCTCTCTCTCTCTCTCTCTCCCGCTCTCCAGACGCGGATGATCGCGCGCGCGCTACACAAAATATATATTTTAATATAACTTACTTCGGCGGCGGCGGCGATCTTTAACTTGGCGGGGATGCCCTCCGCCTAGCTGTTGGCGCTAACAACTTGTTTCGCCAATCTGCAGCCACTAGGGCAAGATCGAAGCGACCCAAGTCCGCAAACTCTAACTGCAGGTGAGTGGACTTGCACTTCGGTGCACTGCTCTCACTCTCTCTCCGTACTTCTCTCTCTCTCTCTCTGCTTCTTTCTCTCTCTCCACTCCTCTCTCTCTCTCTCTACTATTTATCTCTACACGCGTCGCGCAAAAAGAGTGGCGCTTCGCCGCTAATCGTCTCGGGAGAAGCCGTGTCTCGAGACACACTAACCCAAATCGTGCGATCGAGCAAGGATCGAGGGCCGATCGCGCGCCTAATTGCCCTCTCTCCTTGATTAGCCGCCGCGGCCCGCGCGCGCTCCCGCGCGACAATTACCGTGGTGCGCCGATTTTCGCGCAGCTAAGTGCCCCCCACTCGACGCATGGTCAAGGCTGCGAGCACGAGCTCAGTACAGCGGCGACCACGGCGAGATACTCGTCACAACTGTTATATCAGCCACATAGGTAACTATATTAAATAAAAAAAAAATTTATCAAAAAAAAATTTTTTTTCTATATTAAAACTAACTGTTAGACATCGATACGGTTGTTATGAGGCTCAATTTTACTGGAAACAACTAATGTATTGGCACCTATAAAGAAAATTTCAATAAGAAAAGTCTTCCGTGGATAGAACGCGTGCTGTGCAGTATAAAAGTGACTTTCTAGACGTTACAGAAGGATAGGACAAATACAATTCTTTAAAAAATTTTTCGATCTCCGCAGGTATGTTCATGTGAGAGTGAATCAGGCGAGGACCGAATATATTCATAATCACTTGTTAAACTCTCAAAATTACAACACCATTTGGCATGAAATACGTAACTGCAAATTTGCTACCACGGGCGAGTGGGTCGTTATGTGGGGTCATGCCAGATGAGTTGAACACCTATTTTGCTAATGTTTCTGTATCTAATTCCAACAATGATAAACAGATTGATGTTATTTTTGCCTCTACTGGTGATGAAGGTTTTTATTTAGGAAAATAAATATTAATGATGTAATTTGGTCCATTTCGAGGTTCTCGTCCCAAGCAGTTGGTAAGGATGGCTTTCCGGATAGTGTGGTTGTGAATTCTCGTGCGATGTGGTTCTCTCATACTCCGTCTATACAACTATTCGCTTGAGAGCGGTTGCTTCCAAAGAGGAGCTCACATAGTGCCTTTGGCCAAATGTAGAAACCATTCGAATCAAATGATTTTCGGCCAATTGCACTGCTGTGCTTCCTTTCAAAAGTTCTCGAAATAATTGTTTATTACCAGTTAATAGAGCTCTTTAGACCGGTTATGGACGGTACAGTTCAACTAAAACCCACGAAGAGGTACGAACGGCTATTAATAATAAGAAGGTCACGTTACCATTACTGTTCGACTTTAGTAAGACATTATTTAGTAAGACATTTGCGTTTGACATAATCTGACCTATTAGACTGATAAGCTGCATAAGATGCAGGGATTTTTCTCAGGGGATACTAAAGTGAATTTTCGTCTATTTGTTCGGAAGAGATCAAATGGTGATATCGAATCGGACAGATAGATCTTGATGGCTCTGTGTCACATTTGGTGTCTCTGATGTTGGCAAAACATCTGCGATTGTTTTTGGGACGCGTAAATTTATTTCTGAAATTGAGTTAGCTGGGTTCAATTCACTTGAAATTGGCGAAGGATTAGTGGTGCCCTTGTTTGAGACTACGAAGAGTCTGGATGTTGTACTTAATGTGAGTGTAACCTGAGAACCACATGTTGCATACCACTGAGGTTCTACACGTTATTTTCTAAACGATAGGACAATTAAAGATAAATATTCGTTACCAAGAATGGAAGAAATTTTAGAAAATTTAGGCAAACGTACCTATTTTAGCACCTTGGACTCAGCACAAGGTTTTCACCCAATACGATTAGACAAAGAATCTATAGAAAAAATAGCGGTCAATAACGGAGATTACGAATATGTTCCTATGGCGTTTGTTTTAAAAAATGCCCCGGCTATATTTCAACGAATGATGGATAAAATTTTAAAGAATTATTTATATAGGTTTTGCTTTGTTTATATGGACGATATTGTAATATTTTTAAAATTATTACAGGAGCATTTACAACATTTAAAACTTATTTTCAACCAATTAAGGTCTTACGATTCAAAGATACAACCAGATAACATTGAATTTTTAAGGAAATATTTACTTTTTTAGGCCACATTATAACACCGGAAAGAATCAAACCAAACCCGGATGAAATCGAAGCCAGAATAAAATATCCAATTCCGAGAACGCAAAAGGAAATAAAATCATTTTTAGGATTAAGCAGTTACTATAGAAAATTTATAAAAGATTATGCAAAAAAGCAAAACCGAAAACGGAAACATAAAGGTCGAAAGAGAATAATATATATTTTGTTTATGTTTTAATTGCATCGAATCTATATCATTAACACAATAGGCGCGTACGAATAAAGGGAAAAAAGCCACAGGAGGATTAGGCTGGAGGTACCGAGTACTACAATGCTGTCAAGTGATAGTATCCATTGGGCTCGAACTCCCGGGACGCCAGTCTCATTTACTCCGAGGGGGATAAAGAGAACATCGATACTTTTTTAAGAGGCGTCAGGACTTCTACAAAGAAGGACTCTATACTCTGTGTTGTCATGAGCATGAGAGTGCTATTCATGATGAATACCTTCATCAAGGGGTCTCCAAAAGGGGAAGGCACAATAACAAGCTGTACGGTCGGGTCGCTTAACCACTGGTTAAACGCCCGTTAATAATTAAGAAGAGAAATGAGAGGGGGATAATAAAACAGACAATATTTGAGCCAATTACTAGAAATGTATTTGACTTTAAAAGGAGGGGGAAAAACCGCCGAAGCGGTAAAAAAAACTCCCCCGAAGAAATAATACAGATGAAAAGGAAAGGGCGCCAGTAAGCGCGATAGGAATAAGTCGCCCAAAACTTACTGCCGGAGTCATCGCCGTTGACTCCCACACTTCCGGTGTCACAGTGCGAACACACATGGCCCACACGAGACCGCCGATGCCGATCGTGTCGCGTGTCTCAACGCGCCCGGATTACATACCCGACCACTCACGCGGTCGATTTCTCGGTAACCCGATATCCTCCGTAGAGCTCGGCGTCGTAGCTGTTGTCGGCGATGACGATAAACGGCGAAAAAGAATGGCAGGTGCCAGATACTGGGACACAAGAACAGACAACCGGTGCTTGAGTCGGTCAGCACTGAACTGCCGGGACCAGTGATACCAGAAAACGGAGACTTTTCGCGACTGCGCAGAGCGCCTCTGCTCTGATAGGCGGAGAGCTCGGGCACGGTTTGAAATAGGAGGTGCTGGAGGGGATGAAGAAGAAATATGCGGAACGCGCCTATACGGAGTGCTATAAATTATGCCACATTAATATTATTAAATGTAAATAAATACTACCTAACAATAAATTTTGTTATAAAATAAATTAACATTTGTAAAAAATATGTATGCAAGCCATATGCTTGCGTAAGTCCCAACATGCTACAAAAAGTCTATGCAATAGATATACAACATTATATGTTTAAATACTTTAAAAAATGGCAAATAATAATATTTAAATGATTAAATAATTTATTAGCGTGTATATGTATAAACGTTTAAGTATATTAATAAAAGAAATTATATTAATTTATTAATATATTAAGTACAATTAATGAAAAGAAGTCTGCAAAAATCAATTGCATTTGCTTTGAAACAAATTTAAGCTTGACTAGATCAGGCAAAGTATCAATACTTTTTCATTTACTCAGATAAATAATTTACTTAGTGAAATTACTTGTTTTTATCTACATTTAAACCTGTCAGATCTTAACCATAACTTCGTGAATTGGGTTACTGGCAAAAATATTGAAGTCATAGACACCCTATGCTCTATCACTTATCACCCTTCTCGTCCAAATACAAGTTTGATCCTTACGCTGGCAACATATCATTTATGATCAAAAAAAAGTTGTACCACAACTGGCGATATATTATCAAATAGAATAACTGCTGCATTTTTCAACCAATTCATTTCAAATTCGCTGTGTAAGGGTTTTAGGGGTTGCTGATTACGAATCTAAGATAGGAATTTAAAGAATTCAAAATAACGATCAGAATCGATTCTCCGTCCCCAAAAACCCCTATATTTATACACTGAGAAAAATGTCTTAATAAAATTTACAAAAAATATAGTAAAAATTACTATATATTATAGGAAGGATTGGATATACTCAAGATCTAATAAAAATTATTATTTTATGTAGCAAATTTTGTGACATACACTTAAATGTAATTTATACTATATAATATAGTAATTTTTGTTTATATGCCGTATTAAATTTTATTTTATATGTAACAAATTTTATAAAGAAAATATGTTAAAATTTATTATATATAAAACAGACATAAATGTAAAAATTTAAAAAGAATTCAGCTGTTAGTTAACTTTCATGAATTATTCTTCAGTTCGAAATTCACCCACTTTCGTACAGATCTTCTTTATTAATGTAGACATAGTTCGAAACAAATTTCTATCTATCTAATACCTTATTTCATATTTTACTTACGACCTTACCTATCTTAACCTAATTAATCTAACAGCATATTACATTTCGTTCGCTTAATCGCACGCACGTTTCGCTTGGGAAACTTCGTAAGAAACGTCCTTATATATCAACAGATTAGTATTTTAGTCACTTGCGAATTTGCAAAAAAACGCGACGCCACCTAGCTGCAAAAGCCTTTATATAACTCTAAGTAGTTAAAGGCGGGAAATTCAAAATTTTAAACATAAAAATAACTTATTTGCTACCAATATTAAAGAAGACATTTTTTAAAACTCCATACAAAAGTAAAATATTATTAAAATGATAAAAGTATTAAAATAATATTAATAATTAAAATTGTTAATATAATAATACTAAGAAAGGGGTTAAGTACTGATTAAAAATTAAAATCTGTTTACAAAACATTTTATTCATGTTACATCCAGCTTTTCGATATATAGTAAAAACCATTCGACAATAAAACCATGTTTACAATTTTGCAATAATTTATATCATTATCTTCCAGTATATCCCAATCGAAATTATTTTCATCGTAGATTTGGAATGCTTCATATTTTTCATCATAAAAAATATCCTTTAAATTTTTTGTTATCAAAATATTTTTGGAATTATGAATAATTATCTCATGAACCATTTGAAAAATAGGTCCACAATCTGAAAATTTTACTAAAATAGATTTTCTTTTTATAATTTTATCATAATAAAAAACTGATTTAACACTAGTTACTGTATTATATTTATTTACTAAGTGAAAAAAACTATGGTAACATTCCAACTCCGATATGTGTTTGTTCTTTTGATTTTTTAATACAAATACTGGTTTACATAATTTCTTTAACAAAAATCTATAACTTAGATTTAATTGATGCTTAATTGCAATTGTTTTATTAATATTAACTCGACTTGTGGTGCATTGAGAGACGTTTTTTCCCTCTTGATTTTTGTTTTCATAACGCATACAGCTTATCTTCCATAATGGACCAAATAATCTCATGCAACGTGCATAATGTACAAGAAAGTGATGTTTTGGTTTTAATTGTTTACAGAGATTTGCACATATTGACAAATATTCAAAGACTATTGATTCTAATAAAATGTAAGTCGAAGGGTACAAAGTATTGCTCATCACAATAGTAACTAACTTCTTCAGAAGCAAATACATATTCCAATATTGATCATCAGATGGTATTACATCAGCAATGATCAAGTTTAAATTTTGAATAAAATATAACATTTCAGAAGATGTCATAATGATACAACAATTTTTTAAAGATTTCTCATTTATCTCTGTAGGTCTATTTATATTATATCCTTGCCCAAAATCAAATCCACGAATTTTTAAATTAAGTGTTTCTAATGACACATATTTTTTAATGTAAATAAAATTGTGTAGGATAAATGCTATATCGTATCTGCAAATACCTTCTAGAAGATCATGCATAATATCAATGCAAATATTTTTTGTCATGTGAAAATTACGTATGTCATGTAGAACACATTTTTCTTTTATTCCGGTAATTTTTTGGTTATTCAAAGTTAACAGTTTATCATAGTTATTCATTGTTCGAAGTAAACATTGTTTTTCAAGAAAAACTTTATTTTTCTCTGACTGGGTGATCAAACAATGATGGCAAAAAATATTAGCTTTGAAACTTTCTGATAAACCTATGATCGAATGAAGGCCAAGATTATCGCCAATAAATAAAGCTAATTCAAAGTAAATTCTTTTTGATTCAAAAGGCAATTGGATTTCAATTCCATGTTCACTCAAAAAATTTAACTCCTCTACTGCTCTAGTAAATATAATTGAATTTTTGAAAACTTGTCTGTCAAGTGTTTTGAACAAAATAAATAAAAAAATATTTTCGGTTTTCGCTTGATATTTTGGTGGTAATGCAGGTATGCTTATATAGACTGCACCAGTTTTAGCTATACCTTTATGAGAACCTAACGGGTAATTGTTTTCATAATCGTCAAAATACATAATTAATGGTAAAACTGTCTTTTTATCAAATGTTGACATTCTTTCTTTCCAATAATCAGCCTGAACTAAATTAGTAATAATTTCATCGTTATTGGTTAACGTTTGTAAATACTCTATAACTTCACTGTACAAGTTAGGCAATTCAAAAAATTTTATTAATACTTGACGTAATGGAATAAATTGCGAAGTTACTGGAATATGTACTAATGTTTTAGTTGAATGAACATCTTTATATTCATCTCGTTCACCAATATAATAACTGATCGGATCGATGTAAGTACCTAATTCTCTAAAAATGCTTAATCGCTTGTTTTCAGAATTTACAATATTTAAACAGGTCGAAAAATCATAAAAGAGTGTATTTATTTTATTTAAATCATGTTCGTTACTAATAAGCGGTACAACCTCTTGTTTCAAAACTTTAAACATATTTTTTATAAAATCATTAGTCTGTTTTAAAATATGATCGACGTATTTTCGTGGTATTTTTTTTAAATTAGTAATACTAGCACTATATTATATAACAATATCTTTAAGTATATTATTTAATGACAAATCTACATACATATTTTCATTATATTCAATGTCATCTAAAGATTCGTGTATCATAGACTCATCAGAATCACTTTCATCTGTGGTCATTTGATTGGTATTGAATGATTGATCTATGCATTCTTTACTATAATCAATATCTGTAGGTACAAACACATCTTTAGAATCACTAACAAAAACAAAAGAATGTTTCTGATGTATGTGTTTTCTTAATGAATTGATTGTACTATACGCTCTATTACAATTTTGAATTACACATCGAAAATTATTTAATAAATAATGAAAACAAGAAATATGTTCAAATAACGATTTTGGATCTTCCAATAAACATTTACAGACATTACAAATTATCGCAGTCATTGTTACAAATACAACTTAAATCTACAGTTTTCTTATATGCTCTATCATTCCTATAACTTCTAGACTAAGCGTATCATAAGCTAAATTAATATTGTACAAAATTCTTTGTAAAAAGCACCAGATAGCTTGAGAGTTACACGGATACTTGCAATCTAAGGTAAAAAATATTTTTAGTGCTAAATCAACTGCTGATAATGCTTCATCTACAGCATATAACACATCATTTAGTACAACAAAATATTTTTCAATTCGAGACGGTGATCCAACAGCGACAATGATTGGTTGGAAGGTGTCGTGATTTTGCATATAGCGTTGTTTTAAATCCAATAATTTTGACTGAACTTCATTAGCTGTCTAGAATAAAATCAACAATTAACTATTCAATAGTGTTTAATACAAAAATAATAAATTAAACTTTAAGCTTCATATAATATAGCCTATAATTATTCCAAAACGAAAGAAAAAAGTTAAAAAATATATCCATTTGAACAATATATGTACGCATTCTTAGTTGTTAACTCTCAGTAGCCCGCAACTATAAATCAATGTAATCAGATAGCAAATAAAATTACTCACGTCGACTCTGAAAATGAAAGTTTCACGTCTTTCTTGTAAAGACAATTTTTGTGGTAGCTCAACACCTGTACGTTTTCTTTTTCCGACCCTTTTAAGCTTTATAATATGACAAAGCAGGTATAAAATTATAAAATCTTCTTTTTCTGTAAAAATTTCTTGAAAAATAAAATAATAATATTGACTAATTTGTCAAATACAATGTTTTGTAAAAATTGTAATTGTTTTAGTTTGAATTAAAATTTACTAACCTGATGTTAAATCACCAGTTTTTAACATTCCAAGAAGAATAGCATCATTAATATTCGTTATATTAACAGAAACCAAACACTGAATTAAATATATTTTAATTTTTTTCCATCTATCAACTGAAATAAAATGCTTGTCTGGATTTAAAATATTAAAATCAATTGAGAACTAAAATAAAATATTATAAATGTCATTAGTTACATAGAGTATAGGTTACATTTTTTAAGCATAAGCCTACAATGTACTTCATACCAATTCTTTCGCTGTTTGAATTCTTAAACATGGGAACTTTTCAATATAATCATATATAGATTTACCAGCTTCAACTAAAAAAGATTTTCGTTCGCCATAAGATCTTTCCCATCTTACAATTATTTCATTCCAAGGTTCTAAATGCTTGGTCAGCCAATCAATATCTTCATTATCTTACAAAAAGAAAAATATTTCAATATATTTTTTAAAATTTATAATAATATTTTTTGATTTAGTTTTTATTTGACAAAGATTAAAGTTTGTACGTATATTACCTGGTCTAACCTCTAAAGGAATTAAATTTGCAGGTTGTTTCTAAAATTTTTTTATGCAGTAACTTCTTCTCTCGTAATAGATTTTTTGTGTAATTATAATGGTGCCATAATTTACCATTTGGTGTCAGAATTTTATCACCTTGTCTAATGGATGGTATATAATAAACATGCGGATGTTCTGATAGAAAGATTGAACAAATCTCATTAGCCAAAGTCTCAAAACGCTCCTTTTTAATCTTACAAGAATAAAAATAATTAAGCAAATTAAATACAAATAATTCATAAAAATAAGTAAATTATTAACTTGTACATACACAAATTTATCTAGCACTTCGTCATCAATAATATTTTTTAATGCATTCTTTTTTTCTCTGCCTATTACTTCTCTCACAAGTAGAGATTTTATTTTATTTGATAAAGGTAGATTTTGACTGGCATTTAATTGATACGATTTGAAAATAATTTTGCCATTTACACTTTTTTCTAAATACTCTTTTAGCCCCTAGAACAATAAATTTCATAAAGTATACTTACAATACATATTTAATAGCAACCTATATTACATTAAACTTACTGCAGTGATTAGCCTTTCGTTATTAGAATTTTGAGCTGATTGCTTGTTGTCTAGTAGTTGTAAAATACAATCAGCAAAGTCTTTTTCAAATGTCTCTTCATGGGCTATCGCAGCTTGTAAATCCAAATTCTGCTGTAACAAATACAATGAAATTTTATTTTCATAAATAATAAACAATAAATATTTGACCGCTTACCTGTCCGTCACATTGCTCTTCCATGCTTCAATTGGATAAAAAAATCATATGCAAAACGAATAGATACACATTACCCACATGAAAACAGAAAGGAAGTAGGTTAAGGGAATTTACAGCAATATCGGAATATACAAGCATACAAAACAAAATTACACATGTATAAAAATATATACTTACATTCTTAATCAATGAATCACTAATTTTAGTAATAAATAAAATATGTTCTTGAACACGTTTATCAAATATTCTTGAATTATGATGAACAATTATACTGCATCACTGTACCTAACCTAACGCGTGCGACGAGTATCTCGCCGTGGTCACCGCGGTACTGAGCACGTGCTCGCCGCCTTGACCATGCGCCGAGTGGGGGGCAATGGGCTGCGCGAAATTCGGCGCACCGCGGTAATTATCGCGCGGGAAAGCGCGCGGGCCGCGGCGGCTAATCAAGGAGAGAGGGCAATTAGGCGCGCGATCGGCCCTCGATCCTTGTTCGATCGCACGATTTAGAGTGTGTGTCTCGGGACACGGCCTCTCCCGAGACGTTTCGCAGCGGAGCGCTACATTCTTTTTCGCGTGACGCGTTTTCAGTTTATTAGAGAGAGTGAGTGAGAGAGAGAGAGATAGAGTGATAGATTGAAGGAGAGAGAGAGAGAGAGGTGCAATATAGTGCAGGTGCACTGAAGCTGCCGGATCAAAGAAACAAACTTGTATCGCTTTGATCTCGCCCTTGCGGGTTAGAGATTGGTGATACAAGGTCCAACAACAACAAGCGAACCTTGGGACGCTTGGATCTCGCCCTTGCGGGTTTGAGATTGGCGAAACAAGAAGTAGCTACAACAACAAGCAGAGGGCATTTTTCCCGCCAACTTCAAGATCGCCGCCGCCCAAAAGTAAGTGGGATTACTAAATAATATATTTTATAACGCGTGCGCGATCATCCGCGTCGGGAGAGTGAGAGAGAGAGAGAGAGAGAGAGAGAAAGTTATCAAATAGGTTCGTTGATTTGTCGGGTTTATTTTGTCTATTTATTATAATAAATATTAATTTTAACTTTTAAACATCCGCGTAATTATTTCGCGCACCTTTCCCTATTTTTTCGCGTCCCTATAGCGGCGAGCACCCAGGCTCGCCCCGCCGAGTCCGCGGATTTTCCGCGCGACTACACTGACCGGAGGGAGGAGAGAGCGGAGAATCCTACAGTCGCGTGGTGGCTGGGAGCCGGGCGAAATTAGCCACCCGGTAACCGCCACGTGACAAATTGGCGACCGTGACAGGACGCCGGCGGTAGGGATCGCGAACGAAAATTTTTAACTTTTTCGTGAGGGAGCGGGCGCGAAAATTGCGCGCGATTTAGCTAGTGTTGGTGTGTGAAGTGTGTGTGTGTGTAGGAGGGGGGATAATAGTTCGTGGCTCCACGCTGTAATAAGCGCTGAGCGGGAAAATTTTTATTTTTTTTTGTTTGGGTAATCGGGAGCGAGGATGGCGGATTAATTATTTGCGGGATAAGTTGTTCTAAGGTTATTATTGTTAATAATAATAATTACTAATTATTAACAATAATAATTGAATTAATTTGTTTTTTTTTGTGCAAGTGATTGATTTCGCGGTTTTTCCCCTGGTTTGTCACTGACTAAAGGAAAGAAAAAAAAAAAAAAAAAAAAAAATTAAATAAATAATTTAAAAAAAAAAAAAAAAAAATTTTTTTTGAGTGATTGCTTGCGTTCGCGCGCTGATCCAGCCGCGGCCGCCCCTCCATTTTTATGCCTGGCTGTCGGAGGTCCCGTGAAGAACAGGTGTCGACTGCTTGGCGCCGCGCGCGGCGCGGGGAGGTAAGAGCTTGCGTTTGAGCGAGCTCCTCGGAGGCCGACAGCTGTCGAGTTAGAGCCAATAGCAAAGGGCGTGTCGGTGGTTTACACTAACCCCTCGCGTGGAGGCTCCAGGGGGCGAAGGGGGGGTTGTATTTCTTCGTGCACAGGGGCACAGAGGAAGTGCAGGAGTGCACATTTGTGCAAATATTTTATTTAAATAAGGTGGTGTTTGTGTGTGTCGCGGCGACCGTAGCGAGCGTGCTGTTGTATTTTTAATATTGGGATAATTTTAAAATATTTTATGATAATAATTTATTCGTAACAAACAATATTTTTATTATATTTAATAATATTTTTATGATATTTAATATTTTTATTATATTTTGTAATTTCTTTTGTATTTTGTAAGTTGTTTTCTTTTGTGTTTTGTTTTATTTAGCATTTTTCTTTTTTTTTGAAATTGTTGTGTTTTGATTTCCAGCTTGAGAGGGGGGGATTTTCATATTTCAGATTTTCTTCTTTTCAGTATTTTAATTTTTTTTTATATATATAGCTGGCAGAGCGCGCAGAGGTACGGTCCAGCACCTAGAAAGCGGGGGGAGGGTGTTGCCATTCGGCGGTACCTTTTGTACCCGCCTGAGTGTTGACGCGACCACCCTTTGAGTGTGGTTGGGGCCGTAATGGCGGACCAAAGGAAACGGTCCTCCATTAGCGGCGTGGAGACGATAAGTGTCGACGAGGAGGAGGAGGCGGCGATGCAGCGCGCTCGCGACCGCGTCGCCGCCATTAATAG
This sequence comes from Sycophaga agraensis, assembly GCA_018906755.1. Taxonomy (NCBI): domain Eukaryota; kingdom Metazoa; phylum Arthropoda; class Insecta; order Hymenoptera; family Pteromalidae; genus Sycophaga; species Sycophaga agraensis. The sequence goes on along the minus strand of JACCIE010000068.1, from coordinate 8,123 downwards.
AGTTTGCGATCGTTATGGTGAGCGCGTGCGTGCCTTGCCACTTGCATCCGCGAAGGCCAGGCGCCTGCGGAGGCATGTGCGAGGCATGCCAATATATCGTGTGGTGATGGAGTTATGTCGAAGCAAGCTCTGCTTTCAGGGCGACCACAATGAGTTGCGGGAGCGCTTATGGCGTTTCCTGCTCATGGTTGCCCGGCCTCTGCTGGACGTTCCCTGGGTCGAAGGATACGACGACAACTATGACGCCGGACCATTGGATCCTCCTTTGGTTTGTTACGATTTGTGGTTGCCGTCGATTTCTCCCCAGAAGCGAGGAACGGATCGTGAAAACAGCCCCGCGAAGGATGACGGCGCGGCAGCTATCACGACCAGCACGACCGGAGAGGATAGTGAGAGTTCTTCGGGAGTTCGTGTTCGAGAGATTGGAGTTGATCCTAAGGCTCATCCCCCGACTGTTTTTAAACAAGGGGTAGATGTCCCGGGAACCTCCAAGCCGGAGTCGATTGAGGTAGACGGGCTGACCCTCCGAATGCAGGAGCAGGTACGGCAGATCGTATCATCTGTGATGACAGAAATTTTTGCATCACAGGGTGATATTATTCCGCAGACGCTGAGAGGAGCAACTACGCAAGTTGTTCCTTCTATGGCGTTAGCGGGTGGGCCAGCTAACCAAGGCGAGAGCCCGAGTCTGCCGCCTAATTCAGCGGAGACAGGGAAGCCTCCTGCAGCGGCCTCTACGCCGCATAAAGGGAAGGTTTCCCTGAAGAAAGCAAAGAAGAAGGTGTTGGTGAGTTCGGATGCGGATGACTCTTCACAGAGCGGATCGTCAGAAGAAGAATCTGTGTTGATGTCGGCGCCGCGTCCGAGCAAGTTAGTGAGTCGTCGTGATAGAGTGAGGGTCGAGGATACTGCTCAGAGGCGACGCAGTCGGCAGGTTTTACCTTCGACGACTGAGTCGGCCGCGGGCGATCTTCAGTTGGCAACAGCCATGGCCCGGAAGAGTAGCGATGACAGTTCAAGCATAGAGAGAGACGTGAGTTTTCGCGACATAACTCGCTGCAGACGGGCGCTGCGAGATGCACGTCTTTCTTTTGCTGGTAGAGATACGGAGGATGCGTGGGATTTCCTTGAGGGTCTCGAGTTATTTAAGGAGCAGCTGGGAGTTTCCGGTAAATGTTTAATAGGCTCCTTGCAATCGGCTTTCGTGGATGACGCTCGGAAATGGTACCACCGCGTCCAACGTATGTTTGTGGATTGGGAGTCTTTCGTGCAAGCCTTCCAGAACAAGTACTGCACGATAGTTAGCGATTCGACTCTGCTCAGAGATCTCCAGTGTTTGCGCCAGAGAGAAGGAGAGACGATCGCGAGGTTTGTGGATGCGTTCCAGACGAAGGCGAACGCTATGCGTCGCCCGCCGTCGGAACGCCGCCAGAAGAGGATGATCTTTGAGCAGATCTTGCCGACTTACCGGCGGTATATCATGGATAAAGATATGCCGGACGTGCGGTCGCTGGTTCAGTGGGGTAAGCGCTTGGAGGACATCCAACGGATTGATGATAGGTTTGAGTCTCCGTCACTCGACCCGTCATCGAGCAAGAAAAAGGTGGAGAAAAGAATTGAAGCTAAAGTTGGGGTCCATGCTGCATCTACGGCTCCTAGCCTGCCGCCCGCTGCGTCGAAGAAGAAGAAGAAAAAGAAGAAGAAGAAGAGTACGTCGGCGAGCGGTAGCGGGAGTAGTGATAGCGGTGAGGTAGCTTTGCTAGAAGGCATAGCGAGGCAACAGCACCAGCCGGAGCAGCAGAGTCGTGTCACGGGGCAGATAGCGCCAATGCGCTCGAATCTGCCTCCTCAGGGAGTTGGAAGACGGGAGTTTGGAAGCGGACAGCGAAGCGGCCAAGTGCAGCCATCTAAAACATGGCCCGGGCCCTCGTATGTTCAGCTGCATGCCCCGACTCCAATGCCGACACCTGTGGCGAATGCTCCGTTTTATGGACAGTGCTACACGTGTAACGGCATTGGACATAGAGCCTCTATGTGCCCGAAGCGAGTCTGCTATAAATGCAGGCTTCCGGGACACAACGCGAGCGCCTGCCCAACTGCTAGCCCACGGGTAGCGTGTCAAGTTTGCGACTGCCCTGGAGTAGTTTTCCGGACTTGCCCGAACTGTGCGCACATAAGGGAGAGCCTGGGAAACGCCAAAGCAGGGCAACAGACGCGTCCCCTGGGCCCTGCGGGGAAACCGTAGTGAGCGAGAGGACGAGTGAAAGATTAAGAGTGGTGGAACGTCGAGAGAAGGAAGTTAGGCAGGAAGAGTCGAGTCAGGAGCGTCAAAATCGAGAGACACAGAGTGAGTGTGAGAAAGAGAGAGAGCATCTCGAGAAGACGCTTCGAGCTTCTCAGGAGTTGACGGATGAGCTCCAGAGGCTCTCCACAGCCTGTAAGCTGCTCGATACAATGCCGGACAAGCCTTCGAATCGAGTTCGCGTTGAGGTGCCTAGTCAGACGCCTGCGCAGAGTTTGGAGTTTCCGCCTCTACAAAGCAGCAGAGAGGCTTCGAACAAAGCTGCGGGTGAAGGATCCGCGAGTTCACTGAGGAATTCGCTGTCCCGTCTGGCTACAGGCGTACTCAAGGGTGCTGTGCCGAAACAATCGAATAGTGAGGAGCAGACGGTGGCCGGTGTCATAACCGACAATCGAATGTACCTAACGGTTCGATTGAACGGCAAAGATGTGTGTGCATTGTTTGATCCAGGTTCCATGATTTCTTTGATCGACCCTGAAGAAGCAAAGGCGTTTAAAGATAAATGGAAACCGGCTCAGCTAGCGGTGCGTGGAGTTACTGGGGGAACTCAGAAAATCCTTGGAGTGCTTGAAGTTCTCTTTGAAGTAGAGAATATCGAGCAGGCAGTTGATCTTAGAATCGTGCCGGATACCGGTCACCCTGTCATTCTCGGGGTAGATTTTGGTCTCAAGTACGGTTTTGAGTTATCGCTGGTAGGATGTTTCTGGAGGATTCCTGGTGGAAGATGGCGTCCTTTCTCAAAAGTTGGTGAATTGAGTTCAGATCCGAGAATTTTCGCAGAGTGCTGTGGCATCGTTGAAATACGAAGTGAGGAGCGAGAACAAGTGAAGGCTTTGATGGAAAAGTTACTTCCAGAACCCGGAGAGCTTCACGGGTTTACGACTCTTATTGAACACCACATCGATGTCCAGGGTGCTGTGCCGGTGAGACACGCGCCTAGGCGTATGTCTCCCAAGGTTCTCGAGTTTGCTCAAGAAGAAGTGAAGAAGATGTTTGAGAAAGGGATTATTGAGCGTAGCGCTAGTGAGTGGTGTAGTGCACCAGTGATTGTCAAGCGAGAAGGGAGCTATAGGTTTTGTATAGATTTTAGAGATGTAAATAAGACGACTAGGCGCGATAACTATCCTTTACCGAATATAGATTCGATTTTGGATAAGTTGCGCGAAGCTAGGTATATCTCTAAAATCGACCTAAAGAAAGCTTACTTTCAGGTGTTCTTGACTGAAGTTAGCCGGCAATTTACAGCTTTTGCTGTGCCTGGCTCCGGTCAATGGCAATTCGTTCGTTTACCCTTCGGATTGAAAAATGCGCCGATGACATTTTGTAGGTTAATCGGGGCCTTATTCGGACCCGAGGTAGAGCCTCACGTTTTCGCGTATTTGGACGATCTGATAGTGGTGACGCAAACGTTCGAAGAGCACCTGAAATGGGTAGAGTTTGTGTTGCGTACGATTGTGGAAGCCGGACTCGAGGTAAATCGTGAGAAGTGTGAATTTTGTTGTTCGAGTGTGCGTTTCCTAGGTTACCGGCTGGATGCTGACGGATTAAGGCCGGACCCGGAAAGGGTTGAGCCGGTCCTGAACTATCCGGCACCCAAGAATGTGAAAGAGTTGCGTACGTTTTTGGGTATGGTGGGCTGGTACGCACGGTTTATTGAGAAAGAGTCCGAGCTTAAAGTGCCTCTCACGAAGTTGTTAAAGAAAGATCAACCGTGGGAGTGGCAGGGAGAACAAGAGGTTGCGTTTAATGCTTTGAAGAACGCGCTTGTAAAGGCCCCTGTGCTTGCTCGTCCGAATTTTTCTGAGTCATTTACGGTCCAAAGCGATGCTAGTGATTACGCCATTGGAGCCGTTTTGACTCAGGAAGATGACGATGGGTTTGAGCATCCGATCGTGTATATCAGCCGTGTCTTAAATCCGGCTGAGAGGAATTATACTACGTCGGAAAAGGAGTGCCTGGCCTTATTATGGGCAATTAAAAAACTGAGGCCATACTTGGAGGCTTATGAATTTGTTGCTAAAACAGATCATAGCGCTCTAACTTGGCTTAAAAATCTTAAAGACCCTACAGGGAGGCTAGCGCGTTGGGCCCTCGAGATGCAGCAGTGGGATTTCGAGATTGTGCATACAAAAGGCGCACTCAACAAGGTTCCTGATGCTCTCTCTAGAGGGATCGATAGAGAGATTGCGATTGTGGCGAATTTTGAGACGATCTCGGATCCTTGGTATCATGACAGAATAAACGAGATTCAGCGTTGGCCTCGAAAATTTCCGGGATGGAAAGTGATGGATGGCATGCTTTATCGTTATTCTACTGATGAGATCCTGGATCCGATCTCGTTTGAAGAGGAGGGGTGGAGACTCGTCGTACCAGACGAGTATAGAGTTGGAGTGATCGAGCAGGCACATCGCCACCCGTCGTCGGGTCATCTTGGAATCGAGAAGACTTACGACAGGGTAAGGAGGGAGTATTATTGGCCTGGTTTTTACTACCAAGTGCGTGAATACGTGCAGCAGTGTAGCGAATGCCAGCGCTATAAAGTCTCTCAGGCGGGTCCTAAAGGGCTGATGGGTAAGCGAATCGTGGAGAGGCCATGGGCAGTGGTGGCTGCAGACGTGATGGAGCTGCCTCGTAGTAAGAGCCAATTTAAATACATTCTAGTGTTTCAGGATCTTTTTACGAGGTGGATTGAGTTGAAACCATTGCGTGCGGCTAACGGGAAGGCAGTGGCGAAAGCTTTTGAAGAGTTGGTGTTATTTAGGTGGGAGACTCCCGAGTTCTTATTGACGGACAATGGTACAGAGTTCGTTAATAAGCATCTCCGGGAGATGTTGGAGGATTTTGGTGTGAAGCATGTAACCACGCCTCCCTATCACCCCCAAGCCAATCCGGTTGAGCGTACAAATAGAACGTTAAAAACGATGATTGCCACGTTCGTCGAGGCTGATCATCGACAGTGGGACGAGCACTTGCATGAGTTCCGACATGCAATTAATACGGCCGTGCAAGCTAGCACAAAGGTCTCGCCGGCGTTCTTGAATTACGGGCGCCACCCACAGCCAGTGAAGAGTTTGCGACGTGAAGTTGAGGGAGAGAAGGTAGTTGTTCGTGCGGACCCTGAGCATTGGCTTGACCGTCTGAAACGATTGGACGTTCTTTGGGATCTCGTGAGGAAGCATAACGATGCATCCCAGGAGCGCAACGCCCGCGCGTATAATCGCAATAAAAGAGGCGCGTCGTTTCAGGTGGGCGACCTCGTATGGAGGCGCGAGAGCACGCTTTCGGATGCTGCGAAGGGAGTCTCCGGTAAGCTGGCACCAAAATATTTTGGTCCCTTCGAGATTAAAGAAGTGCTTGGTGATACAGTCTTTCTTCTCGAAGATGCTGGCCGGAAGACTTCTAAGGTGCATATTCAGCACCTAAAGCGATATATACCACCGAGGCGAGCTAACGTGCCGTCCGACGAAGTGTCGGAAGTCAGTATCTGTTCTTGTGTTGAGGTAGAGGTTAAGTGTAAGCGTAGTGATTAGCGTGATATTGACTAATTTTTTTTCCCATTTTGCAGGTGGCAGGAGGTGGAAGAATGGAGGAAGACATCCCCGTCGAGCCAGCTCCGGGGGGTGGAGAAGGGTAAAGGCGATGAGGAGTGCCTCGAGAAGCTGCTCCGGCTGGAGCTGCAAGCTCGCCGGGACAGCGTTCCAACCGATGAGGAGGACGCGCTGCTCATCCACGCCTCGGACGAGGACATGGAGGAGCCAGAGGTGACGAGCGGCGGGGCCGCATCAACATCTGCGGACCCAGGCCTGCCGACGACAACGCCCGGCAACAGCAACATCATGGCGGTTACGCCGCCCGTGGGTGACGGGCAGGCGGCCGTCGTAGAAATAGCGGTGGCAGCGGTTGAGCCGGCCAGCCCTGTCGTCGAGCCCATGGAGGTTCCGGCAGGGCGAGAAGAGGCCCCGCGCAACATCTTTCCCGCCGGATACTCCGAGGACTTGCGTCGGGAGGAGGCTATGCGGCAGAGGCTTATGGCGAGGCGCCGCCTCAAGTGGAATCCGCGACGTCAGCTCGAGATGGATGACTACTTCTCGAGCTCGACGCCTGCGGATGAAAATTTTGAGCGCCTCTACAAGGCACTGCCGCAGAAGCCGACTTCAGGCGTACTCCTGCCCCAGGCCACAACATCAGTAGAGGGGCCAATATCGGAGCGTCCCGCGGGAAGAAGAAAGCGGCGGAAGAGGACGAAGAAGGGAGGGCCCGCGTCCGCGTCCGCGATCGCGAGCGCGAGCGCGAGTCACCTCACGAAAGAGGAGGAGGTAGGCGCGGGGAGGGAAATTGTGGGTGGTGCTGGGGGGAGTAGCGACCCGAAGGGGCCGTTGGTCGAGAGCGCTCCGTATGTGGAGATAGCTCGCCAGCGGTCTCCGACTTCGGGAGGGCAGGCGCGCGGGGGGGAGACGGTAGTGTCCGGCCCTAAGGCCGTGAGTCGCGTGGAGAAGGCAGTCTCGTCCAAGTGCTCCACCGGTCGATCCGCGCAAGCAAGTGATCCCGGTGAGTTGGGCTGGGGCTGCATTTTCCGTGGGAGGATGGACGTGCCCGTTGATCCGGCCGTTGATCCGCCACCACGCTCATGCCACCGTTGCTGGCGGAGGGGGCACCATCGCGTAGATTGTCCCCGGCCCCTGCAACTCGGTGTTTTGCCACAACTGTGGGCGTTGGGAGAGACGCTTAATACTTGCCCCCGTTGTGGTGAAACGCATGCAGCGTGGTTGGCGAGCATGGGAGTCCGGCGGATCCGGGAGAGCCACCCCCAAGCGCATCCCCGCGTGGATGCTGGTGTTGCGCCGAGTGTGAGCGCGGACGTGGCGGGGGGATGGGAGGTTTTCAGGTGGCGGTAAGGGCGGAAAGCGCCGGCGCCGATCTCCGCGATCGGAGACGGCACTGGCGCCAACGCCGGTAGCCCCGCGCCTGAAGGCCCCGAAGCCCCAGCCACCGCCACGGACGGACAGCACCTCGGTTAAAAGGCGATTGAGTGCGCCGCCTCGGGTGGTTTCGGGAGCTAAGGTAGGAGCCCCCGTAGCATCGCGCACTCTGGCACCCCACGTTCTGGTAGCAAGGGGAGTGCAAAAGCGAGTGGAAACGCAGGATCGCGAAAGCGTCGACCTGACGCCGTCAGCTTCATTCGCGGAGATCCAGACCGCACGGAGCTCCGCGGTGATCTGACGGTGGTCGAAAGGGCGCTGAAGCATCCGGTGTTTCCCCGCTGATGCCTCCTGCGGAGGCAGCAGGGTCCTTGGAGGCCAGCTCAGTACAGCCCATGGAAGTGTCCGGAGAGGCATTTGACGACTCGGTGGGAAGCGGAGATTCCGTTTCCCCGGGGCTTGCCCTTCGGTCAGAACCGATCGCCGTGCCTGCCGGACCAGGGATTGAATTTGAACGGATGGCTCGCGCTTTCCAAGAGGCCAGGCTGTTTCTCGACAAGCTCCAGAGCGCCGAGCCTGCGGATAGAGTGTGGATGCGAGCGGCATTGGCTCGGGTATTCCCGGACCATCCGAGGCTGCAGTAGAGCTTGTGGAGGAGAGGTAAGGTTGAGTTTGTGAAGGTGGCCTCAATAACACCAGAGGCCACCGCCCCTTCTGAATTCGGTTGCTTGCCCGACTTTGCACGCTTAGTTTCTTGTGATATTAATGATAGGGATTCGATTAGAGTAATGGTGAAGAAGAGTAGCCAAATAAGCGTGCAAGGTTGGCGGCGACCAACCGGATGAATAAACTTGACATCTGGGAAGATGTGAAGTTTAGGGGGGGGTATTGCGACGAGTAAT